>JANRMT010062845.1:9115265-9244215 GCA_026402145.1 Polypterus bichir lapradei | reverse complement strand
CATTCCCATTTTATTAAGGTGTATCCATATAAATGGCCCACCCTGTATATCTATATATATATATATATATCTATATATAAAATATAAAATTATTTTCGCGTTTGAAAGGGAAATTACGTATGACCACAACAGTCCGGTTACACAGAGAAAGTGAGGCTCACCGTTCAACGTATACCACAAACACCCGAACAACGTGCTGAACAAAATCGAATTCGACGGATGCAGTATTCACGGGCTACCATGTCACACAGGCGTCAGGGTCTTTATATGGAGGGATTGAATTATAACATTGAAAAAGATTATTGCCTACATCCAAAAGTTACAATAGGAGAAATGGACATCATGTGTAAGTAGCGCCAAGCACAGAGGGTTAAATTTGAATCACGTGGGATGTGTTGTTCAGACGGGAAGGTGAAATTAACAACTTTAAGCCATCCACCTGAACCGTTGTTGTCTCTTTATTTCTGGCGCAAATCCACATTCAACTCATTTTCTACAGAACATTAGGAAATACAATTCGTGTTTTCAGATGACGTTGTTTGGCACCACGGCTGCTACCAAGGAGTCTGGCTTTATGCCGACATTTAAAAGGCGGGGGCAAATCTATCATAGAATTGGGTCATTAATGTCATTGCTTCATGAAAGCCACAAATTTTTCCCTTCCACTCAGTGAGCGAAGCCACTGGGTAATCTGCTAGTATTTTAATATGGAAAGCATAACTATATTAACCCTAGATCACCACGTTAGCCCTTGATCCCCTTTATTTTCTTTCACTCGTGACACGTTACTCATCTGTCAGTAGCACTAAGAGTCGCTCAGGTCTTTACACCTGCCCATATCTTCTGCATTCAACAAATCAACTACAAGTACCTAACGTCCGCTTACTGCCTAATATATCCCCTACATTGGCATGTGCCGTTGATACGAGATGGTTGATAATCACTGTCATTCACTTCATATAGGAGTGGTCATAACGTTTTGGCTACTAGTGTATGTCGTGTTAGTAAAGAAATGCAAGTCCACAGGATGTGCACCAGCACTAAGACAAACAACCAGAACCTTCATATCTTAAAACTGCGTGTGTACCTTCTGAGATATCCACACATTGGTTTCCTCTCCTGGCAGCCCACCAGAAGGAAACTCTGGATGAGACGTCGGCCTGTCACAACTGTGCAGATCCCTACCTCAGAGCCACCAAAAAAATTTATGAAAACACGAATTGTATTTCCTAATGTTCTGTAGAAAATAAGTTGAATGTGGATTTGCACCAGAAATAAGAGACAACAACGGTTCAGGTGGATGGCTTAAAGGTGTTAATTTGACCTTGCCGTCTGAACAGCGCACCCCACGTGATTCAAATTTAACCATCTGTGCTTGGCAGTACTCACACATGATGTCCATTTCTCCTATTGTAACTTTTGGATGTAGGCAATAGTCTTTTTCAATGTTATAATTGAATCCCTCCATAAAGAGACCCTGACGCCTGAGTGACGTGGTAGCCTGTGAATACTGCGTCCGTCGAATTCGATTTTGTTCAGCACGTTGTTTGGGTGTTTGTGAGGCCCTCAGTTGTGATTGTGGTATACATTGATCAGCGAGCCTTCTCTCTCGATCTGCCCGATGTCCATAGCCCCATTAGAAATATACAGTGCATCCGGAAAGTATTCACAGCGCATCACTTTTTCCACATTTTGTTATGTTACAGCCTTATTCCAAAATGGTTTAAATTCATTTTTTTCCTCAGAATTCTACACACAACACCCCATAATGACACTGTGAAAAAAGTTTACTTGAGGTTTTTGCAAATTTATTAAAAATAAAAAAACTGAGAAATCCCATGTCCATAAGTATTCACAGCCTTTGCTCAATACTTTGTCGATGCACCTTTGGCAGCAATTACAGCCTCAAGTCTTTTTGAATATGATGCCACAAGCTTGGCACACCTATCCTTGGCCAGTTTCGCCCATTCCTCTTTGCAGCATCTCTCAAGCTCCATCAGGTTGGATGGGAAGCGTCGGGGCACAGCCATTTTAAGATCTCTCCAGAGATGTTCAATCGGATTCAAGTCTGGGCTCTGGCTGGGCCACTCAAGGACATTCACAGAGTTGTCCTGAAGCCACTCCTTTGATATCTTGGCTGTGTGCTTGGGGTCGTTGTCCTGCTGAAAGATGAACCGTCGCCCCAGTCTGAGGTCAAGAGCGCTCTGGAGCAGGTTTTCATCCAGGATGTCTCTGTACATTGCTGCAGTCATCTTTCCCTTTATCCTGACTAGTCTCCCAGTTCCTGCCCCCCACAGCATGATGCTGCCACCACCATGCTTCACTGTAGGGATGGTATTGGCCTGGTGATGAGCGGTGCCTGGTTTCCTCCAAACGTGACGCCTGGTATTCACACCAAAGAGATCAATCTTTGTCTCATCAGACAAGAGAATTTTGTTTCTCATGGTCTGAGAGTCCTTCAGGTGCCTTTTGGTAAACTCCAGGCGGGCTGCCATGTGCCTTTTACTAAGGAGTGGCTTCCGTCTGGCCACTCTACCATACAGGCCTGATTGGTGGATTGCTGCAGAGATGGTTGTCCTTTTGGAAGGTTCTCCTCTCACCACAGAGGACCTCTGGAGCTCTGACAGAGTGACCATCGGGTTCTTGGTCACCTCCCTGACTAAGGCCCTTCTCCCCCAATCGCTCAGTTTAGATGGCCAGCCAGCTCTTGGAAGAGTCCTGGTGGTTTCGAACTTCTTCCACTTACGGATGATGGAGGCCACTGTGCTCATTGGGACCTTCAAAGCAGCAGAAATATTTCTGTAACCTTCCCCAGATTTGTGCCTCAAGACAATCCTGTCTCGGAGGTCTACAGACAATTCCTTTGACTTCATGCTTGGTTTGTACTCTGACATGAACTGTCAACTGTGGGACCTTCTATAGACAGGTGTGTGCCTTTCCAAATCATGTCCAATCAACTGAATTTACCACAGGTGGACTCCAATGAAGCTGCAGAAACATCTCAAGGATGATCAGGGGAAACAGGATGCACCTGAGCTCAATTTGGAACTTCATGGCAAAGGCTGTGAATACTTATGCACGTGAGTTCTCAGTTTTTTATTTTTAATAAATTTGCAAAAACCTCAAGTAAACCTTTTTCACGTTGTCCTTATGGGGTGTTGTGTGTAAAATTCTGAGGAAAAAAAATAATTTAATCCATTTTGGAATAAGGCTGTAACATAACAAAATGTGGAGAAAGTGATGCGCTGTGAATACATTCCGGATGCACTGTATATACCGAGATAAACGTTGACGCGTTCAGTACTTACTTTGTGTGTCACAGGCCAGAGAAAGGCACCAGCTCTTTACTTGGTTAATTCTTCTGCACGCTTATTCCCTTACATTTAGCAGTAATGTTTTCATTTCATAATTGAACAATCTGGGTTTTTGTTTTCTTGATACGGAGCACCAGCCATCATGTACTTAACCTTCTTTTCTTTTATGTCCCCCCTACTGTAGAAAACCGCCTCTCCAAGGAGACAGCAGTCACAACACAACGCGATGCGAGTCTTCAGCACCGATGATTACTTCTGTCCTGAGTCAGCCGAAAAGTGAGAACTGGCCACACAGCACAAGAGCATTTAATACCTCAGGCGTCAAGTGCTGGGACACGCACATTTATTGAAAATACAGGTTAAGATGACACGAATAAAACATGGCGTACTGTTTGCAATATAGTGGATCTGATGATATGTTAGAATATCGAGGGTTCTACTCCTACTGTTCACAGTTCCATTAGGGAAGCATTTTGTATGTTAAAGGAAAGCTGATGCGCTGTTAACGGATTTCTTATTTCTTTATGAAACGTCTTCCTGTTAAAAGCATTTAAGCCAAGCAAAAAGAACTACAAAAGCCTTACGTAACAATAACACCTACCAGGCTAGTTATTGTAGAACCAGTGCCTTGAACACTTTGTAAATGATTTCTCTGTGTATTGAGGTGCATGACATTAGCGTTTGTTTTTTATTTTATTCTGTTCCAATCGAGTTTCTATTTAAAACGAACAACTGTCAAAACTAACTTGAATGTTTTATCGCTTGCAGCAGCCTAACTCTTTAACGGTTGGAGTTCCCCTTTCTTTATAAATCAAATGCGATCGGATTTCAGTTTCTCTTTGCCGCGTGAGGCTCCGCTTTTGTCTCGACGCTTGTTTCGGCGCTGCAGGATGAAAGGCTCTTATTTTCTTTTTATTCAACTGTTGTAATTGTGTTGCTAATTTGAAGAGCTGAGGAACAGCCAGCAGAATCCACCCGTCCTTCAGTGTGTAACATGACATGCACTTTACACTCGTCGTTTTCTAATGGGTAATAAAATATCTGCGTATTACAAAGAGAGCTGGACCTTTTGTGTGCTTTATTAACCGTGGAGAAGCGTGAACCAAAACACGGCCGACTGGAGAGATCTGCCAATATTTGCAGCTTACCGTGTTATTCTGTAGTACTCTTATACACTCAGCGGCCACTTTATTAGGTACACCTCGCTAGTACCCGGTTGGACCCCCTTTGGCCTTCAGAACTCACAATTCTTTGTGGCTGGAGCCATTCCTCAGGTCCACATTGACGTGACACCATCACATAATTGCTGCAGATTTGTCCACTGCACATCCATGAAGTCAATGTCCCATTCCAGCACATCCCAAAGGTGCTCGATTGGATTGAGATATCGTGACTGTGGAGGCCATTTTGAGTCCAGTGAACTCCTTGTCATGTTCAAGAAACCAACTTGAGATGATCTGAGCTTTGTGACATGGTGTGTTACCCTGCTGGAAGTCCCCCTCAGAAGATGAGAGTACTGCAGTCACCAAGGGATGGATGTGGTCAGCAACAATGCTCAGGTAGGCTGTGGTATTTAGACAATGCTCAGTTGGCACCAAGGAGCCCAAAGCTTTGCCAAGAAAATATCCATCACACAATGCCCACCAGCCTCAACCATTGAAATAGGCAGGATGGATCTCTGACTTCATGTTGTTGATACCAAATTCTGACCTTACCATCTGAAGGTTGCAGCAGAAATCGAGACTCGTCAGACCAGGCAACGTGTGAATTGTGGCCGCAGTTGCCTGTTCTTAGCTGACAGGAGTGGCACCTGGCGTGTAGCCCACCTGCTTCAAGGTTGGATGTGTTGTGTTGCAGAGCCGCAGGATGGGTGGCTTTCTTGTGCTTTATTAACAACTAATTACCGTATATACTCGGGGATAAGTCGGGTTTGTATCTCACACCCTCATACACCTTTATCGTAAGAGCACCACTTATCTACGATGGAGCATTCGATCAGAAGAAAATGTGAAGTTTTAAATTAAAAGTCATTGAAGTAGCGAAAAAAATTGGTAACTGCGCTGCTGCAACAAAATTCGAGGTGTCTGAGCAACTGATGTGGAGATTGGAGGAGATGGAAAAAAAAAAAAATGAAGTGTATTTTTGAACGGGCGTATAAGTCGGGGTCTGATTTTATGATCGATTTCTGATGATGTGCTCGGAAGACGTGTCAAAAGAAGGCTGGGAATGTGTGGCAGCCATGATACGCAAGTGTATTGGTTCAGATCATGAAGTATAAACCAGCCCTGCTGCAAAACAGCAACACTACTGTGCCCCCCTCCCCCCATGATTAATAACAGTGTAAATTTAATTCAAGTTAATTTATTCACTGTATACACTTATGGATAAGTTCACCCGCAGATAAGTCGGGGCTTGATTTTACCGTCTAATTTCTGGTACAGGGGGTCCTCGCGTTACGACACAGTTCCGTTCCTACAACAGTGATGTAGCCCGAATTTTGGTGTAAGTCACTTACCTATCTTAACACATTTGCAAAATCATAATCCAGAACATAAAAACACAAAATCTAAGCCTGAGAAAAAAGAAAAGGACATAAATATACTGTACTGCACACTGTACTGTAGTAACAGAAAAAATGTGTAAAAAAATCCTTACCTTTATTCCTTCTCATGTCTCAATTTTTTTTTAAGTTTTTATGGTAGTGAGTCTTGTAAACTCGAAACATTGTAACCCGAGGACCACCTGTATTTTATAATGTCGCTCATACAAGTCGAATGCGGAAAACTCACGCTATTGGTCCAAGAGATGCTGATATGCTAACGCCCGCCCACCTGAGAGAGTAACCACGGCGCACACGGCCTTGTTTTTCTATGGGGGTGCGGCAGTGCGCTGTATCAGTGCGTACTCCTCACCTCTCTTTCTCTATTGTGCCTACGTGACCACACGGTAATACCTTTATCGTAAGAGCACCCCTTACCTACAATGGAGCGTTCGATCAGAAGAAAATGTGAAGTTTTAAATTAAAAGTCATCGAAGTAGCGAAAAAAGTTGGTAACTGCGCTGCTGCAACAAAATTCAATGCATCTGAGAAACTGATACGAGATTGGATGAGGCAAGAAGTTGTAAAAAAATTAAATAAATAAATGCCGTATTTTTGAATGGGCATGTAAGTCGGGGTCTGATTTTATGATTGATTTTTCAGGTTTCGCGATTGGACTTATACGCGAGTATATACGGTAAATAAAATCCTCTCCATGCCCATCAGGAGGCGCTCTGCTGAAGCACTTTTAGCCCCAGGCTCGTTCTACCACCGTGTGCTACGAAGCATCTCTGGGGGTCTTGTCTGCCTACTGCGATCAGGCACTTGAGTGCTTCCTCCCGATGTACTCATAAGTTCATTTTGAAATACCTCAGCAATATATATGTATTTTTATTTATGAATTTATTAATCGATTGATTGTTTTAACTATATTTCTCATGTTTTTCCTCTGGATGTCCCAAACAAAGTGCCAATACTCCAAGTTCATCATGCAGTTTCTACACCATGTAAATGTATGATTGATTGATTGATTGTATTATTATCTGTCAGGCGAGTCCCTATCCTTGTTTAGGTTTCTGCTGCTACATTCACCTGAACTGCAATGGATTAATAAAGTTTATCCAATCTACAGAAATAAAAAAAAAAAAAAACATCTGTTGGATAATAAACTGCCTGTGCTGAGGATCAAAACATTTATCTTCTGACAAAGTACAAATCAGTCTGATGAAGACGCCTGTCAGCCGTCTCAAGGCACAATGTATGTGCGGCACTGAAATAGGCCCCGGCATGCCCTGTGAATTCCCAGATCTTTCCTGTTTTCACGAACTGGAAAAACACAAGTACCAAAATATACACTGCTGCTGAATGCCGAGAATCAACGGATTCAAAATGTTTTCAGATCAGACTTTTTTTTTTTTTTTTTTTTTTTTTTTATAAAACAAAAATTGGTTTTGCCTTTGTATCCGTTACAATACAATTTATTTTTCGTATAGTCCAAAAAAATTACGCAAGTAGTGCAGCAATGGTCTTTAACAGGCCCTGCCTTTTGACAGCCTCCCAGCCATGACTTTCTAAGAAGACACGGAAAAAACTTCCAAAAAAAAAAAAAAATGGAAGAAACCTTGGAAAAGGCAATTCAAAGAGAGACCCCTTCCCAGGTAAGTTGGGTGTGCAGTGGGTGTCCCCAAAAGAAAAAAAAAAAAAAGGGTCAATACACAGAACAGAACACAAGCAACCCTCAATACAATAGAAATATTGCAAGTGCAGAGCAGAATTCAACAGTAGGCGATACCCCATAATAGGATTTGGATTTGTTCAGAGTCCTGGAGACCTCATTCATCAAGCTGTCTCCCCCTGTTGGCCATTCCACAGCTGAGCCAGCCAATCCAATGAAAGGACCCCTCTACCTGACGATTCCTGTGCTCCTCCGTCAGATATGACTTTACCTTAGGCAGGTAGAACATCTTGGCAGGTGGGCAGTGGCACCAAGTACCACATTTGAGTACCAAGAAGAGAAACAGAATAGCTGAGGGTAATATTTAGTAATAAATTATAACCATCATGTTACTCATGGTTTAGTGCTAATG
Source organism: Polypterus bichir lapradei (assembly GCA_026402145.1). NCBI lineage: Eukaryota > Metazoa > Chordata > Cladistia > Polypteriformes > Polypteridae > Polypterus > Polypterus bichir. Next base: position 9,236,275 of record JANRMT010062845.1, on the reverse strand, counting down.
ACTAACAACAGAGATGAAGTCTGTACAGTTAATCAGCGGCTCTAGTCAGGGTGTGCTAAACTGAAGTCGTGGGATTTAAAAGCTGAGATTAACGGGGCATCTCTTATAGTAGCAGGCGGACTACCCCACAGTTTAGGGGCCCTGTAACTAAAAGCTCAACCTCCCACTGCTATTTTATTAATCCTTGGAATCATAAGCAGACCGGCATCTTGAGATCTTAATGCGCGCTCAGGTTTGTAAGTCATGACAAGTTCAGACAAGTAAGCCGGACCTCGGCCATTTAATGCTTTATATGTTAAAAGGAGGATTTTGAAATCTGCCCTAAACTTAACCGGGAGCCAGTGTAAGGATGTAAGAACTGGAGTTATGTGTTTACGTTTTCTTGTTCTTGTCATAAATTCTTGCAGCAGAATTTTAGCAGGTACATCAGATCTGTAGCTTATACAGTATGAGTGTGTGTTGTGGTGAGCATCGTTCAAGTGAGCGCCTGCAGTCGAAAATCTGGAAATGGCTTTCTTTGGGGGGGGTCCTTCATTCACATACCAGAAATGGAGCAATGGAGTGGAAACACCTTTATGTAACATTTTCTTAAGTCTGTTGAGCTTTTCAGTTCTATTGTCTAGGATGAGTCCTTGCAAGTATGCAGACCCTCCCGCTAGCCCCTGACCTAGGAACGAAGCAGCATTTCTCTCTCTCTCTCTCACTCTGTAACCTAATACAAGATAATCTAATGTCCCATTTTCTTCTTTTGGCTGCGCTCATATAGGGGTTGCAACAGCGGATCATCAGTCTCCATCTATCCCGGTCTTTTATGTCTTCCTGTCCTTCCTCACCACATCCATAAACCTCTGCTTTGGCTTTCCTCTTGCCTGGCGGTTCCATCCTCAACACTCTTTTCCAGATGCATCTCTCATTTCTTCTCTGCACGCACCCAAACCATTTCAATCTCACCTCTCTTCACTTGGTCACCAAACTGTTGTACCTGTGTTGCCCCTCCATTATAATCCATCATTCCTACTCCTGTCCACCCTCGTTACTTTGAGCAAAAATCATAGCATCTTCACCTCCACCTCCTTTCGTTTCGTCAGAGCCACCATCTCCAAACCATACAAGATGGCTGGTCTCACTACCATTTTATAAACCTTCCCTTTTACTCAGGCAGATACTCTTCCATCACAAATCTCAAAGTAGTTTTCCACTTTCTCCATTTCCGTACAGTGGAGTGATTTGATTTGTAGAAGGCTTGCTGCTCAATATGGAGCCAGTGTTTTTCCACAGCAGAGTGCTTACCAATGGACTGAGAAGTTCAAAAACAGTTCAGAAATGGACAAGGAGGAATGCAATGCCCTTCCACATCTACTACCATTATTCTGGTGAAACAATGATGATTATGGCCTCTAAAAAGTGGATCACTGCTCGCTGCGCTTCTTTGATGAGAACGGAGAGTGAAGAGGCCACATTTTTAGATTACAAAATGAAACTGAATGATCAAGAATGAATCTTTACCACTGTGACCTCTGGCTTATCACGTTTTCCACATGTACAGAGGGAAAGCTATAGAGCCAACCCAAACAAAATGATCACAGAATTATTGACTTTCCCTTTGTATGTAGTAAGCTACAGTCAAGTCGGGGAGCCTGCGCTGGTACAGTGTGTTGCTGTACCCACTACACGACGAAACAACTCGGGATCCCAGTTTGCAACCCCCAGGCAGACACCCGGTCCTCTCCCACCCTCCAGAAATGACCCTCTACCTGCCGCAGTCAGGTGTTACGTGGGTAACCCCTTGGCCTGGTCCAGCCACTCGGGTCCCCAACAATGAGGATCTTATGAGCCGTATCACCCTCTGGGAAACGCGCCACATGGCCGTAGTGCCGTAACTGATGCCCCCTCATAATGCAGGTCATGTGCTTCATTCGGGACTCCATGAGCAACACAAAGTCAAACCAACGGTACCCAAGGATTTTCCGGAGAGACACAGTAGCAAAGGAGTCCAATTTTCGTCTCAGGTCACTGGGTAGCGTCCATGTCTCGCAACCATATAGCAAGACAGGACACAGCAGGACTCTAAAGACTTGGACCTTCGTCCTTTTGTAGAGATATCAGGAGAGCCACACAACCCTTTCCAGTGACCTCATGACGCCCTCATGCTCTCCCAATCCATCTACTGACCTCATAGGAAGAGTCACCAGAGACATGAATGTCACTGCCAAGGTAAGTAAACCTCTCAACAAGGTCGACACTCTCTCCACAGACAGACACACTGCTGATGGCCGTGCCCAAGAGGTCATTAATGGCCTTGATGTTGGTTTTTATCAGGACACTCGCAAGCCCAGACACTCAGATTCCTCACTCAGTCTCTCGAGCGCCCTGATCAGAGCCTCCAATGACACTGTGAAGATCACAGCATCCTCAGCAAAGTCAAGATCCGTGACGCTTTCTTCACCAACAGATGCCCCACAGCCGCTGGACCCCACGACTCTGCCCAACACCCAGTCCATACAAGCATTGAACAGAGTGGGAGCAGAACACACCACACTGACGGACCCCAGAATCAACTGGGAAAAACGCAGAGGTCCTGCCTCCACTCTGCACAGCACTCACAGTACCAGTGTACAGACCAGCCATGATATCCAGCAACCTCAAGGGTGATCCCGCGAACCATCAGGATGTCCCACAGGGCAGCTCGATCAACTGAGTCGAATGCTTTGTGAAAATCAACAAAGGCTGCAAAGAAACTCTGCCGATATTCGCGTTTGCGCTACATGAGAACCCTCAGTGCCAGGATGCGGTTGATGGTGGACTTCTTAGGAGTAAAACCAGACTGTTCTGGTCGCTGGTAGGTGAGCAAGTGATCACGGATCTTATTGAGGACGACCCTAGCAAGGACCTTACCTGGCACAGAGAGCAGTGTTATCCCCCTGTAGTTGCCCCAATCCAAGCAATCACCCTTCCCTTTCCAGATAGGGATGACAAGACCGGTTTTCCAGTCAGTTGGGATGATGCCAGTCTCCCAAACGGAAGCAAAGATTGTTTGCAATGCCAGGACTACAGCCTTACCGCCAGCCTGGAGCAGTTCACCCCGGATACTGCAGACCCCTGCAGCCTCCTCTCTCCCCCCCCCCCCCCAGTTCACCACCTGTGCAATCTCAGTGAGACTGAGGGGTTCACAGCTAACTGGAGGATCAGCCTCAAGCACCACGGATATCCAACATCCTAGCCGGAGGATCAGCTTTGAACAACTGCTCCGAGTAGCCAGCCCAGCGGGTCACAACTGCAGTGTCATCCATAAGGACCGTCCCATCAGCTGCTCTGACTGCGACTCTCCGAGGAACAGGTTCAGATGTGCGTAATGCTTCAATTCCTCTGTAAGCAGGACGATTCTACAAACTACAGTGTACTCCTAAAATATAATTATGTACATCAACAAAGCTGTCTCATAGATCACAATAAGACATGTATTCTGTTATAAGTATTTACATCTCTGTCTGATGCAGGCGATGTTTTAGTGATGAGATCTCAGGTAAGGTTTCCTCCTGGTGGTTCCTCCATGAATCCCATTGTTCATGTAGAGGAGAGAGAGTGGAGGTCTTGTCTTGAGCTCCTTGGTTCCCCATTTCTTAATGACATTCTGGATGATGGACATTGGTAACCAGAAGCACACTGACAGCTTTTAATTGCTTTCCTCCCTCATTCGATTATTTTCATTTTCTGATGCTCAGTTAGTTGCTTAGAAGAGGCCCTGGTTGTTGACTGTTGCACAATGTCTGAAGAGTCAAACAACTGATTTGACATGTTTTGAGACCTTACAAATGAAAGTACGCACATTTTAATTTTATAAATATTCGTCACCAGTTTTCTTGTTTATGTACATCTACCTCATGGAGTAAATCATTATATTTCTCATGAACACCACGAATCAAGGAGGCTTACGCTAATTTACACTTTTTTTTAAATAAATTTTGCAAAAATTTCTAAAATCCCGTTTTCAGTTTGTCAGTCTGGTTTTTTGAGTACAGCTTGATGAGAGGAAAAATGATTTTAGAACAAATGTGAAAGAAGTGAAGGCACCTTGAAGATGACAGTAAAGGGGCCGCGAGTTGATTTGATTTGGCACGTTGTAGATCAACGAATAATAAATTCTTACTTCCATATGCTGAAAGTTTAGATTCGCAATAAAATATGAAAAACTGCATTTTTCCCCCCCCAAGGAATGATAAGAATATATAGCAAGGAGGGGATAGCACTGAAGAGAGTGAGCAGGAGATGAGAGACCAGGAGGGGTCATTTCATGTAAAACAGTTTTTGGGGGAAAACCAGTAGGATTGTGTGATCAAAGGGTTATTCCCCAAAAATCTGATGTGAAGGTTTAAATAAAAGAGCAAAAGTTGCACATTCAAAGACACAAAGCCAGTCAGTCATTGTCAAACCTGCTTATATCCTAACTACAGGGTCACGGGGGTCTGCTGGAACCAATCCCAGCCAGCACAGGGCACAAGGCAGGAAACAAACCCCGGGCAGGGCGCCAGCCCACCGCAGGGCACACACACACTAGGGACAATTTAGGATCGCCAATGCACCTAACCTGCATGTCTTTGGACTGTGGGAGGAAACCCACACAGACACAGGGAGAACATGCAAACTCCATACAGGGAGGACACAGGAAGCGAACCCAGGTCTCCTAACTGCGAGGCAGCAGCACTACCCACTACGCCACCGTGCCGCCCAAGACACAAAGTGCAGGTGGCAAAACAAAAGACTCGAGCTAAATATAGGCACTGACGGCATGCAGACACAATGTATTAATAACCACGTGACACTGGCTTGGGCGAGGCCAACAACAGGAATGCTCAACAAGTCACAACAGACGGCACTTCATCATACAAGAGATGTGAAAACAAGGCAGGGGGGCTGATGGCCACATTCACATACCACCTTTTATTCCTGAAAGCCTTAAAATTCTGTTGGCACCAAACCCTCAGAAAGCCTGAGCAGTAAATCATTTGCAGTTTGCATGTGGAGAAAATATTGCTTCATTAAAATCTGTTTATTTTTAACCCATTTCAATCAATAACACATTAAAACCACTAAGCCTGTGTTCATTCAAGAACGAGGGGAGCAGCCAAATAAGCTGAGCAGGGACCAACCTAGAATGAGCTGCCAAGGCCATTAGGCCATGTGAAAAAGGACACCCATTAAAGTGAGCACAGCAAGAATCAATCCATCCTCTTCCGTGCCAATTCTTGAAGGAAAATTACTTCCACCCAAAAATGATTTTTATTTTTTAAACTGCTACTTACCCATGTAATCTGAGGTTTTCATGCATAATGAAAGAAAAAAGCTGAGATATAATGGAGCCAAATGGCAACTCGTGCTGCACAACGGCAAACAATGTAAAGAAGAAAAAAAAAAGTGCATGTTACTCGTGTTGCATAATCCACGTGTTCATTATCCTGTCATAGGTAAAAACGCTGTAAATGCATTAATTTTGCTAAAATATTAATAGTTACCTCCAGTAAAAATACACTGCCATAATTCTGTGCTTCTAAATTGAAGAAAGGCCTTTTGACCAAACAAATGAAGGGGAGAGGCAGGTGGTGCCCACCACTGCACCATCTCAAGCACCCGTCTTTTACCTCATCGCAAACATTTGTGCGAGGTTAACCTGAATCTCCCAACTGGCCTGGGGTGTGTGTGTGTGTGTGCGCTCTTCAATGAACATAAATCCCCCCCATCTACAGTTTCTGAACCAAATCATCATCCGTCTTCCATGATCTATTTAGAAAATGGACACCTATTAATGCACATGTGATGCCATACTTTTCTGGATTCAGTTAATGCCAAGCCCAAAATAGCCTCACAGGAGTGAATTAGAGAATATGCACATATTGAGCCTGTAATGGCAGAGTCCTAACTTGTGCGAAATGTTGCCAGAAAAGAACTGGCTAATCCCCCCCTTTAATTTTATTGAAACAAAATAACATTGCATACAATCAAGTCACACATATAGAAGAAATGACTTCATAATAAAACTAGGTAATCAAAAAGGAAAGAAGAAAAAAAGGGCACTGGCTTTCTGGAGCACTAAACTGGATAAGAGAGCTAAACCAGTAAGAAAATGGTGTCATGACTTAACATTCAGGTGCATTTAGAGACGTGTGTAGAGGATTGATAGCTGGAACATTTTTTAATTTTCTAGTCACTTCAAGGACTTTGTTGCTTTTTTAGAACAGTGATTCATTTTCTAAAATGACACTTTCAATAGAATGCGACTAGATACCAGTAGTGTAGATGTTTTTAACACCATTTTACAATATCATTTGGGTAAATGTGCTTTTATAGACAACAGATTCCAACTGAAATTAGGAAAAACTCAGTTAATTGTTGGATGTGGAGAGTTTGTGGCTAACTAAATCTTTCAAAGTAGTAGTTGGTGGAGATTTAAAATTCTTGCTAAAGACATACGCAAAAAATCTTGGCTACATCTGAACTAGACAGAAAGATAGACAGAACAAACTTATTTTTTGGCCCCTGAAGGGAATTTGGCTTTTTCCAGAGGCTCTTTAGAAAAATTAACACATAAATAGGCAGTTAAGTAAATAAATAGCAGGCAACTGTGGCAAGAGAAATACTGAATCATTATAAGGAGTTGATAATGAAGCTATGAGATTATTTTTAGTGAAATTCTGTTACAAGTTTAATTACTGAAGCATAAAAAGCCACACAGCCACATTTCATACAGTTCAACCTATTTTTGTATTTTAATGGATATCATCATGTCACTTACCCACTACCAATTCAAAGAGCAGGGGATCTGAGTAGCTGCACCTGAAGTTCATGCAAGATGCTGCATGGCCACAGAGTCAACGGTGAGATGAGACGAAGGCAGGCTATCAGCATATAGTGAGACCTGCTGCTGTATTGGTACAGCAAGGAACAGTGATGAACAAGCAATTACTTCCATATTGAATAAAGGATATCATTATTAGTAAATTGAATAAATACATATCTAACCCCATACCTTTCTAATATGCTAATACTAGGTCATCTAACCCCATGAGTTTAAATACTTGGGATCAACAGTACAGAGAAATGGGGATTGTGGAAGAGAAGTGAAAAAGAGTGCAGGCAGGGTGGAATGGGTGGAGAAGAGTGTCAGGAGTGATTTGTGACCGACGGGTATCAGCAAGAGTGAAAGGGAAGCTCTACAGGATGGTAGTGAGACCAGCTATGTTATATGGGCTGGAGACGGTGGCACAGAGGCGAGATTGTGTTGGTTTGGACATGTGCAGAGGAGAGATGAGGGGTTTATTGTGAGAAGGAGATTAAGGATAGAGCTGACAGGTAAGAAGGACTAAGAGAAGGTTTATGGATGTGGTGAGTGAGGACATGCAGGTGATGGGTGTAACAGAGCAAGATGACGAGGACAGAAAGATACGGAAAAAGATGACCTGCTGTGGCGACCTCTAACGGGAGAAGCTGAAAGAATAAAATCATCTAACCCCACCTAGATCTGCCTCTTCCCCATCATGCGCACTGCCGCGAGATGCACGTACTTCAGCTTGCACAACTGCAGGCATTACATTGTTTTTCGGTCAGAAGCATCTGATGAATGAGTAAAATAAAAAATACAAAAAGAAATATGTATATACAAGTTACGTCAACCGTTACTTTAACCATTCTCAAGATAAAAATGAAACCATAAAATATGTATTTGAAGTTGCACAGTATTTCTGTTTGAAGACACAAGGGTTAGCAAGTTAACTTTTCACAAAGGGAGATTTTGACTTTTTAAAAATGGGTATATTTATTAGAGATATCTCAATGAAAACTGAACACTTCCAAAAACTTAAATAAGTCTGGCAAATTTCAGCAAAAATGAATCCCCAGTTAGTTGAGTTGTTGCACAGACAGATACGACTATTACAGCAGCACTTCTCCCCTAAACAATGGACACACAGATCGGCCTTACTTAAGAAGGATGCTATTAAACATGTGCCTTTATCATAGCAATGGGCATTTCGATCCACTTTACTGATTACAGAAGATTCATTCATTTGAACTACCTGTTTAAGTGAACCGAGTCCAGCGTATATTGGAAATCTGGAAGGTTGGGTTTGGTGGGTCCCTCTGATCACATCACAAATATATAATAATTTTTACATTAATTTGATGTATGTGTGTATATAAATTGTTTATTAGTCTAAATAATTACACAAATAATTAACTTAACTCATATACCACTGTCTTTTCTTTACACAAAGCAAAACACATCTGGTGCATAATTAAAGCAACATGTTTCGTTACAGAAACACAAATGAGTGAGAATTCTGCCACTTGTAATGACTTGTTTGGAACGGAGATAAATGAGAATCATTAGACTGGTTCTGATGTAGCGACTCATTTCCGAATCAAATGAATGAGAATCATTAGGCCAGATTTTGGGGTGACTCCACACTACTCTATAAGTTAAATATTAGTTCAGTGTAAGCAGAGGGCCTTGTCAAATATGTGACTGTTAAAGATACAAAGAGATCTGATTTGTAAGAGTTTCATCCTTCTATTACTTCCATGTAAATGGCTGTTTGGTGACAAGGTCAAAAATTCACTATTGTGTTAAATTCTGCTTCTGATTCTACAATGTTTATCACATATAATGTCTATGGAAAAATCAAAATTTCCACATCTTACAATATTTGTCAGAAAATTGTTTTCATTGCCACTGCGTGGATCACTTGGATGACTACAACCTAGCAAAGACAAATTAAAATATAGAATGAGTAGTTTCCGAGATGTCAATCCTAAACTACTGAAACAGTCAGAATTTTTAAATTATACCATGATATTGATTTTTGGCCATACCACTCATTCCTACACCTATCCACTTTCTAATCCAGGTTATTGGTGTAGGGAAGAGATACTAATCATCGAGTACAGTAAAGGAACCAACCCTAGATGAGATGTTAGTCCACCACAATAGCCACACACACTGGGTACAATTTGTTTTAATAATTAATACATGTATATTTTTTTAGATATGAGGAAAAAAAAATTCCAAATACAAAGAAATTGCCAACCCTTGTAGGAGTGACTACACTACCACCCCAACCCTTCCTCTCTTATTTAACTTTTAGATACCACTGGACAACAAATAATTTGCTTTTGTGTGCATCCCATGGATTTTGGCCTGCTGATAACAAAAGTCGCCTTTAATTTTCCTATTACATACCATTTAACTGCAGTCACCTATTTTTGTTGATTTCCTCTTACATTTTTAGTATACATATATAGTACAACAACTAAAACTGGCACATCTGTGGTAATGGAAAAACAGTTGCACTGCCACGAGGAATTCAACTTGAAATCAAAGTACTATTATTTTATTTGTGAACGGGCCAGCCATGCTAAAGAGTTACATTAAAAAGAACTCGCCACTCAGTGAGCATTTGGTCAAAGGGCCAAAGAGTGTAGCACATAAACCACCTGTCGATCTAACAAAGATATTTTTGCTTCATCTTCATATAAAACATTGTGAAAGCTATGAACAAAGTGAAGTGTTTTGATATCTGAGACAAATGTTTCCGTAATAACTGATGGCAAGATTAAAGGAAGACATTTTTGTTTGTCTACCAAAAAAAAAAAAAAAAAAAAAAAAAAAAAAAAAAATCATACGCATCACTGACTAGTGTTTTAAAGATCTGTTAGTACAGCCAGGGAAAAACCACATGGAAAGCATTCAAGGATGTTGTTGAAAATTGTGTTGAAAACTACAGAGCACCAAACTGGTAGAAGATGTACTTCAAGCACACACAACCATTAAGTGCAACATGTTGCTAAAATTCATTTTCTGCAGTCACACTTTGACTTGTTCCCTCCTAATCTCGGTGCATTCAGTGATGAATATAGAGTAAGGAGTCACCAGGAGATTGCTATTATGAAAAAGTAATGTCAGGGCAAATGGAATCTATCAATGCTGGCTGACTATTGTTGGACACTGAAATGAGAAGCATCATTCAGAGTGAATTCAGAAATCAGCAGAAAACATCTGTAGCTCAACTCACAACATAGATTACATTTCATATTTCTTCAAACCCTTGCATGCTACACTCCACATGAAATTACATTCCTTTTCAACTGTCATAAGTACCCAAAGTTTTTTGAGAAGCAAAAATGCGTTGTCCAGTGTTAATGATTCATTATAACATGCCAATGGGTAAAGCATAAATTAAGAACATTTCTTAAAAGCAAAAACTGCTCTCTGCTTTAATGCAACTGATTTAAAGTGTATATGACCCACTGGCCTAATAGTGTATACATACCAATTAATAGCTCATAATTTGTTTCTCTCTCAATCAGGACTTCAGTTTCAAAAGCAAAGACAAAAAATGTAGTTAATATTTTAATAGTAAAATTAACGTAAAACAACAAGTCATTTAATGTACTTTAATGAAAAATCAGGACAAGCATTTGACTTAACTGCAAATGACCTACAAAAATTTTATTTAAACTGCATAAGCAGCAATATATTGCATTTAACTGAGGAGTAAACAAAACAAGTAACATAGTCTTAAAACATCTGTATAACCAAGATTTACCATATAAATACAGCAAATACTTATTTTGTTTAAGATGTATTTATTAAGCAATTACAACACAATGGCATGAATGAGATATACAGAACGGCAGACTGATTGAAACAGTCAAACAAGTGATGCAGAAATTAACGATAAACAGATAAACATTTTAGTGTACAACGTGTTCAACTTTAAACCTACAACTGCATCCTAACATGGTCCAAGTATATGCAGAAGGAAAACAAATACTGGTGGAGTGTTACAAACTACTATTTTGTTAATGGCAATACAGAAGAAAGCCAATACTAAATCTGTGTATTTTCAACAACACTCTTGCTACCAGCTGCTTTCCAAGGAGAAAAAAACCCACTATCATGGGCTGAAATGTCTGAATTATTATAACAGGTTATTTCCTAAATAAAAGCATCTTCACCATCTACAAAGGACGTTTACCATTCACATAAATAAAAAAAAAAAATCTGTACAATGGTTATGTGACAAATGATTTCTGAGAAATCAACTCTGTCCTACTACAGCAAAAATAATGTTCAGCCTCTACATAATGTAATATAAATTATATTGGTTCTATGCATTCATAAAGCCATAAGCAAATGTATTCTAATACTTCAGTTTTTCTTAAGCTTTTATCTTTCAGCGAAGTATGTTGTAAGGCCTTCAATGGTTAAAATGGAGGAAAGGGGCAGGACATATAAACCAAATACAAAATCCTCTCTCTCTCTTCTACTCAACGCACTGAAACACAAATATCCAGAGAAGTGGAAAGTGAGGCACACATTTTAAAGACAAGAAAGTTGTCTTCTTGGAGAAACCGGGGTGGGGTGGGGTTTGGGTAGGGGGCAAAATCCAATGCACAGAAATACAATTCAGTGAGACAGGCAAGGCCTCCAACAAGGGAATTGGGACTTTCAAAAAAATGAAAATGTACGGCAGTGCAAACAACTGCACACCCACATTGTAGTATAACACAATGGTCCACAAACTGAACAAATTTACAAATTGGCAATTTTCCCCCACTAACACCCTGCAAACCTGAAAAAGTGCAACTGCAAAAACTGGTCACACTCTTCAAAGAACAGTCTTAAACTATCTGTTCATAGTATAGCTACTATTTATTTTTTTATAGTTATATATATATATATATTTTTCCCAATCATCTAAGTATTTCCTGTCAAAAATAGAATTAGGGATATTTTACAATAATCAAGAAACCATTTGAAAAAGTTTAAAACTAATAGGTTAAAAAATTTTACTAGTTCTAATACAAAATAAATTTAAAATCCACATTGTAACTTTTTAAATATAGCCTGTTTAACAATACACAAAAAAAAAAAAAAAAAAAAAAAGAAATAAGTCAAACATTGGCACACCAATGAACATCTCTAGACAAGACCATGTAGAAACATAGAGCACCCTTTCTAGAGGACCTTTCCCTTCTCACTTGAAAACTAATTATAGGAAAGAAAAGAAAAAAAAAATACAGGGAAAACAACAATTGCTGCAGTTTACACCAACATATGTGTTAAAGCAAAACATGGGGCATTGATTTATAACTTGCATTAGTCAACAATAAATATGCAATGAACCACAACGTGTTTTTTATTTTATTTTTTTTTTTTTAAAGAAAATTCTAAAGGACAGCTTGCTCTATTTTTAGTTAGTAGTTTTTTTTTTTTTGTTTTTTTTTCTTGTGCATTGTAACTGCCGTGAAACAAAATGCTTATAGAGCAAGGACAAGCACTTAAGAGCTTAAGCAAAATTTTAACAGTCAACTTTTGAGTTTGCCCTCATGTTCTCACACACACACACACACACTCACACTCACATATATATATTGGTCTTCAGTGGCGCTACGGAAAGCATCTCTGCAGCTTGACTTTGGGTAATTTCTTTCTATACAGTGGATATGTAATTAGAAATAGTACCTAGCATAGTTTATCATCTTAATTTGGAAGAGATAATATTTAATACATAATTACAGTTTTTATCCTTTTCAGTCAATTGTGACTTCACTGATTTCCAAGTTGTGTTTTATTTTTTTCAGTTCAGACATATTAAAGCCTAAGAGTACAGCTGCTTGCTTTTTCTGCATTGCTTTCATGCATCTGGTACGCTTTGAGCCAAAATGGCAAGCAACATCAGGTTTGTTGAGCCACAAACGTGATGCTAGCACTTCAATTTCTTTTTTGGAGAGGTATGGCTTTTTGTTGAAGTAAGCATTGAGAAACTCCTTACGGGCTTCATTTGAACGCACCGACACACTGGTAGGATCTAGTGCTAGAATGACTTGGGGTTTTTCTACAGCTGAGCTTACGGGGTCATTTTCAGAATCAATTTTTCGTTTTTTCGCAGCAACAAATTCTTTTTCACTGTTACTGGATTCTAGGCTTCTCATTATACTTTCAATCCTTAAAGTATTCTGAATAACTGGATTGATAGTCTGAGAGTTGAGGACTACTGGGGGATTATGTGGGTTAGCTGGTAGCATGGTGAACTTCGGAGGTCCACCATTCACTGACATGAGTGTGGAAATACTGCTGTCCGGATATATAATTTTCTCCATTTCCTTGTTGTTCCTGGGAGCACATCTGCAGCGCTGTACGTGAACAGATATCGCTTTTGCTGTTGTCTTGCCTGTGTATACTCCACAGCAATAGATGCATTTGAAAGCTGGCATTTTTAAAATTGCATGAATTGTAGGCATAATATAGTGCTTGCTCTTCAAATGCAGCTCATAATCATGGACACTCTCAAACTTTTCAAGGCAAAAAGGGCAATCCTTAGATGGGAACCTTGGAGTTACCTTGCAAATCGTTTGACCAATTGCAAGATGCACTTTAATATAAATCAATTCAAGAGATCCAGTCACTAATGCCAAATTAATTTCTCTATCGCCAACTTGTTCTTTGGGTGCAGCTGTATTCATATCAAAATAAGGGAAAATTATTTCCCCTTGGTCATCAGTGTATAGACGATATTCTCGTTCCATAAATGCTGAATTCACTTTCTGCCTAGGGCTATGTTCCATAGTTGTGTGTTCAAGCAGCTGTTTAATAGAACTAAACATTGCTGGACAAAATAAGCAGTTCAAACCATGTAACAAATGTTCACACAGACCTTTTTCAGAAAGTAACACTTTGCACGCTAAACATTTGATGGTCTTTTCCTTAATCTTCTTCAAAAATGGGGCTCTGGCAGCCAGTCCTCGCACCACATTTGTGGGCTTAGGAGGGGCCTGCTGCTTATGAGCTACTTCAATATGAACTTGATACACATTGGAAGGGAAAAGCTCATTGCAGACAGGGCATGAAATCCACTGCTTGGCCTGTTTTGATCCATCGGAAGAATCAATGCTAGGAGGGACCACAGGTAATGCACTGGGTTTAACTGGTACTTGTTGGGCAATTTGTGTAACAGGATTTCCTTGTGGGATCTGCACCGGTACTGGTAAAGTGGGAAGGTTCTGAACATTTCCAGAATGGACAGGCAATGCCACTTGAACTGGTGCCAGTGTGTACGTTGGTAATCCATTTACTTTATTTCCTGTTGGAATCAGTTGACTTAACACAGACTGTGAAGCTAACATAGCACCTTTAGAAGCATTTACAGCAGACACAGGCTGAGTAAGTGGAAGTCTTTGAGAAACCAAGAGTGACTGAGGGGCCGCAGCTCGAAGTCCTACTTTATTTTGGAAATTAAGAGTTGTTTGCATCAAGGTTAGGCCCTGCTGTTGCTGCTGTGATGGAGGTGGCAGCAGCTGCTGTTGGTGCTGTAGTGGGAGTCGAAGAGACCCTGGCATTTGCTTAGGAGCATTATTAGTTATTGTTGGCACTGAAATATTCATTGGGCCCTTCTGCTGGCTCCCAACAACACCACCATGGATCAAAGTGGTTGCAACAGTGGTAGCAGCAGGCAGAGCAGATGGTGTCACTCTAGAGGGCTGAGAACTGATAAGTGAAGTCACTGGTGATGTGGGAGGAAGAGAGTTTCTAGGAGTGGTTGGGGACATTTGTACAAGAGAAGGAGATGGCCCTTGTGGGAGAAATCCTTGATTGCTGCAAGGGGCTCGTACTATAGGAGGCATACATCCTGGAGCTCCATGCATCACAGCAGGTGGTACCAATGATGGGCGCATGTGATTTAGTGATGGAACTGGAGGACTCATAAGCCGAGGTCCTGAAGAAGTGGCTGTAGTCCTTGGCACATTGGGGGCCATGATTGGACTATTAATAGGAGAACATTCAGGGGGTCTTGGTGGTCCCATTACTCCATGTGTAATATTCTGAGGAAGTGGAACCATATTCATTGGTTGCTGTCCATTAGTACCAGGCAACATGGGTACGTTTAAAATTTGAGAAGATGCTTTAACCTTTGGTGCAATGCTTGCGAGTTTTGCCAGCTGATTTCTTTTTCCCTGTTTTCCATGTTCATAGATTAAGGCTTTTAAGTGAACCTCGAGTTCTCTGTGCTTATCAGATGTCAGGATGTGATATAGTAAATGGTCAGAACTCTCAGCAGGTAAATTGCACATCTTACAGTAAAACCGAAGTGGGGAAAATCCAGTTTCCTGACATGAAGTAAGTTCAGATTCCGTTCGTTGGCCAAAATAACTGCTCAAAAGCGATGGATAATGCATAACCAAAATGTGCTTCTTCATGCAGTAATACAAGGAATCCTGATAGAAGCATTTTCGACAGGAAAACCTATCAGAAGACGACATGGCAGTTGGAGCAGACCCAACAATGGCATGTGAGGGAGAAAGCTGACTTTTCCGTGGCATAGTATGAAAAAACTTAAAGTGCTGATTGATGACTTTAGGGTGAGCAGTGAATGGACAGACAGGACACCCAGAAATTGTCTCAATATCTTGTTCCT
This sequence comes from Polypterus bichir lapradei, assembly GCA_026402145.1. Classification (NCBI taxonomy): domain Eukaryota; kingdom Metazoa; phylum Chordata; class Cladistia; order Polypteriformes; family Polypteridae; genus Polypterus; species Polypterus bichir. The sequence goes on along the minus strand of JANRMT010062845.1, from coordinate 9,220,808 downwards.
CTTCATGGCACCTCTGAACATGCAGCCGGAAGGAATAAATAGTCTTAGTGGAAAACTTGCACAGGCTGCAGCAGAAAGTCTTGGTGCGGTACAGAGGCTGAAAGATTACAAAAAGAAAAAAAAAAAAAAAAAAAAAAAATTACCACATACTGTAGTATTTAAAAAATATTTTAAATGCGTCGTTAGATCCCTTTACTTGAACAAGTTAGTGTTATGTTAACTTCTTACAACACTATACACAAAAATAAAATATGGTAAGATTTAACTTTCATGTTTTGATATTTCTGAATTCCTTTTTTAAACTATGGCCTGCATCAGATTAAGTAAATGTACTACTGTAGGACTAATTTTTCTCATTTCAGTTTGTTTTTGATAAAATTACATTTTTTTAAAATAACATTTTAAAAACAATTTCTGCCTTTATTCTTGTGGTCACTTGAGCCAGACTTCGCATAATAATTTATTTCAGCTCCTTAAATCATTGTGAACTGCTTAACAAAGTTAATAAAAACTGTCCACTTCACATATGATTGCTAAAATTTACCTACATGGATACATATTTTAAACCTTACAGTTCTTAAATATAGAAACAACTTAGCACAATGATAAAACAACAAATATAATATTCTGGCCTGGCATCGTTCAATGGCTCTTGGGAAAATTTGCACTTCAATTTATAAGCCCAGTGTGCTATACACTAATTACACATATGTACATGTATACATACATTCTAAGATTTGCTTAAATCAATTCAGGGTTATGAAGGGCAAAGGCCTACCCATCATCACACGATGTAATATAGGAAACCCTCTGGACAGGGACACATTCCATGACATGACATGTTCAGAATATGACAAACCCTTGCTAATAATATAAGGCTTAAGAAGCATATATAAAAATCTCAAGTATTACTAATGTAACAATTGGATTTATGGTGTACAAAACATGTAAACTGCATAGACAATGCAATGTATACACAAATCATTTTTTCAAAGTCAATAACATATTTGAGTAAATGGGGATATTTAAGTTCCTATTCAACATTTTCCAAGCAAAAGTATCAGACAAAAATCAAGTTGTGTTAAACAAAGATGGCAATAGTTGGGTGTGCACTGGGGATCACAGAGAGATATGCCCATGTTACCCATATATTACCTGTAATCCATATTCTCTTGCTAAAAACACTAAGCATCCAAGTGTAAAAAGTTTATGTAATATAAGAATGTGGGGAAAACCAATCACAATTACTGCTCTGGATATTGACTTGAAAGAACAAAGTTAAAATAATGCATTTTATTTTTAGTCAATAGGATGATTAAAAAGGAAAGAAAAATACAGCTATTCAAATCAAACAACTGAAACATTCGTTCCAAACAATCAAATATTGACCTGGTAATTTCTTCAGAACACCTGTAAGACTACTTGTTTTATTACTTTTTTTGCCCTGTAACACATGGCTTAAAAAAAATCACCTGATTTTAGGAATAGCTAGCAATATGTTTAAACAGGGTAATCAAAATAACAATATTACACCACTTAATCCAATCCAAATTGTGGCTAATCAGACCATAACAGCTTTACACATAGCTACAGGAAAGAAACTGCCTAGGACAGGGCATTAGTTCATTTTGTAAGAAAAGTAGTCATAGCTGTACCTTTCTCAGAATTAACAGCATGAACAAAGGGACCACAGGCAAAACAGTTTTATTAATGTCTTAGCATCACACAGCATGACAAGTAGAAACACAAGCTTTTCTCATGTGTGCATCTAAGGCTTCTATATAAGGTATTCAAAAAAAACAAAAACAATGGCTTCTTCCAACTGTCACCATGAATTCTCCTATTCAAAAGTCCAAGCATAGAGGTGGACATTCAGATGCAATGCAAAGTTCCACTCTCTGAGATCATGCACTGCTCATAACTCTGATCTGACCTGCAGAACACACCCAGCAGGCCTCTGTACACATTCTAGAACTGGTCTGGCCCAGTCAACTGTTTTACGGAGGCCAGAAGTAGGAGTGTGAGATATGCATCATCTACGATAATAACTTCATTGTTGTTTTAACGATGTGCAAGCTGAAATCATCGAGTATGTCACTCTTTGGGAAAAAAATAATCAAACACACACCTTGAGAGTCCACACATTCACTGTCTCGTAACCTAACAGAATACTGCACGTGCGTGCATGGTTAGCACACCACAAGTGAAGCTAGTGTGGCTGCCTAAAACTGAGTCAGCAAACAGCACCAGGGAATAAACTGCCTCACAATCTACGTCATTAAATTTAATGGCAAGATGTAGATCATGCTCACTCGCATGGTTGTGGTTCGTCTTTTAAAAGACTGATGTTACATAAAAGATGGCAGCAAACTATGCTGGAAATCGTTCTGTGTTAAAGACAGCTTGACAACTAAATTATTCCATTATCTGTGAAGTGAGATTGATCTAGTACAGAGCCCAGTTGGTGTCAGGCAAAAAAAAAATTCAAACAAATTATGTAATTCGTTTGAACGGATTATTTTTAATTCCACAAGAAGCAAATGCCTATTGGGCACGTTTTATTTCACAAGCCGTCTTGGTTGGGGGTCCTCGATTCCAAAGCACGTCTTTTTTTCCTTTCATTATTTAAAACACTCATACAGATCCCTGCCTCCTTGCCCTGCTCCATCCTGCCTCTACAGCGGGTGAAAAAAATGTCTTTTAGCAGCTATTTAAAAAACACACAGGAATTTAGACAAGGCGAGTCTCTTCACAGTTCCACTGAATAAGAGATAGTTAGCTACTTGATGATACCTAAGGTGGACAGTGAAGTAAACTCACCTGAGTGGTGGAAAACAAAAGTAAATTTCGCCAAATTGGGGGTTAAAAAAAAAAAAAAAAAAAAAAAAAAGCGTACCTGTGCCTCGAACAGCACTTCTGACAGGGCTTTTGTAACATGAAACCGTGATGCTCTGAAGCCTGATGGTGTGGACAGACTGGTGTTTGTCACACTACTTGAAGTTTCCTCAGTAGAACTTTAAAATTGCTTTATATTCCAGAAATCAACATACAGCAACATATGACAGGACTTGTTTACAAATGCTATTGTTTTTTTTCCCATTGCAGTATTTGACAGAACTTTGGATTTTTACACTACAGTATGTTCGAGTTTTTTGTTCTTGCTTGCATGCTTCACAATTCACCTTACAGCAGAGCAGTTTATCTTTTTCCAGACTAACATTTATGCCCTGCATTTCAATTATAATTCAAATTTTATTCCCTCTGGATTCATATCTTGTTTACATTGAGTGTCTGTTTAAAATGCTCTCATTATAATAGTTTTGTTGGTTTTATTGTAATTTGTGTAAATTCTATAGGACACTTTAAATGAATTACACATACTTGCACTGTTTCATCCCAGTAATACTTTGATTGGCGATTTTAATGTTTGTGTTATTTTACTTCAGTTTTAACTAAATAAATAAAACCTCTTTTCCTTAACCGTTGCTTACATTAATCTTATTAGTAAGCTACAATTAACATTTGATTATCAAGGCCGACCTAGATCAATTAAGACTTTACAAGCGCGTTTTTAAAGGAGGCAAAATATTGTCTAATTACTGTTATCATTGAAGTCCCCAAAATATTCAGACATATTTTTTTGCCAATATTAAATACCCCTAGTTAGAAGTCATAAAATTCAAAACAGTGCACTCACAACAAACATACTGTATGTACCATGGTTTTTTGATTCTAGCAAAAGTATAATGCAATGAAACTTAACTTTATGCCCATACCACCAACCCTCATTTAAACATTTTAGAATTACCAAGACATTCTTTTCCTGCTAAAATTACATGTTTTTCAGGTCAGTTTATGACAGTCACAGAAAGGCTCAATCACTGTGTAAAAGGCATACACTAAACAACTTCACATTATTTTTTATTTTTTCAAACTGCATTTATCAATTTTTTCTGATTAAATCTCTCTTCTCATATTGGCCAGTTGTCCCCCTAAAAGGAGATACTGGGGAAAAAAAAAAAAAAAAAATGTATAGCTGAATGTCCTTCCTAATGGTAACTGTTGACATAAGGAAGGGCAGAGGAACAGTGACCTTATTCTAACCCCAGGTAGATTAGAGATGCTTTCTGATTAAATAAGTACCATTATAAATTACTGATTTATGCTTTAACTGAAACTTTCACAGCTTTGTTGTTCACTTCTAATGAGGTGAAACATTTAAAAAAAAAAAAAAAAAAACTGTAGGAAACGTACCTTCTTTTTCCTTCTATAGGAATCCCATTCACAAACATCTGACCATTCTGTATTATAGAAATACTTATCTCCAGCATCAAAGCTCTTGAGCTCCTGGTGAACACAAAGCATAAAATAAATTAACTTAATCTTAACTCTTACTTTACACTTAACCAGTAAGTCTAAACAGATATTGTACTGAAGTTATGTCTCCAGGTACTATATAGATGTATAAAGCTATAAAACTCACAATAACCATGGACAATCTAAACGTTAAACACAGAGTGCTTGATTTTGCAATAATGCAGGAAATGCATTTGTAATAATTCATTCCACTGATTTTAAGCGCCACACTTGATTTTATTACATTAACTTCAAAGCAAACAATAGCATATTTCAAAAGCAACAAGACCAAATTTGTTTAACTACTTAAACTCAGGATGTTAAAGAAAAAAAATCCCACAGACAACCTTTGCTGCCATGCTGATAAATTTATATGTCTGATAAATTTAACCTACCAGAAACCCCTGGTTGATAAGTCCTTTTTATTATACAGAACACAGTTTAACTTGAATGATAACCAGAAAGTCTGAACTAAGAGAATGGCTCATTCTTTTTAAAAAATAAGTCACATTTTTTAAGTTAAAGTTATTTTCCACAATCATGGCATAGATTCAATTACATCTTAAGTTCATTTGCAGAGTATGTACAGTATGTTTTCCATCAGCTTATAATTGTGGGGAACAGTGCTCCAAAAGAAACATAAAACAAAACCCTTAAAAAGTAACAAACATGTTACACTAGCATTAGACAATCAAGATATGGACAGACTTCGATAACCTTCAGGATGACAATGGATTTGGGAATCAACAATTCTAGCAAATATATATTAATAATCAGTAAGTTCTAACTATGTTAAGTTCAAAAAAGACAAAATCAACATAAGAATAACTCTGTTGAAATATATAGTTACCATTAACATTTACTCATTTGGTTGTTGCCACACTGTTTTGACGCTTAACAGTGTATCAACTTTATAAGCACAAATGGTTTCAGGTTTATGAAATGCATTAAGGTTCTCCTTCACAGAAGAAACACAATACAAAAAACAGTTTACAAAAGCCGAATCCTAACCTTCTCATATTTGAAAAGTTTTGTTTAATTTGAAGAAAGCAAGGCTACACTTGTCGATCTTTTTAAATTTGTGTAGTATTCCTCTTTAGTGCCCTATTTACATTAAAATTATGAAATGCTCCTCATGATACAGTATTCAATGACAGGTAATAAATGCAATCTAACTTTTGATAGAGGTTCCTTAATGGCAATATCTTATGAAAAGGTCTTCATGTATGATGTGTTAGTTAGTCCTTGGGAGTCTCATGAGTAAATTGATTGCACATGCACCAGTACTTCTGCAGAATGAATCCCCTCAAAAGGAAAAAAAAAAAAATCAGCTTACATGAATGCCAAATTTTTAACATAAACTGACAACTGAAATATAGGCTGTGATTTTTTTTTTGAGAGTGCTTTCTGTAGGTTTTCATTTTTGAAAACTTGTTCAGATGGTTGGGTAGGATATATATCGAAATTTTACATTAAAGAAAAACATTTTTAATTACTCCTCAATAAAATGCCTTGGAGGGACCATTCTTCAAATAGATATATAAGCAGTAGTTTTAAACAATGAAATGATAAATTGGTAGATTGCACCCTATTGCTTAACAGCTTGATTTAAATAGTTTTAAAATTTTTAAAAATTCAATTACTAATAAAGACAAACTGCACTAATTTTCAAATTGTTTACTACATCAAAATTTGTGAAAATACATCTAGTTATTCTACACATTGCTATGCAACCATTTGGATTTTTTAGAGCGTCATTTTATCAGGAGCAGTCTATTCATATCTATGGTTAGGTAGCCTCTATTATATTCAATGTAACAAAAGGGTTACTGTCCAGGGACATAAGCCACTCTTTCCTTTTCAAAAACATGCTTCTCTGAAACATGAAAGTTTTTTTTTTTTTTTTATATATAAACTATTTTCTGCCATTCACTATAACCAGGTACAATGCTCACTTGAATCAAAGAAAGTACATGAATGCACGAAAGCTTCTTTATCATTTCCGCTACAAGTGCTATTTCAGAAAGGATATTCAGCACTGGTGGTAATATTGTCACATGCCAGAGATCACTGCTGAAGTCAGGTACAGTGGACATAATGTAATTCTTGACTAGAACTTGTGATTCAATCTTTTACATCTATCTATGCAATATCATGACCTTCACAGTCTTTGACATGTTTTTACTTCTACTGATAGATTTTTCTTTTAAATCATGGAGATTTGTTTACTACTGGCAAAAAAAAAAAAAAAAAAACACACAGGTGCTCAGGTTTTAAACTATACTGGAAAATGTATCTATTAAAAGCTACAGTTTCTCAGAATACAGAGACTTGGTAGTATTCTTAAAGAGGTTTATGGGATACAGTCAAAATGAGAAATATGGATCAACATACTTTACATAATATGTGCATAAGCAATTCTGCACCTCTTCAAAATAACAGCACAAATTCACATATTTAAGGGTTGCTTTATTGTATGACATACTATACATTGCACCATCTTTCACTGAACACCACACAAAATATTTTTCGCATTTGATTACATAAACTTCATTAATCCCATGGAGAAAGTTAGATGCAAACAGCAGCAAAAACAATCAAATACATACATTCATAGATAAAATACATGTACTGTATATTGCAGAGGTATTTCAAAATTAATTTACGAGTACTTCGGGAGGAAGCACTGAACTGCCTGATAACAGTGGGCAGAAAAGACCCCCAGAGACGTTTCGTAGTGCACTGTTGTAGAATGATCCTGCAGCCAAAAGAGCTCTAAGAGAATGCCTCCTCTGGGGTATGGAGATGATTTTTTTTTTTTAAATGATGGCCTCCTATAGGGGATGAAGGGGATTTTCCTTGATGGCATCCAATTTTACCACCATCCTCTTTTCCAAAACAGTTTCCAGTGTGTCCAGGGTTCACCTGGTGACGGAGCAGGCTTTCTTGAGACGTTTGTTCAGGCATTGTGCAGCTTTGGAGATCAGGTTGCTTCACCAGGAGAGTGCAGCGTAGAACAAAACACTGATTACTATGGAGTGGTAGCAACATCCCCAGCAGCTTGCTGCATATATCATAAGACTTGAGTCTCCTTAGGAAGTACAGTCTGCTCTGCTCCAATGCATAATGTATAGCAAAATGCAGCCATATATATAAATAAAAACAAATCAGTAAATATGATGTGCAAGCAAATATTGCACTGATCTAAAAAAAAAATGCTTATTCATGATGAAAATGAAGTGATGGTATTACATTCTACAATAGCAACTGGAGCATGTGAACAAATTTATTTTAAGACATTTTCTGCATTAAAAAAAACTTTACAAGGACCAAATTTTATACTACAAGCATAAACAACTGAATAAATGTTTATAATTCTGAAGCTATTCAATAGTTTAACACAATAAACATAATACTGTAATATCCCTTATCACAACAGATTGCGAATGAAGTTTTTATAATCATGCCAATGAGCACCACCTTAATTCCTTAGTCAATAATGAAAGAAATGGCAGGTCAACATAAAACATACAGTAACATTTAAACAAAATGTCAGTAAACTACTATCATTAAGCACATTTACTACTTGGTAGCTGGCACTGCTTCCTTACAGCTTCAGGAAGAATGGAGACATCCACCTCTTACTTATTTTGGGTTTTTCCTACATTCCAAAGATGTGTGTTAGACACAGCATGAGCAAGAGTAGCTAATTAATAGCTCACCGTTGCAATCTTACAAGACTTTAACAATTATGGATTTGTCTTAGTTCACATTAGTCTTGACAAAGATTAAAACAAATTAAAAAATATTGCTGCAGCTTGAAAACAATCATCATGGATTTTTAAAAATTCAATGTTCGATCATGCCCATTTTACAAATGTGTCATTTTAGCTTCCCAGAGAGTTTAAGTGTTTTTCTGATTGCTGTGTATATTTATACTCAAGCCAACACCACTAATGCACAGAACATTATTTACACCCCAATGGATTATTTATTCCCAGAAAATAAAACACAAAATTGCACTGTGGAAGAAGGAATTAAATCAAATAATTTATAAGACTGACTCTTAAGCATTTTCCTTGCTCCAGCCTGTACATTTTTTGGATACCGATTGTTTCATCCAATTATTTTATTTTTCCACTGTTATATCCTAATAGTAGGGAGTGTTGTAAACTGGGTAATATTGAGAATTACAATGAACTCTGTGCATGTGACAATAACGACCCTACAAACCTATTGGAGGAAAATTCAACAAACCAAATTTAAGAAAGTGTTTATCCTAAACGTCATCAGCACGTCACCTGGTCCACAAGGGATCCTGACAACACCTTGACAAAAGAAGCTTACTATCAGCTACTGTGTCTCCAACTTGGAAAGTCTGATGATGTGCCAATTTTGCTGCTAACTTACAAACAGAAACTGAAACATGACAGATTAAATAAGCAGAGGAAAAACTGCAGGACTACTCTGATTAAGCATACTGGGACACGTTTTGATACTCCTCATCAGATCTTATTACTACATTTTGCATAGGTGTCTATTTTTTTTTTTTTTTATATAAATAAAAGTGTGGATGTCTGTGTGCTTACAAAAGCAATCCAAGAAACCACACATCACTCAGTGACACCTGCAATAAATTACAGGATGATAACATGAAAAAATAAGGAATACAGATACAAGGTCAAAAATACACAAGGTGGCTAAATATCTGTATGGTATAAAATGGAGACCAATTATCACAGCAGTAAGGATTTGCACAAACTTTGGTTTAGAGACCCATATGGATTTCACAGTGAAGACTAATTCAATTTCATTTTCAGTTTCTCTCCCCAGTGAATTTAACACCTTCTACTTGTAGTAAGGAGATCATGGGTCTGCATGTAGCATGGTGCTCTTTGAGTAGAGTGAAAAGCACTACATAAATGTGAAAAAGTATTATTATTATATCAGATTTGATTATGAGAACACTTGGCTCAACTGCATTCAGCACCATTTAATTCATGTGTCTCCACTGCTGTGCATGACTTAAGGAGCATTTAAATACGTAATCCAGATTGAAATACCAAATTGTGTTTTAAAATTGTTTGACAATCTACTAGCTGACAACTTCAATGACAAATTTAATTCACTACTGAGAGAATCTGTGGTCCCTGCCTGCTTCAAAACGACAATTACTACTAGGCATAAAGTTCATGTCACATTAGAAGATTTCTTCAACAATTTTCAGTCTTAGCAATCATTTAAATAATCTTGGTAAATTACGAACAGTCACAATGACAATCAATCATGTATAGTGCGCCATTTCTAGTAACTCAGTCATATGGTTCTGCAACTGGCTAAGACAAAATCAAGCAGTCACAGGGGCAGGCTCTTGGGTGCGAGAATTGACAAGCAATAAAAGCTCAGCTGAAAGTGCAATGTATACAATGAGGAAAAGATGGAAAAAGGATGTTCTGGGGTGCAGAAACCACCTCTAGTTTGTATATTGTCAGAAGTGGTCCAAAGAGGATGCCATATTCCTTGTACTTCATAAAACATTGGCACATTTGGACAGTAAAACTATGCCAGAGTATTATTTATAAACCATAGTACAGCATTCAAGATTATTGTATTACCAAAGATGCCCACTAAACTTCTAGACTTGTGACTTATATCCAAGTGGCTGCAATTGGATTTTGTACTTCCTAACTAACACACCTCTGCAATGGCCGCATCACATCCTCCACATAGATTCTCAAAACAGACACTCTAGAGCAGCTGTGCGCAACCTGCGGCCGTACGGCCGCATGCGGCCGTGGGCAAGGACTTTGGCGGCCGTGGACGTGTATATTAAAGTGTACGTAATGGCGGCCGTGCAGGTGTAGGGTCTCTGGACTCCAGCGAGTAAGGGGTCTCAACGCCGCGGAATCTTTGTCAGCCGGGTCGGTATGGTGACGCCGAAAGCCGATTTGGACTCTGGGGTCTCTAGACTCCTGCAAGTGTAGAATCTCAAACACCGCAGAAGTCGATAGTTAGTCTTAATCATTAATTTCTATTTAAATATATTCTAATTTTGCCCAATAATGTCTCTGAAAAGGAAAAGAACATTGGCAGAAGAGAAGAGGAGCTTCAATTCCAAATGGGAGCTGGAGTTCTTCATGATGGAGTCAGCAACACATTCTATGATGTGTTTAATCTGCGGTGAAGTTGTGAAGACTGTAAAAAGAGATAATGCAAAGCAGCATTTTCGCCATCACGCGTCACACACAACTACGAGAACTGGCCAGGAACATTCTCGTTCTTTTCGGAAGCACTTATTTGTGCGAAGCAGCGTTTTTCCAGAATGAAATATCTGAAAAACAAGTACCGAACACGATTGGTAGACAGCAATCTAGAGTCTGGAATACGGCTAATGGTCTCCAGCGAGTCCCCTGACTTTGCAAGTCTGTCTGCAAACATGCAAGAGCAAGGAAGCCATTAATGGCGATGTTTTCCAAACTTCCTGAAACAATTGCTGTAAAGGTTTTTTGTCCTATATGACGTTTCGTAGACATTTTTTTTTACATATGTAGACCAGTAAATTGAATATTGTCAGATATATCATACTCTGTTTTAATGTGTAATCTGTAAATTTTTACATAAATCATAAAACATTATTAAGTTTACTTGGACTTACTGGCGGCCGTTATTAAAGTAAAAAGTCTGTAGTGCGGCCGTTATTAAAGTAAAAAGTCTGTAGTGCGGCCGTCAATAGCGGAAAGGTTGCGCATGCCTGCTCTAGAGAGTACTGTCCTGAGCCCCTTAATGTATTACATGTTCACCTATGACTGCGAGTTCAAACATAGCTCTAAACCCCATCATTAAATTCGTAGAGGAGTCCTCTATAAAAGAACCGATCATCAGGCTCACCCAAAATAGTCAAAGACTTCAACAAACTGAATGCAGACCACGCTTCCATCTACTCTGGGAGTGATGCTGTTGAGAAGGTGAGCAGCTTTAAACTGTGACCATCACCGATTAATGAATGAGTGAACACATCGCGGCTCTCGTGAGAAGATTTACCACCCATGCCTCTACATCCTCAGATGTCGATAGACATTCTCTACCTATTTTCACTTGCTTCCATTGGAGCACAAGTAGATTCATCCTAACTGACAACATAAGATCTTGGTATGGCACCTCATCGACTCAAAATCCAGGGGGTGTTGAGGTGGAACAGAATATAATTGGCACCCAGCTACTTTCTTCTAATACTAACTGCCTTACAAAAGCAAAATGTATTATTACTGAAGACCTCAACTATCCTAAAACAGTCCCTTTAATCACTCCTAGTTTCTGGCAACAGGTACAGGACCATTCATACCTGGCCCTGTGGATTCAGAGACACTTTCCATGCACAGCTTGCAAGGTTACTGAATACTGTTTGTGTTGTTGCCATAATAACATAATAGCATACATGCTCTTACATATATACATATATGAAGTCCTGTGTCTCTCCACTACCACCTCTTCTACTGGCTGAATATTCAAGCAACTAAATCCAATTGGAGACTATAAGTGTGTCCTACTTTGACAGACTTGAAAAAGTACCTCTTCATACAAATAGTCAGGAAAATCTGGAACAAACTCCTGACCCATTTTTTTAAGTGTATTTGGATGAGAATTCTTTCTGAGAAAGCTGACAGTAAAACCTATTTAAAAGGTGCCACAAATCACCACTTTTTAAAGAGTGGTCAGCTTTATATTCAGTCAGACCAGAATGCATACTGCACTCTATTGACAATAAATTCTCTAACAAGATCTTATCAACAAAGAAATATGTAAATGCATAAGCACAGGAAAACAGAAACAATGATTTGGATCTTGACACAAAAGAAATATGCATGACAATACTTGAAAAGTACAGGGTGGGCCATTTCTATGGATACACCTTAATAAAGGGGAATGGTTGGTGATATTAACTTCCTGCTTGTGGCACATTAGTATATGTGAGGGGGGGAAACTTTAAGATGGGTGGTGACCATGGTGGCCATTTTGAAGTCGGCCATTTTGGAACCAACTTTTGTTTTTTCAAAACAATCCAACACAATGGGCAGCACATTGAAGACATTTTATAAGTGGTCAGAAACTTGTAAATAACTCATGAAAGAATAAAGTTACGTTAAAACCAAGCACACCATTGTTTTTCTTGTGAAATTCCCAATAAGTGATGTGTCACATGACCCTCTTCCTATTGAAAAAACAAAAGTTGGATCCAAAATGGCCGACATCAAAATGGCCACCATAGTCACCACCCATCTTGAAAAGTTTTCCCCCTCACATATACTAACGTGCCACAAACAGGAAGTTAACATCACCAACCATTCCCATTTTATTAAGGTGTATCCATATAAATGGCCCACCCTGTAGTTATCCACTTTCTAAATAGTACATAACAAATAATGTACACTTACATAAGAAGTATCTAATTAAGACAAGTATAGTCCAACACAGAATGGTAAAAAAGCTCATTTGCTCATGGCTATACTGGTTTGGACTCCATCTATTAATTTCATTAATAAACTCTTTCTAAACAGGATGCACAGCTTGCTAAATGCTTTTCCAGGCAGTGGCCCACCCTGGATCTACAAACATTGTCATGTGTAAAAATCCCAGCATTTTTCACAGTACATTAATGGTGATGCGCAAGAAACCCACAAACCTGTTCTTTTCAAAGCCAATCAAATCTCCTGTCTTCCACATTCTACTTTGGAACTTTCAATACAGTACAACACAATCTATTTACACAAAATCACCAATCATATTAAACAGTTATTTGAATATATGAAGTTGCTACCAATTGAAAAATAAGGACCAAAATTAGGACCAAGACCAAAATTTTGAGAATAATAGTACAAATGAATACAAACAAGAAGAACTGCAGAAATCCAACCATAAATTTCATTATAGTGTTTTTCTTTAGTGACATTTTGTAACTAACAGAACAAAATGTCACCTGTATTGAAGGTAGAAAGTTTTGAGTTGGAATGGATCAGGTGCTTAACTCATGTTAAAGAGGCACACAAAGTGCCACAGAAAATTCACTTCAAAATTAAACAATTCACTCAAAGTTTCCCACCTCGATTTTAGTGTCCATATTATATAATTCAAATTAAATAAGGCCAGTAGGAGGGTTCCCCTTCAAAAGCAAGGGGAATAACCAGCTTGAAAGCAGCACAGTTAACAAAATATCTGTTTGTTAATCTTTACAAATACCTGAAAATCAAAACTGGTTCACACATACACCCCTACTACTACCAACCTGTATTCCTTTTATAAAGCAAATCTCATTTAATGAGTTCCGCCAGTTGACTTTCTTCAGTTTGTCTTTTTTTCTTTACTAAAGTAGAGGCTGTACTAGATAATGCAATAGAAACTACGACTGTATACATACCTACTTATTCAATCATAATGTTATGTAAAATTTTAATCAAAATAATGTTAAGCAACAATTAACTTCATTCCTTCTAATATCAGGATAACACTGAGTGAAGTATACATTTAGTAATCCCAACACTGCTATTAATAACAGACTATTTGTCAGAGAGGGCAAAATGGATGTCCTTAAAAATACTATGCGAATCATCTTTTTGGAACAGAAAAGAAAGAATTTTTTTTCTTAATACTTAAACTATGAAATATTATTAAAAATGGCATTCAATTATTGAAGAATCTTAAAAATATGGAATATTATTCCATTTAAAATAAGCTTCATCTTGGAATAATTTGTAGTAAATAAGTTAGCCCTCCCTATGGGGCAGTCTTTTCATAGGCATTTAAAATTATCTAAACAAAGGAAAAACTATTTTAATAGAGCTTAACAACTTTACGCTTAAATGCCGTTGTATTCCACTTTATCTTATCATTTTGGGTTGTCATTAATTCTACCTAAATGTAAAGCATCACGCATCAATTTAATCCTTAAGCAATGAACCAGGCTGCTTAAAATTTGCTGCCTTTCTCTACCTCATCACATTTTTTGTTAAAATTAGAATGAATAATATTGTGTCAGTACATTTTCAGAAATATACAAATCTTCATATCTGAAACAACAAAACATAAGCACATACAGTACGAACACAGAAGATGTTGCTAAGCATGTTATGCTGGTATGAAATAACATTTAAAGATAATGATGGACTTCCTATTATGCCAACTACAGTTGCAGCTTTACAGATATGCTCACACCACTTTTTTTTACCATAAATACAGAAATAAAAAGGCTTCACCAAAAACAAGCTATTGTACTTCTGACTTGCATAAAAAAATAAAAAAAAAACATGGAAAGTAAGCTACTCTATAAACAGCGCAATAAAGTTGTATGATTTCTCATATCTAGGATTATAATGTCTTTAAATTGTAAACTTTTCCCAGGGAACAAAAACTGCAATGTAAATGACAAAAATAACTCTTTGTATTTTATTCAGGTTACGTTACTGTACCTTTAAGACATTTTGTGAAAGCTACTTCTTAGCCCACATTACCACAGCTACTAGGAACTCTGTCTCCTCCCACTACTTCCCTGACTGGCTTTGGTAACAATGATGTAAGTGCAAGCCAATCAAAGCAGATATGCTGCAGCCCATTTCTCTTGCCTGTCTGTACAATATATTAGTCTGTAGACATGGAACAAAAAACTGAGGCAAACAAAGAACTTAATTTTAACACAACCCCAGTCTCTGCCACAGTAACTCCAATTTGAAAGTTGTGATTTGTAAATTATGAGTTATGTGTATTTTTCAGACATTTACTATTTAAGGTTTTAATAATGCTCCACCCATTAAGACTGAGAAGGTGGAGCTAGCACAAAAGAGCTGATCACTCATGTTTCTAAGCCTCCATTATCTGGAAACTGGAATGACAAAGGTACATAAAAACACAACATGAACTCTTTAAAAATAACCTTAAATCCTATTCTGTTGCTATACTATATACCACATTATCTTATCAGAAGGAACCAAGAATACCTGGAGCTAAATTTTTAAAAATAAAGAAAACCATCAGTCCTAAAAAAAATAAAGAGAAACACTTACCCCTACCAGCTCTTTACAACTCTGGAGGCCAATGTCACATAAAATTCCTTTAACTCTCTTTCTAGATTTTCGGATTTTTTCCAGGTTAAACACAGGAAGCTGAAACATCTTTCTTTCCTATAAAGTAAAATAACCTTGTATTAATACCTTCCTAGGTCAAATTGCACAGTAATGAAAAACAAAAGTTGCTTTGTTTTACAATCTGAAAAATCGGATACTTAAGTAAGACAGTATGACAAGTAAAATTTTACTTAAATCTACAAGTTAACTTGCTGTGTAATCCATGTTTGCCAAACTGGTAAAGAAATATCAACATACTGCATTTGAAGTGTACTAAAATGCGTCACTATTAGCCACATAAGCAGTCATTTCCTCCTCTTTAATCAATCTATTATAATTAATAACTATTTTGAACATCTGGAAACATTTTCTAATAAAATCAGCCAGCATACATTTTCTCATTATTAAATCCGAATTACCTAGAATGTTGCTTTCTTAGAATCAAACTATTCTGCATTTCTATATTGCAAGTATACAAAAATCAAGTTAATCGACTTTGTTTATAATGAAACAAGATGCTCAATTTTAACTTATTTTAGCGTTATTTATACAAATTACTCTCAGTTCCATGATCTACAAATAACAAAAATTAAATGGTAAATTGTAACAGCAAAAAATAAACATCTCCATTTCTACACAAATTCAGGCAGATGCATTGCAATCAAAATCTAGATTAACAAGGCATAGAAGAAAACAGAATTGAGGGGAAACGCATTAAAAAATAGTAAGTTCAAATACCACATTAACACTAAAAACAAGTGGCTGCCTTACAGGCTTAATGTAGGTCTTGCTGTGCGACCACACCTTCATGACAGAAGAAGCAGGTAGAACCAGGCAGGATATGCAACAGAAGAAAACACACCGAAGAAATACTAAAATGCAAACCTACAATAAACAATAGGCATAGCAACAAGCGACACTTAAATGTAGTTCACTTCTAAATTAAACAATCTCATAAAACAAACTTCATTAGGCAAGTGACAAAAATTTACACAAGGGATACAAATTTCAAATCAGCATCTCTAAAAATGTAACAACTATCATTGTAATCTTGAGGATGTGTCTTGGACATTCTAGGAAAAAAAAAAGAAAACCACAATCACAAAATTCATTAATTAACCCAAATTTCAAAATAAAATTTGTTTTCAACAAAGAAATATTCTTTTCTTATGTAAGAACCAAACAATAATCATAAAAAGTTAGTTTTTCTATCTCACACACTTTGCTCTGAATGACCACAACCATGACAGTTTTTTATTTTATTTCTACGTTATCACTGTAATTAAACAGAAGCATATTAGCAAAATTCTAACAATAATTATGCTGAATAATGTTCTTAGCTCAGATATCCCTGTTCCAGTGCTTGTTTCTGCTTGCATCTAATGTAGAGGTAGATATCAGATCCTCTCTATCATTTAATGGGAAAGGTATTTTCATAAAATGGACTAATGCTTACAATGGAATGTAGTCATTGAGCTCAAGAGGAGCAACTTACATTTGTAACTCTAGAAACATGCACTGTACTATGGTGCTGGCACAGAACGCTGCCCACTCCCCGATGCTTATGGTTCCCTAAAAACAGGACATTAAATTAGGCTCACATAATGTGCCTCTTTCAAAATGTTGCCACTACATTTCATTTATTACTACAGTGGAACAGTGCTTGAATTTACCTTTGTCTTTCTTATAAATTGATGTATATATTTTTAATAACACAACTTGTAAGGAAAAAAAAAAGATGTTGCATTGTAGTAGATACTCAGTAAAAGGTTAACTGTTCAGCAAAAACAGCTCTAAATAGTGAACGCAGATTTTATCATAAAGATTGGATAAGGAATTATCCAAGCATGACGCCTAACCTTCTTGTGCTTCAAGTGTAGAGAGAGCACATTAAAGATATTCATGCAGAACACCTGCATCTTTTCTTAGCATGCCTCTTCCAACATTGTAGTTTAAATGTCACCTTTAAATTGTAAATATTAAACAATCAGCACAATATTCTTTTATTTACAAATGGGCCAAATCTATGGGTTTACTTTACACTGAAACAACTGCCTTAAAATCAGCCCATTGTGCATAGAGCACCATCAGAATCCAATTACACCTGGAAACTCACACTTTCTCTCCAACATTTTAAATCAACTGGACTTGTGCTCATTTTTTTATTACATGAATATTATGTAATAATGCTTACACTATTTATCATATTTCACAATCTACTTCTAAATATATTCTCTTAACCCCAACCTCTATATTTGAGTCTGTTTATAGGCATAGTAGGCTCCAATGCAAAAGGATGCTGGTTTAGTCCTCATTTTGACTCAATGTGTGAACCTGAAGCAGATACCTGAACTGTCTGTTCTCCAACAGTATAAATTAATTGTAAACAGTTGTATTATGCATCTGTTCAATATAGTAATGTGCTATATAAAAATAAAAGGTATATACATTTGGATAATTTTTCAACTAAAACTTTTTTTTTTGGTTCTTTATTTCGTCTTATACGATTTCTCGTATTAGGAATTTGTTAGTCTTCACATACCCGTTGGGGTCTGAGCGCAGGGTCAGCCATTGTACAGCGCCCCTGGAGCAATTGCAGGTTAAGGGCCTTGCTCAAGGGCCCAGCAGAGTAGGATCTCTTTTGGCAGTGACGGGGATTTGAACCGGCAACCTTCGGGATACCAGCGCAGATCCTTAGCCTCAGAGCTTTGTAGTCAGTTTTCAAGCTGTGCAGCATAGTGGACTCCAAACGACAAGACTGCTGGTTCAATTCTCACTTTTGAGTCCTTGCGTGAGCACAGGTACAATACTTAAACTGTGTCTGTATTTCAACTGTAAAAAGTAAGCATTTGTATTATTCATCCGTACTGAAAGTGCCTTACAATAACGTTTGTTATGAAAAGATTATACCTGGTTCATTTTCCTCACAAAACTCTGCAGTCTATTTTTAGGCAACGTAGCATAACTTGAAGAGTTTGCATCTCAAAATGAAGCGACTCCAATTGGGAATTTACTATACAGTGGCACACAACTCAGGTGGGTCGATAGTCTGACTGGAATTGTTACATCCGAGCATCAAACAAATAGCCACTGAATGGCCAATGTCCTTCCAGCATCTGGCTATAAAACTAATAACTAAATATGGTCTTATCCTATTCAGTGCTCTTTAGCCTCGTGGGTGACTGTAACACCTACTTTTATATCCCTACATGTAACCATATACAAATGGTGTTATTTGTTCATGGCTTTTTTTCTTAATCTATTTCTAAACTTGGTCATTTATGTATTATTTGGTGTTTAATGTTTGGTATTAGTTTCTATACTGTGCTCTGTCATCTCTGCTTTTATTCCTATTGCATTGCCTTGAACATTGATG
Source organism: Polypterus bichir lapradei (assembly GCA_026402145.1). Taxonomy (NCBI): domain Eukaryota; kingdom Metazoa; phylum Chordata; class Cladistia; order Polypteriformes; family Polypteridae; genus Polypterus; species Polypterus bichir. Next base: position 9,201,965 of record JANRMT010062845.1, on the reverse strand, counting down.
AAGCGCTTTGATTGTGGATAAGGCACTATATAAATACAATGTACTTTTATTATACTGGACTCCAAACTACAAGATTGTTGGTTCAATTTTCCCCTTTGACTCGTTGCACGAACACAGGTAAGATACTTAAACTGTCTGTGCTCCAACTGTAAAAATTAAACAGTTGCACTATGCATTTGAACTTAAAGTTCCTTATGAAGGTTTGCTTTATGGTTAATTTTTCCCCACAACCTTGTAGCTTCTTTCTAAGGCAGTGTAGCATAATAGAGTCTGAACTACAGCGAGGTTGGATCAATTCTTGCTTTTAACTCACAAATGTGAGCAGAGAAACAATCTTAATCATAAACAGTTAAGCAAATCTAACCTATTTTTAGCACTACGACATTGGTTTTGGGTGTCCTTTGAAACACTATGAATGGTTTCTAAAGCTCTAAATCTTACTCCTTCCTAAATTTTGGAGTGTCTCCCCACCTACATTTCCAACTGTAACCTTAGACCTTCTAATAGTGGTTTGCTTATTATTCCAAGAGCCAAGTATGAATACTTATGGAATATTTTACCAACAGAGATACACCAGGCTAATACCATGAAACATTTTAAAATCATCATAAAACTCACTTTTTTTTTTTTATTTGGTTTTTTTACAGCTACATTTTAGTACGACTTCTGCTACATTAAAAACTGCAAAGAAATCACACTCTTCAAGGATTTCCACCCATTATTAACTTCTACTTTTCCCTCCTTTCTTTACTGGTTTCTGACTGATTAAAACACTGTGCTGCCACCTGTGATGCTGGAACATAAGCAGATACTCCAACGGCTGATAAGACCCACTGCATGAAACCTTCCAGAACGAAGCATACAAAATAATAAAGAATTACTTAAGTGCATTTATATTAGCTGGGTGTTCTTTTTGGCCTTGGAACCCATGCAGATTGTTTTTTTCCCCCCCACCAGCATCACACCACTGGAGTTTTATTCTTTCTGTTCTCCCCAGCCATTTGGCCTTAGAATCAGACCAAACTTTTGAGACTTAAAAACAAATGAATAAATAAGAATGCTACTTTTTCTATTACTTATATATTTCTATGTTAAATAATTAAGTAGTGATTTATTCTTATCTATTGTTTTGGTATGTCATTCATCCATTCTTATTTTTAGTAGTTGGGATTTGCTTTTCTTTTCTTGTTAACTAGTTTGACATCTTGTAAAGCACTTTGAGCTACATCATATGCATGAAAATGTGCTATAGAAATAAATGTTATGTATCTGTTCACTACAGAAAGGTACTATATAAAATAAAGGTCTATATATCTAGTTAGATTCCCCCCCCCCCCCAAAAAAAACAACGTAGTCTCTTTCATGGTGGTGTAGCATAGTACACTCCCTACTACAAGGTTGTTGGTTCAGTCCATACTTTTAACTCTCTGTGATACTTGAACTGTCTGTTTTACAACTGTAAAAAATAAACAGCAGTGCTATGCATCTGTAATCAAAGCACCCTAGAATGGTGTTCACTATGGAAAGGTGCCATACAAAAAAGGTCATTATTTCTGGTTAACCCCCCCCCCCCCCCCAAAAAAAAAAAAAACTCTGTAGTCTATTTCTAGTGTAAGATAGTGGACTCCAAAACTATAACATTGTTGGTTCAGTCCACAACTCTAACTCACTGTGAGCAGGTAAGTTACTTAAGATGTCTGTTTTCTAACCATAAAAAAGTGTAAGGTTATACTGTGCATCTGTACTCAAATTGTCATTAGAATGCACTCATTACGGAAAGGCGCTATATAAAGGAGTATATTTCTGGTGAATTTCAATCCCCCCCTCAAGCCTTTGTAGTCTCTTTCTACGCAGTGTAGCACACATAGTGAACACCAAACAACAAGGTTGTTGGTTCAATCCTCACCATTCTGTGTAAGAACTGGTAAGATATACAAAGTGTGTTCCAACTATAAAACCAGTTGTGCTATGCATCTCTACTCAAAGTGCCTTAGGATGATGTTAATTATGGAACAGCACCATACAAAATAAAGGACTATATATCTGGTTAATCAAAAAAAAACTATGCAGTCTCTCTGTAGGCAGTGCATCACTGTGGACTACAAGACTGTTGGTTCAGTCCTACTTTAGCCCACTGAGAGAGAACAGGTAAGAAAGTTATGCTGTCTGTTTTCCAACTGTAAACAAAAAAAGCCAGTTGTACTACACATCTGTACTCAAAATGCCTAAAGATGGTTTTCATTGTGGAACGGCACTACATAATGGTCTATATATCAGGTTACAAAAACAAACTGTACTCTATCTGTAGGCAGAGTAGCACAACAGACTCCAAAACTACAAGATTGCTGGTTCAGTCCTCACCTTTGACTCACAGTATATGAACAGGTAAGATGCTTGATCTGTTTTCCAACTATAAAAAATAAAACTATTGTACTAAACATCTGTACTCAAAATGCCTTAAGATGGTGTTCCTTATGGAAAGGCACTACAGAAGTTAAAGGTCTATTTATATATCTGTTTAAATTATCTCTAAAACTCTGTACTTTCTGTCTAGGCAGTGTATTATAGTGGATTCCTCAACTACAAAGGATTTTCAGTTCGGTCTTCCCTTTTGATTCCGTGTGAACACAGGTAAGATACTTCAACAGATTTACTATACAGTTAAGATATACAAAGTGTGTTCCAGCAAGCAGCTGTGCTATACCGTAGGATGGTGTTCATTATGGAAAGGCGCTATATAAGACTAAGGTTGTTTGTTCCTATTTTGTTTCTTTCAGTGCTGTGCAAAGCTTCGAGGGGCATACTGAACCCTTGAAGGTTACCCTATAATGCACTTCTCCATTAATTGCTACTCAATACAAAAGTTATTCACAAACACTGAACGCACTCCAGCATCAAAACAAGCTCACTATTCCATCAGATATCAAAATGGTTATTCAATATATTCCCAGCATTAGCAGGTTAGTAACCTGTTTTATGGCAACTGGATGCAAGGCTGGCTTATAACAAAATACACCTCCGTACTGGCTCTCGACGGGCATGACGGCCAAGCGAATTTCACTAAGGTGCCTCTCTCCTGATCTCAGCTGATCCCGTGCCTTTTCTGCAGGGCAAACACCGAGTTCGGGGGGGAAATCCTGCTCCTCTGTCGCTCCGCGCTCTAGAATTTTGCGTCACCGTCGTTCCGAGCGGCAAGAAGTCGTCTGCCATGTGAGAGGCACCGATTTGAACTTGCTTTAAACATTTCGCGGTATTTACAAAAAAAAAAACAACATACAAACACGGCTCTTCAGAAAACAAAACTAAATGTAACCGGCTGAAATCCAAAGTGCATTTTTTTTAGTACCGCTCTAGCCACGTTTTATCGGCTGACAGCACCTAAACCTAAAAAATTCAGCATCGTTGACACCCTTTTTTTTTTTTTTTAGAGAATTGGTTCCCCAAAAATAATAGAAAAGAAAAAAAAAACTTAAGCATCGCCTAAAATTTACAAAAAACGGGAGCACCGAGCGTGTAGCTTCGCGTATGGACCCACGGGTGCGCGCTCATTGTTCATCCTGTACATCCTAACCCCAAATCTGCCCGAGGGATCTTCATAAAGAAAAAAAAAATCTTTCCATGCATCGCCACCATTTCGTTTCCACCACCACCACCACCCCCTCCTCCGCTACCACCCCACTCCGAGTTCAACCCTTCGCCGCTTAAAAATAATGAAGCGTGCTTCGTTGTTTTTTTTCCGCGCCGACCCGGTGCTGCCAGCGCTCAAGACTTTTAGCGCTCCGGAGGTTACGAGTCGCGACACGCGGGGGGGAAGATGAAGAAGAAGAAGACGCGGCGACTGCGAGCCCGCCAAACGAAATGACAGCGCGACGCGGATTTCATAAATCGCACGAACAATAGTTAAGTGTGAGCGGCCAGCCCGCCCCTCGCTAGTTTATGCTGTGCTGTTACAATAGCCGTCACCGCCGCTAACCGAATATTCCTGTACCTACCCGTCAGTCCTGGAAGAGGGAGCTCTCTCTCTCGTTCTCTCTCTTTCACACACACGCACGCACACACACACACTCCTCCAGCCGTGTTTGTGCGTGCGCGTGTGTGTGTGAGCGTGCAAGAGAGGTCTCCCGATATTGTACACCGCTCCGCTGTTGCTGTTATCCCGCGCAGTCGGCGTTCAACTTCACGCTAGTTATCTGCTCGTCAACATCCGCGCAGGATTCGGCAACAATAAATATTACGGGCCTTTTTTCCACCTTATTCGTCACTGAATGTGAGCTGCATCACCCTCCTCCTGAAAGGAAAAATGGCGCTTGCCTCAATCAGGAAGTGACGTCGGACTCTCATTTACATATTCACACTCTGACCAATAAGAGAGAAGGTAACCCAAACTCCAAATAGCACCGTTTTGCAGCTTCTCATTTTGGGTGGCATTGGTGTTGAATGGGAAGGATGATGGTGCCTTGACTTGATGACACCAAGTCCATGACCATGTCCAAGCCCATGGACTTTAATGTCATCCTTAAATTGCTCTCCTGAGATTTGAGCTAATCATTACAAGGGGGCGTGTCCACAATGGAATCACATGACTCAAAGGAAATCTTTGGAAGAGGTTTTAACAAGAGGGGCGGGTCCTAAGCCACTTTTCATTTTCAAGATGTCCTCCAGTTTAAGTTCCAACTCTGAAGATAAGACCACCCAGAAAGGGTTTGTGACCTGAAGAAGTAGAAAAATATCAGTTGAGTTCAACTGGATTGAAGACTACGCGTGAATGTCATGGCCGCACCATCCATGTCTGCCTTGCATGATCATATCTTTGACCAAAATCTGGTTGGGTCTGTACTCCATTGTCCTTCCACGATAGTCAAAGGCTTGGTATTAAAAAAAAAAAAAAAAAGAAAAGCTGATCAAATTGAAAGAAATTGTCCACACATAATTTGACTTTGATGTGGTCAGGCATTAAAAACTTAGCTGGTCAACATCAGTCAAAAAATAATAATCCTTTAAGAGTTTCTGGTTTTAACTCCAACTCTGACTTAGCTAATGGGTTTAAAGAATGAGAACGACTTGAGATTTGAGCAAACGCAATGCTTAAAGCAGATGGTTTACGATAAACGAGAAGTATTTTTTGTTCAAAAGAATATAGAGCGCTCTTTTAGAAAATTAAAAAATAAAATAAAAGTCCTGGACAAGACCATCTTAATGGAAGGATATTGAAATCCTGTGCAGAGTTGCTCAGCTCCATTTTGTTTGTTTTATTTATAGGTTGTCGTTAGAATTGCAGAAGTTCCTAAACCTATGGAAACAAACTACAGTAATTCCTGTAGCTAAAAACAAAAACCCTAAAACCTTACATTTACATTTATTTGCTTAGCAGAAACTTATATCCAAAGCGACTTACAAGAAAGGTCAACAAAATCAAGTAAAAATCAACGTGGGGGACTGTTTAGGAAAAAAGTGTTGCAGGAGTAGGTTATAAAATTGATCACCACAAGTGAAGATCTCAAAACAAAATGCAATCTAGTTACAGATTCTAGATAATAAAAACCTAACAACTAATATCAATTAGATAGAAATTCACCAAGCAAGAGAGTCTTCAAATCCTTCCTAAACGCATCGAGGGAGACAGAATTCTGAATGGAGGTGGGCAGCTTGTTCCATCTTCTAGGAGCTACACATGAAAACAGTCTGAACTGAGATTTAAGAATAAAAGGCAGCATCAACAGATGCCATTCATCAGCAGATCTGAATGGTCGAGAAGGTGCATAGGACCTCACAAGTGTCTTCATATATATAGGTACTGATCCATGAACTACTCTGTAGGCAAGCATCAAAGATTTTAACTTAATGTGTTCTGCTACAGGGAACTAATGTAGTAATCTTCAGGGAGGAGTGACATGTTGCCTACCTTTAGCTGATTGAACACCAGACATGGCACTGTATTTTGAATCATCGGCAGTGGCTTGGTGATACATGCCTGTATTCCCGCCAGCAGAAAGCTGCAGTTGTCCAGACTAGGCAGGACCAAGGTCTGAGCCAGGAGTTGTTCTGCATACTCTTGTATAGAGCTGTATAGAGTGAATCTGCAAGACCAAGAGACCATAACAACATGGTCACTGAAGGGCGTTTGGTCATCGATCACCACCCAAAGGTTGCATCCTTACTTAGTGGGTATTAGTGATAATAAGCCAAGCTGAATAGACGAGCAATCTGGGATGACAAGAAGGTCAATTTTTGCCAAGTTGAATTTGAGAGAGTGTTTCTTCATTCAGGTTGCAATATCAGTGAGACATTCAGAGAGTTTAGCCCAAACAATGTGGTCCTCTGTGGGTGGGATGACTGGTACATCTGTTTATCATCAGCATAGCACTGATAATAGAAACCATGGAATTGGACAATAGGGCCCAATGAGGAAGTGCATAGGGAGAAGAGTAGAGAGCCCAGCACTGACCCTTTGGGCACACATAGGCTTTGTCTTGTGCACCCTTGACATTTTTCCATGCCAGGACACATGGGAGGATCTGCCCAAGAGGTAGAACTCAAACCACATGAGGGCAGTCCTAGTGATGTGGAGGTCAGAGAGGGTAGCAAGGAGGGCCTGGTGGTTGACCATGTTAAAGGCAGAGGAGAGATCTTGGAGAGTGAAGACAAATGACATGTTGGAAGCTCTAGCATGTTGTAAAGTCCTGACACAGTAAGTAGAGCTGTCTTGGTCAAATGTCTCTTCTTGAAGTCCAACTGATTAGGACTGAGTAATTGGTTCTGTAAAAAGGAAAAGACATCATTTGAGACAGAACTCTCAATGTTTTACACAGAAATGAGAGAAGAAAGACTGGTCTGTAATTATTTAATTCATGCAGGTTGAGAATGGGCTTCTTAAGAGGAGGAGTTATTAGGGCCTGTTTGAACAATGTTGGGAAAGTCCCTGTACTGAGTAAGATGTTCACAATGTCTGTAATTGCAGAAATGAGTGAGGGATAGCATGGAGGAGATGTGAGGGAATGGACAAGTACACTGTGTGCACAATTATTAGGCAAGTGAGTATTTTGACCATATCATAATTTTTATGCATATATTCCATCTCCAAGCTGTATAAATTTGAATGCTTATTTGATTTAAGTATATCAGGTGATATGTATTTGTGTAATGAGGGAGGGTGTGGCCTAAGCAGACCAACACCTCATATAGGCAGCTTCTTTTCCCTAGGCAAAATGGACCAAAAATTGTAAAAAGTCTTTCAGAGGGATGCAGCACTCTCCAAATTGCTAAGATATTGGGGCGTGATCATAGAACCATCAAGCGTTTTGTTGCAAATAGTCAACAGGGTCGCAAGGAACGTGTTAAGAAAAACAGGCTCAAATTAACTGCCACAGATTTGAGAAGAATCAAATGTGAAGCAACCAGGAACCCGTTATCCTCCAGTGCTGTCATATTCCAGAACTGCAACCTACCTGTAGTGCCTAAAAGTACAAGGTGTTCAGAGCTCAGAGATATGGCCAAGGTAAGGAAAGCTGAAACCCAACCACCACTGAACAAGACACATAAACTGAACCGTCAAGACTGGGCCAAGGAGTATTTGAAGACAGATTTTTCAAAGGTTTTATGGACTGATGAGATACGAGTGACACTTGATGGACCAGATAGATGGGCTCGTGGCTGGATCAGTCACGGGCGTAGAGCTCCACTTCGACTCAGACGCCAGCGAGGTGGAGGTGGGGTACTGGTATGGGCTGGTATTATTAAAGATGAGCTAGTTGGACCTTTTCGGGTTGAAGATGGACTCAAATTCAACTCCGAAACCTACTGCCAGTTTTCTGAAGACACTTTCTTCAAGCAATGGTACAGGAAAAAGTCATCAACTTTCAAAAGGACCATGATTTTTATGCAGGACAATGCTCCATCACATGCAACAAAGTACTCCACTGAGTGGCTAGCCAGTAAAGGACTTAAAGATGAAAGAATAATGACATGGCCCCCTACCTCACCTTTCCTAAACCCTATTGAGAACTTGTAGGCCCTTCTTAAACAGGAGAGTACACCTCTCTGAACAGTGTCTGGGAGGCTGTGGCTGCTGCTGCACAAAAAGTTGATCAGCAACAGATCAAGAAACTAACAGATTCCATGAATGGAAGGCTTATTGCTGTTATTGAAAAGAAGGGTGGCTATATTGGTCACTGATTTTCTTTTTCATGTTAGAAATGTTTATTTGGAAATTATGTGTTGTTTGTTTATTATTCTCACTTTAACAGATGAAAATAAACAAGGGAGATCGGGAAAATTTACGCTTTTGATTTAAATGCATAATAATTCTACACACTAATAGATGCCTAATAATTGTGCACACACGTGTATTCCCCTGATAATGTTCACACTGACAGTTCCTTTGCATAACATTCAGGTTTATTAACATTTTGGATTGACTGATGGCACTGTATTTGTTTCATATTAAAATTAATCCCCAAAATATAACTTGCCTAATAATTGTGCACACAGTGTAGAGGGACACCTAGAGAGAAGGTGACTGGAGAAATTACTTCAGAGCAGTGTCTCTGACATCATATGTTATGAAATCATTTGAAAAAATTTTAAAGAGGAAGGCAACCACTAAAACTCAGGGTTTATTAGATCCATTTGCATTTGCCAACCAGTCCAAAAAAGGTATAGAGGATGCCATTGTCACTTTGCTTCATCTGTTATATAACCACTTGTAGGGCATCAAGGCTTCTGTTTGTAGACTTTTCTTCAGCTTAAACACTATCCAGCCCCATCTACTTCTAGCAAGACCTATAAAAGGTTTTAATTTGTAATTCAATTTGGTAGGGTGACTAGGTGACTTTTTAAAAAGCTGGACTCAAAGAGTGGAAGTCAGTGGTTGTCTGTCTGACATGCTGTCCTTAACCACAGGGTCCCATCAGAGGTTTCTTTCACCTCTTTAGTATATTCGCTACACTAATGGTTGTTGCAATGTGAAAAACCAATTCATCTAAAAATTTGCTGATGAGTTGGTGATTGTAAGGACATTGAATGAGAATGAAACAGGTCATGGTCCAATTTTAGATGATTTTGTTATCTGGTGTGATGGGTCTTTTGTACACCTAAACATTACAAACTAAGGAACATATAACTGATTTCTGAAGAAACACTTTTCACCCACAAGAACCACTCATCAAAGACCAGGTAGTGGACACTGTCGACAGTTACAGACATCTGGGGATGATCATAAACTCAAAACTGACTTTTAATGGAAAATACTGAAGCCATCTGCAAAAGGGGACAGCAGCACTTTTATGATTTAAGGAAGTGGAGTTTTTCTAGTGTGAGTCCTACCATCGTATCACTCTTTCATAATTCTTTTAATAAGTCTGTCTCTATGTTTTTCTGGCATTGTCAACGACAAAAATAGAATAAACTGTTAAAATGGAGCAAAAAAATAACAGTCTCTCAACAGTCCAATCTCACAGTTCTATTCAACAAGCAAGTATTACGAAAAGCAGAGTGTATTTTCTCCGTCAGGACTCACCCACTACATTCTCAATTTCAGTTGTTGCCATCAGATCTTAGGTTGAAGGTTCTAATGATAAAAGGCAGCCGGTTCAAATACTCTTTAATTCCAACTGCTATTAATCTTCTAAGTTAGCACTTGTACCAGTCAAGTCTGAATGTTGTCTTAATTTTTATGACAAACTAGGGGACTATGCCCCCTGCTTGCTTTGCTCGCCAACCCCCCTGCCTGTGCTATGCGGCAGCAAGTTCGCGTATCTGCCGCTCGCAAATGTGGATTTCACTTTCACCAAAAGACAAAACTTTTAATTCTCATGGATAGGCCTCTTCATTGGGAAGAAACACTACTTTTCTTCGATGTCAACACAAATGAGATGATCTACAAGTCTCCAACTTAGTTTAAAGCCAAACAATATCTACATATTTCTGTTATATTAGCTATGTCCATATAGTCAATCTCTTTTCACTTTTACCTTTTTGTCAATATCGCATTGAATTTTACTTTCGTGTTTGGAATTACATCGTGACAATGCCCGTAAGTGAATATCGTTTCTTTCTCTCTACACGGACTGTGTCTGATAATAGCATTCACAAAAATGAGAAATGATTGAGCCGTGTGCGTGGTTGTAAATATTTTAGATGTGGGCAGGACTTTTCCAAATCTCTTTGCATAAAGTCTTGTCTCGCGGGGCTTGAAATTTTCTCTCACGGGATTTCACTTTCACTACACAACAAATCTTTTAATTCTCGTTTTCTTCATTGGGAAGAAACACTACTTTTCCCTGTTCGCAACACGAATTAGACGATCTAAAAGTCTCCAACTTAAAGTTTAAATCCGAAAAATATATTCAAGCTCTTTTCGCTGGTCCGTTATTTCACCGAGTAATAATTTCTGTTTGTTTGCACTAATGCAATCTTTACTATCATTTTTTCGAGACTTTGGAATTTTCATGCTTCCGTTATCTCTAACCTGCTCAGCATGTGTTTTGCAGCAAAGTTTTTTAATTCTTTACAACGTTCTACTTTGTCATCTACTCTTTGTCTTTTATTTCCGGGGTATTTGATGTGTTTCACAATAAGTATTAGGCTCACTGCTATATTTTATGTATTTGTACAAAATTTGTTTGATGGCTGTGTTCTTCGTTGATGTGTTTTTAATGTTATGTCGTGGTCTTTTTGTAAAATCTGCTGACAAACCAAATTTCCCTTCTGGGACAATAAAATGAAACTAAACTGAATTCTAAATGAAACCAAAGGGCTGACATGTTCATTCAATTAATTTCATTCTGATTAGGTCTGTTCTCAGGATGTGAGAAGTTTGTTTTTCTGCCCCTGTTCCCAACCATTAATTATATTTTTTTTCCTTTCTCCCTTTCCATCAAATGCATTTCCTCTTTATATGCCCAGCATTATTATTTCTGTCTTAGTCACTCAGAGATACATCATTGGCCTATCCCTGTTAACTCCATTGTGTTGGAACACAGCTTTGAAAAACATCATAAATTCTTCCATTTATCAACTGTCAACACACGCGCCTTGGGGACAGCTTAAAGACTCTGGTGGTGGAAATTAAACACAGATCCACAAGATGGTAGTGTATGTTAACGCCTCTTCTCTTCCTCCCTCTACAGTCTGGATGATTGACAATTCCTCCACCTCTGATGTCACTTCCAGTGTGTGTGTGTGTGTGTGTGTCCCTCTTGATCCGCCTCTTCCTGCCTGGCCTGTACTACACAGGAAGTGTTGCCATCTTAGCCAGTCTAATCTAAGACTTGTGTCCTTAGGGACATTCTTTTAGCTGAAAAGTGTAAAATATTTTGCCTTAATAATATACGGGGTCGCGGTGCCATCCCAACTTTTTTTCTTTGGACCTCATTTACACAATTCATATAATATAAAGTTATTCATAGAGTTTCACTACCCTAAAAATGTTTCCTGATGGGTTCAGCTCCTGACCCAATCTTTCACCAGTGTTCCCTTAATGCACCGGTTACTTTTATCTACACTGCGATGGACTGGCGACATGTCCGGGGTTTGTTCCTGCCTTGTGCCCTACCTGTATGCTAGCTGGGCGACCAGCTGGACAGAGTGCTCAGTAGTTGCCAATTGAATTCTACAACAACATTCTTGAATGCCTTGATAGGGTTCAGCTCTTTCAATCTTTTCTCATAATTCATAACCTGCTGTCTTAAAATCGGCCTAATTCTCTGACTTCTTCTGGCACTACTATGTGTTTTTGTAGATAGGAGACCCGAACTGAACGCCATACTCCAAGTTAGGCCTCACTAGTGCTTTATAAAGCTTAAGCATAACCTTCTTGGACTTGAACTCTACACAGCGTGCTACATAACTTAACATTCTGTTAGCCTCCCTAATGGCTTCTAAACACTGTCTGAAAGTTAATACTGATCACTCCACTATGACCCCTAAATCCTTTTCATAGGGATTTCACCTGTTTTAACATCATTACATTGGTTACCCATGTCTTTTAGAATTTACTTTAAAATACTACTAATGCTGCAGTGGGCTGGCACCCTGCCCGGGGTTTGTTTCCTGCCTTGCGCCCTGTGTTGGCTGGGATTGGCTCCAGCAGACCCCCGTGACCCTGTAGTTAGGATATAGCGGGTTGGATAATGGATGGATGGATGGATACTACTAATGGTATATAAAGCTTTAAATAATCTTGCTCCTTCCTTAGATCTTCTCACAGTAGTCTGATTATTACTTCAAGAGCCAAGAATAAAAGAAGTGCTGAGGCAGCTTTCTGCTGTTATGCACCAAAAATCTGGAATACTTTACTGATTCACCAGGCTAACACTGTGGATTATTTAAAAAAAAAACTCCTAAAAACCCACTTCATTTGGCCTTCTTGTAAATATAATTTAGTTCTGCCCTTAATAAACTAGATACTCTCAAACATACTTGTCAATGAATCTACAATCTTTATTAATCTTTACTTTTCTCTGTTTTCTTTTCCAGTTCTTCTATGGTGGCTTTCTACGCCACCACCACCACCTGAACAAAGTTGTGTGCAGCCATCTGCGATGTTTGAATGAAAGAAGATTCCCCAACCTGCCACTGTGACCCACTGTGTCGATTCCTTTAAGACAAAGCCTTAAAAAAAAGAAAGAAAGAATGACTTAAGAACATTTATGTTACCCAGAATGGCCAGAGAGGACTGGCCGGTCTTTTCCTCCTTCCACAACACCTATATATTTATTTTATTTTTTCAGCTTCACCGAAGGCTTGTTTTTCTCTTATTCTGCCAAATGACCCTATCATCGGACCATCATTTAGGGCAGAGGTGCCCAACTCCAGTCTTAGAGGGCCGCAGTGACTGCAGGTTTTCATTCTTACCCTGTTTGTAATTAGTGACCAGTTTTTGCTGCTAATTAACTTCTTTTGAATTCATTTTAATTGACCTGTTCATGAAGACTCAGACCCCTCAACTGTTTCTTTTTCCTTAACTCTTTGAGGGCTGAATATTTTTTCCAAAAAACAATGGTTTCACTCAGAAATCAACATAAAACGTCTGTTGCTGCATGCTGTGGCTGCCAGTTTGCCAAGAATGTACGGCAGGCTTGCTGCCAGGCTGTCTTTGCATGGCTGGGACAGCAGCAGCGGTCACGGTCACAGTGCATTAAAATCTGGTTTGTACCTCTCATCATTGTTAAGTGGCAATCCTCCCTGGTGAACATTGTCAGTACCACGACTAGCTGGGGACCGATCAGCTAAAGCTGGAACCTCACGTTCGTTTTTGATCACTTGTATCAAAATCGCAGTCCAACAAGTCTTAATCCAGTTCAGAGATAATAGGAAAAACGTCGTCCACGGAGTATTTTGTTTTATGCATTCGATTTGATCTCTCGCCAGATGTCAGTACCATTTTTGCCTTTGTGTGAGCCTTGCTACTCACGAGAGCGCAGAGAATCTCGGTCAAACCAATGAATCTAACTCTCCTTCTAGCAACGAGAGTCCAACAAAAATGTAACGGTTGGTTTTGTCACAGTTTACAGTTGATCACCATCGTCAGCTCCTCCTTTTGATAAAAGTAGACATCAGCCCTGAAAGAGTTAATTAGCAGCCAAACAATAATGAGATATAAAATGAGCCAAAACAGGACCAGCAAACTGTGACCATCATACAATATCTGAAAATAAAGAAAGGTGAAGGTCTCAGGAATGCTGATCTGCTCTTAGAAAAGAGAAAATCCACAATTTCAAAAATGTCTGCTATTGCACAATGAGAGCAGCAACAAGCCATGGAATCAAAGAACGAGTTTAATTAACGACAAGACTCAGTGCCTCATTAAGCAACTGGTTGGAGTGAAATTGCTTGGAGTTTGACGCCCTGACTTAGCTGGTCTTCTCTTGGCTCACTCACTTCACATTTCATTTCTGTTTGGGTGCCATTTAAGGAAAGAAGTGAAGCGATTTTGAGGAATGATGAAGAAATTCAGGGAAACAAATCTTAAAAAACAAGTCAATTAAAATTTATTGAAAAGAAGTTAATTAGCAGCTGTGAGACTTGCCCAGACACCACCAGTCGGAAACCACATCTTTATAAATTCCACACGTTTATTAAAACATAATAAACACGGTCCCAAAACACCACACAATGCACAAAGCAATAATCACCCCCAATAAAATCCTTTCTCTCTCAGTCCTTGGCTGCCTGTCTCATCCTGAGAGCTTTGTCCAACTCCCACTCCCGACTCTAGCTCCTCGAGTGCAAGAGAGCGGCCCCTTTTATCCCCGCCCGGATGTGCTCCAGGTGGCTGATGACGGCCTTCCGGCAGCACTTCCTGGTGTGGCGGAAGTGCTGCCCTTTGCCCCGGAAGCATTCCGGGCATCCCTGGTAGGTTCATCCTCCATCTTGTCTGGTGTGGCGGAAGTGACAGTTTTCCAAGTCCCACGAGGCTTACATCGCCCCCTGGCGGTGGCCACGGGTCCCAACGGGTCAGAAGCTTTTCTTTCTTCTCCCGTGGTCCTCTCCGACTCCAGGGCGGTTGTGCCCTCATGACCCGGAAGCTATTAATGGCTCCTTCCAGTCCTTTCAGGCATCCCGGCCGGGTAAGAACCGCAGACATCTGTGAAAAAGCAATATCCAGTCACTAATTAAGAAACGGGTTAGAATGAAAACCTGCAGCCACTGGGGCCCTCCAGGACCGGAGTTGGACACCCTGATTTAGGGATTAGAAAAAACAATTCTGTATTTAATGACTCTATTTCTCTTAATTATATAACTTTCCCACGTAGGTGTGTATTATTTATTTTTGTATATCATTTATGCATTCTTTCTTATATAATTTTAATTTGTGTTTCTTTGCATGTAATTACTTCTTTGACATCTTGCAAAGCACTTTGAGCTACATTGTTTATATCGAAAAAGGGGTATATAAATAAATGTTGCTGTTTTGTAGGCAGTACTTTCAATTTTCAAACCTCCTATTGTCTATTCAAAATTGTAACAGTTTTACTTCCTTCCTGTAATACCTTAAATTTACTTTTTTTAAATAAGCAGATGCAGATACACTTCACTACACGTAATATTTACTAGCTTTTTACATGTTTATTCTTGCATCCTATTTGCATTTATTTGCCAGTTTGTATAGTCAGCATTCTTT
Organism: Polypterus bichir lapradei; assembly: GCA_026402145.1. Classification (NCBI taxonomy): domain Eukaryota; kingdom Metazoa; phylum Chordata; class Cladistia; order Polypteriformes; family Polypteridae; genus Polypterus; species Polypterus bichir. The sequence continues at coordinate 9,186,844 of JANRMT010062845.1, read as the reverse complement.
TTAATTTAGAGGTGTCGCTGATAGAGGGAATTCTTACTCACACTTGCTTTGTACCTTTCTCTCTCATTACCATAGCATTTCCTCGCTGATCCACCACTGCATTTATACATTTTTTTATCTAAATGTGTTTAGCAGTTCTTTTCAAGATAATCACATGGTACTTCATATACTCTTTGATAGGAAAACAAATATATCTGGCAGCTTCAATGATGTGCAATAATTTCAGTGCATTATGCAATTTATTAGAAGCACAGTCATCTCCACTTTCCATTACAGACCTTAAAATGCAAATTTAAAATCTAAATGTGTTTACCGAAAAGTCTGAAAATTGAGTGTTACTAAATTCTCTATGGAATCGCCTGGATGTAAAGAGTAATTGCTTGTATTGAATTGTTCTCATTCTAACTCTTAGAAAGAAACAACATAACACAACATTCTCAGTTCTGCTTAATCCAGTTCAGGAACGCAATTGTTGGAATGTATCCTATCAGCATTGGACACTGGGAATGGGTCATTCCTGGTCATGAACACTTAAAATTATTACCATAATTGTGTCAAGTGATTCCCTGGTCAATTCTATCTTGGAAAATGTGTCATTTGACCAAAGACAAACTGGGACAGTCAGGAAGGGATCAATGTACCGATATCTACCGTTTGTCCACATTGCATTTTGTTATTTTTTCATTATGTTTAAAATTATGAGTTAGAATTATTAACAATTATTCCAAAATGACTTCTACATACAGTACAGGCCAAAAGTTTGGCCACACCTCCTCATTCAATGTGTTTCCTTTATTTTCATGACCATTTACAGCACTCCATCACTCTCCTTCTTGGTCAAATAGCCCTTACACAGCCTGGAGGTGTGTTTGGGGTCATTGTCCTGTTGAAAAATAAATGATCGTCCAACTAACCTGACTTCTGCACAACACAACTGCTGATCCCAACCCCATTGATAAAGCAAGAAATTCCACTAAATAACCCTGATAAGGCACACCTGTGAAGTGAAAACCATTGCAGGTGACTACCTGTTGAAGCTCATCGAGAGAATGCCAAGAGTGTGCAAAGCAGTAATCAGAGCAAAGGGTGGCTATTTGGAAGAAACTAGAATATAAAACATGTTTTCAGTTATTTCACCTTTTTTTGTTAAGTACATAACTCCACATGTGTTCATTCATAGTTTTGATGCCTTCAGTCATGAAAATAAAGAAAACACATCGAATGAGGAGGTGTGTCCAAACTTTTGGCCTGTACTGTACATTTGCAGATTTTATAACCTAGTAAAATTAATAAAGTGCTGACAATTCATTATTCCTTAAAGTACAAGGTAATCAGAAGCCTAAACCTGAAAGGATATACCATGGTGTAAATTTTGTGACCAAAGATTAGACTCTGTGCACTAAAACATCCATCCATCATCCAACCCGTTGTATCCTAACTACAGGGTCACGGGGATCTGCTGGAGCTAATCCCAGCCAACACAGGGCAGGAAACAAACCCTGGGCAGGGCGCCAGCCCACCACAGGGTGCACACACACAACAATGTAGAATCACCAATGCACCTAACCTGCATGTCTTTGGACTGTGGGAGGAAACCCACGCAGACACAGGGAGAACATGCAAACTCCATGCAGGGAGGACCCGGGAAGCGAACCCGAGTCTCCTAACTGCGAGGCAGCAGTGCTACCCACTGCGCCACCCACACTAAAACATGTGAATTTCAATTTTGTAACCTGTGTTTTTTATCATGTATGTTTCTTTTTCAGAACCTTGTCAATAAATATATTGAAACCATAAAATCAGGAATTGTGATATTATTGAATTTGTAATGCTAGAGAGCACTCCATCAGAGATTCCTTGTTGCCTAGTTAGCATGTAACAGGACTAGTCCACTTTACACAGTACAGTGAAAAGATGGGTTCTATACTGTGCATAAAGCAGCAGGCCGTGTTGACTAGAGTTGTAATCAGAAGATGAATCATTAAAAAGGAACTAGCCAAAGTGAAAACTGATAAAAAAAATTTATTAGCACAGCCTAAGACACTAAACAAAAATTATAAGTAGATAATTACAACGATAATGTCAGAAACAAAAAATGATGAATAGAGCCAAAGCCAAAACATTAAGATATAAATCTTAGTTGAGGGGCAGAAAGAAGTTTAAAACCAGAGATTCCTTTAAACGCTAGGTATTAGGGTGTATCCAGAAACTTGGATGATGATCACTCCATATTGTGGGCTAATGAGTTGTCAGGCTGATGATGTCACTCACTATGACTTCCAAGAGACGTTACCCAGCAACCTGTGAACTTGTCCATAAATACAAATGTTCAAGACAGCGGTAACAATAACAAAACCAAGAAGGTGTTGTGGGACAACATAATTACTTTTAAACATCCATCCATTATCCAACCCGCTATATCCTAACTACAGGGTCACGGGGGTCTGCTGGAGCCAAACCCAGCCAACAGTGGGCGCAAGGCAGGAAATAAACCCCGGGCAGGGTAGCAGCCCACCACAGGGTGCACACGCACACACACCAAGCACACACTAGGGACAATTTAGAAACGCCAATGCACCTAACCTGCATGTCTTTGGACTGTGGGAGGAAACCCACGCAGACACGGAGAGAACATACAAAGTCCATGCAGGGAGGACCTGGGAAACGAACCCAGGTCTCCTAACTGTGAGGCAGCAGCGCTACCCACTGCGCCACCCGCACTAAAATATGTGAATTTCAATTTTGTAATGTGTTTTTTATCATGTATGTTTCTTTTTCAGAACCTTGTCAATAAATATATTGAAACCATAAAATCAAGAATTGTGATATTATTGAATTTCTAATGCTAGAGAGCACTCCATCAGAGATTCCTTGTTGCCTAGTTAGCATGTAACAGGACTAGTCCACTTTACACAGTACAGTGAAAAGATGGGTTCTGTACTCTCTGCATAAAGCAGCAGGCCGTGTTGACTAGAGTTGTACTCAGAAGATGAATCATTAAAAAGGAACCAGCCAAAGTGAAAACTGGTACGGGGAGGACATACAAACTCCACGTAGGGAGGACCCGGGAAGCAAACCCAGGTCTCCTAACTGCTACCACTACGCCACCGTGCCGCCCACTTTTAAACATTAAAAATAAAATTTAAAATATCCATCCATCCATCAATTATCCAACCCGCTGAATCCGAACACAGGGTCACGGTGGTCTGCTGGAGCCAATCCCAGCCAACTCAGGGCACAAGGCAGGAACCAATCCCGGGCAGGGTGCCAACCCACCGCAGGACACACACACACAAACACACCCACACACCAAGCACACACTAGGGCCAATTTAGAATCGCCAATCCACCTAACCTGCATGTCTTTGGACTGTGGGAGGAAACCGGAGCGCCCGGAGGAAACCCACGCAGACACGGGGAGAACATGCAAACTCCACGCAGGGAGGACCCGGGAAGTGAACCCAGGTCTCCTAACTGCTACCACTACGCCACCGTGCCGCCCACTTTTAAACATTAAAAATAAAAATTAAAAATATCCATCTATCCATCCATTATCCAACCCGCTGAATCCGAACACAGGGTCACATACATTTGCAGATTTTATAACCTAGTAAAATTAATAAAGTGCTGACAATTCATTATTCCTTAAAGTACGAGGTAATCAGAAGCCTAAACCTGAAAGGATATACCATGGTGTAAATTTTGTGACCAAAGATTAGACGCTGTGCACTAAAACATCCATCCATCAATCATCCAACCCGCTATATCCTAACTACAGGGTCACGGGGGTCTGCTGGAGCCAATCCCAGCCAACACAGGGACCAAGGCAGGAACCAATCCCGGGCAGGGTGCCAACCCACCGCAGGACACACACAAACACACCCACACACCAAGCACACACTAGGTACAATTTAGAATCGCCAGTCCACCTAACCTGCATGTCTTTGGACTGTGGGAGGAAACCCACGCAGACACTGGGTGAACATACAAACTCCACGCAGGGAGGACCCGGGAAGTGAACCCAGGTCTCCTAACTGCTACCACTACGCCACCGTGCCGCCCACTTTTAAACATTAAAAATAAAATTAAAAATATGTCAAATTAAAAAAAAAACAACGTGATGAACACATTCCTTGACCTCTTAAACCCCAAGAAATAAAGTTTCAATTATTTTTAATGTCCAAGGAGAAATTGTCTCTCTATTATAATAAACAAATCTTGGGTTGAGACGTGATCTTCTCAGAAGACACTTTGACGTCCCGCCAGACAAGGCAGTGAGACAAAAGGACAGCTGCTGTACAGGCTTTTAAATGACGGACGCGCAGTGCGACAAGCAGAACACGCAGCTCGGCAGCAGCAGCAGCAAGACCGCAGCTGATCCAACTGCATTTCCTTAGCCCTCTCCTTCACAACAGCAGAGACGTGAGTGAAGCAAGAAGGGGGCAAAGTCCCCTAGTAAACAATTAAAAATAAACACTAGGTCATGGTCAGTTCCAGAATTCCACTATGGCTGGACATCTTTTAAAGATAAACAAAGACTTAAATTACGAAAAGGAAATGTTGCCAATATATAGTGAATCACAATGGACAATTGAAGCATGATAGTACGTCAGATAGTAGGGATTAGTAAAGAGTGAGCTGAATCCATTTTTCAGGAACACTTAATACATTGCAAAACAAGTCTGAGCAGTTTGAATGTTGACTCCTGAAATGCAGCATTGCCATATTATCTGTTCCAAGGAGAATCTCTTGCTGAGAGAAATTTAAGAAGTAATTCATACCTGGAGAAGAAGCTTCAGTATTTCACTAAAACTTAAGAGTTGTAGCGTGCGGCCGGGGCTCTTGCCTGGCTAGGACGCCTCCACGCTGAGAGGACCGGGGGAGCAAGCGTGGCCAGAGCATTACCTCCCCCGGGATGCTAGACGGCAATCCCCCTGGCTTGCAGCGGTGCCTCGGACTCCCGTAGGGCTTCATGGGAGTTGGAGTGTGGTGCAGCCCTGTGGAGATCTGCAGGCGCCACCAGGGGGTGCTGCAGCTGGAGATGCTGAGCCCTTATGGGCAGTTCTTCCAGAACACACGGAAGTGCTGCCGGAAACGAGTAATCGAGCGCCTGGAGCACTTCCGGGTGCGTTATAAAAAGGACCCACCAGCCACTACTCAGGGAACCAGAGTCGGGAGGATGAGCGATGAAGCTTGACCTGAGGAGTGAAGGAGGAGAAGGAAAAGAGTAAAGGAAGGGATTAATTGTTTGTGCTGTGCTTGTGCCGGGACTGGGTTATACTTGTGGGGAACGGGGAAGGCGTTTCCCAAAACGGAAAAAGAAAATAAAATCAAGAGTGTGAACTGAACTTGTGTCTCATGCGTGTCTGTGTCGGGTTCAGCTGGCGGTGCCAGCCTGGCGGGCCACAGAGTCCAAACATCTCTTTAACAATTGAAATATGGTGAAACTCCAAACCCAAAGAAATTCAAGGTCCAAAGCAGAGCCAGTAAGTTAATGAGCACAAATTTTAAGGATGTTGAGGGTGTAGTCAATATTGGTTACACGCCTCAAAGGCCGAGGTAAGAAACCAACATTAAGCTTATTTGTTCCAGCATTTGTGGCAGTCACTCGGGCAAAAGCTGGAAAAATACTTGCCAGACATCTCTTTCTGCATGGGTTACAAAAGCTACATAGCAAAACTGTGGATTCAGAAAGATGCAATCCATACAATAAATACAGATAGTAGTTTGTTTGCCCTATAGGAAAATATATCTTTTTTACAGAAGCTCAAGAAATATAGATATATTGTAAGAAACAACAACAATAAATTGTGCTCTGTTCTCCAGTCCTAGCTCTTTGTGACCAACGCTAGCTCTCCAATCTGTTGGGCACTCCATGGGTGATACCAATGATGAAAACACCAGGAGAGCTACAGCAGAAGCAAGACAACACATTTAACTGAGTGACCTTAAACAGCTTTGTAAACGTGTGCAATTTGTTCGTGGGAATTGTACAGGTGGAACTCTTCTTGACAGCTCAGGCTTAAAACTTCAGAAAGGAAGACAAAATGCGTTGGTGTTCATGAGGACAATGCAGGTATAACTCTTCTTAATAGGTGAGGTTTATACCTCAGGAAGGGAGACAACATTGATCCAAGTAATTACAGACTAGTAAGTCTTAGTTCTGTACCATGCAAAATTATGGAAACTATAATGAAAAATACATTAGAAAAGTACCTACATGAAGATAATATATTAAATAACTAGGATGGGTCAGATAACTAGGATGAGTTTACGGGAGGAAGATCCTGCCAAACTAATCTTTTGGATTTTTTTGAACAGGCAACTGCTATAGTTGACAGAAGCACAGCATACGATAGAGTTTACTGAGACTTTAAAAAGGCTGATACAACCTTCATCAAAACTGGAAGCTGTAGGCATCTGAGGTATCCTACAAACCTACATCTCAAGTTAACCAGCAGGAGAAAAATAGTGCAGATCACAGTAGCATTCTTCATGTGGATTATGGCCATCAGTGGAGTCTGTCCTTGGGCCGTTACTTTTTTCTGATTTATATTAATGATATAGACTTCAGTATAGTTAGTTAACTTGTGAAATTCACAGATCATGCTAAAATTGGAGGAATAGCAGACACTGAGGGGGCAGCAATATCTCACATGCCAATAGCTACTAGGATTGGTTTTTTTTTTTGCTTTGAACTTCAAAAAATATTTACAATTTTATAACAGTTGGGTGCAGGAAAGTCTATGAATTCCTCACATTGTTAATTATTTCAGTTTGGTGCCATTGAAGTTCCAAGTTTCATTTTTTCCTTTTAGACCTTAATCACCAGACATTTACCACAAGGACTGTAGTTTAATAATCTTCTCAATTACAGTGCACAGTGTGTTAGTATTTCTCAGGAAAATAAAATAGCACACTAGATGGAGTTTCTAATGTGACAGAATGAAACAAGGATCAAGTCATCAAATTAAATTACATGCTCCATTGACAGCAATAACTGGCTTCTAATTAAGAGAATGTTACGAGTAAAAATCTGCAGCCACTGTGGCTTTCACAGATAAGGATTGCCTACCCCTTACCTGAAGGTGTTTTCGTTTCTGTGTGAGCAATAGATAGATAGATAGATAGATAGATAGATAGATAGATAGATAGATAGATAGATAGATAGATAGATAGGCACTATATGATAGATAGATAGATAGATAGATAGATAGATAGATAGATAGATAGATAGATAGATAGATAGATAGATAGATAGATAGATAGATACTTTATTCTTAGGAAAGACAACGCAAATACTGGGGTTGATAAGGTAGCCCTAATCCAGTGTTCTCAAACTTGGAGTTATGGAGCAGAGAAAAGATGTCTAGTGAGCTGGTCCATAGCAAATAGGTTGATCTTGTTCTCCCCCTATTTGGGTTCCTGTGTAGTTTAATTAGTTTTTATACACCTCTGGAGTTACTACAGTATGTTCCTATTGCTAAATAAAGGACCATGGCTTGTTTCTGTCATCTAACAATTTGTCTGATATTCAACATTTTGCTTTTAGTGGTGAGTGGACATCTTTTTTGTCAACAATTATAAATGTGGTGTCATTGAATTGAAGATGAGAACATGTAACCTGCACGTAGAGAGTAATTTAACAGAGAATCAAGCACAGTGCAAACTGTGGCACCTAGTAATAATAATTATGAGTGTAATAAACCTCAGCATACAACCTTGAATTTCATATCTGAAATCAAAAAGGCTACATTCACAATGCAGCTCAATTCCAGTTTTTTCACTCATAGTCTCAATGTAACAAAGATCTGATTTCTTTTAGAGAAATATGATTAATAATAAAAAAGTCACTGAATTACAACTTTCCAGAAAATATTTGCGCTGCTCTCCTAATGACTCTTTTGCATCCAAACTGTCCACATCGCCCTCACCAGTCCTAACTCCTGTCCTTTGGGCCACACGTTTCTGTGTACAAAACACAGATAAATGCGTCCAACCCAACACCTCCGATCGTTCGTTTCTTGATTTATCTTCCTTGCCATGTTGAGACGACAAATTCACACTTGGGAGTGATGCGAGGTAGAGCAACAAACAGCACCTTTTGGTTTGCATCTATCAGACGACATTGCTTTTTTTGTGCATGCTTTGGAGACAGACATATTTGGATTAGTCACAAAATTCACCTGAGCAGTGAAGGCAAAAATCAAGATCGAGTCAATTTACGGTTGCCACAAGACTCGCGTTTCTTCAGGCAAGTGCTTTTTGTATGTGAACAACAGCATCCAAAAACACGTGAAAGTGTAAAAATGTTAAATCTGGGAAATTTAATTCGAGATTATATTGTACTTTTTTATTATTATTATTACTTTAGGGATGAGCCTTCTGATCTTCGTTAATGCCGTGGTAGGGGGCGACACGTTCCTTCTCTCCCGTGCGGCCTGCACGTTGAATGTCTTGAATGGCGCCGTTTGCACTGCGCAGTCTCTTTAATACCTGGAGGAGCGCGCGCGCACAAAAGCTGTTCACGAGCCCGGCTGATTGACAGCAGCCTACTTCCTCTGAATGACGTCACAACTAAACGCGCCTTTTTCGTATCATTTTATGCCTCGCATGGATTTGACTCTAATTTCTTCTTTTCAGCACTTCACCTTTAGAGAAACAGCTGTGTGTATACATTCGCGTTTATTGCAACCGTGAGACAAATCTCAGAGGAGGAGTTAATATAGTCTGGAACTTAAAAGGCGCGAATGCTTGCAGGTCAGTTAATTCTTAAATGCGATTTTATTCGTGTATTCAACCGATACTGATACTTGAGTAATAAGGTATGTTATGATTATCGTGCATTCATTTTGTCTGTAGCAAGCCTTTGGAAAAACGTATATTTAAAATCGAAAGTTTGGTTTAGTCAAGACGGAGAGAAGCAAGGCAATATTGTTTTATGGGACGTCATCGTGGCCATTCCTTTAGGCCAGTGTTTTGCTTTCCTGTAAACCGGTGTGTGCGTTACATGAGAACTGCTGATTACATTTGACGAAGTAACTTAAATCTGATGTTTGAAGGCAGTAATAATGCGCGATTCGCGAATTATTCGTCGTTTGACTCTTTACAGTGAATCGTTTGAGCTGATTCGTGAGTACCAAGTGCCGCGCGACAAGAGTGCGAAAGCGCATGCGTGTTCTGCGTGACGTCATCGAGACTGGATTTTTCACGCCTCAGGTAGATAGAACGAGAATAAGTCTAATGATTAATGTTCGTTTAATTTGTGACTGAATAGTTACAAGTTGTACGATTATCACGGACTTGTGATTCTGTAACAAAACATGTTTATATCATGTAAAAAAGCAAACGTCTTCTCAAACTGTCTTCAGTGTTTTTTAGTAGCCACCCCAGTCACTTGATTAGAATCAATGGAACACCTTTGGGATGTGGCAGAACAGGAGATTTTTTCAGCATAAATGTGCAGCTGGCAAATCTGTAGAAGCTGCGTGATGCAATCATGTCAACATGGAGTAGAATCTCAAAGGCATGTTTACAACATCTTGGGGAATCCATGCCATGAAAAATTGTGGCTGTTTTGAGAGCAAAATGAGGCCCTGCCCAGTATTAGTATAATGTTCATAAGAATTTGCTCATTGAGTGTATATGGCATATATAATTGTAGTATTTTCAATATAATGTACAATTATTTTATTCATTTTTAATTTTGTAAAATTCCTTACTATAAGATATCCGGGCATTGTCAGTTACAAGACTGTAGACAGCCCTGCAGGGAACATCAGTACAGTATATTGTAGGACACGCTCATGCAAATTCCTGCACTTGGGCATTGTGGGTCTATTTCTTAGATACATAACTTATAAAGGTTTGAATGCCAGAGGAAATAAGGAGTACCTAAAGAAAATCAGTGTGAACATGCAAATTCATAACCAATAGTCGCCAAATACGGATTGAAATCCAAACACCTGAAGCAGTGAGATTAGCAGCATGCCATTCCCATACATTATCAAGCAAGAAAATGTATACTTTGGCAACTGCTTGGAAAAATTGTTAATGCTGTATTTTTAAGTGTTATATTGTATCAGTTTATCATATTTAATATTTTAGCACACAAAGATGCACTTACCCAAACCTACAGGACCAATTTACCGTGGAACTGTCAATAAACTTAATTCAGATGTTGTATTTCTTATTAGTGACGTGATCGTTTGAATAAAGGTAATAGAATACACTCAAAAATATCTCTTACCTAACGTGTACTATGCCTTTATTTAGTATCTGTTAATCTGTCTTGGCCGGGGTTTTCTCTCTCAATTGCATTCCAGTAAAGACTGCTTCTCAGACTGTGTCATTTTGAGGAGTGTTGGTGTCCTCCCGTTTCACCTTTTGACTACCACCAGTGGTAGATGGGCCTTCCTTACCCGCTGTGAGAATATTTGCATTTTTGCAGAAACGTCCCATGTTTGAAGATGACTCACGGTGTTCCCCCTCCTCTCACTTCTCTTGCCCGGTGTTTTCTGTCTTGATTGTATTTGACTGAGCAACTAAAGCAAAAGTGATCAGTTCAAACCAATCTGACTAATGGGAGTGCTCGGAGAGACCGGACACACACACACATCCATCCATTATCCAATCCGCTATATCCTAACTACAGGGTCACGGGGGGTCTGCTGGAGCCAATTCCAGCCAACATGGCAGGAAACAAACCACAGGGAAGGGTGCCAGCCCACAGCAGGGCACACACACACCAAGCACACACTAGGGACAATTTAGGATCACCAATGCACCTAACCTGCATGTCTCTGGACTGTGGGAGGAAACCCACGCAGACACGGGGAGAACATGCAAACTCCACGCAGGGGGGTCCCAGGAAGCGAACCCGGGTCTCCTAACTGTGAGGCAGCAGTGTTACCCACTGCGCCACCATGCCACACACACACACAGACACACAGACATACAGACAGACAGACAGAGCATTTTATTATATAGTATATACATTGCAAGGAGCTGACTGCATTGATAACATTCTCCAGCAGAGGAATATTCAGTGTGTGATACAATCTTAATCTACTTATTATACACACTACATCTCAAAGATATCTTACCCATAAGCATCCTACTGCAAAGCCCACAGTCTGCATTAGCTGGGCTAACATATGTGGTAATGGTCACTCGGAACTATCTTACTTCCAGATGTGTGTTGTAAAGTTATATTCATAATTGCTAGGATTACGAGTAATCAGGCTGTATATACCAGAGCAACTCCTCCTTAGCAAGGCCTTAATTCTTTGACAGTTGGAGTAATCCTGTCTCTTATTTTCTGAGAACCTGTCTACAGATAATGAAAATGCTAAAAAGAAAGCCTCTAATGGAGAAGAAAGAACAAACATTTCCTAAGTCACTGAATTAACATTCTGAATAATATTTTTGAAATACCTGTACTTCAGATACAGTAAAGCAGGACCATATTTACCAGAGAACTTTTTCAAATTCACATCCTTAAAAATTAAAATTTTTATTTTTCTTGGAGAGGACGCAGGTCAGTGGGCCTAGTGCTGGGGGCAATTGTTTCCCTCAGGGTACAGATCAGCTTTAAAGTTGTCATGTACATTATAATTAGACCACATAAAATATATTGTACTTTTGATTTTTCATGGTTATATTTAGTCATTTCTTTTAATTGCATCACACACACACAACTGATTAAAAATTTGGTGAGTCATTTGTATTTATTCCAGCATTGAAAAAGTTTACATTTAAGCAATCATTGGAAGTTTTGCACTTGTAAAAAAGTGTCCTGAACTGCAAGTGTGAAAAAAAAAATATATGAAACAAAACCAGGTGGTGAGACGTTGTTGGCCATCCCCCTTTTAAATGCCAGCCATGAAAAAAGTTGTTAATGTACAGTCATTAAGCTGTCTACAGCATTATTATGCTTCCCTCAGCAGGCCGTTTGTATTTACCATACAAAGTGCTTGGGCATGGGGCATTTTTATACAGCAGGGAAGCCATCTGATCTACTTGATAAATGAAACACACCCTTACACTGTAAAAATTAATGCAAATTATTTCCATTTATATACGGACTGCATTCGCAGGAGAAACATGTGGAGGAGAATAAGGTGCAAGTAACAGTTTGATAAGCTTAGTAATGTGCTTCCCATCTCTCCACAGTACATAAGTCAGCATTGCTACTGGGCCACAATGACTTTCACAAAAATGTAAAAGTAAAGTCACATCATTAGCTGTCAATTAGCGTTTTTAAGATGATCATTTCTAACCACACTATCACACTGGCGATACCTACTTTGAAAACAGCATTTGCATAAAAATCTGACATCACTTTTTATGTAACCTGGACAACAAATATGAGACATTGAATAATAAATACTACAGTACAGATTGAGCACAGCTCCAGCCTATTGCTAAAATTGTAATAATGTTGGGAATAAATAAACAGCCTTTATTTTATATTGCATCTTCTTAAAGTAATACACAAAAATTAAATATTATTTTATAAGTTACTTAACCCATGAAGTTTGTAGTGGTGGCCGAGAAAAGCTTTTAATACCATGTTTTTGTGGAGAACGTGTATAAGAGGAGAGACCCAAAAATTTTCAGAATTGCTTAAAAACACATACAGCAATTTCCATTTATTCACTGTCAAAATACTCCTTTTGAGATTGAATACTTTTGTACCAGTGCTTCTTTCATTATAGTAGCATTTCCTGTGCTCCTCTTTTGTCTCCTCCCATGATTAGCCCCGCTCAAAACCCTCACCCAGGATTCCTGACACTGTAGCAAATCGTCTTCCCTTCAGTCTCAGTTTAAAAAAAAAAAAAGTCACAGGGAGTGAGATCCGCCGAATTTGGGGGTACAAAGCAACACACAAATTTTTGATAAAACTCTTTGATTGACACTGCAGTGTGTGTAGATGCTCTGTCATGGTGCATTGGTAAGTACAGGTATAGTGTTGTGGTGCAAAATGCAGTTTTATGTGTGCCATTGCTCCAGACATTTTTTTTCCAGATGCTTTCCCACAAACGCCTTAACAGTTCAGTGTAATGCTGCTGATGAACAGTCTGTTGATGTCTAAAAGTGCGATCATCGTTGTCTTCATGTTTGATATGACCTGACATGGTTTTTTCAGCTTGTAGAAAAAAAATGCTGAAGTCACGCACACAATTGTTGAATGTCAGAAATACACGTCTTGACTAACTCAGCAGTCAGATTAACAAGATTGTAGACATGCGATACCTAATGGCATAGTTGATAACCACACCCTATTCTTGTGCTGTTGATTGATTCTGGGAATTTTTTTGGTCAACCCTCATTACAAAGTTATTCATAGAAAGGATCATATAGCGACCAACACTGGACAACAGCAAGTGATGTGAAAAACATTCATGGGGGAAAATAGCTTTAAAAAAAAAAAGTTGCATTACTCGGGTAAATAATCTGCACATCAAATCATCCAATCGTATGCTCACAAGGTACAAATCGCGTGAGTTTCTTGCTAATAATACATTTAATTCCAGGAAATGAATGTAGTGCACAAACAGGGTGCACCTTCACATGGGATCACATTTTTGAATTGAAGACCCACCTCTCCTCCTCATTCATTGGTCAAGAGTCCTGTTTTCATTCAAAAGTGAAAACCCATGAGAAGTGATTTCCTGTTTGCATACTGCTTTCATTTTTCAGAGTTATTTATTTAACAATATTTTAGCAAAAAATACTTGAGTAAATGTCAGAAATACACATCTTGACTAACTCAGCAGAGTGTCACTCAGCGGAAGGATTAACAAGACTGTAGACATGTGATATCTAGTGGCATAGTTGATAACCACACGCTACTCCCATGCTGTTGATCGATTCTGGAAATATTTCGGTCACCTCTCATAACAAAGTTATTCATAGCATCCTATAGTGATCAACACTGGACAACAGTAAATGATATGAAAAACATTCATGGGGAAAATAGCTTTCAAAAAAAATGTTGCATTACTCGGGTCTAATAATCTGCACATCAAATCATCCAATCGTATGCTCACAAGGTACAAATCGCGTGTGTTTCTTGCTAATAATACATTTAATTCCAGGAAATGAAAGTAGTGCGCAAACAGAGTGCACCTTCACATGGGGTCACATTTTTGAATTGAAGACCCACCTGTCCTCCTCATTCATTGGTCAAGAGTCCTGTTTTCATTCAAAAGTGCAAACCCATGTGAAGTGATTTCCTGTTTGCATACTGCTTTCATTTTTCAGATTTATTTATTTAACAATATTTTAGCAAAAAATACATTTGTTTCACATGTTGTGAGCATACGAATGGATGACTTGATATTATACATGGATAACATAAGATTTTTTTCATTAATGTTTTTCTGAGGTTTCTTGCTGTTATGCAGTGTTAGTCAATATTAGGTTCCATCCATTCAGAAACTTTATATGTCCTTTCTACACAAAAACATGAGATTAACAATTTTTCTTTTATTTAAAGATATTATAAGTCCCTTTACATGTTTGAATGCAATGAAGGGAGAAGCCCCTGTGATGCTGTTCAAGGTAGGTAGGTTTTAGAAAACAGATAGAGATAAATGAGAACTGAAATGGTACTGAAGCAAATAACCTTCCACCCTGTCTCACTCCACACAACTGCAGACCTCACCTGTTCCCCTTTTTAGCACTCTGGGACATTTCTTTGGGGTACAGTCTCATGGAATCTGAAGACTCCCAAAGAATGGGTTTGACAGCTCCACATGAAGTCTCCAGTGTGTTTAAGAGCGGAAGAACAAAATGCTGGTCGCAAGGTCTATTAAACCTCCCATTTCCTTCCAGTACCAAAAATACTAAATTTCTGATACTGTACCGTTTTAAAAATGTGTTTTTTTCTGTAATTTTTAGTACCTGTATATTGTGCAACCCTAGCCCAGATTTTATAAACAGCTGGTAACCCCGTTGATGCAAGCTAAGTTTCAGGAAGCTAAAGCTGACAACATTTTACCAAAAACTCTATACCAGGCATCAATAGAAGTTAATGGGAAAACAACGTCTTATGTTCTTTTAAAGTAGAAAAAAAGTTTTCCTTATGAGGAAGGGCACAGATCTTTTTCAAAATTTGAAAACAATGTAATTTTGAATTAGCCTGCTGGCTTCTACCACTGTTTTGCTAACTCCTTGGTGTGTTAATAAAATTGTTTCTGGTCTATTGCGTACTCTGAGCTGGATTGGATGGAGTTTAAAATGTTTCTGATGTTTCATAGTATGTTAACTTTCTGGAATCCTGTATGATTGATAGATAGATAGATAGATAGATAGATAGATAGATACTTTATTAATCCGCAAGGGGAAATTCACATAATCCAGCAGCAGCATACTGATACAAAAAACAATATTAAAGAGCACTAAAAATGCAGGTAAAAACAGACAATAACTTTGAATAATGTTAACGTTTACGGGGTGGGATTGAAGAGTCGCATAGTGTGGGGTCTCCTCAGTCTGTCAGTAGAGCAGGACAGTGACAGCAGTCTGTCACTGAAGCTGCTCCTCTGTCTGGAGATGATCCTGTTCAGTGGATGCAGTGGATTCTCCATGATTGACAGGAGCCTCCTCAGCGCCCGTCGCTCTGCCACGGATGTCAAACTGTCCAGCTTCATTCCTAAAATACAGCCTGTCTTCCTCCCCAGTTTGTCCAGGTTTGAGGCGTCCTTCTTCTTTATGCTGCCTCCCCTGCACACGACTGCGTAGAAGAGGGCACTTGCCACAACCATCTGGTAGAACATCTGCAGCATCTTGTTACAGATGTTGAAGGACGCCAACCCTCTAAGGAAGTATAGTCAGCTCTGTCATCTCTTACACAGAGCGTCAGTATTGGCAGTCCAGTCCAATTTATCATCCAGCTGCTCTCCCAGGTATTTATACTGTAGGTCTGCACCCTCTGCACACAATCACCTCTGATGATCACAGGGTCCATGAGGGGTCTGGTCCTCCTAAAATCCACCACCAGCTCCTTGGTCTTGCTGGTGTTCAGGTGTAAGTGGTTTAAGTCGCACCATTTAACAAAGTCCTTGATTAGGTTCCTATACTCCTCCTGCCCACTCCCGATGCAGCCCATGATAGCAGTGTCGTTAGTGAACTTTTGCACGTGGCAGAACTCCGAGTTGTATTGGAAGTCTGATGTACGTTGACTGAACAGGACCGGAGAAAGTACAGTCCCCTGCGGTGCTCCTGTGCTGCTGACCACAATGTCAGACCTGCAGTTCCTGAGACGCACATACTGAGGTCTGTCTGTAAGATAGTCCACGATCCATGGCACCAGGTATGAATCTACACTTGTAACTCATTGTTATAGAAGAAAAAACACAAGAGGCAAGGAACTGGTTTTAGAGACACTGATCTTCTTGTTTATTACAGAACTGGTTTGTACGGAGGGTAACAGAAATTCAGTCACTTTACTGAATGTACCACTTTTATGGGAAACTCTCTCTTTAGAAGACAGCCAATACAATGAAGCACTATTCAGTTTTGTTTTCTTTCACTCTTTCCCTCAAGCTACACGTGACCATCTTCACCCTGGTCATTTGTGACAATGGCTGAATGTCCCTTTATGTGTTGCTTCTGATCTGGGGTTATTCATCATGGGATTGGCATTTCTGTTAAGTGACCCTGCTCCCTTTCGTGCCCAAGTTAAATGTTTTCCTTTAACAATATCCACATGAACCCAACTATAACAACACATTTAAACATTATAAGGCTGTCTGCACTGGTCCGTCTTTTACATTAAGGCACTTATAATGAGGGCTGTATAGCAACGTTCAATTATCTGTTACCACGTGATTATTTGAAATATTTCAGAACAAAAAAAAATCACATTTACAAATAACAAAAGACTGATCAGTCCTTCCAGTAAATTGTTTTACAAAGGTAAACATTTTGTATGGTTTCCATTATCATTGTGTTTAACCCCCATTCCTAAATAACAGCTATATTTCATGTAATTTCTGATTTGTTTCCTTTCCACACAGATCCTCTACAGATCATCTAGTGTATGTCATCATAAAGCATATTCGTTTTTACTAAGACCCAGTACTTATGAAAAAAATGTAATGTGTAGAAAATTTAACACAAAATGTTAAATATCACAAAAGTGATATCCACAATGATTTACTGTAAAGTAAACTTAGCAGTCTATGTAAGAACTGACATCTTTTTAATTCATATTGATTAACAACAGTATCAGTTTTTTATACTGCTTAAGTAAGTTGACACATACCCATTTATTACACAGTACATGTTTTAACAGCAGGTACATGCAGGGCAACTGAAAGGTGGATTCCCTGTGTCATGTATCCCAAGTGTACCATGTATATTAAAAGGTTTTTCAATGATGTGTACAAATTTATGAACTTTTTCAACACAGAGCTAAGTAACGGTCAATTTACCACATCCTGCTCATATAAACAGTCAACACCCACTCTCTCTCATACACACTGCCTCTAAAAGACTTCCTAAAACAAAATGGAGACTATTACATATAATTTTAAGAACAACCCTTTTGTGTTTGTTTTTTGTTTTGTTTCTTTTATTTTGTAGGGTAAGTTAAAGAAGACAGAAATAACAGAAGAATTGAAGTTTGATGAACCAGTCACATTGTTTTGGTTGATGTTTACTTTGACATTACTTGGAACTGTGATACACAGCAGTGCACATAATATTTAAAGCATACTGTTATGCATACTGTTAGAGGGGACTGGGCGGTCTCATGGCCTGGAATCCCTGCAGATTTTATTTTTTTTCTCCGGCCGTCTGGAGTTTTTTTTTTGTTTTTTCTGTCCCCCCTGGCCATTGGACCTTACACTTATTCTATGTTAATTAATGCTGACTTATTTTATTTTCTTACTGTGTCTCTTATTTTTCTATTCTTCATTATGTAAAGCACTTTGAGCTACATTTTTTGTATGAAAATGTGCTATATAAATAAATGTTGTTGTTATTTCAGAATGATGCCAGGGAGGCCAAAATGAAAAAAAAAACAAGTGGGCTTGTTAAATAAGAACAATAGAAGTAAGGCATGGACACTTCAAGAATACAAAACGCCAAAGTAAAGAAACAAAGCAACAAATATGCAGCTTCTATGAGCTACTTCAGCTGTGGCTGAACTGATTTGCCCATCACGAAAGTGAACTTCCCTCAGTCCCCCTATGAGTTTTGTATATGTAGTGTAACAACATTTATTTCTGCAGCATATATTCATGCAGAGGATGTAGTTCAAAGTGCTTTACAAGATGTCAAAGAAAAAGTTGCAAGAAAAAAGAAAAACAGAATAACAATAAATAACCTACCAAAAAAAACAGATAAGAATAAATTGATATTAATATAAATATGTCTCTCTATTATAATAAAAAAATCCTGGGACAAGACAAGACTTTTTAGCCTGGGATAAGACGTGACTTTTTCAGAGAGATACTTCCACGTCCTGCGAGACGTAACTTTGTGCCAAGAGATCTAACCATGCCCGTGGCCGAAATAAAATACAAAGAGTAGATGACAAAGTAGAATGTCGCAAAGAATTTAAAAACGTTGCCGCAGTAAACATGCAGAGTAAGTTAGAGATAATGAAAGTACTAAAATTTGAAAGTCTCAAAAAAATGATAGTAAAGATCGCATTAGCACAAACAAACGGAAATTATTACTCCGCGAAATAACGGAACAGCGAAAAGAGATCGAATATATTGTTCGGATTTAATCTGTAAGTCGTAGACTTAGATCGTCTAATTCCGTTTGTTAGCGCTAATGCGGTCTTTACCATTATTTTTTTGAGACTTTCGAATTTTTGTACTTCAATTAACTCTAACCTGCTCTGCATGTGTATCGTGCCAACATTTTTGAATTCTTCATGACGTTCTACTTTGTCATCTATTCTTTGTCTGTTATTTCCGGCCCTGGGCATGGTTAAATCTCTTAGCGAAAAGTCTTGTCTTGCAGGATGTGAAAGTGTCTCTCTGAGAAAGTCACGTCTCGTCTCTCTTAGTTTTTTTTATTATAATAGAGAGAAATAAATAAGTAGATGCTTACCAAGGAGGTAAAAACATGCATAAAAAGGAAAGCAAGTAACATTGGTGGGAATACAAAGCTGCTACTTATACCCCACCTAACATCAAGCCAACATAAAAATGAACACGCTACTGGCATATCCTTCCAAGTATACAGCAGGACTACATAAATAATACATTGTAACAGATTGAGAAACCTAACTGTGGTTGGCAGTTGACTCCTCTGCTATTGTGGAAAACATCCAGAAAACACACGGCACATAAAATAAAAACATCAATATATATAGAAGTTAATTTTGCTAACATAAAAAATGTATAAAACAGACATAAATGAGAAATTTGAACCCCAGCTTGTATCCCCAGCTTGTGGCTGAAACACAACACACATAACCTAATTGACACCAGGAACAGATGATGACTCTAAGGATACACAAAACGATTGGTTTGCAAATGTGTCATCAGGTTATCTGATTTTTGTTCTCTGCTAATTCAATTGAAGTTTTATATTTTGATAATTCTTGTTTATCATGGTGCTGTAGAGGGGCGAGGAGTTGCACATTGGTTGGACATGCAAGTAAGAACTGATAGTACAGTTACTACTACTACAGCTGAAAGTAGCACCTTCAGGACCATCAGATCTTGTCTTGGTCTTTTATGGACTCTAGGTTGACCTAAGTTGAACTATTTTGGGCTGAATGACCTAAAAATTTTCATATCTCTGTGTACTCCATTTCCCTAAATGGTTTGCCACAATTGACTCCATCCGAATAATTTCCAGTGCATATTTTATATTTTTTCATTTTATGATGTTTCCACACTGCCATTTTGTGTTTCATTTGCCACCATTTTGTATCACTTCCTGTGACTGTGGCAGTTTTGTTGTTAGCAATGCTGTAGCGTTACTGCCACATGACTGCCAGAACTGGCAACACAAGTCATCACACTTATTGAGGTTTTTAAGATGTATAAAAAACAAACCTTGCAGAGCTAACTTATTTAAATTGTTTAGGGATCTGTAACTTTTGCATGTTTTATGACAAGGGGTTTTTGGTATTTTTGTGTACCTTCTGGCTTTTGACCTTTGCTTGTTTTATTTTTGCATTAATTCCCTTGTCCTGCCATTTTACTTAAGGCAGAAAAGTCACAGCCTTCTAACAGTAAATCTCAAGCACTGGTGTTCATGTGGAATTTTGCGTTACACTGTGAACTACAAAAGTCATCCACAGCAGGGTTTTTAAAACCATTACAAATAAACAGACTGCTATAATGAGCAGACTTAATTTAGCCACTAACAAGTAAGTTCATCCCAAACAAATTGTTTGCTGAAGCAGGGCAGAATTATGTCCTTGAAAATAATGCTAGGCAATTCAGAACTGAAGGTCATCCATGCATCCCTTTATACATTTTCAATCCTGCTTATTGACTTCAGGGTCACGGGGAGCTGTTTTCTAGCCTGACTGCTAGTCCTAAATAGGTCAGGAACATGGGGAATCTTTTCCCAGAATAATTTCCTAGTGCTTGACAGTCAGAAAGGCTCCAAGACTACACAAAACTTGAAGGTCAAGTACTCTCCTAAAAAGAGCCTCAATCAGCATTTGAGGTCAGCTGCTAAACAGTTGCTAGGTAACAGGCCACCATTTTATAGAAAACAATTGGAGCAGGACATCACTCCCAAGATATATTTTTTGTATTCACCTCCACACTAAGGTCCTTTCTGTCTGGAGCATCAGAGCATTGCTTGTCCTTTTGATTTATTATCATGGATTCACCATAACATGTAGACACCAAGTTACAATACAGTCCTTGGGCTTCTAGGGTTAAATTATAATGGTGGTGATTTGAATAGCCACAATGCTAATTGCTACCTCACAGCTCCACCAGCTAGTTTCAGTCTGGGTGAACTCACCCACTTGGATTTTTAAATCATGCATCCAACTCCACCCACAGGCCCAGCAGTCAAAGCCCATCCTGGACCAAGCATGGTACAGTAGTCTGATCAAACGTGCAGTGGTAGGAAGAGATCTGTCATGAGAGAGACAGAAATGAGAGAAGGGAGCCATGCTGCATGTACACTTACTTCAACATTTTTGCCTTCTCTATTCATGTATTTTTTAAGTTGGTTAAAAATAAATGGGATCCCACCTTGATGCTCTATTATTTGAGCAGTGCTTGACCATCTAATTCTTTTGAAGTACTAGGGGGTTCCACCCCCTGCTTGCTTTGCTTGCCCAGCCCCAGGTTTGGTTAACTGGAAATTAAATTTTAAGAGATTGTTATTTTCATGGGAATTGTTACATATGCATTATTTTCACTTTTACTATAAAACTTTAGTAAAAGCAATATTTGGAATGAACTTTTCTTCAAGATCACATTGAATTTTGATTCCGTGTTTGGATTTACATCGTGACAACGCAACGTTCAACTGCCGGTGAGTGAATATCGTTTCTTTCTCTCTAATAAATAAAATTACTTTCTCGAATGTTTGTCTATGCTCTTTCTTCCTCACTTAGTCTTTGACGTATCATCTAGAACGTATAAAATTATTGTTGTGATAAAATTTATAAGAGCTGAGAGCGCAGGAAATGTGTCTGCCAAAAGCATTCACACGACTGAGGTTAGATGACGGTGGTCTTGTTTGAAAATAGTTGTAAGTAGGGAGTGACTTGAAAGAATCTCATGTTAAAAGTCTCCGTCTCACGTGACTTCATGCCGTGGCAACTTTTTTGGGATCTTTTAATTCTCGCTGGCAACACGAATTAGACAATCTACAAGTCTCCGACTTAAAGTTTAAATCTGAACAATATATTCAATCTCTTTTTGCTGTTCCATTATTTCATGATTATTATGCGATCTTTCCTATCCTTTTTTTTAGACTTTCGATTGTTTGTACTTCCATTATCTCTAACCTGCTCAGCATGTGTACCGCGCCAAAATTTTTGAATTCTTTACAATGTTCTATTTCCAGCCCCTGGCGTGGGCTCGTCTCACAGGGCGTATAACTGTCTCTCTAAGAAAATTACGACTCGTCTCCTTCCAAGATTTTTTTTTATAATAGACAGACAGGTATACACATACTCTACATGGAAAACTCCATTAAACATGTTTTCTTTTTTTAACATATGTGAACATGTCAAGATTTGATGTTCGTTTAAACAGTATCTTTAAAATAAAGGTGATAAAAAATAATATCAGGCCACGTTTACATTTTGGAGTCCATTGCATAGTTTAAAAAACATAAATGCAAATTGTGATGTGGAAAAAGCAAGTACGCTGCTACATTTATTTCTAACTCAAATACATAAAATGAAAATCAGGTACATATGACTAGAACTTCATTAGAGAGAATTTTGGAGGTGCCTGACTTATTGAAATCTCGGACATTTAGTTTGGTTTGCATGACCATGTGTATACTGAAACATCTCCTTGAGGTCTTCAGAAAGAAAGCTGAAGATGCCTAAGAGTCTGGGCAGGGATTTTAAAAAAATTCTAATAATTGGAAATCAACCATTCCACTGTACAGTAGATCATCATCAACAAGTAGAAAAGATCTCAAACAACTTTAAACTTATCCAGGACAGGCTGTCACCGCTTGTTCAGCCCAAGAGCAGAACTCAAGATGCTCAAAGGAGTCTGCAAGAACCCCAGAATCTCATCACTGGACTGACAGGTAGTTCTTGCCACTGTTGATGTCAAAGTGCAGGAGTCTACCATTAGAAAGCAGCAAGTGTGCAAGGAGGAAACATATGGTGTCTGGAAAGTACATTAGGGTAAGACTATAAACACCTACGCAAAGCACAGAATTTCGGGAACAATATGCTGTAGACTGACAATGCAAAGACAGAGCTACTTGACCACAATACCAGAAGACATATGTTGAAAATCAAAGACAGCATTACACATTATATATGAAATATAAAGCATTGTGGTGGGAATGCTATGGTTTGGGGCTGCTTTGCTGCACCAGGGCCTAGGCAGTTCACAATTGTAGAATCCATTATGATTTCTTCATTATACCAAAGACTGCTGGACAATAATTAAAGACCATTTGTCAGAAGATAAAAGCTCAACTGAATGTGGACCTTGCAAAAAAAAACAATAACATGAGACATACCAGTAAATCCAGCAAGAAATGACAAAACAAACAAGCGGAGAGTTCTGGAATGGCCAAGGCAATGCCCAGATCTGAATCCCACCAAAGATGCTGTGCAGGGATTTAAAATGGGCTGTGCACACAAAACACCATTCAGACATCACACAGCTGAAAGAATTCTGCATAAAGGAGTGGGAATAACTTTCTCTCAGTCAATGTCAGAGACTGCTAGACAGAGGAGGCACAGACTTGAGAGGGCAATACCAGCTATTAGAGCCAAGGGGGGGGAATGATTTTTTCCACAGCCAGAAATGTCATATCTGTTCATGTGTCATTGAATAAATTATTGCAAAGTCAAATTTTCAAATTACATAACCTTCATCTAAAGATAATGTTTAAATGAAGATCAAAACGTGATACATCTACCTATGTAAAAACAGAAAAAACATTTCATGAATTGTACATACATGTTTATATGACTAGATGTATATACATACATAAACCACATACATACATTACGCAAATATGCCTTTAAATACTATGTCATAATACATATGGCTAGGATATACCATTCAGTGTATTACAGCTCATATACAGCAGTGTTGATCCGTTTTACTAAGCACTTGATGTGAAAGTTAACAGTAAATGCCCGTGGGGCGCAAAAAAAATGGAACAAATGTCGTGCTTTGGCAGTTATAAATGTCTACTGGAACACTGTGGCCTAAATACAGTATGCACAATTTTACAAACAATATGCATTGGTTGTTTTATTAAAAATAACTTTTTTATGAGTAGATCAATGCATTATTCGATTAGGTGAGAATTGGGAAAAAAAAAAACAAAAAAACAAACCACACAAGGTTGAAAGAACAAATGTAAAAAATTCCGTTTATTACAGCCAACTGTTCATCAGTCACTGGTTTAGTAGCCATAGGAAAGTGTTAAAAATCCTCATCAGGTCCAGACACCTGGGCAGAACACTTACTGGGGCTGCGCTAATCACTCAGCGCCCCCTGTTCTACTTAATGGGCATACCAGGCTCGAGTAACACCTCTGTAGTGTTCTCAGATTTTCAGTGTCTTTCCTACTAAACCCCCCCACCCCCCACCATTTTAAAAACTCATCAGAATCTAGTAGCACATACAGTGCCAAAAAACATTAAAAACGTAGCTGGTAGATCTTAATTAGCTGAACTTCACCCAAAAAACTTGGAACAAGATAGATTTAACTAAAATTCACGTTTTTCAGCTCTAACACAACAGGCCATCTACTATATTGTCATTACGACACCTGAGATCCTCCGGTACTGTTCTAAGGTCTTGACATTAAGCTCTTTGTCACTGCTCATTTACCTTTGTATTTCTTGTTCTCTGGAATTCTCCACAGGTCTGTCAATAAAGCTGGATCACCATTGGTCTCCTTTCAAGAAGCCACTCATTCCCATTAAGATGCCGCTATTGGGCTTTTGGATTACAGAAAGGTCTTTCAAGCCAGATGCACTAAAGAAGCATATCTTCTACTCTAATAGGTAGGTGGGCTTCTGACTTCTAAACTGCATCTGCAAGAGTTACACAGTGGGAAGCGCTCATTCTGTTTCAGCCTTTATGTAAAGTAGAAATGGAAATTGGTCAATCCTGACATAATTAACATCACCTTACTGCGCAAAAGTCTACTCAGTTAATTTGTGATTGAGAGTCCTGAATAGTCTGTTTGGCAAATTAAAGACACTCTTGATAGCAAATTTGAGAAAATAACAGTTAATTGGCATACAACAGTGGAATAGTGGTGCTGCAGTATGTACCCCTTCCTCACAATTTCTGGATAGTCTATGGTGAGATGCAGTTTTATATTTTATTACAACTGGGCTGTATTGTCAGGTTGTCTTCTCAATTTCCTGTTTCTGTGCCAATCGTGTGACTTTAGCAATAACTACAGGTATACACTGATGAGCCAAAACATTATGACCACCTGCCTAATATACTATTTTTCCTCCCTCTGCCAAATAAAAATAGCTCAGACTCACTGAGGCATTGACTCTACAAAACCTGTGAGTATATCTTGTGGTATCTGGCACCAGGACTTTAGCAGCTGATCCTTTAACTCCTATAAGGTGCAGCTGCTGAAAGATGACACTTCTGTCAGGAAATACCATTGCCATGAAAGGGTGCACCTGGTCTGCTGTGATGTTTAGGTAGGAGGTATGCATTAAATTAACCTCCACATGAATTCTCAGATATCAGGGTTTCCAAGCAGACCATCATATTCCTTCCATCTCTTTTCTTCCCACAGTAAACCCTGATGCAGTCTCTTCTAACACACACATACTCAGCCATCCACATTAAGCAACAGATTCACTGGACCATACGGTCTTCTTCCATTGATTCAAGGTCCAGTTCTGATGCTTGAGTGTCCACGGTATGCATGGTCAACAGTTAACAGCTCTAACTGGCCTGTGGGTATGCAGTCACATGTGTGGCAAGGTCAGATGCACGGTTTGTCGTTGTATTACTCCAATAACCATCATTAAAACTTGCTGTAAATCGTGCCACAGTAGCCATTCTCTTGGTTTCTACCAAAAGGTACAGCCTTCATTAACCCCTTGCATCAATGATTCTTGGCAGCATAACAACTTATTGGTAGATTGCGGTCTATTCTCTAATCCTAAACCTTGGACCACTGTCTGCAGGTACACATCACAGCTGACTGTGAGCACCCCACAAGCCTTGCTACTGGCCCAGTCTTCTTGCTATAACAATTTGGCCCTTATCAAAGTCACTCAAGTCTTTACACTTGTCCCTATTTTCTGCATTCAACACATCAATTATGAGTACCTAATATCAAATTAACATCTAATAGATCACAAGCACTGTTGTCATGAGGTAGTCAATGCCGTCAGCTTCATATGAGACTAGTCATAATGTTTAAGCTCATCAGTGTGAAGTTGTATAATAATTTCTGTAACTGGGTGAAGGACCTAATCAGGGTCTTCAAAATTCTCATGTCATTTATAAAGTGAATCCATAAGAATTCTTTCAGTTATGTTGTGTATCGTACAGGAGGCATTCACATCCTAATCATTCAGTTGAATTGTCAAATGTCTCTCCTAAAGAGAAAATATATGTAGCCTATCCTGAGTAAACAGGTATTTAATGAGAGCAGCAAGAACTTCCAGTTATCTGAAACCAAGGGAAGCCTTGCCAGTTCAGACAAGTGGAGGTTCCTGTCTTGGGTTGGATTCTCATTTGCCAACCATGGGTGATTTTCAGCTAGTCAGGGTCAGTTAGTCTTTTTTATGCAAAATCCAACAACTAATCATTATCAATACAATTCTTTTTCTCACGCTGCTTGGCTCATACAAAGGTAATCAGCTGTCAATCTTTTGTTTATAATCACAGTTTGGTGTTGTCCTTTTGAGTTTTTTTTCATTTTTCCACGTCATTTTGCAATGCCATTTTGTGAAGAGTCCACCAGATTCAAAATTCAGTGTCCACACAACATCACATGACGCAAAATTGCAACCAACGACCAGAAAGCCACACAGTACAGCAAACTCCACAGTGCAGAATTTGATACAAACATTTGGATGAATTTTGTTCTTCACACATTTATATGGAAAAAAAATTTAATGTTGAACATGCAATCTGAAAAAAACGGGAACATTAAAATCTACAGCTGTCACATTCAAATTCAAAAATTCAAATATATTTAGATGTGATCTTCATCTATTACTAAGCAAGGCGTCTGTCTTCAATGATAAAAACTTAACTGGAAATTTTCCACAGTACTGCAGATAATGACCTGTCTTCAAATCCTGTCTTTGTGCAGCCAACCCATTCCCCTTGTGCCTGCCCGAGTTTTTATTCTACAACTCAAAGTCTAGTTTGATCAGCTTGGTGTGAATGTGCCCTGTGATGAGCGGGCACACCTTTTAGCGTTGGTTCCCATTTTGCTCCTGCCCCCATAACCCTGAAGTAGGTTATACAGATTTGTGAAGTACTGTTATTTTTGCTCTCACGATAACACCCCCATTTTTAGAAATGGGGCCATATTGTGTTAAATCAAACATTAACAACATGTATGATTTAAGTTATGGCTTATTTAAAAAATAAAAGCTGTCAGAAGTCCATTATTCACCAAGTCTGAAATGTTATAGCACTCCCTAGAGTTACATTTGCCACGGGACTGTGACAGTTTTATAGACAATGCCTTATTATTGATTGTTAATTGTGTCTAGCAGTACCCCCAAGTGTGTAATTAATCAAATAGTCGACTGACTGTGTATGTTGTCAGAAACAAATTACACCCAGACTGGTAGGGGGCAAGCAGCATATTGTTGATTTTTTTCCAATTTTATTATTAATAATAAAATAGTATATTTCTTCAATAACTTAGTATAGAACTCCTTAGTGCAGGTTTAATGCCATTGTCAATAATATCTACAGTAGTCTATGTTGTTTTAAATTCAAGTCAGGCCAAGAGGTTTTTTTATACAACAAATTTAAAGTGATATACAAATTATACAAAACCCCACACACCTGCTTATCCATGCAATTACCTAGCCAGCCAATCATATGGCTGCAGTGGAATACATAAAATCCTGCAGGTACTCGTCAGGAGCCTCAGTTAATATTCACATGAAATGATCTTCGTGATTTTGACTGTGGCAGGACTGTTGGTGCTATACAGGCTGGTTTGAGTATTTCTTTAATTGCCAATCTCCTGGGATTTTCACACACAACAGTCTCTCAGAATGGTGCAAAAAAACATCCAGTGAACAGCAGTTCTGCATGATAGAAACACCTTGTTGATTAGAGAGGTCAGAGGAGAATGGCCAGACTGGTTCAAGCTGACATAAAAGCTACAGTAACTCATTTAACCACTCTGTACTGTACAGCAGTGGTGAGCAGAAATTCATCTCAGAATACACAATGAGTTGACCCTTGAGGTGGATGGGCTACAACAGCTGAAGACCATGATAGGTTCCACTGCTGTCAGACAAGAACAGAAAGCGGAGTCTGCAGTGGGCACAGGTTTACTGGACAGCTGAAGACCGTACAAATGTATCCTTGTGTGACATAGGTGTGTCGAGAATTTTGAAAAAGAATAGGTAAACAATTGTTGCCAACTGCAAATAACAGTAATAACCGAGCAAAAAGTAGTGAACAGTTTAAAGAAATTAGACACTGGTAACAATAAATGCTAAGGTATGGGTTTGACTATAACTGTCTACTGGTAAAAGGTTATTGTTTAAAACAAAAAAAAAAACAAAACAGTTTGGCATCAGTAAACATAAACTACAATCATATGGTCACAATGATTATGAATATCCTCTTGTGGAATGTCAGTCAATGCCCATTCGATCTGGAGGTACAACTGGTCGAGGTTCATTGCTGACAGGTGTGGCTGGGAGAGGTCTAGTGAGCGCTTAGGTCAGGTGACTTAATGAACATCCTCCAGACAGAGCATGTTCAATTACAAAGGCAGAATATGGGCAGGCATTATCTTGCTGGAATAAAATCTCCCATTTCATACAGGGATGGGATCAGGACCAGCTGGATGATGTTCCCTCCACAAAAACCAGAAAAGTATGAGCACTGATAAGCACTGTAACTGATGCAACCTGAATCATGATTACTGGTGTGGGCCCTTTGCATTTCAGGCATGTGATGAATGAAGCTGTCCAAGAGGTCACCTTCATACACAACCACTGGTACTCCCTGGCTGAAACTGTTTTCATCAGTAAAGACGACAGTCTGCCATTCTTACCTTTAATAAGCCTATTCAAGATACCATTGCAGGTGTGCACGGCAGTCCTACTACTGTATATGAACACAATTGCATGTGGCCCAACTGGAAAATTCTGGTGCTACAGTAGCTCTGATGCATGACACAGCATTTCTTTTGTTGCACCACTCCAGATGGGCATTTGTAAGTTTGGTCTGTCCAGAACCAGGTATCAGGCAGTGGGTGTTCTATTTATCGTCAACACCGATACACCACAGACAGCTTCTGGAATTTGACGGAAAGACTATCCTGCTTTGATAGGCTCTGCACATTCAGGTTTACTAGGCATGAGGAACACTTCACACATTATTATGCAGCACATGACAACACAAACATCAGCTTTTGTAATGCTGTTAGCGCCACCTACTGAAGGCTGAGACTTGACCTTTGCTATACTCTATACAGCCACAGGGTGTGTCACTGACGCTGGGACTTTCATCACAACATCACCTACCTTATATCTTTAGTATACTGGATTACAGTATTTTACACTATTGCTCCTCACTCTTTTGTGATCCACTAGTGTATAAGTATACTGTGTTATGTTGCATGTTTTGGGTGGGGATCTGGCACAATACAGGTAAAAAAAAAACTAACTGATTTATACAATGTCACATGGTGGTATTTTTACTTCTGAGGTTAAAAATAAAAATAAATTAAAAAAACTGGCATAAGTCTGAAACATAACACAATCTGAATATTTTCAGAATGTACTGTATTAAAAAAAAGGTCCCTTCATAAAGGTAGTGGGAACCTTAAAAGTATAATTTTTCCCCATGATGCTAAAAATTTCACTTAAATCATGTGCATCCTGTATAATGTTTGAATACTTTCCAGTTGGACTGGTCATCTAATTGACTATTGCCTTTTTTTAGGCACAGTAATCCAAGAAACACTTTCTTCACAACAAGATATATGCAGCAACCCAATCAACACCCGAATTCCTAAAGCACTACTTAAATATTACAGAAATGTTCAATGATTTAGCACTAGTATTAGGACTTTATGCAGTGAAGAGTTACCAGACAGCTGGGAAACTACAGCAGATGTAGTAAGGGTGACAGCAAGAAGGGTGCTTGGCGTGACACCTGTAAAGAGGAAGGAAGAAAAGGAAACCTGGTGGTGGGAATGAGGAAATACAGAAGAGTATACAGAGGAAGAGGATGGCAGGTAGACAAGAGTACAAGGAGATAAGGCGCAAGGTGAAGAGAGAGGTGGTGAAGGCTAAAGAAAAGGCGTATGATGAGTTGTATGAGAGGTTGGACACTAAGGAGGGAGAAAAGGACCTGTACCAATTGGCTAGACAGAGGGACCCAGCTGGGAAAGATGTGCAGCAGGTTAGGGTGATAAAGGATAAAGATGGAAACGTACTCACAAGCGAGGAGAGTGTGTTGAGCAAATGGAAAGAGTACTTGGAGAGGCTGATGAATGAAGAGAATGAGAGAAGAGGTTGGATGATGTGGAGATAGTGAATCTGTAAGTGCAACGGATTAGCAAGGAGGAAGTAAGGACAGCTATGAAGACGATGAAAAATGGAAAGGCCTTTGGTCCAGATGACATACCTATGGAAGCATGGAGGTGTTTAGGAGAGATGGCAGTGGAGTTTTTAACCAGATTGTTTAATGGAATCTTGGAAAGTGAGAGGATGCCTGAGGAGTGGAGAAGAAGTGTACTGGTGCTGATATTTAAGAATAAGGCGGATGTGCAGGACTGCAGTAACTACAGGGTGATAAAATTGATGAGCCATAGCATGAAGTTATGGGAAAGAGTAGTGGAAGCTCGGTTAAGAAGTGAGGTGATGATTAGTGAGCAGCAGTGTGGTTTCATGCCAAGAAAAAGAACCACAGATGCAATGTTTCCTCTGAGGATGCTGATGAAGAAGCTTAGAGAAGGCCAGAAGGAGTTGCATTGCGTCTTTGTGGACCTGGAGAAAGCATGACAGGGGGCCTCGAGAGGAGCTGTGGTATTGTATGAGGAAGTTGGGAGTGGCAGAGAAGTACGTAAGAGTTGTACAGGATATGTATGAGGGAAGTGTGACCGTGGTGAGGTCTGTGGTAGGAGTGACGGATGCATTCAAGTTGGAGATGGGATTACATCAGGGATCGACTCTGGGCCCTTTCTTATTTGCAATGGTGATGGACAGGTTGACAGACGAGATTGGACAGGAGTCCCCGTGGACTATGATGTTTGCTGATGACATTGTGATCTGTAGCGATAGTAGGGAGCAGGTTGAGGAGACCCTGGAAAGGTGGAGATATGCTCTAGAGAGGAGAGGAATGAAGGTCAATAGGAACAAGACAGAATACATGTGTGTAAATGAGAGGGAGGTCAGTGGAATGGTGAGGATGCAGGGAGTTGGCGAAGGTGGAGGAGTTTAAATACTTGGGATCAACAATACAGAGTAATGGGGAGTGTGGAAGAGAGGTGAAGAAGAGAGTGCAGGCAGGGTGGAATGGGTGGAGAAGAGTGTCAGGAGTGATTTGTGACAGACGGGTATCAGCAAGAGTGAAAGAGAAGGTCTACAGGACGGTAGTGAGACCAGCTATGTTATATGGGTTGGAGACGGTGGCACTGACCAGAAAGCAGGAGACACAGCTGGAGGTGGCAGAGTTAAAGATGCTAAGATTTACATTGGGTGTGACGAGGAAGAACAGGATTAGAAATGAGTACATTAGGGGGTCAGCTCAAGTTGGACAGTTGGGAGACAAAGTCAGAGAGGCGAGATTGCATTGGTTTGGACATGTGCAGAGGAGAGATGCTGAGTATATTGGGAGAAGGATATTAAGGATAGAGCTGCCAGGGAAGAGGAAAAGAGGAAGGCTTAAGAGAAGGTATAATTATGGAAGTGGTGAGAGAGGACATGCAGGTGATGGGTTTAACAGAACAAGATGCAGAGGACAGAGACATAGTGAGGAAGATGATCCGCTGTGGCAACCCCTAAAGGGAGCAGCCGAAAAGAAGATTAGGACTTTATGCAGTTGTGTTACTCAGCTATTTAAGAGGTTAATGGATCAAATAACAGTGTCTTTAATGCCTTGCCTTTGCTCTGCAACTAGTAGTTTTAAAAAATCAACAGGAGTAAATTAAATGAACATGATGAACTAATCTTTCAGTTAGAATGCAACTCGCTGCCAATTTCATCATACTGTACTGTGCTTAGAAAAGTGACAAGCACTGTACTATTTTAAAACAGCATCCAACTAGAGTAGTTGGGGGACTGGGCGGTCTCTTGGTCTGGAATCCCTGCAGATTTTATTTTTTTTCTCCAGCAGTCTGGAGTTTTTTTTTTTTTTTGTTTTTTCTGTCCACCCTGGCCATCGGACCTTACTTATTCTATGTTAATGAATGTTGACTTATTTTTATTTTTTATTGTGTCTTCTATTTTTCTATTTCTTCATTTTGTAAAGCACTTTGAGCTACATTTTTTTTTGTATGAAAATGTGCTATATAAATAAATGTTGTAGTTACAATCAGCCAAAGGAGGGCGCCACCTAAACAGTTTTATAATTGTTTATATGCACACAAAGAAACTGATGACATACAAATATAAGAAGGAGAACTAACTTTGGCAAAGTTAGAAACTGCCCTATTCCTTTTATTGCTTGCATCTTTTTGGGCCAAATACAAGATAGGAAAATGATAATCACAATAAAAGAATCTTCAAGGTACTAACTACAAATGAAACACTCTTTCATAAGATGATTTTTTTAAACAAAATTTATGCGTTTAATAAATTTTGTAACAAAAATATTCTTCTAAATGAGCATGCACTATATGTAATAAGACTTGAAGACTAACAGGACACAAAAATGTTTTAATACTTATTTCTACACAGCATCTTTACATAAAACATTTACCCAAAATTATGAAGAGACAATCTGAACATATCATTAGTGCAGATCCATTTGTTGTTAACATTCTTTAGATGGAACAGCTGATGAAAACCCATGACAGGATCATTATCCACCTAAAAATAAACAAGCAAAATAAAGTGAGCGTTACACATAATGTAGGTTAAGACACTTTCTTGTAGCCACATGTGAAAATGTTGGGAAAAAATAAGCATAGGTACAGAGGACCTGACAAATCAAAGTGATGGACGTCACATGAATAAGAGACCGTAGTTTGGTAAAAGTGAAACAAACATATACAGCATTTTCATTGACACTTTCATTAATATGATGTAATTGTTTCAGGAATTAATCACAGAAATTAAACAAGAATTATACTCACGGATTTTGTAAAATATCTTGCTTCAAGCTTCAAAATATAATTTACAGTGTACATATTTGCTGTTTTAATACGGCAGAAACTGTAATGTGCACAAGTAACATTTAAAATAAAAAAGTAGGTTTACAGTTGTGAGCACACAAAACAGTTTATTGTTCTATTATTATTTACTTATTAATTATTGTAGTGTATTATATGCCTTCTTAATCATCTTCTTATTATTAAAGTGTGCCTGAGTGTAGTAAGTAGACTACAAGAATGTGTAAATAATGAAGACTGGCAATTTGAGCTCTTACGAGATTGTACCCAAGTGCATTGTACCATTGTGATACTGAGTTAATAACATTAATAAAGTTACTGTAATAATAGCCTGCATGTCTTTTTTCCATACAAGCTGTAAACCTACTTTTGCCCACCCCTGTATAATTAAGTGTAAGCCAATATTAAAATGTACACAAAAAAAACATGCAACTCCCAAAACAGGTAGCTCTGTATAGCGAGTAAGGCTGGGAGAGCTACCTTGATTTTTTTTAGGTCCTGACATCATAAGAGAGAGAAAATCTTTAAGCACTTACAATATTTTATATCACTGCTATTACATATGAATACTAAACTATAAAATTTATCTGCCTCGTTTTTCTTTCTGTGGAATTTTGTAAACGCAGCCGAGGAACACGTTCTGTTTCTATTTTAAAATCCTGTGATCAGTAGGCGGTTCAAAGACATGTAACACCTTGGAGCCTGGAGAATAGTTGTGCCAATGTGATATTTCATTTTTCTATCTACTATTTAATAAAACACCAAGGTTTTGTGTGTCCAGTCCCTCCGAGCAATCGGATATGTCAGTTTGGCTTTGGTGATGCAACGAAAGAGCAAGACACATGAGGAGAAGTAAAAAAGTATGAGGCGCGCTGAGAGAGTCACCTTTAAAGACAGCAAGGATAAAACAAGACAGGAGGCAAGAAAGGTGCCTACAAGATAATGAGAGTCTGAGAAGCGGGCTTTACAGGAAGACACTCAAGAGATGGAGCGCCAGTGAAAAGACATTCACACAAACACAAATACAGAATAAAGGCACAAAAAGTACACATAAGGCAAAAGATATACTTTTTTTTTTTTTTTTATTATTCTGGTACCAGTTTCTAATTTCTAATACCATGTTTTTGCTTTCTCATTCTGGGGTATTGAGTATTGCTCGATGTGGGGAAAAACAACTTTAGAAGATTTTATCAAAGGCTGCACCATAACAAAATGTGAAAAAAGTGACTGTCAAGGTGCATTATCAGTTTGTGTGTGTTTTTATAATTATTACCCAACATTATAAACAACAACTTTACCTACATTTACCTTACTGTTTTACAAGGGCAATACTGGTTCTTTCACTGCTTGTATGTTTGGACACATAAAATACACTTCAGTAATACGTCATAATAAAATAAAATCAAACTTAAGACAGTTATATCAAAACTGATGCTTTATAGTTCTCTAAATGCACCCATCCTCTAAAAAACAAAATCTATATCTATAAAGCATAACTTATTAATCTTCCTTTATGCAAAGCTTTGTTTTTCAAAGCACAAATTTCTCACATATAACTTGTTGGTCATTGACCTTAACATCCCCCATATCCCCTGTTTGTCGCTCATGGCCTGACCAAGTGGCAAGAAACACTACCGCGTGGGCCGTTGACAGACAAAACGGCGCCAGAGTGATTCAATTCTGGATCAATCCCTGCCCATTACATTTAACTGTTTCTTCGAGCAAGCATTTTCCTCACTTTTTTGTCTCATGGAAATGCCAGGTAATTCAGTTAGCATAAAATAAAAAGTATGCTTCGGAAAGTGTGGTGTACTTTAAGTTCTAGGTGGTTTACCAGACCTCCCTTGTTCATTCCATCTGAAAATCTTGTTTAACATATTGTACACTTACTTTAACCTGTCCAACCACCATGCTGATAACACAACTGTCAGGTGTGGGCTGATGATCTTCCGCAGTGATGCTGTGTTGAACTTTCTCAAATGGTAATTGCTACGAAAAAGGCAACATTTCATTAGTATATCACTATAAAATGTTTTTAATAAAAAGCCTAACGGACACAGAAAATATTTAATATACAGTATTAATAATCTTTCTCAGTTTCAAGTAATTTAAACATTCCGTTACTAAAATGAGAAAAAATAAGGATGAGGGAAAATACAGTTTCCAAGCATTTTCATATCAAAAACGCATTCTATTTAATTGAACATGAAATTATTTTAATGATTGCTTACAGCATCAAAAAAAGCACAAAGTTACCATGCTTACCTATTTTGTAACAATGTCTAAAATGTAATTTAAATAATAGCAATTTGCTGTTCTGGGTTAGTTTGCTAAATCGTCCAATAAAGCAACAGACCTGTCTCATTACTTTATCCAACAAAACTACAATATTTGCACAGGAATCATCATTAAATTAAAAATATGGTAGATTATGTAAACTTTAAAGATGAATTTAAAACTTACTTAACTAATGATAATGATGCAGTCATTACTACCCACCGTAAAGAATGGCACAATAATGCCAACCTGCAAATGCTGCAATCAAGCTCCGGCCACAGTGGGTCACATGTTTTGGGCCTGCACCAAATTAACATTATTTTGGGCCAAAATCTTTAAATGCCTTTCAGACAGCCTTGGATGTCAAAATCCCTCCTAATCCACTAACAGCTGTGTTTGGTGTACTTCCAGATGGGCTTAAAATGGAGAAAGACAAACTGTAATTGCCTTTACTTCACTATTGGCACGTTGACTTATCTTGCTCAGTTGGAAGAATCCTAACTCTCCTATTCTAAGTCAGTGGTAACTGATGTTATATACTATTTGAAACTGGAAAAAATCAAAAATGCACTTAGAGGATCCGTACAAAACTTTTTCAAAACTGGACAAGATCTAATCAATAACATTTTAGAATAAGCATTTAAATTGAGGAAGCAGGTTCTCTCCCCTCTTTTACTCCATTTATCTTTACTCATTTATTATTTTATCTATTTATTTGTCTTTACTAGCATAAAGTTTTACACTGCTGGCCTAGCCCTCTTTCTCAGGGGTGGGGGTTGATTTGCTTCAAACTTTTCTTTTTTTTTTTTTTTTGGTAAAAGTCAAGTTGCGTATGAAGTGTTATTTGATTTTAATAAATTCAATAAAGAAAAAAGAAAATGTACTTATTGGACCTCTTAATGTAAATTGCACTAAGCAGGCTAATTTTCTTTTAGTTAGACAACTTTAAATCAACATATGGAGGGAATTGTTTATTTGTCGAATGTGTGTAAGAGACATGCAGAATACTGATGTATGTCCTAAAAATTTAGGCGTTCTGTAGAAAGTAGGAAGCTCAGCAACTTAGGTGAATTTCTGAGTGCGGTTTTCCCTTCTAACTTCTAAAGGAACCTCTGGCATTGAACACAGAAATTTACGAATTTGTACTTACAGTTAACTTTTGAAGTATTGCATTTTTTCCACAAAAACCTTCTCCTTCCCATGTTAAGCAAGAAGTATCAGTCTAAGGAAAAATCAAAGAATGCTTAAATTGAGGTTTGTGGGGCCACAAGCATAGGATTTGCAATTTATGACAAGGTTTGCTCATTTCAACTTGCAATACAAAAGAGAGACGAGAAGGAGACCCCATCACTTACACAATGAATCTGTGCCACACACATACACCCAAACATATAGTTTACAAAATGTTGCTGAAGCAAAAATCTTAAATATAAATGTTAAGAGAGAGAAGTTTGATGTTTGGAGGTCAAATGGCAAGAACCAGTGCCTTTTTAACATGCGCGACATGCATCTTACTTACTACTGGAAGACAGTTCAAAGATCTAGTGGTATCAGAGCTGGTCTGCCAGATTCCAACCTTTACTGAAAGTAAACCTTTATTGGTAATGATGTTTTTCCGAAGAAAATAAGGATGTTCTGCAGTTTAGGCAAAATAGTAAATACGGATAGAAACACAGGCAAGATATACATAAATCTCTCTCTGGCAGATGTCCACTATCCTGACTTCTAAACATCTTTTCTGGCATAAAAGTTAAGTCTAAGCATACTGTAAGGTGTATAGGAATGCATCGTGACTCACAGAATGAGGCACAAATCAAATTTAGAGAGGACTAAGAGCAAAGTGATAAACTGAAGGATTTGCTTAAAATGGCGTGGCTGCATTGTAATCATGACTAGAGAATGGCTAATGTTAAATTGTAATTGCTTAGTAACTGCTCTGAAGTTATGAGGAAAGAAAAGATTTTGAGTGAAAACACTCACATAAGCAATTCAAATGTAAAGAGAGTCCTTATCCTACATATTAGATGGATTTTGTTTTTAAACGGTTTCAGCCATCATAAAAGAGTAAAACACAGGAAATGCATAAAACTTGTATAAAAACCAGAAACTGTTTTTAAGGGTTGCTCTTTATTTCATTGTACAAGCAGACAGCTGTAACCTTTACATGAACTTTAGAGCAACATATCACGATGAAAACCATTTCTACCTACAAAACAGTAGCAGAGTGTCATGTGCAAGTATAGCATGCACTAGAATATGATGAATGCTTATTTGGTTTAAAAACACATTTGTTAAATTCACTCTGTGTGAATACCTCATGACTTCCTATCATTAATCAACTAGTCATTAACAGACCTAATTTAAACAGGATATGCAAACACGACCAGTTCATCAGTAAAAATGTTTTTCGCAAAAACACAACAAATTAAAAAGTCAAAAACACATTGTGGGTGAGCTACCCCATGTAAGTTACACATTAATTAAAAAATGAAGTAACTGATAAGCCCTTATGAATGTAAGATAGAGATAGATACTTTATTAATCCCCAAGGGGAAATTCACATACTCCAGCAGCAGCATACTGATAAAAACAAAAACAATATTAATTACACAGTGATAAAAATGTAGTGCAAGTTAGAAAATGCAAGGTGGAGAGTGTGAGGCAGCTATAACAGACAATAACTTTGTATAATGTTAACGTTTACCCCGCTGGGTGGAATTGAAGAGTCGCATAGTGTGGGGTCTCCTCAGTCTGTCAGTGGAGCAGGACGGTAACAGCAGTCTGTCAATGAAGCTGCTCCTCTGTCTGGAGATGATCCTGTTCAGTGGATGCAGTGGATTCTCCATGACTGACAGGAGCCTGCTCAGCGCCCGTCGCTCTGCCACGGATGTGAAACCGTCCAGCTCCGTGCCTACAACAGAGCCTGCCTTCCTCACCAGTTTGTCCAGGCGTGAGGCGTCCCTCTTCTTTATGCTGCCTCCCCAGCACACCACCGCGTAGAAGAGGGCGCTCGCCACAACCACCTGATAGAACATCTGCAGCATCTTATTGCAGATGTTGAAGGACGCCAGCCTTCTAAGGAAGTATAGTCAGCTCTGTCCTTTCTTACACAGAGCATCAGTATTGGCAGCCCAGTCCAATTTATCATCCAGCTGCACTCCCAGGTATTTATAGGTCTACACCCTCTGCAAGCAGTCACCTCTGATGATCACGGGGACCATGAGGGGCCTGATCCTCCTAAAATCCACCACCAGCTCCTTGGTTTTGCTGGTGTTCAGGTGTAGGTGGTTTGAGTCGCACCATTTAACAAAGTCTTTGATTAGCTTCCTATACTCCTCCTCCTGCCCACTCCTGATGCAGCTCACAATAGCAGTGTCATCAGAAAAATTTTGCACGTGGCACGTTGTATTGGAAGTCCGATGTATACAGGCTGAACAGGACCGGAGAAAGTACAGTCCCCTGCAGCGCTCCCATGTTGCTGACCACAATGTTAGACCTGCAGTTCCCGAGACGCACATACTGAGGTCTGTCTTTAAGATAGTCCACGATCCATGCCACCAGGTATGAATCTACTCCCATCTCTGTCAGCTTGTCCCTAAGGAGCAGAGGTTGGATGGTGTTGAAGGCGCTAGAAGTGTCCAGAAACATAATTCATACAACACCACTGCCTCTGTCCAAGTGGGAGAGGGATCGGTGTAGCATACAGATGATGGCATCCTCCGCTCCCACCTTCTCCTGGTATGCGAACTGCAGAGGGTTGAGAACGTGGCGGACCTGTGGCCTCAGGTGGTGAAGCAGCAGCTGCTCCATGGTCTTCATCACATGTGACGTCAGAGCAACAGGCCGGAAGTCATTAAGCTCACCAGGACGTGATACATTTGGGACTGGGGTGATGCAAGATGTTTTCCAAAGCCACAGGACTCTCCCCTGTTCCGGGCTCAGTTAAAACAAGTGTTTAAAAAAATAAATAGTACCAGTCAAATGTTTAGATAGCCCTACTCACAGAATGGCTTTTATTACTATTTTCCATATCATATATAAATGCCTACGCGTGGAAGTGTGTCCATCTGTCTGGCCCGGAAGTACGAGGCTACAGCATGAAGCTGAAAAAAAGTGACTATGTTGCCAAAGTGAAACCGCCGAGGAAAGACAAACAGGAGAAAAACTCGCTTAGCTGCTGATAGACAAGGGGGACGAGCACCTCCACAAAATGAAGCTGCTGACTCTGCATTTCAATTTTTTTTTCTGACGATTTCAATAGTTTCTAGGAGCCTGGGCATTTTACAGCTAGTTTTAGAATAATAGTGAAGAGATCAAAGTTAAACACACATAAAATTATGCAGTGAAAAAACTTCCATTGTAGACTCTTCAAAACAGACACCCTTTACCTTGATGCCAGCTTTGTACACTCTAACCAGGCTCTATGCCACCTTAATCGGACAGCCACGCAAGATGCTTTTCCAATAGTTATGAATGAAGTTACACAAGGGGTGTGCTGGTAGGCTGTCCATCTTATTCAGATAAATAATAAAAATACAGAGGATTTATAAAGTGGATATTTATAACATAGGCGGCACGGTGGCGCAGTGGGTAGCATTGCTGCCTCGCAATTAGGAGACCTGGGTTCTCTTCCCAGGTCATCCCTGCATGGAGTTTGCATGTTCTCCATGTATCTGCGTGGGTTTCCTCCTACAGTCCAAAGACATGCAGGTCAGGTGCATTGGCGTTCCTAAATTGTCCCTAGTGTGTGCTTGGTGTGTGTGCCCTGTAGCGGGCTGGGATTGGCTCCAGCGGACCCCCGTGACCCTGTAGTTGGGATATATAACATTTATAACATATTACTGTGTTAATTTTTAAAAGTAACAATTTAAAAACAGCAATTTTTTTTTTTTTTTTTTTAAATCATAGAAAACATTCGCTACCCATCCCAGACGAGCACAGATGTACGGTACTTCTTGCCATTTAAACAGCTTGAACGTTCTACAGTATTTAGACAAACTGTTTAAATTTATATGTAAAAAACATCACTGCAAATTGCAGCCTATAAAAACAAACAAAAAAGGCTACAAATTATAACTGTGATTATAAATATGAAACAAACATTAAGCCAAAGTTGTGGAAGGCGAGTTCATTTACTGAGCAAAAACATGAAGGTGATTGCATTTTAAGTGTCTGCAAATTATTCATACTTGTGAATTTAACTACTTTCTTGAAGCAATGCCGACAAATAGCATCTTATAGTCACTCCTTTATAATTTGGCTTGAAACAGAAATGAGCTTGACTTGCAGAAGTTACCGTTAGCTTTAAAATAATATCCATCTTAACTGTCACTTTTTTTTTTTATTAAATTATTCTTACCTACAGGGCAGTGTCAGTTGTTCCAAAAGAACAAAGGGTGATAATTGTCCCATTTTTACTCAGAAGTAGTTTCCTAATGAAATACTCTTTGAAAAGGTTGCAATGCATGGACACAACTTTGTCGGTCCTGACTAGTTCACCTAGATAGCATATTTAGTACAGCATGTGTCCCTTACACATGTATTTTGAAATTAACAATGTAATCACTACTTGCTGTGATTGCTCCGATTCATTATTATTATTAAAAATATGCCAAACCACTTGTAAGACAGACTTTATGCAAATAAGGTGGTTGCCTCCATGGAGGGCTTGTTAACAGTTTACTGCCACCTGCCTAGTTCCCACATATACCGAGTACGTTTTGGCTGGCTGCCTTTCTTTGACTCTCCAGATAAACACAGCCTAAACTATTTCAACTGAGTTTAGGTCTGGCAACTGTAGAGGCCAGATCATGTGCTGCAGCACTCCACCACTCCCCATCTTTGCCTAAATAGCTCCTACACAGTCAGCGGGTGTGGTTTTGGTTATAATCCTGCTGATAAACAAAGAACAGTCCAGCCACATAAGATAAAATGCTGCTGCGGTAGTCATGCTGATTAAGTTTGTCTTTAATTCTAAATACGTCACTGACAATGTCACCAGCAAAGCACTAGGCTTTCAGAATGTGACTATTCAAGTATAATACAAAATGTAAAAAAAAAAAAAAAAAGTTTGATATTGTTCAAAGGCAAGAACTGAAAATGTTTGTGTTAACCTATCTTGAGGTGTTATCTGATTAAACTCATTGAAACATTTATTATCATCATTATGGGCTGTAACCCAAGGTGAAGTTAATTGTCAGCTTGTGAGGCTGATGACCCTAATAAGCTTACTCTCAGCAAAGTTAGCCCTTGATCCGCACTTTTGATGTGGCAGTGCTTATAAGACTTGGTTTTATCATAGAGCTTCATGGTTTGTATGACTGCACTTGATCAATGTTCTTAAAATTTTCCATACTGACTGACCTTGCTTTTGATTTAATTGTCTTTTCTCTTTGGTAAGATGTACTGTTTTCACCACACTATGAACTACAACAAGGAATAATGGCCTTCTATTACTTCTAAATACAGATATTTATCCTACACTTATTTGTCACAATACAATTAACTAACTTTTCAAGAGTCGCACATAATAAATATGTTAATAATAACAGAAAAAATTCCACTTATAAAACCACAAACTTTGTAAATTATAATTAAAACTACTTGTTTCTGGGGTGTTCCAAAATTGTAAAAGTAAAATATTGGGTTCAAAAGAAATTCATATGTTTGTCTCAGAAACAAATTTTAAGTATTTAGGCATAACCTTTGATATAAAAATATGTCTAAAACACACACACAATCATATAGGTGGCATGGCGGTAGCACTGCTGCCTTGCATTAAGGAGACCAGGGTTTGTATCCCCAGTTCTCCCTGTCCGGAGTTTCTACGTTCTCCCCATGTCTATGTGGGTTCCCAGCCCCCATTGTCTAAAGACAAGCAGGTCAGGTGAATTGCCAAAGCTAAATTGGCCACAGAGTGTGTTCGTCCTGCAATGGACTGGCACCCTGTCCAGGGTTTGTTCCTGCATTGTGCCCTATGCTAGCTGGGATGTGCTCCAGCACCCCTTGCGACCCTGGTCTGGATTAAGCGGTTAGAAAATGACAAGACAATCAGGCGCATCCAATTGTTTGACTGGTACTGGAGATAAAAATATCATAGGAGCCATGACATGACTTTTTTTTTTAAATAAAAAACTCATTAAGAGGTTCATGAGTTGTATGAACTGAAAGATCAAACTTAAAAAATATGAGGTGATGAAAGAAAAAATAAAAACCACCTCGATCTTCAAAGCAGTGGACAAAGTCAGTCATGGAAAGCTGCAGTATTTAGCTGCTTTGTGTCCATCATGTGACCACCTAGTTCTACTCCTTCTCCATCCATAGCTGTACAAAAAAAAACAAAAAAACTGACAAGATGAATCCTGACTTTCTCAACTCTATCAGTAAAGATCTGTATTGCTTACCGAGATCAAAGCTATATATATGCCCCATTATTGGGTTAGTAGTGTCTTTTAAGGGACCAACACTGAAGAGAATGAGAATGGAGAATGATTCACACAGGTGGCTTTTCCATAAAACCTTTTAGAAATAATTAACTGGAATGTAATCTCAAAAAAAAAAAAAAAAAAAAATGGACCACTGTTTCTTACAAAATGAAACATTTTATACCAGACAGAGAGTCCCTTAAAAGTGTAAATCACCTTCAGACTGCAAGGATCAAAGGCTAAAGATCATAAAGCACTGCACAGACCATAGTGAAGGCAGCACAGGAGATTACCAGCACTCAGCTGCCTTCTGCTCAAGACATACAGTATGTGTATATGGGGACATTTTTACTTCAAAGCAACTTACAAAAGAGGTCAACATAATAAACTTAACATCAGCCTGAGGGACTATGTTACAGTGAGGTGTTACATGACAAAGTTACAAGATTGGTCATCACAAGTGAAAAGCTCTAAAACAAATGCTAGCTAGTTACATTTTCTTGGTTACAAAAACCTATCATAACCTTTACCAATTAGTAAGAAACTCACAAGAGAGTCTTTACATGCTCCTTAAACACAGAGAGGATGTCAAATGGAGGTAGGCAGCTCATTCTACCAAGTAGGAACTACAAATGAAAAGAGTCTGAATTGAGATTTGATGGCAAGCTGAGGACTTGTCACTAGACAGTGTTCATCACCAGACCTGAGTGGTTGAGAAGGAGCTTTGGACCTCACACGCGTCTCCACATACATGCGTAATGAGCCACTGACTAGTCTGTAGGCAAGCATCAAGAACTTCAACTTAATACACACTATACCAGGGTGACAATGTAATGATCAAGAAAGGGGAACGACAGGTGCTTGCTTCGGCTAGATGAATACCAGATGGGCTACTGCATTTTGAATCATCTTCAGTGGCTTGGTAACATATATTGGTATTCCTGTCAACAGAGAGATGCAGTAGAACAAAGCCTGAACCAGGAGTTATTCTGCTTACTGTCAGATACGGTTTGATCCTGCAAATGTTGTATGGACTGAATATCTCTCTATTATATTAAAATAAAATAAAA
Source organism: Polypterus bichir lapradei (assembly GCA_026402145.1). Lineage (NCBI taxonomy): Eukaryota > Metazoa > Chordata > Cladistia > Polypteriformes > Polypteridae > Polypterus > Polypterus bichir. Next base: position 9,142,876 of record JANRMT010062845.1, on the reverse strand, counting down.
AAACTTGGGACGGGACGAGACCTGACCTTCTCAGAAAAACACTTTCATATCCCACAAGACTAGACATTGTGCCAAGAGATTTAACCATAGTCAGAAAAAGACAAAGAGTAGATGACAAAGTAGAATGTCGTAAAGAATTCAAAAACATTGGCATGATATACATGCAGAGCAGGTTAGAGGTTATGAAAGTACTAAAATTCGAAAGTCTCAAAAAATGATAGTAAAGATCGCATTAGCGCAAACAAATGGAAAATATTACTCGGTGAAATAACGGAACAGTGAAAACAGATCGAATAGACTTTGAGGATGTCTGGGAGAAATGAGACAAGGCAGTGAGACAAAATGACAGCTGCTGTACAGGCTTATAAATGTCTGAAGCGCCGCATGAGATGCGGATCATGTGGCATCGCAGCAGCAACCCAGCAGCTGATCGAGCAAAGAGGAGGTAAAAAAATATATATATATATATATATATATAATTTGTTTCCAATTGTATCACCATTTAAGAGGGCTTTTGGAGGAGCGACCACATACCCTTGGGGTGCGTTTAGCCCTCCTTTTCACAATGGCACATAGTGCATGTTGGTGAGCAAAGCCCCCTAATTTATAATACACAGTACCCTAATAAGGCAAATATGATTATTCGAGACCTCTGTCTGCACAGTCACTTTTCCTACTCCTCTGTTCTGGCAAACAGTACAAGATTATTGACACTCACAACAGTGGATTCAGAGACAGTTTCTATGCACAGGTTAAAAAGTTACTGAACAGTCAATCATGAAAAACAGATACTTGACATCAGGGGTGTCCAACTCTGATCCTGGAGTGCTGGACATTCATTCGAACCCCTTTTTAAGTAGTGACCAGTTTCTGTTGCTAATTACCTTCTTTTGCCTTATTTGTAATTGACTTGCTATTTAAGACTCAAACCCCTTAATTAGCAGTCAAACATTATTGAGACACAAAGTGAGCCAGCTAACCTATGTCCACCATTCAATATCTGAAAATAGAGAGGTGAAGGGCTCCGTAATGTTGATCTGCTCAGGTCTATAATACGTTTTTATGGTTCTCTTAGAGAAAAAGAAAAAACGTTTTGGAAATGTATACTATGGCAGAATGACAGTACCAGCAAGCTATGGAGGTAAGTAATGGGTTTAATTAACAACAGAATTCAGAGGATGGTGTCTTTAAAAACACTGCAACTGAAACAAAGGGAATTGAAGTCAATTAACAGCACAAATTGGTCCCTGATGAAGAAAATGGCAGGAAGGAGAATCAACGGCCACTGCAGCCCTCTAGGGTCAGAGTTGGACACCCCTGCTTTACATACTCCTTCAAAGACATAATATTATGTGAAATTGTGTATGTATGTTGCATTCTACTTTGGCTGTTGTATCTGAGTCTTTTATGGTTGTATTATTATTACGTTTCTGATTAATCATTCAAGAAAGAGTTTTATTATACAACTGTCTAAGGATTTTGCAAGAACTAATTTTTTTGCTACCAATGTCCTGAAAACTTTTTTTTTTTTTTTAACCAGTATTGGTAGTACAGAGAAAGTTGGCACCATACTCATATGTGACTCCTCGTACACACATTAGTTGGGGCACCACAATAATCCGTGAGAAAATAAGTAAAACTTCACATGCAAATTGCTCACAGTGGTGATGATACAACATCAACACATGTCGAATGGTAAAACAAAAGAACAATATCTCTGGAAGTGCTTTGAGTTTCAGGCGGCAGAATTTCAAGAATCACAGTTTAAAAAAGGCAAGACACACAAAAACTGGCTCTTGTTATTGACACTTTTATCCATTAACATTATTCACTTCTACAACAGAGGTACTTTTAATAAAAAGCCATTTAATGGGATTTCTGTTTCTGCCGTGGTGTTGGAAAGTACCGAGCATCGTAAAAATGTCACCAGGTATTGGTATCGAATACAATTCCTGTCTCGCTAGATCCCTACAATTAATATATGACAAAACTAAATTGGAACTTGAGTGCTGTCGTAAAGCTGAAAGACTGAGTGCATAAAGGCTTTTACAGACGTATTTGTTCATCAAACTGTAGGCAAAAGATACCCTGAAATTGAATATTTCGGAAGATCATCAGCCGCACTGCACACGTCAAACGTGAGCCTGTACCTGTCACAACACATATGACCCACCGGCATGGCAGTCTGAGCGCGCGCACACCCACGTGTCAGTTTCTTGGGCGAGTGGGCCAAAAGGCGCGCGCCCGTGCAGTCCTCTTTCTCGGTTTTTTCTTGTAGAGATCGTGGACGAGTATACTTACGTAAAGGTCTCCCAGAAGTAATCGGTTGGTGTCGAAACACCGATAGTAGTGCTGCACAAAGCTGGAACCGATCTGCTGCCACACTGGCCCGGTGCCGTCCATCCTCCTCGTGTTTAAACCTGAAAAAGGCACCAGAAGAACATGTCCACAAATACAAGGGCATCCGAGTGCAAAAACGTGACTTCGGCACAAACGGCATGTCTTAACAAATTTACTCCAATGTATTTCAAACTAATCCTTAACAGTGGACATGCCTTGGGCCGGCCAGTATTTCAACTACGTAACGTCTACCACTTGAATTTCTCCACGCGTTTATCTCGCATATTCCCGTACTTTGGCCACCTCTCGCTTTCAGTCCTTACTTTCCCAGAGTGCCGTACGCTCATATCGCACTATGTTCATACCATTCAATCCTTATCCAACACTTTTGGAAAACGATTAAATAAAACGCGGAGGCAGCGTCAGCTTGTACGTTTTCTTACCCGTGCGCTTTTTCCTGAGTACAGACAAATACGACTGGCTTACCTTTCGAAAACTGCAGCCAAACGCTGAAGATAACGCGAAAACACCGACTAATTTGACTTTACTTTTCTTCGGAGTGATGCTGCAAATCGCGCTTTCCTTGAACGGAAAGACAAACTGGATGACGCCGTTTTCAAAACTCGCTGAGAGAAGCAGCCAATGGGATAGAAGCGGGTTGCACGTGACCATGTCCGTCATCCGTAAAAGACCGAGCATTAACGAAATCCTGCGACCTTACGACGGGGTTATAGTACTGAAACGCTCTCGTTTTGCACACGTGGTAAAAGACAAGCAGCTGTATTCCCCGCTTTTCAGTTATGTATTTTATTTATTTAAATAAAATGTTCGAGTAAATAGTAAGTTCGTTTAGCACTACAAAATCTTAGTTTCGAATGTCATAGTGGAGTTTTCCTTATTTATTTATATCTGTCTTTACAAGTCAAGTGGCTTTATTGGAATACCATCCATACACTGGGCAGCAGCCTACAGTGGCACGAAATAACGTTCTCAGGGGCCGTGGTGCAACATATACACAAGTGGTACATACCCAACATAATTAGGGTCAGGTCAGGTTGGGGCGCATGCTCTGGTACACAGCATTGTCACACTCACCACACAACGAAACAGCTCGGGATCCTGGTTGGCAACCCAAAGGTCCAGTCCCACCCCCTGGAGATGACTATCTAATCTGCTGCAGCCAGGTGTTATGTGGGAGTCTCCTACAGTGACTAGCTTGTTATAGGACCAACCCCAGGACACATCCATTCCTTCCCAGGCCAAAAAAGTTAAAGTAATAATAAATATATTGTTATGAATTATTATTTTATTAAAGTACAAATATAACAAATAAATGTATTAACAAAATATACAAAATATTGGAAATGTATGTATTGTTTTTACTTTTTGTTACATACATATTTTTTTAAACAATGGAATAATGGAACCAATCAACAATGGCATATATAGTGGAACTAACTTACATTTACTTATTTAGCTGACATCTTTATCCAAGGACACTTACAACATGCAAGAGACATAATTAGTTACATTTGTTTTGTTTTTCTAAATGGAGCAGAGGCAAGTGAAGTGTCTTACTCAGGGTCACACAGTGTTAGTAGTGCAATTTGAACTCACAACCTCAGGGGTTGAAGTCTAAAGCCTTCACCACTCTACCACGTAATTAAATAACATGTTTATGGAAAACAAATATTTTTCTGTGCTCAGATGATACTTCTTAAGTATCAATATTAGCTCTTGAATTAGTAGATTTTATTCGTTATCAATTTTTATTTCAGCCCTTATACTCACACTACCGGAGAATGATTCTCTAAACTAAAATTTAGATAAGATAGATAGATAGATAGATAGATACAGTAGATATGAAAGGCACTATATACAAAGGATAGATAGAGCCTTATTTAGCCCAAGGGGAACTTTAGCTTTTTACAGAAGATCTTCATATAAATAAATAAATAAATAAATAGATATACTGTATATACTAGGGGGCTTCGCTCGCCAACTACCGCCATGGCCTGCGTTAGTCTGCTTTATGGTTAATTTTGGAGGCGTCACACCATTTGTGTTATGTTTATGACATTTCTGTGCCAACTTGATGTTGCTCCCAGTCCTGGTAGCTTCTTGAGAAGTGTGCACACTTCATTTTCAGCGATGTTGAAAGCACTCTAATCCCTGTCATGTTTTTGTGTTCTTAAGAACTAGGGGGCTTTGCCCCTAATCGCTTTGCTTGCGAAACCCCCCCCGTGGCCTGCGCTTCACGCCAGCCACTTCACATCTCTGCCACTCGCGTATGTGGATTTCACTTTCACCAAACAACCAATCTTTTAATTCTCGCGGATACGCCTCTTCATTGGGAAGAAACACTACTTTTCCCTGATGGCAACACGAATTAGACGATCTACAAGTCTCCAACTTAAAGTTTAAATCTGAACAATATATTTGATCTCTTTTCGCTGTTCCGTTATTTCACCGAGTAATAATTTCTGCTTGTTTGCACTAATGTGATCTTTACTATAATTTTTTTGAGACTTTCGAATTTTAGTACTTTCATTATCTCTAACCTGCTCTGCATGGTTACTGTGCCAACGTTGTTGAATTCTTTATGAAGTTCTACTTTGTCATCTACTCTTTGTCTTTTATTTCCGGCCCTGGGTGTGGATAAATCTCTTGGCACAAAGTTTTGTCTTGCGGGATGTGAAAGTATCTCTCTGAAAAAGTCACATCTTGTCCCAGGCTAAAAAGTCTCATCTCGTCCCAGGATTTTTTTATTATAATATATATGGATACACACCTACTACTGTTTGAATTCACACTAGAATGACTGAAAAGAAAGGAAATTAAAAGGAAAGAACATGTCTGACTTGGCATTCCCAGTCCCAGTGACGCATTATGTAGGCGTATTGCTCCCCATTGCTTTTCTTCGTGGCAGTAATGACGTGTGCGCATATGTGTTCTGAGCATGAAGTATAAACGAGCCCTTAAAAGCTATACAGTCAGACTGCGCCATGATAAAGAACAGACGCGTATGCATCATGGCTTTCACGCGTTCCCAGCATTCATTTGTTGCGTCCTCTAAGCAAGTCCTCAGAAATTAACGCAACGCGTGCACGAGTTGCAATACCAGCAAAAAGTCGGCGGGGCGCAGGGTGATAAAAGTTGAAATGTGACGTCCGAGTCCCCGTTTACTATCTACATGTGACAGAAAGCCCCTATGCGGATCCTCCAGGATCGATGTGCACGCTTCGATGTCTGATGAATGGTTTGATGTGGTGAAGCAAAATGCTGACATACTTTTATATTCAAGCGTCGCATATTCCCGATCGTAATGGCACGACACATTTTAAAGGTCTCACATAACATCTTTTTTGCTGTCTTTTTTTTTTTTTTCTGGGTCTTCCTCCTGACCTGACAGCAGCGGCAAACAGCAATAGATCGGCACACAGAACACATTACATGTCTGATATTCCAACTCTCTGAACATTTAGAATCCTTAGATTTATACTTGATATCACTTTCATGAAGAAATGCATTAAGGTATGTTACATTTTACAGATAAATCTTTAATTTCGTTTAAATAATGAATACTGTTAATAATTACTGTACACACATGGGGGGACACGGTGGTGGAGCGGTGGCACTGCTGTCACACAGGAAGTCACGTCGCTGATATTCCCTGCCTGGAGTTTGCATGTTTTCCTACTGGTTTTCCACAGTGGGCTCCGGTTTCCTTCCAAAGATATGCAGATTTGGTGACATTAAAATGATGCCAGTGTGTGTGTGTGCTTGTGTTCACCTTGTGATGAGTTGATGCCTTGTCCAGGGATTGTTTCAATGCTTGCTGGAATGGACACATCCCTGGATTGTTGGAGTTAATCATTAAACATCCTTTTCAGAGATATTGCGGTAAGGTGTCATTGGAATTTAATGGGTGTTCCTGGAAATTCACAACACAGCGAAGCCAAACCTGTTCTCACGGTGATGATATCTTGCACTGCCACCTGGTGGATTCCTCCAGATTTATGTAAAGTACGCATGCAAGTATAAACAGTAAAATGCTTGCGTAGCATGAGCATCCGCTGGAGCATGTGTCGTGTCGCGTGAAGTATATGTTCTTCAGGGAACAACTAATAGGTTACAACATACAGATGTTCTGCAGCAATTTAAGTAAATGGAGCCTTGCAAGTTAAAAGCAAACAATTTGCACAGGTGTCCTGACTTCTGTCAATTACTTAAAAACCCTCTGTGTGCCTTAAAAGCACACAAAACGGGAAAAAATGGAGGTGATCTAAAACTTTGGACCAATCGTGTATATGAACCACCTTTATTTGAGGACTGGTGGTCCACATGTTTGCTAGCACATGAATAAATGTGTAACTTTTTCTGTTGCCCATTTTGGTGCTCTGTCTACTTGCCTGGGTTACAGAATATAAAGGAAAGGGAGAAGTGTTTAAACTACAGTGAACAGGCTGGCAGGAATAAAAACATACAAAGGCTATGGATAGGATATGAGGATTTGAGCGGAAAACAGGGCCACCCTAGGACCCTACCATGACAAAACAGGGCATCAACATGTTGTCTGATTAGGGTAGTGCCCATCATGATCATGTAGTGTGTTCACAACGTGTTAAAAAAGAATTCTAACAAACACTGCATAGCATGGTTGGCGCCCTGCCCAGGGTTTGTTTCCTGCCTTGCGCCCTGTGTTGGCTGGGATTGGCTCCAGCAGGCCCCCGTGACCCTATAGTTAGGATATAGCGGGTTGGATAATGGATGGAATGTATAGCATGAAGGCTTAAATGAAGACCACAAATAAAAATCATCAATAATATGAAAAATCAACTTTTAATAGAAAACCTCATTGCTAAGCCATTAAATATCATGATATACTGTAGAAATCTCCAAGTGTCACATCAGTTAAATCTTGGTCTAAGAATATTACAGAGCTTAAAGTGAGCAGCTACTTGTTCTTTTGCTCTTCCTCCAGCATGTTGTGGATTTCCAGTTCGTCGGTTTGGTCAGGCACGGGGACATTCCCTTCATGGAGAAATTCTTTGCTGCTTTTTTGGAATAAGTACTCCTGAGGGGAGATGTCATTATCATCCTCGTAGCCTGACTTGGACTTCTTTTTTTTGTCCCTCTTCTGTTTCCGCAGATCTGCCAGCAAATTATTCTGCTGCTCAATTAACGTCAGCCCATTAAGCTCTGGACTTTTTCCTTTGCCCCATTTTTTGTAGTCTAAAACCTGTCTTTTCAAAGTCTCATGGTCAGTGTCAAACACGTTAAAAGTTTTCGAAGGCTTATTCTTTTTAGATTGCTCCGGCTGAGGTGGAGATTCCCTGTGAGAATGAAGAATACAAAACCTTTATATAAGTGGTGCTCAAAAATGTTTATAACAGGAGTGTCCAACTCTAGTCCTGGTGGGCCGCAGTGGCTGCAGGTTTTCATTCTAACCCTTTTCCTAATCAGTTTTCACTGCTAATTAACTGCTTTTCCCTTCATTTTAATAGCCCTGTTTTTAAGGATTCAGTCCTCTGAGTTGATTCCTTTCTTCATTAAATGGCAGCCAAACAGAAATGAGATGTGAAACGAGCCAACAGATGACCAGCTAAATTGGAATGTCAAACACCAACCAATTTCACTCCAACCAGTTTCTTAATGAAAAGCCAATTCTCGCTGTTAATAAAAGCCGTTATTAAATATCAGGACTTGTTGCTGCTCTCATTCTGCAACAGCAGACTGTTCATTTTCTGTTTTTTCTAAGACCACCATCAAGATGTTTTGGTGACCTGAGAAGCCCAGCATGACTGAGACCCTTCACCTTTTGTTTATTTTCAGGGGAGCTGGTCTTGTGGCGGCTTGTTTTTTTGTCTCATTATTGTTTGGCTGCTCATTAAGGAAAAAGAAACAACTAAGGGGTCTGATAATTAATCAGACGTTAATTACAAGGCAAAACAAGTTAATCAGCAGCAGAAATGGCTCACTAATTAAGAAGATCGTTAGAATGAAAACCTGCAGCCACTGCGGCCCACCAGGACCGGAGCTGGACACCCCTGGTTTACAATGTGATCTCATTTTCATTAATAATAAACATAAACACATTTATACATAAATAAATGGTTACTTTCTACTGACAGACTTCCAAATGGATTTCTTTCACATTCTGTAATCCTACAAACAAACATTACGAATACTAACAACGGCATACCCAACCTGTACGTAGAAAAATTGAACATCCATCCATCCATTATCCAACCCGCTGAATCCGAACACAGGGTCACAGGGGTCTGCTGGAGCCAATCCCAGCCAACACAGGGCACAAGGCAGGAACCAATCCCAGGCAGGGTACCAACCCACCACAGGACACACACACAAACACACACACACCAAGCACACACTAGGGCCAATTTAGAATCGCCAATCCACCTAACCTGCATGTCTTTGAACTGTGAGAGGAAACCGGAGCGCCCGGAGGAAACCCACGAAAATTGAACATTGTAACAGAAAAGGAGATGGGGCTCTTTCTCAATAAGACTTTACCATGATAGCTACAACTTAACCTGTCCATCAGTCCATGCAGGAAACTGAAATGATGTTAACTGAAATCAACACACAGAAAAGAACTGGGAGTACAGTATGTAGTTACAAGAAAACATCTGCCCATCCATTTCCTACCCTGCTTATCCAGGGAAGCCTGAGTCTATCCCAGCAAGCACTGGGTGCAAGTCAATCTCTGAACAGGGCGCCAGTCCATCAAAGGGTGGTGGGCCAGTTTAACATGACCACTTCACCTAACCTGCATGTCTTTAGACTGTGGGAGGAAAGAGGAGCATCCAGAGGAAACTGATACGGATACAGATGGAAAGGAGCAGGCAAACTACTTGGATGGAGCACCTGGGATGTGAAGCCTGGTTCCCTTGTTGTGAGACAGCAGCGCTAGCATTGCACCACAGGAATACATTTACGGTACAGTCGATTCATATTAATCAGAACACATCAGGACGTGATCATTTTGGTCCTAATAACCGGCTGGTCCGATTACACGAACATACCCTCTACATGTGCAACCAAGACGGGATGTGCTATAAGTAACATATTAAAATGTCATTATGACTGCACACGCATATGGCAAACGTACAAACAAGAACTACGTACATGTACGGTTGCTTACAACTTTGTTTATTGAAAAAGAAATCTACAAATTCTTCTAAACGATCTACACGACACTCAGCATGCGAAGCACAATAAAAAAGGTTACATTACCTAATTCCAGTCAACGTTTGAAGAACTTGTCTAGTGTGATCTGACGCATTCTGTTTACGCTCGACTTCATGTCGCCGGCTACTGGGCAGTCCGTTTTCGGAAAGAAAGGGCAGGCATGTTCACCCCCACTGGTTTGCACTTGGTACAAATTTTCCGACTTCCTGACCTTTGATAAAAGCATAAATTCTCCTGGGGAGCCCAGGGATCCTCCCAATGTCACTGACCCGCTTTACATCCGCTTCCCATGGGCGATTTGTGGCTTCTTTTTCTTATTCTCTGTCATGTTCTTTGGTCCGATTAAACGGAGTTTTGGTCCAAATAAGCGAACAATATTAGGCTTATGTAATATGATCTGTTTCGGTTCTTTAGGATTTGGTCCGAATAATCGGCTGGTCCGATTAACCGGTGGTCCAATTAACCGGAATCGACTGTAATATTAACAGTTTAAACATGAATAATATGAAATAAAAACAAAGGCACTCTCATACCGACACGGCATAAACAACTCGCTCTCAGTCTCACTTCTCATGGCCACTTTCGGTCACCAACTCAAAAGTACCCATTTGTGTTGAAATATAAACCGATATGCAGATATTTCTGAAGACAGACAAATGTTGTGTTTTTCAAAGTATTCACATGTCTCACTAGACTTTTGCAGCCTTCTTATGGGAAATCGGTTTAGGATGTCATCTTCAGGTCAAATTTGACCAGGTTTTGGTTTTGAAATCAGTAAAAGAACCCTACGTTTTTATTTGTTCTTTATTTCGCCTTATACAGTTTCTCGTATTAGGTATTTGTTAGTTTTCGCATACCCCTTGGGGTCACAGCGCAGGGTCAGCCATTGTACAGTGCAGGGCCCCTGGAGCAATTACAGGTTAAGGGCCTTGCTCAAGGGCCCCGCAGAGTAGGATCTCTTTTGGTAATGACAGGGATTTGAACCGGCAACCTTCGTGCTACCAGCGCAGATCTTTAGCCTCAGAGCCACCACTCCACCCTAACATTGCATCTGTTCAGGACGAAACTTTGTGCCTTTTCCTACATTTTCCCCAAATTAATGAACAATAAAAAAAATCTAAAGACCCCATAATTTAAACAGTCTTTATTTATTTTTTTACCTTGCCACGTCTTATGCGTCAATTTTCATATTCTTGCTTACTTTGTAAACAATATGGAAAACTCTCACCTCTCACTATTCACAATTTGTTCACAGTCATCCGTGTCATCTTTTGGGCCGAAGTCCGCATTCTCCAAGAGCCTTTCCACCTATGAAAGCAATCATTGGTATTCAAGTTACAATTCAGAATATTTATTTCAATTCAGTTTAGCTGTGTATTTCCAGAACCCATTTATTCCATTGATCCCCCAAAATCAAAATTCTTGACTGACACCGAAGTTCATAAAACCCAGGACCGCATAACAAATAACTTTCTTTGTTTTCTTGCACGTTTGTTTTGTGCCACTGCATATGGCCTACTTAAAATCTATTTCAATTCTGATGTATGCCTTCCAATGAAATTAAAGTATAAAACTGCAAGTTGATAAAAAAAATTGTTTATTATTGAAGTCAGTGTTTTCAAAGAGGACTTATTAAAAATGAACTGAAATTAAATATAGTAGTAAAAGTTCAGTTTTATAATAAACTAGCTGTCCCCCGCAGGGACAAACTTTAAAAATCAATAAACAAACCGGTATGAGCAAGAGCCAAACAAGAGCATCAAGCAGTAATCTACTTTTCATGGGCTGAAGGTGTACCTTGAGCTGAAATCCTCGTTGGTTTGTCATAATTAAGGTACACACTTACTTAGTTGGACGAGCATCCGGCTACTTCTCTGTGCTGAACACACTTGTCTGACCATTTTTGAATTTCTCAAGTCTATTCCTACACCTCTGAAGGATTTCGACTCCAGGTACACCTAAAGCCCATAGAAACATGAATCAATACTTGGTGTTCTTCATTGGTGCAAATGGAGAGTGGGGCGGCCATATTTAATCCTATAAAACAATAAGAGAAACTGATTGATCAATGTCAGAACTTTACCACTCTGGCCATGTCAGTGGAGAAAACTGTAAATCCAACCAGAAGAAACTCATCACGAAAGTGTGGATAATTATTGACTTACCCTCATTAACTCTTTGAGGACTGAATATTATTTCCAAATAACACGGTTTTCTGAAAAGCACACAAAGCAAAGGTTTCACACAGATATAAAACATCTCTTGCTGCATGCTGTGGCCACCAGTTTGCCAAGAATCCGCGGCAGGCTGGCCACCAGACTGTCCTTGCGTGGCGGGGAGCAGGGGCGACAGTAGCGGTCGCAGTGCACTGTAATCTAGTTTGTACCTCAAGGAAAGGTAAATGACGGTCCTCTCAGGCGAACATTGTCATAGGTGGGTTAGCTACACAAACTTGTTCAGTACCACGATCAGCTGATGCTGGTACCTCCCATTAGTTTTTGATCACTTGTGTCAAAGTCACAATCCATTTCAGTGATAATATGCAAAATGTCGTCCATGGAGTATTTTTGCTTTACACATTCGCTTCAATCTCTCACCAGATGTCTATGCCATTTTTGCTGTTGTTTGATCCTTGTTACTCATGTGAGCACAGGGAATCACAAGCAAACCAATGAAGCTAAGTTTCCTTTCCATTTACAGTCGATTGCCACCGTCAACCCCTCCTTTTGACAAAAGTCAACATCCGCCCTGAAAGATTATGATTTCCTTTAATCCTATCTATCTATAAGGCGGAGTGGTGGCTGTGAGGGAGGGATCTGCACTGGTAATCAGAAGGTTGTCGGTTTGAATCCCGTTAACGCCCGAAGTGACTCTACTTCATTGGGCCCTTGAGCAAAGCCCTTAACCTGCAATTGCTCCGTTCTGGGTGTGACGTTAATCTGCATCCGGCCCTGCATGTAGGCCTTCCAACCTGCAGGGAAAAACCTGGGGGTTGGCGGCAGAATGGCACTCCAACCACCATCAAAAACCTCACACTGGTTCCATTTCATCTGAACTGGTGTGGTGCGGAGGTGTCACCCGTTGCATGGCTGCACTTGGGTCCTAATCTGGGATTCTGAGCTGGTTTGTAATGTGGTGGGTGTGGCAATGCGCTGTATCAGCGTGTGCTCCTAACCTCTCTCTCCTCTATATATATTATATAGCCAACCCGCGGCGTACCATACGCCGCATAATCAGGCTGGTTTTTTAATGATTTTTAAGCAAAGGGAGAAAATTAACATTTGAAAAATCGGTAATGTAATAAATCAGCAAGAAAAGCAATATTGTAATAATGCACGGAACGAACCAACACACAATCGTCCGTGACTGAAAACTGGCGGACCGCCATCGCACCCTCGTTGTCGTCTTTGCACAGTCAACATGCACCTGTGACTCACGTAGACTTTTCATTGCTCTGTGCGGTTTTGGCCGCTTTTCTATATATAATCCACCAAGATACCCGACCATGGTAGTAGCGCGAATTGCTGTATGTAGCGTGTAAAACAGTTTGCTATGGTGCACGTGGTCGTGCGTCGTAACCGAAAACTTGGTTTTAAAAGACTGCTTACTTCATTGTGTTTTAACCTCAGTTGTAAAGGATCGTTTTAAGGATCCCATGGGATACCCCTCGCAAACCGTTTTACACGCTGCATATGGCGATTCACCTCCGTGAGAAACATGCCTCTATGAACAGTCAACGTCGCTCGGAGGTGCATGTGGCCTCTACGACAGACGAATATAAATGACGCCATTTTTTCTGTGTCGTCGCGTCTGAGTTGGTGGCCGTGGCTCTGCGAGTTGTCGTCGTATCCAATGGTCTTGGAGTTGGTGGGCGTGGCTCCTTCCTGCGTGCGCCATAGGTGTCTTACTTGTCGGCGGCTTAGTGAATCCACGCCCCTTCCGGCGTGCTTTCCATGGGTGTCTTGCCTTAGTGAATTATATATATAGATAAATAAGTAAAATGTGAACTACTAGGGTTAGAACCTTGATCTCTGCCTTAATTAAAAGCTTATCATGAGATACATCCTGGTAATAAAAAAAATAAAAAAAAAAAAAAGGTTGTGGTAACTTCCACAAAGTTATCTGGGTTTGCATCTTTTTATGGCAAACTTCTCGAGGGGATGACTTGGCAGAACGGAAAACAAAAGCAGCGACATCTGCCGAGTGCGAAGCTCAATGCTGAGGCTGTTCACAGGAAGGAGAGGAACAGCAGTGCCCTCTGCAGAGTGTTAAGTATGGGAAAGACAAAGAGTGCAAGAGGAAATTTAGGGGTACCAGAATTATTGTGTGTTGGTTTGGTTTGCATTAACCCCAACTTTTTCTTCATGCCAGTAAGAACGTCAAAGGGACATTTTAATCCTAAAACGCCGCTGCGTGGGGGCTGGTTTTGCTTTGGACGTGCTCTGTCTCTGAGTATGTCAGAGGACCGGGACTGTGTGAGTTGGGGTCTAGCATCACGTGGGGAGGCAAAATGGGAGGGTGGGTGATTTGGGGGGGGGCAACCGGGGGGGCAGAGAGAAAGAGAGCAGGCTATATCTATACCCAATCTATCCTTTTAATCTTTATAATTATAACTACCAACGTAACAACAGGCTGCATGGCAATAACTCTTGGGGAAAGAGGAAACTAAGGTTAAAGCTCTCTCCTTTCCAGTTAAGACTATAAAATGTCATCAAAAATTCAGAATCAATGTCTCCATGATGGGACAGTTAACTTTGTGAGCTGGAATGTTAAAGGCCTGAATCACGAATTAAAGAGAAAGAAAGTAGTCTCTCACCTAACAGGTTTAAATGTTAAAATAGTATTTTTACAGGAGACCCACTTACTAAGCAAGGATCAGTTCTGGCTGCAAAAAGACTGGACTGGCCAAACATTCCATTCTAGCTTTACAAAGAAAACTAGAGGTGTGGGAATTCTCAAACATAGAGCAGTCTCATTTGTAGCATCAGATGTAGTATTGGATCCTGAAGGGAGATATGTGATGGTCATGGGTAACTTCTCTAACTGTAAAATGATTTTGATAAATGCTTATGCACCTAATGTTGATGATAAGAATGTCAAAGGGAGAGTGAGACACACGTTTGCATTTTCGATTAGAAATTTTGTAATAAAAGTCATGGGTGCAGTGAAATATTGAAGTTCAGTGGGAAAAGAGATGGATTCAGAAAAAAACAAAATGTGCCGTTGGAGCAGATCTATGTGTGGGAGGAAGAGAAGCAGATGCAAGACTAGCGGACAAACAGTCTTGTGAAATATAGAGATCACTGTGTAGTGGCCCAATGCAAATGCACTGCAACCGCTCAGGAGGAAGGGCTGCAAACAGAGCTACAAAACACACCTGAAGGGTAAAGTAAAACATGAGCACTCTATGCACACACAAAAGTACCATGACCGACATTTATAATTCTGATGTTCATATCATGTTCATCACCGTTTGACCCAAGTTAATGAAAATAACCAGTGAGTTTGTTTGGAGCGCTCTCTCTGGACTACTGCACAACAATACAACTGTAGGCTATTGCTGGGAATATTTTTTTAACTTACCTCTAGCATGGCTGCATATTCTTTGTCTTTAATAAAAACTATCGGTGGGACTTCCCTCAGGACTTGACGAGTTAGAAGAAGATGCCTGGAAGACAAAATTAAATATGCTTTACAGAGAGAAAAAAAAACAAACAGTCATACCAGACATAAATTTATTGACTAACCGTGCAATGACTATTTCCAGAAAGGACGTTTATCCATTTCACAGGTTGCAGAAGTGCAAAATTTTGGTCAAGATTGATCTCTCAGATCAACAATTTTCCATGAATTATGAAAAATGTTTCACTATACTGTATATCAGGTTTAGAAGCCTATATTTGCACAGTGCAAACAGCTTGTATTTATGTTCTAATTAAGGGAATAATCTGTCCAAAAACTATTTTTTTTAAAAATACTGTATATAACTTACCTCAGGGGTTTCTGATCAAGGGTAAATTTGTTTAAAAAAGCTGGAGTAGTGAAGATCTCGATTAGTTCCCTAGGATGACATGACACTTGCTCTTTCAACGACTGCACCAAGAATATCTAAAGTCATAGGTGAAAATCAAGAACAAGCGTCGCGCTGATTGGTGTGTTCTAATCGACTCAACTGTGTGTCATTCTGGTATACCGGTATCTGCTCATCATTGGTTGTTTTTAAATAAGTGAAATAGCATTACTATGTGCTACTGTTATTTGAATTTAAAATAAAAGTGTTAAAAAACGGTATCTTAAAAATTTCCCCTTTTTCGATCGTAGTAGTATAAACTGAAATTATTGAACAAAACAGGGTGGGGGAAAACTTACTTACGAAAAGTTGCCAGGGGCTAAACAGAGTGAAAAGGGTTGGAAATCTGTAATTACACCATAGAGTTTGTAGTGATGACCGAGGCAACATTTTAACTCACATTTTTGTGCAGAATAAAGAAAAAGTTTCTGATATAATTGGGATCTATGCTGACCAACATTCGACAATAGCAAAAAATATCAAATTACGGCTGTAATTGTTCTTGTATAGCAGCGGTTCTCAGGTTTAGCTCATGCAGACTCAATCCCCCATTGTAGCATTTTCTGTACTGTCTAACAAACAAGCAAGGAAGAAAACAGTTAAGCCACAAACCTGGCCCAGAAAGTGCTTTACCTTATCAGTGAAACTCTGGGGGTAGAAAACAGGTTTGCCAGGCTTCCTGACTCTTAAACATTACAAATAAAAGGCTTACAAAATATTTAGGCAATGTATATGGTAGACCGCACTCATTTGACATTCCACTGCAAGGAGTAAAAATGAACATACAATGCTACCTCATACGCGGGGCGGATTTTTTCAGTGCATCCTCAATTTCCTGATCCTTATTCTCTAGACCACTTATTTTCCAGTAGACACGACAACAAGAGAAATCCGACGTTAGTGACACCTGAAAAATAAGAAACACCTCGTTTTAGCACAGCGCTTCAAAGGGTGGCTTTGTTTACATCACCCACAAAGTAAACTAATGTATTTCAATACTAAAAAAGAAAATGTGCTTTGTGTCATTCGTTGGAGTAATATATGCTCAACAATATCACACACCATTTTTTAAAACTGTTACAATGAGGCTACAAGACCACCTTAGTCTTCTTCAATTGTCAGAAAATTATCTGGAAAGATACCCACAAGGTGCGTGAACAGTAGACAACAAAACTCTATTGACATCATCAGAATAGAGACCCCTAACAGCCGCAGTCAGAAAAGTCAGACACCTTCAAAGTGCAATTCTTTATTGATGGAAGCACATCAGTACAATGACATTCATGGTCACTATTCAAGGAGTGAATGTAGAGGTGGTCCACATTAATGACAGGCTGGACTGGTCTCGGATCCCAGAGGAATTAGAGAAGAAAGGGTACAGCTGGCTCTCTTTTTCTTAGGCGATGGCATTCCTTTAATGTGGGAGGTGACATCCTTCATATTTTCTACAACTCTGTGATGCCCAGCACGATGTGCTGGGCTGGTAACATCACTTCAAGAGAGGCCCACCGGATCAAACAGCAAATTTAAAGGGTAAGCTCAGTTATGGGATGAACTCTGGACCCCTTGGAGGTCGTAGGTTGTAGGTCAGCTATCGTGGGCTGCATCAGGAGTGGGGAGGAGGAGTATAGGAACCTAATCAAGGACTTTGTTAAATGGTGCGACTCAAACCACTTACACCTGACCATCAGCAAAACCAAGGAGCTGGTGGTGGATTTTAGGAGACCCAGGATCATCAGAGGTGACTGTGTGCAGAGGGCGCAGACCTATAAATACCTGGGAGTGCAGCTGGATGACAAAGTGGACTGGACTGCCAATACTGATGCTCTGTGCAAGAGAGGACAGAGCCGACTATACTTCATTAGAAGGCTGGCGTCCTTCAACATCGGCAATAAGATACTGCAGATGTTCTACCAGACGGTTGTGGCGAGCGCCCTCTTCTACGCGGTGGTGTGCTGGGGAGGCAGCATAAAGAAGAAGGACGCCTCACGCCTGGACAAACTGGTGAGGAAGGCAGGCTCTATTGTAGGCATGGAGCTGGACAGTTTGACATCTGTGGCAGAGCGACGGGCGCTGAGCAGGCTCCTGTCAGTCATGGAGAATCCACTGTATCCACTGAACAGGATCATCTCCAGACAGAGGAGCAGCTTCAGCGACAGACTGCTGTCATCGTCCTGCTCACTGACAGACTGAGGAGACCCCACACTATGCGACTCTTCAATTCCACCCGGGGGGGTAAACGTTAACATTATACAAAGTTATTGTCTGTTTTACCTGCATTGTTATCACTCTTTAATTTAATATTGTTTTTTTATTGTTATTTATCAGTATGCTATTGCTGGAGTATGTGAACTTCCCCTTGGGATTAATAAAGTATCTATCTATCTAGTGAAGTAGAGAATGAAAATAAAACCGAGTGCCATTATGAACAATGCTGCACATCTTCTCTCTGACACAACAACACTGAGGACTTTCAGCCAACCAATCATTCAGCAGAAGAAACTACCGGTGTCTCCTTTATACCAACAGCACTACTGGGAGTGGGACAGACAAGTCAGAAGTTTTCTTTCTTTTGAATTTTCTTGCTTTAAAGTCATTCTGGGGTGTGTTCACTTCAGACCAAAGTGTGTGTATATGTTTATTTATTTATTTACTTACCTATCTACAGTACCTGGTTATTTATTTATTTATTTAAAAAGCTTCTGTAAAAAGCCAAATTTCCCCCTAGGGACAAATAAAGTTCACTTATCTACTTATCTAATATTTAGACACAGCATGAGTAGCAAAGCGCAATGCAAGGCTGTAGTGGCTAACACCTGAGCTTGAATTGTCTGGCACCTCGAGTTTGATTCCTGTGTCAGGCCACAATGGCTTCCTGGTGTGTCAGGTTGATCAGATATCAAAGCTGCTCCTGTGTGAGCCCCGCGGACCACTGGTGCTCTCTACCTTGTGCCCTATGCTGTCAGGTGGGTTTCAGCCCCTTGTAACCCTTAACGGCAATAGAAGAGTCTGATAATGTTAGGCTATGCATAATGAAGTCGTAACAATCCTTGCAATCTACCGGGCAGCACACCGATTTATCACACTTTTCTTGGTATTCCATTTTCCTTCTATTGGGGTCCTTTGCAAACACTAAAGTATAAAATAACAGGTTTGCACTCTTTTCTGCAGAGCGTTTCATCAAGATTAGATTAAATAAACTTTATCAATCCCACTATACATACATATTCTAAAGTAGTGAAGTGCGCCTTTAAAAACATTCACACTGTCCTCGAAAGGAGACTTCCTGAAATGCATAGGCATTGACAACACAGTCTTTGCAGGATTTACTCCTTCATCCGATCCATTATCCAACCCGCTATATCCTAACTACAGGGTCACGGGGGTCTGCTGCAGCCAATCCCAGCCAACACAGGGCGCAAGGCAGGAAACAAACCCCAGGCAAGGCGCCAGCCCACCGCAGTTACTCTTTCACTTTTATGAAAATAGTTTCACTACGCAGTACAGTAATCCCTAGCTATATCGCGCTTCGACTTTCACGGCTTCACTCTATCGCGGATTTTATATGTAAGCATATCTAAATATATAACGCAGATTTTTCGCTGCTTCGCGGGTTCTGCGGACAATGGGTCTTTTTACTTCCTGTACATGCTTCCTCAGTTGGCTTGCCCAGTTGATTTCATACAAGGGACGCTATTGGCGGATGGCTGAGAAGCTAACCAATCAGAGCACGCAGTTAAGTTCCTGTGTGCTGAATGGCTCAGCGACGGAGCGCCGAATTCGAATCCGCGGCGTTAACCAGGAAGTCTTGTCTCGCTCATTCAGCATCAACGTGTTTCGCTGTGTAAAGAGTTAACTTTTGTGCTCTTTTGTGTTTATCTTTGTGCGTAGTCAAGCTCTTCGTCATGGCTCCAAAACGATCTGCTCCTGCTACTGCTTCAGGGGCCGTGCCCAAGCGCCAACGGAAGATGTTAACGATTGCTAAAAAGGTAAAAGTTTTGGATATGTTGAAGGAAGGGAAACGCTACACCGCTGTAGGACGCCATTACGGCATCAATGAGGCTACGATTCTTTTTATTTAAAAAGTAGGAAAGGAATATAAGATCTACAGCCGCAGTGTCCTTTTAACCAGGGTGCAAAACGAGTTGTAAGTGGATGTAATAAGGCGGTAGTCTGAATGGAATCTGCTTTAGGGATTTGGATTGAAGAAGAACAACGGCGGTGCTACACAGTCGCCTGAAGAGGCTCCTTTAGAAGAGCTGTAACGCTCTCCTTTGTTGTGCAGTAAAACTAAACTCATTGTTATCGGACAAGTCATCGTGTCATTGTTGGTGAGTAACCATAATTAATTTTCTTCTTACAGTGCTTAGTACATGTACATACGTTTAGTGTCACTGTACACACATTTACTGTATACTATTTTTCTTGCATTGTACGTATTTATTGCTGGTGGCCTGTCTATCGTAATGGCTGTAACATATGTGATATCGGAGACACTCGATATCTTTAAAATAATAATATTTAGGTTTTACTGTATATAAACAGTGTGTTTACATACATAATTTCAATTAATCACCTAATATCTAGAGAATACAAAGGGTTTATGCTGTATAACTCTGCGGGGAATATTTATAAACAGTGTGGGAGAGTTTATAAGGGCTTAAAATATATAAAAATAACCATACAAACATATGGTTTCTACTTCGCGGATTTTCACCTATCGCGGGGGGGTCTGGAATGCAACCCCCGCGATCGAGGAGGGATTACTGTAAATCAGTTCAGTGGTCTAGATTTGCATTGTATAGTGCAAACAGTTCTTATTTAGGGATACTCTGCCCAAAAATGATTCTTTTTATGTATATTACTTAGCCCGTGTGCTTTGTAGTGATGGCCGAGACCAGTTTTCAAGCAGAGTAAAGATAACAACGTTTCCGACATAACAGGGGTCTGTGGTGCCCAACACAGGACAACAACAAACAATATCAAAAATGTCCATGAAAAAGAAAGTCATATTACTGTGTGTCACATAATTCATATGTCAAGTCATCCAGTTGTATGCTCACAGCCTCCTAAACGCGTCTTATTTTTATTAAAATACTGGTAAATAAATCACCTCTGGGAAACACTCGTGAGCGGAATGTGCTCAGACTCGACTGAGCGTTTAAATTGGGTAGAGTACTCTTTTAAAGATAGCTATGTTATACGGATTGGAGACGGTGGCACAGGAGACAGAGCTGGAGGTGGCAGAGCTAAAGATGCTAAGATTTGCATTGGTTGTGACGAGGATGGACAGGATTAGAAATGAGGACATTAGAAGGTCAGCTCAGGTGGGACGGGTGAGAGACAAAGTCAGAGAGGTGAGATTGCGTTGGTTTGGATGTGAAGAGGAGAGATTCTGGGTATGTTGGCAGAAGGGTACTATGGATAGAGCTGTTAGATAAAGGGAAGGCCTAAGAGGAGGTTTATGGATGTGGTGAGTGAGGTCATGCAGGTGATGGGTGTGTCAGGGCAAGATGAAGAAGACAGAAAGATATGAAAAAAGATGATCCGCTGTGGCCACTCCTAACAGGAGCAGCCAAAAGAGTACTCTTTTAAAGATGGATCATTGAACCAAAAAAAAAAATATGGCTAAATAAACCACCTCTGGAAACGTTCTGGCGGAAGAAAATAGAATACAGCCATACCAGCTGTGCTACACAAGAGGTCAACCACCTGAAGCTAAGCCTGTTCGGGCCCAGCCAGTACTTGGATGGGAGACCATCTAGGACAGTGGTGGGCAGCGTTGGTCCTGGAGGGCCGCAGTGGCTGCAGGTTTTTGTTTCAGCCCAGTTTCTTAATGAGAAGTCAATTATTGTTGATGATGCCCTTATTGCTCAAGTGACATTTTGATGCGTCATTTTAGTGGTCTCACTTGCTAAGGTTCCCCACCCTTAACCGCTTATTTCAATCTTAAACTGCTGCCTTCACTGTTTTAATGGCTTCTTATTAGCAATAAGATGTAAAAGACAAAGCAGCCAGCAGTTCTCCAGCGAACTTTTTCCAAATACATCTGCGTGTGTATATCATGACTGTTTGATTTAATAAAACACTTAACAGAAAAATGCGACAGACTGAAAATGATCCCATTTTAGGCTTCAAATCATTTGGATGATATCCTTGGAAAGGAAAAAAAAAATAATCTTCGGTATAACAACCTTACATTGTGCAGACTAACACGCCATAAAATTAAATAAGGTCTGAGACTGGCAAGGATTGGTTTGTAAATCAGCAGTTGGGCTGGAATGAAAACCTGTGGCCACTGCGGCCCTCCAGGACTGACATTGCCCACCTCTCATCTAGGCAAAGCTTGGGGTGCTGCTGGAAGAGGTGTTGGTGAGGCCAGCAGGGGGCGCTTAAACCTGTGGTCTGAATGTGCCATGACGGGGGGGGGGGGCAAGAGATACACTGTGCTATAAAAAATGGTGGTGCCCTTCAAATCAGACATAAAAGTGAGGAGCTGACTCTCTGTGGTCATCCTTCATAAAGAAGTAGGGTGTATCCCGATGTCCTGGCTAAATTGCCCACCACAGTCTAGTCATTCAGACCCCCTAATCGTCCCCCATTTCTAATCACCCCCCCCGCTGGAGCAAAAATGGCTGCCATCGAAACATCCAGGTGAGTGTTACACATTAGTGGTCTGAAGTGCTTTTGAGTAGTAAGAAAAGTGCTGTATAAATATAAACAAATATTATTATAATGTGCTCAGATACAAATGAGCATTTGACCTGGGTGGTATGGGGGGGAAACAGAAATAAAACACGAAACCCGCCTGCCGGTCCATGAATTACCTGTGTAAGCCATGGCGATGAACAAGTTACAGTTAATCTTACATTTCTATTCTAATTTATTGTTCCAAGACTGAAATTTGGTTGGTCAAACAGGTTTTACAGAGAGAC
The DNA here is from genome assembly GCA_026402145.1 of Polypterus bichir lapradei. Lineage (NCBI taxonomy): Eukaryota > Metazoa > Chordata > Cladistia > Polypteriformes > Polypteridae > Polypterus > Polypterus bichir. The sequence goes on along the minus strand of JANRMT010062845.1, from coordinate 9,120,316 downwards.
TGCAACGTAACTTTAAAAACACATCACAAAGAACATGGCCAGCACACCTGATCTCTGTACAAATAAATAAAATACAGTAAATACGATGACTTCTGGTATAGCATCATAATCTGCCTATCATCTATAAAAAAATTAAACCATCATTAAGGCTTGAATCACGAAGCACAAATTACAAAAACAAATCTGACAAATAGGCTGGTGTCCCAGAAAGTCTTCACATATAAGCCTGTTCTAGATACTTGTACAGTTTCATTTAGAATCATGTGCCCCGTTCCTCAAAGGCTCTAAACTGTTTATTTCAAAACAATTATTATTCATAGGATAATATTTACAACAGCTAAAATGTAAAGAACCTATCCATAAAACGTTAGAAGTCCAGACTGAAAATAGACAAACCACAACACTGGCGACTTTGTACGAATACACTGACCTTTGAGATCTCAATGCCCAGGTCGCAGATCTGTGGACTGACGTCGTGCGAATTCAGCAGGTCCCAGATGGCTCGATACAGAATTGTGTTCAGAGTCCTCATCTGAAGGCTTTCTTCCCTGCTGCTTTTCTGCGGGGATGATACCCCCGACTTCATGACTTTTTCAAGGCTGGATGGCTTGTGCATCTACCAATAAAAAGAAAAGACGACACTGAGCCCACAAATAAATAATAACGAAAATATTAAAAAAACAAACAAAAAAAAAATGCAAGAACTCACCAGTTTCGATCCAACTGTCGGACTTTCATACCAAAGCTTTTTTCTGTAAATTTTGAAAACAATAGACAGAAGTTGTGAAACATCACTACAAAGCATAAATACATCTACTCTCTATATACAAAATCCTAAGCCTAAAAGAACAATGATTTTATGTCATGCTTTAAATCAGCTTATTTTAAAACCTACATATACACTCACCTAAAGGATTATTAGGAACGCCTGTTCAATTTCTCATTAATGCAATTATCTAATCAACCAATCACATGGCAGTTGCTTCATTGCATTTAGTGGTGTGGTCCTGGTCAAGACAATCTCCTGAACTCCAAACTGAATGTCAGAATGGGAAAGAAAGGTGATTTAAGCAATTTTGAGCGTGGCATGGTTGTTGGTGCCAGACGGGCCGGTCTGAGTATTTCACAATCTGCTCAGTTACTGGGATTTTCACGCACAACCATTTCTAGGGTTTACAAAGAATGGTGTGAAAAGGGAAAAACATCCAGTATGCGGCAGTCCTGTGGGCGAAAATGCCTTGTTGATGCTAGAGGTCAGAGGAGAATGGGCCGACTGATTCAAGCTGATAGAAGAGCAACTTTGACTGAAATAACCACTCGTTACAACCGAGGTATGCAGCAAAGCATTTGTGAAGCCACAACACGCACAACCTTGAGGCGGATGGGCTACAACAGCAGAAGACCCCACCGGGTACCACTCATCTCCACTACAAATAGGAAAAAGAGGCTACAATTTGCACGAGCTCACCAAAATTGGACAGTTGAAGACTGGAAAAATGTTGCCTGGTCTGATGAGTCTCGATTTCTGTTGAGACATTCAAATGGTAGAGTCAGAATTTGGCGTAAACAGAATGAGAACATGGATCCATCATGCCTTGTTACCACTGTGCAGGCTGGTGGTGGTGGTGTAATGGTGTGGGGGATGTTTTCTTGGCACACTTTAGGCCCCTTAGTGCCAATTGGGCATCGTTTAAATGCCACGGGCTACCTGAGCATTGTTTCTGACCATGTCCATCCCTTCATGACCACCATGTACCCATCCTCTGATGGCTACTTCCAGCAGGATAATGCACCATGTCACAAAGCTCGAATCATTTCAAATTGGTTTCTTGAACATGACAATGAGTTCACTGTACTAAAATGGCCCCCACAGTCACCAGATCTCAACCCAATAGAGCATCTTTGGGATGTGGTGGAGCGGGAGCTTCGTGCCCTGGATGTGCATCCCACAAATCTCCATCAACTGCAAGATGCTATCCTATCAATATGGACCAACATTTCTAAAGAATGCTTTCAGCACCTTGTTGAATCAATGCCACGTAGAATTAAGGCAGTTCTGAAGGCAAAAGGGGGTCAAACACCGTATTAGTATGGTGTTCCTAATAATCCTTTAGGTGAGTGTATATGTTTGATATCATTCTTTTCAGAATTTATCAAACTTTAATGTGAAGTTGTTAGATATTCAGATTCTTATTCTGTTTTTAAATTATAAACTAAAAAAATATCGCAAGACGAGACATTGAGCCAAGAAATTTAACCATGCCCGGGGCCAGAAATAAAAGACAAACTGGACAACTGCTGTACAGACTTTTAAATGTTCGAAGCACCACGCGAGAGGCAGATCACACTGCACAGCAGCAGCTGATCGAGCAAAGAGGAGGTAAAAAAAAAACAAAAAACTATTTGTTTCCCATTGTAGCACCTTTTAAGAGGGGGTTTGGTAGGAGTGACTGCGTCTCCTTAGGGTGTGTTCAGCCCCCCTCTTCACAATGTGAGCAGCTGCGACGTGAAGTGGCTGGCGTGTAGCACAGGCAAGGGGGGGTTGGCGAGCGGAGTGAGCAGGGGGTGAGCCCCCTAGTACATCCTATACAATGAAAACTGCTTGACCAACGTCGCCTGCATTGACCCATCGTGGGACAGTCGGGTATTCCTCCTCTGTAAGCGAAGGCTGCGCTGACACCTTGGGAGTCCTGCAGGTCTCTATGTATGTCAGCACTGACTTCAACACTAAGTTGTTCATGCTGCCCATGTTTAGATAAAGCAACAGAGCACAGAGAGAAATTATGTCTTCTCTTGAACTTATTAAAAAAAACTAGCTGTACAATCCAACTAAGAGACGATGAAATCCAAGTGATCAACTTGGACCTCAGTGTTATCATTTGCAGTGCGCCATCTCCTGGAAGGTATTTTGTAATGCATGTAGTAATAAAATGGTTTTAGTATGGGATTTGTAAAAGCAATGTTAATATTTGTGATTCGCTTTCTGTTGGAATTACAAATGCAATGAAGATTATTACTGTAAATGTGTGCGATGTGACATCTGTTGGAATGACAAAATGCAATGCGTTTTAGTACTACAAATGTTTGTAATGTTCCCTCAGTTGGAGTGACAGAGACATAGCAGCCAGACGGACACACAGATACTTGTCCTTTTATTATCCTGTGTCAGATGTGTTGAAATCTAAGTAATCAACATAGATCTCATCGTTAACACTTGCAGTGCACAACGCAATGCATTTGTCTCTGTTATATATCATTTGGTATGAGATTTGTAAAAGAAGTGCTATTGTTTGTGATGCACCAACTGTTGGAATTAAAGTCCAACAGAGAGTAACAGTCAGAGGAGCAGATATCAGCTTATTAGATTTTAGCTCGCCTTGGACAGGTAGCACAGCTTATAATCTTTACTGAATACCTTTGTTATATTTTGCCTAAGCTTCCTCCCCTGATTGGGGTTCAAGTCCATGCTTTACAACAAAACCTAATATATCAACTGGACAGACACACAAATACACAGACACTTGTCCTTTTATTAAGATGGGCCGTAACTCTTCTTAACACTAACTTTTTAGTATTTGGCCTTTTTTGCTCTGACTGCACTTTAAAGTTCGCTTGCCAAGAGCTCAGTTAACCTACCAGTGTGGTAAATTTTCACTGACAACAGGCTGCCTGCTTATAAACGTCAGGGTCTCCATTATTGTTGTTGGTTTTGATAGAATAGACAGAAGAGGTGGACGGACGTCTGGCAAAGGCTCGCACTTACCTGGCTTTCGCAGCAAATTTCCTCAAGAGATTCTTGCCACAGAGTTGCGTCGCAGTATGAAAACTGCTGGTCCGAAGTCGCTCGATTTGGCCCCTTGGGGGAGAATCAGGTATTCCTACATCGCAAGCGATGGCTGCGCTGACACCATGGGGATCCAGCAGATATCTGCGTATGCTAGCACCGACTCGGCTAACCAGCATCGTTCTGACTGATAACGCATTCAATTCCCTCAACCCGCATTAAATTGAAATGAATCGATGTGCTCGGGTGGCTTAAACGGTGACTGCTACTGTCTGTCTGATGGAAGACTGAAATAATCGAGCGCGAGCGAATCCATCTGTCTAGACTGCTTTCATACAGCGGGTGTTACAAAGATAGTCGCTGTCGCTTGTCCTCATTCTGGTCTCGCTTCTACATTAACGCCGCTGGGACACACTCGACCTATGACGTTGAAAAAAATAGTGTTTTGATGTTGTAAAACATATTAGAAGAGATAGCCAGTCTCTTCATTTTAAGTCACTTTCCTTCTTCACCAGCTAGTACTGAATAATTTATGAACGAAATCACAGTAAAACATTAATGTACATGTTAACGTGCTCTTAGTCATTAAAAGTTTAAAAGACATGATGGTTGGCAATTATGGAATAGCATAATATATATGAAATCAGGAATATAAGATTACACAGTGGGTGCATTTTTTTTATCAAGATACCAATAAATTGATTTAAAAAACAACCGAGACACTACTAGTGTTGCAAATGTCTATTACTGCTCGAAATGACTGATTTTTAATTCATTATTCACATATGGCTGCAAACCCCATTTTCAGCAGCCATTCGCTTCAGTTTCTTAATGGCCAACTCCCTTAGCTTATCCTTAATTAGTCCTAATGGGTTATTAGAGGAACCTTTGTGATCACATTAGCACTGTTGAAGCCTGTTATTCTGGTCACCTGCTTTGCAAGGTCCTGGCATGTTTAAAGTTTAGTTCTGGGTACAAAAATGGACAAAATGAAGCGGCTTTCTCAAAAAAACAGGTTAGTCTTCTGGTTTCTTGAAAGTTATCTATCTACTTATCATATAGTGCCTTTCACATCTATCTATCTATCTATCAATCATATAGTGCCTTTCACATCTATCTATCATATAGTGCCTTTCCTATCTCTCTATCTATCATATAGTGCCTTTCACATCTATCTATCATATAGTGTCTTTCCTATCTATCTATCTATCTATCTATCTATCTATCTATCTATCTATCATATAGTGCCTTTCACATCTATCTATCA
>JANRMT010062845.1:9100898-9115255 GCA_026402145.1 Polypterus bichir lapradei | reverse complement strand
ATATAGTGCCTTTCACATCTATCTATCATATAGTGCCTTTCCTATCTATCTCTCTATCATATAGTGCCTTTCACATCTATCTATCATATAGTGTCTTTCCTATCTATCTATCTATCTATCTATCATATAGTGCCTTTCACATCTATCTAGCTATCTATCTATCTATTTCATTTGACAGATTACCAAAAAAACTGAAGATTTCATACAAAGCTGTCTAGTGAGAGGAGGGCAAACTGGATCTAGTCAGGATAGAAAAATAAAGGAAAGGCCCAGGTGCACAACTCCTTAAGTGGAGAAGGACATGAGAGTTCGTAGTGTGAAAAACAAACGCCTTACAGGTCCTCAGTTGGCTTCTTCATTAAATACACGCAAAGTCCCAGTGAAATCAGCAACTGAGAAAAGACGACTTCATTGATGCCGTCGAATGCCAATATATAATGTGACGTTACAGAAAGTTTTTTTCCCCTTGCATCAGGTTAAATTTATTTCTAAAACGTGCAGTGTGCTATCTGCACACGCGACACACATGTATATGTTAAATAAGTTTTTTAGAGGATAGTTCATCGTAATCAGAAGCTTTCTTCCTGTCAGCTCAGGTTAACCAGAGCTCCTCTGATCTTTGCAGTTCAAAATCCCCGCCCCTTCTTTGAGCACCGCCTTCATGAGGCGTTGGATTGGTTTAGAAATGTGACACTTAGTGAGCCGTCTAATTGTTCCTACCGACTTTTAAGCAATATTCACTCTTGGTTGTCTCCGGACGACATATAGATTATACGTCTGGCTTCAACGAGACTCGTTAAACAGAGAAAGGTAATGTCAAAAGTAAAAGTAAGACGGCTCCTGTACCTGATTGCTTGTTTTTTCACGTCCTTCAGCCATATAATTGGTTTGGTCAAACTGATTGACAGATTCTCCGCTCAGATGCCACTACTCTCGGAAAAGAATGAATCCATGCTGCCATCTGTTGACAATAATGTGTACTACAGCAGGCTTGTCGCTCCCGAGTGTTCCTATTGCGGTTTGCACACACGAGTCGTTTCTCTTACAGTCTGTTGCTAGAACAGGAGCTGAAGAAGTTCATTCAGTGGGTGTCTCGTGTTCTGTGTAAGCAGAACGCTCGTTCGGTTCTGTTTGAAAAAGGTAAGCGCTGTCTCTGTTGAACTTTACGTCTGTTTTAAAATAGTTACATGTATCAAGATTGGTTGTTTTAAAATAAATTCCCCCATTGTGAACTCAGCGACAACTTCAGCGTCACTAAAGTTCAAAATAATCCGAAGATGTGAAAAGCTGAGAAAGTTCGGTCATGTAGTTGATGTTTTTCTCCACTTTTGTTGTTTCTTCAGTGCTCGGTAGACGACCGTTTATAGTACTAAACGCAGGCCGCCACAAAGCCTCGGGCTGGATTTAAAAAATACACGGGCCTAAACTGTAACAAAGAGAGGGGTGAATTCTAAAATTGTTTCCATGCATCGGTGAAGGATACGGTTTGCCTCACGACGTCTTCTGTTAAACGTTGAATGAAACGTTTTAAAATGCACTTTTTAAAAAGGTGTCGATTTGATGCTGGGTAGTTTATAGTGATTATTTGTAATAATAATATAAAAATTTGATCAAGAAATGCTGGCGCACCGGTCGTAAGGGCACAATGTCATTCAGCGGGTGTCTGCCTCGACGAATTTTCTAGATTTTTCCACTTCTCGCATACGAACGGACAGTCCATTTTTTTTCTTTTGTAGTTTACATTTAAGAAATTGATTTATTCTAAAATAAGTGTTTAATCGACAAAATGTACAGATAAAGTTAAAGAGAGCTTGATTTATTATAGGCTCCAATCCGCTACATCGCTGCTGAGATCGGCACTCCGACTGGGCTCCCGCAGTTCACTTTTTTTCCTAATTTTACGTAAATATTTGGTCCGTTCATCGGGTTCTTTTCAGTCAATTGCACAAATGTGAACGCTTTCTGCAGTTGGGACAGTTGCAAGACTCAACAGTTCACCCCGCGATGGGCTGACAGCGTACCGGCTAGGAAGGGAATACAGTAGCGGGGTTTTGGGAAATGGCTGGCTGGAATATTCTGGAAAGGTATGGAGAATCAAGAAAATGAATTAATTTCATGGCCTTTATTTGAAAAGTGATACACACAAATCTTTCCATAGTATCTAGTATTTCCTCTCACAGATTATATAAAGTTTATAAATAACTTTATTTAATGTGCACTTCCACCCCCTTACTAGAATTGGGTATTATCACGTGCTATTCATTATACCAGCACCCTAAGAATATGAAAAATGCCAATTTTGTTGCTGTTTTTAGGGGGAGAGAACCAGAACCCCAAGTGAAGACATCTGTATTGAACATTTTTAAGTATTTACTTGATCTGCACCTGTATAGCACGTTCATATTACTGAGTTTTTATTAAGGAAAATGAGCCCACATTCCAAAAGACGTGGAGGTTAGTTGGATTGGCGAAGCTAAGCGTGTCTGTAGATTGGCGTCCTGTCCAGAGACTGTTCCTGCTTTGTGCCCTGTGCTCCCCATGCCGCTGCCCTGGATAGAGCGGGCACCACAACCTTCATGTGTCGTATGTGCTGCTCTAAATACTGTGAGGATGTTTCAGCGGAGTGGTGTCTTATTAGATGGGTAGCCTGTATAAACTGGGATTGAAATCGGGACAATCCCCGTCACCTGGACCTCTGGCCTCCCTAGTGAATCGTTATAATCTGCAGATAGTGGAGCTGCAAGCTCGGTTTTGTGTAAGTTAAAGAGGACTCTGTCAGTGTTTGTTTGCGCGGTGCACAATTTCCTTCATATCTGGATAACCCTTTGCTTTTCTTGCTTGCATTTTAGACTTTTACACTTAGTAAGATCATTATGACTTTTGTATGGGGAGGAGGAAAGATGCATGCAGAGGTTTCTCCGTGCCCTCAGCTAGACACGTATGGGCAGTCGGCTGGTGACTGGGAGTTCCTATGGGAGTTCCTAGCCCCCACACGTAGTCTGCTGGTGTGTTTCATTAACTTGTATTGGGGATCTGTTTGCCTTCAGCTATCAGAGGACAAATCTACAAAATATACAAGTTGGCGTAACCACAGTGAAGGGAAATTTGAAACCGCAAACAAATTTGTAGTTGAAGTCGCACGAAACGTGTCTCCGTTTTAAGAATGACAAGTTCACAGATTTGCCAACGCTTTTCAATAAAAGATTTTGAAATTTTAAAACTTGTACAGGGTGAAGTGTTTTAAGATATCTTAATGGAAATTGAATTGTCTTGAGAAATTCCTTGAAGAATAAGTGTGCTACATTTCAACAAAATTGCTTTTGTTTCATGCAGACCGACAGATCTATATGGCTATCGCAATACGTGCTTTGCACATTATATGGGAACACACCCCAAAAAATAATAAACCAAGGGCCACGCCGGCTCCATCAGGCAGCACACTATTTGTTATCACAAAAAGGTTTGAGCACGAGTGTGTGGGAAGGTCACCATGCAGTCACCAAAAATTTGGGTTGTGTAATCGACATGGTCTGGCAATGAGATTGGCTACTGTAGTCGGCAAGCATCACACACCCCACGAATAGACGTCATGTAATGTGTTTTTGGTTTAGTTTTAATTTCAGGGATGAAGGACAGTTGCAGTCTTAAATTGATGTGGTTTTAGACTTTTAAAATGCTTGACTGGGCCCTCCCTGCATGGGGTTTGCATGTTCTCTCCGTGTCTGCGTGGGTTTCCTCCCACAGTCCAAAGACCTGCAGGTTAGGTGCGTTGGCGATTCTAAATTGTCCCTAGTGAGTGCTTGGTGTGTAGGTGGGTGGGTGTGTGTGTGTGTGCGCGCCCTGCGGTGGGTTGGCGCCCTGCCCAGGGTTTGTTTCCTGCCTTGCGCCCTGTGTTGGCTGGGATTGGCTCCAGCAGACCCCTGTGACCCTGTAGTTAGGATATAGCGGGTTGGATAATGGATGGATGGAAAATGCTTGACTGTATCTTTTTTTTTACCCCACATTGTATGATATTCTGATCTTGGTTATTGTACAACTTCCCCAATAAAATGTAAACATGTCTTGATAAATTCAGATGTCCTATTGATGTACTAGTTACTTTCCACATGCCTGTAACTTGTTGTGATTTGTTAATCTGTTTACTTTTTTCATTTAGGACACACTCCATCTTTTAAGATGTCGTATATGCTTCCTCATCTACATAATGGCTGGCAGGTGGACCAAGCAATTCTATCAGAAGAGGACAGAGTAGTGGTGATTCGATTTGGCCATGATTGGGATCCTACCTGTATGAAAATGGATGAGGTGTTGTATAATATTGCAGAGAAGGTAGGTGTCTCTAGTGATCAAGCTCCAGTTTATTGTCTCATGTGTGCAGTACAATGAGATTCTTACTCTCATAACTCCCACACACCATTGAGAGAAGTGTAATACAGTCGACTCCACTTAACTGCATGTCGGTTAAGCGCACTTTTCTGCTTAGCTGCACATGACTTGCACGGGCCCTATTTGTATAAAGTCAAGTAAACGGACAATAACTTCGGATAAGCGCACAATCCACTTAAGCGCGTGTACATTATTGATCCCATTGCTATTCACTCCAGTTAACTGCACCGTCTCTTCACATCCTCTAGTCAAACAATGATATTGATTGATATGCTCAAATAGCATAATCGGCATGCGACCGATGTAAGCAGCCCATCTCTTCTGACCGGCTGAAGGCGGATCATTCAGGACACTGCCGACAACCGAGACTCTGATGGAGACTAGGATACTGCCAGTGCGATTAATGAGCCACCTGCAGAGACTGTTTCCTTCATGGACCCGCTGAAGTCTCTACGCATGCTGCTGCGTTATCTGGAGATAAACTGCTGTCAGGACTATGGATAGTTTTACAGCCTCAGTAATCCGATGCACAGCCTGTGCAGAAAACAATGACTGATTATTTTTGTAAAATGTAGGCCCAACTGATTGACACTTGGATACGTGCAACTACTTGTATTATGAATTGTCAGTACTGTACAGGAACAGTTAATGTGTGTGTGTACACTATATTCTTCACCATAGTCTATTTTAATGAATGTTTTACTACGTTTTGAGTAGGCTAGTAGGTAGGGGTAAATGAATGGTCAACTTTCAGGACTGACATGTTGCACTCCTATTAAGCACACGCTCCACTTAGGCACACGTGGTGATCTCATCTGGAGGCTGTGCACTTAAATGGAGTCGACTGTAACACCATAAATGACAAACACCAGTCCATTAGTGATAGAAATCAAGGAGAAATGCATTTAAGACCAAAGCCAGATGGCATTTATCTGCTCAAAAGAACTGTGTGAATTGGGAACAAACTATTGAGGCATAAGGGTGAAGTGGGGGCCTTGATACCCTTTAAGATGACTATTTCTGGATTATGGAGAATAACCGTGACTTTGTTTCAGTAAATGAAATTCTGTATGTCTTTAACAAATATGAATCGAATCAGGTAAATTATGAAAGCTCATAGGCATCGGAGTTAACAATTATTTGAAGTCTGATCATTTAGTGTTTACTCCAAATTGGTTAATTTTTATTATTTTGCACTTTTCAGGTGAAAAACTTTGCAGTTATTTATTTGGTGGATATAACAGAGGTGCCCGACTTTAACAAGATGTATGAATTGTATGACCCTTGTACAGTAATGTTTTTCTTTAGGTAAGAACTTTTTTTGTTACCTTGACATTTTCTTTTTTTTGTCTTATGTCTGAAATTCGAGTGTAAGTATTAATCTGTTCTTCATGTCAGGTTTTGCAAACATAAGCAGAGTTAAATATTTTTATTTTCTTTATTTCAAAAGAAACGTTAAAGATGCATTTGTTAAGTTGTATTTAATAACAGCCCACGTACAGACACAACATCAGTGGTGGATTGTTGCAGACATGACGGATGCCAAATGACCAAGGCTGTAGACGGCTGATAAGAGTTTTTATTCACCAATAAACCAGCAGTGTGTAGCGATGAAACAAAAGGAGTAAAAAAAAAAAAAAAAAGAATGTAATGAACTGTTAAGATTTATACTTTGTGCTTGGCACTGATGGGGATGTGGCTAACACACCATAAAACACTTGAAGTGCAGTGCCTCCACGGAGTGGCCAGACCCCTTCACTTTTTTACATTACCTATACTGCAGCCTTGTGCTAAAATATTTACATTTCTTCCTTTATCACACGCTTGATACCCCAAAAATGACAAAGCGAAAAAAGGATTTTAGGATATTTTGCAAATTTATTTATAATAAAAACTGATATATAACTTTGGACCTTCACTCCGTATTTATTTGAAGCCCTTTTGGCAGCGGTTATAGCCCTGGAGTCTTCCTGAGAATGACATGACAAGCTTCACACACCTGCCTGGATTTGGGGATTGTCTGCCATGCTTTTCTGCAGATCTTCTCAAGCTCTGTCAGGCTGAATGGAGACTGTTGGTTGACAGCTTATTTTCAGGTCTCTCCAGAGATGTTCGATTGTGTTCAAGTCCGGGACATTCTCAAGGCCGTTCACAGAGTTGGCCCTACGTGATTCCTGTGTTGTATTTGCTTTGTACTCTGGGTCATTGTCATGTTGTAAGGTGAACGTTTGGCCAAGTTAGAGGTCCAGAACTCTTTGGAGCAAGCAGGTTTTCGTGAAGCATCTCTCTGTACTTTTGTCCGTTTAGCTTTTCCTCAACCCTCACTAGTCTCAAAAGTCCTTGATGCTGCTGCCACAGTGCTTCACTTTTTGGATTGGAAATGCATGGGTGATGAGTGGTGCCAGGTTTCCTCCAGACATGACCAAATAGTTCAGTCTTGGCTTCAGTAGATTATTTCTATTGTATTTAGGATTTCTTGTCTTCTGTTCTGTGTATTGTACTGACTCCTTTTTTTGACACCCACTGCACACCAAACATACCTGGAAGGGGGTCTGTCTTTGAACTGCCTTTCCCAAGGTTTCTTCCATTTTTTTTTTCCCCTACAAGGGTTTTTTTAGGGAGTTTTTCCCTTGTCTTCTTAGAGAGTCGAGGCTGGGGGGGATGTCAAAAGGCAGGGCCTGTTAAAGCCCATTGCGGCACTTCTTGTGTGATTTTGGGTTATACAAAAATAAATTGTACTGTACTAGAGAATCCAAAGGCCAGTAATTGCTTTCTGTGCTGTGACTGTACCCCAGAGCAGTTACCCAAGTAGATAAAGACCAGTACTTATGTCAACAGGGTGGTTATTTTTGTTGTGACTGTAAGACAAAGGTGACTAAGACTCCTTTTTTCTGACAGCACTATGGTACAAATTAGTCTTGACACACCTTGGTTCCTGCTGTTGCCCTTCCAGTCTTGAATACTCTTCATCCAATACAGCTCAAAACATAAACTGTTTAAAAAATAACTTCAGGAGTTAATACATCGATGCTACTTAATTAATTTTCTATAAAGACTATAATGTGGAATACTACTGATTGTGTTGCCTTTTGAGGCTCTTTGTCTTTGGCACAGTGCTGCGCTCCCCTACCAAATGGTAAGTGGCCAAACAAAAATTGAAGGTCAGTTTATTGTTTAAAAAAAAAAAAAAAAACCAAAACATTCTGCCACCGATTACTGAAACTTAAGATTAAATTCACCCCACAGGGTATTGCATGGCCAGGTCATTTCCTGGGTTATTTTTATTCATTCAAGCTCTAAGATTTTTACTCGCATGCCATGCTATGCATGTTAGATTAACTTGACACAAGTATGGACTCTATAATGGACTGACATCCTGTCCAGCGTCGCTTCCTACCTCAAGCTGGATGCTACCCGGGTAGCTTTGTTCCTGTCCAACTCTGAAATGGAACAAGAATAAATGGGTATATATGATGTCAACTGGAATGAAACATTTGTTCAACCCCCTGTCTGTTTAGAAGTACTTTGCCTTCCTTCATTAATAACCTACAATATATTAAAAGCCAGATCCAAGAATCCAGGCAGAGCCCATTTTGCCTGAACATAGTGTCCATCATTGGGGCCCTTCATCAGCGTATTCCATTATTTGTAGATCGTCTGCTCTGGCACAGAATCACTAGGCTCACTTTGAGATGTAGGGATGTAAAAATCTTTAAACATTTTGGATCTTGTAGATTTTCTTTTTGAGACATAACTAAATTGGATTTCTTTGATGAATTCCCTTTCAGTTAAAAAATATTGCTGGTTGCTGTTCACTATGCAGACATGTATATTGGCCAAAATTAAAGTTTTTATTTAGACAGCTGCTCTAACCCGTATTCTCTCCTTTCTTGAGAACAGGAAAAAAAAATCCTGAATTTTTTTTTTATTTTTTTTCATAGGAACAAACATATCATGATTGATTTGGGCACTGGAAACAACAACAAAATTAACTGGCCAATGGAGGACAACCAAGAGATGATCGATATTGTCGAGACAGTTTACAGAGGGGCACGCAAAGGCCGAGGTCTTGTAGTGTCACCCAAGGACTACTCGACTAAATACAGATACTGAATCTCTGAGCCATCTTTGTTTAGCAGGACCTTTTTTTTTGTTTTTGTGTTTTAATATTTAAGACTACAAGCCACTGTGACTTTTTTTGTACAGAAGAAAAACACTTACTTTGGAGAATCTCGGATCAGCAGAGCTTTCTTCCCATTTGTTTTTGGTTTACAATTAACATTTGCCCTTTCAAAGCTGCCTGATTCTGCATAGTTAAATTTGTATCCTTCATTAGTGGATTTTGGACTAAAATGTGCAAAATCTGTAATTGTGAATGAAATTTTGTTTTATTCATTTGTTAGCACCCTGATCCATATGTGCACTTTGGTTTTCACTCGTATATTGAACTTTGCTACTCGTAGAAATTTTTTTTTTGATTATGGATTGCTACCCTAAAACTACTGAAAGTAAAATGTTAAATTAAGCATAGTTTTATACTCATCCATACATTGACATTGTGATATTAGTGGTCACATTTATACCCTTGGAAGGCAATTTTGTAATTAGGAATCCAAAATCAAGTTGCCAATTCAACTGGCAATAATTCACTTTTTTGTGTATAAAATCATTTCTTTTATAAATTTTCAATTAAATATTTAAACTTTTACTCAAAGTAGTGCACTTGTGATACTGCTGAAATCTGCCTTAATGAAATGTATAATGACTGAAAATTGCTACACTTGGACTATAACCTGGTAAGTCATCCTTCAAAGGTCCAATACTGAATGATTTCAGTCCATTTCACTCTTAAACAGTATATTAAGTTGCTATCTTCAACAAAGCCAGTGCCCATTCTTTTTGTTTTAGTTATATGAAATTTATTTCAATGAAAATAGGCAGTACTTTGTTAAATCTAAATGTTTCTGAGCACCTACTGTGATCTCGTTGTATAAATTTAAATTGCTTTGGGTCAGGATGCAGCACGTAGGCGGTAAACAGAAGGCCTTGTCCCATTACATGACTTTTCCAGCAATTCTCAGTCACTGACTTCATTTACATAATCTTGGAGTTTGGTGCATTTGTGTAGTGTGACATACACAGCAATTCAGTCCCACCAGCCTGTGACTCACTCAGACAACATCAAATTGGTCTCATTTTACTCAGTCATAGGGCACAAAAGCTGATGACCAATGAGTGCTCATTTAACAAAAGGGGGTGACGGGCTGACATTGGAGCTGAGCTCTCCTTACGGGACCCTGCAACATCAGGCAGCACGTAATGGCTTTTGGAATAAAGGGCAACCTCACTATAGTTTGAAAATGCTAAACCTCTGGAAAGTAGTGAGCTGGCCCTCTAATTTTACATACCCTGTGATTTCTGGAGCCTAACCAGCAAATGAAGTTGTGTTTCACGCCATTGTCATAATGCATTGTCAATTTAGGAAGCCTAAGAACTTTCCAATGGAGATGATGCCCAAGCATTATTGTGGCTTCTCTAAAACAGCCAAATGTGTGTATTTTACACACACACACACACACATATATACACAAAAAAAACACACTTTGCTAAATACACAATTTCAGGATTTACAATACTTGGAGTAAGAGAACCAGGGGTTGCATTTTCTAAATGGAGCAAGATGGCTACCCCGTGCAGGATAATGAGATGGTAGCTGAGAGGGTTATCAAAATAGGATGGCAGAGGTGGTTGTCAGCATTTCTTCTCGGTATTTTAATGCAGAACAGCAGACATTTACTTAAGAATTTAGGTGACTATTTTGAAGCACCTGCAAGAACTTGTATTTACTTTCTTATGGGACATTTAAACAACTTTCAGCCCAATTTTATAGAAGATTGCCTCTCAAATTTGTGAGGAGTTGACATTTACGCAGTTCAACCTTAATACAACAAATATTTAACACACACCCTTTTTTAAATAAAATTAAGTGAAATGAGATGTTCATGATTAAAAAAAAAAAAAATCTAAATCATTTCATCTGGGGCATGTGCTGCCTCTTCTCTTTCTATAGTTCACTGGAATACTGTATATGAGGAGGCTCTTAATATAATAGATTGTATTGGTGCAGTAGTAGCCCGCCAGACTGCTGCTTGATCTGTCCCATACTGCAGATAATTTAATATGGTGAAGTTTCCCAGAAAAGTGATTATTGTTAATTTTGAAGTGCATTGTAAATTTGCGTATTCTTCTTAATGCCTGTCCCTTTTCAACCCAAAGACACATCACATGTACAGAAAGCCCATCATTATTTTTTAAGAGATGGATGGTATATTAATAGCACTATGATTTCTAAGTAGACCACCCCCATGTCACAAAAGTTCTTATTGATGAAGATTTTTTGTAATTGCAGAAGTGTAATTTGTGACCTTTTGTCTTGAATAAGTGTCCTCTAACAAAAACCACCAAAACAAAACTATGAAACGTGTTCTGTAGGAAAGTAATTTTCACTGTGTTGGTTATCCTTGACATTCAAATATAAAAGATTTAAAAAAATTAATACTTTATTCACTTTTGAAAAAATAATTCAGAAAAACAATAATGATTTGATTGTTATAAATGGCACCATCAAAGAAAACAAGAATTGCATTACAGAAGAACAATTAGAATGTTACAACATTCATAAAATTTAAGAAAAACTTAGCTGGGTCATGTTTGGATTTTTTTTTTCTTTCAGAAGGCCCAATTTTTGGCCGTGCTAATATTTATTGTTTTATGTAAAGTGGCTGACTAATGTTCAGCTTTTGTGAGCACATATTACAAAGACACACGTGCTCTGTAGGGGTTTGGTACCTTACTCACACACACAGTACACAGATTACTTGCTCTTTGTGTCTTTTTCCTGCTGCTGTTCATTCTTTTCTTTGTCCACTCCAAACCTGTCTGCACTTTCTGATTTTTGTAATTTTTTTTTCCATTGCTCATTTGCTCTTCTGAAAAGAAAGGCAGAATAATATAAATACTATGGTGATTCCTGTTCATTTCTTTAGAACATTTGAGGTATGAAAAATAAAGAATTTACCTTTAATTGGAAGCATTGCTGCTTGTGAAAAGCACCATTATCAAAAAGAAGCATTAAAACAACTTCTGGGTGCCTTTAAAACATGTCGTCGGTGTCTGTGTGTTGGGTTAAGTGCTGGTGTAGCGCCCTCTAGTGTTATGGTACGCACATTCATAAGGTAATTGCGATTTATAAAGGTAAACTGCATACGATTATGTATGCAACATTTTATAAATCCGATTTTTTTTTTTTTTTTTTTTGCATGCGTATAGTTTCCTTGTATTTTGGCATACGCATGTTTTCGACTCCAGGATTCCTACAACTGTGTATGCTGGACAGACGAGGCAATGACATTGTTATCTGTTACTTTTTCGAGTTATTTTTCTTAGAAACCTAAATGTTAAAATATACATCTGCCATGGTGAAAATAAAAATAATAATTTAAAATATTAATGTATTTATACAACTTCTCTGTATCCATGCTTCCTTTGCTCAATATAGCCCAAAGCAGGACATCTGTGAGGTACATGTCAAGTGCTAATTTGACAAAGCCAGTATAACAGCTTCTGACATTGATCATAATTAAGACATATTACTGTTTCAGACATAAAAAAACATAGAGGAAATGCAACTTCATTCTAAATAGTACAGAATAACTCCAAACATAAATCACATCTTCCTTATAGCTATACGGCAGATACATGAACATCAATGTCATTTTTATTACCTTTAAATCCACCAAGGGTTCATCAACTCCAGCTTGTGACATTAGCTCAGACACATTTCTTTCTAAATCTTCAATTCGAGATCCCATTTCATTCAGTAAAATATTAAGGAAAAGTGATGTAGGAAAAAAAATCTTGACTTAGTATAATTTCCAGGTGTGATTAGCACACTGCTTGCTACAGTAATAAAATACTGTATTTAAATTACTGAAGATTCCAATGGCAATGTTCGATTGATTCATCTTACTTCCTTGTGTCTCCATCACTTTTGCAGTTGTATATCTGCATAATATACAGCTGGCCCAAATATTCCTACAAAATCTTTTAATATGCTAACTCCTATCAACACCCTGATCTACCAAAATGACTGCAGTTGAATTAACCTCAGTACAGGGTGTGAATTTTTATTTGTAAAAAAGATTTGTCCATTCAGACAGAGAACATGCTTAGTCTGTCTGCAGTGCTGATAGTGTAGGCTGAAATTTATTTGCTAAATACACAAGCAATAAAGCCAGTATATCGGAGGACAATCTTTAAGCAGCACGGATTTAATGCTGAAAGTTTATCTGCGAGCACCGTGTGAGCGTGGGCGTATACATGAGTGGGCCCTGCAGAGGACTGGCACCCCGCGGAGAGCCGCTTCCTGTCATGTCCTCAGTGCATCCAGCTGGTTACACTCTTTGAAATGGATTAAGCAGGTTTTATTAGGTTAATCATGTGTGAGGCTCAGCATTATTTTTAAATTATAAAGGATATTTCTTGAAGTTATCTGTTCTGACATTGCCTTAAACTTGCAGTGCAGGTTTTCCATTGTTTTTTCAACCTGCAAGAAATAATTACACATCAGAAAAAGAACACTTTTTAACAACATTGTCTTAATATAAACCAGAAATACCCACAATCGTGGGTTGCATTGTATTTTATACTAATCATTCTGTGTTCACTTCTGTCACGTACTGTACACGTTATTCCTAATAATTTTGAATTCCTTCATTGTCTGATGTCTTTTCCCAGTCCAAACACATGCAGGTTATGTGAATTGCTGTTCAAGTGGCCTGTTTGTGTGTGTGTGTGTTTACCCTGTGATGGACTGGCACCCTGTCGCTGCAGTGATTGTTAGTACTTTGTGCTCGATGATTGCTGGAGTAGGCTCTAGCTGCCCTGCAACCTTGTCATGGATAACTCTATTGGGTAAAATAGATGGAAGGATGTTAAAGAAAGTTAAACATTTTAAACTGCAGCCATTCCACATGCACTACCAAACAGGTCACCCACCTGAAGCTAAGCACAGTTAAGCCTGGCCAGTACTTGGATGGGAGACCACCTAGGATAAGTTTGGATTGCAGCTGGAAGAAATGTTGGAGTGACCAGCAAGCGGGGCTTACCCTGTGGTCTGCAATGCAGTGATGGAGACACTGTGCTGTTAAAACAGTGCCATCCTTCAGATGAGACATAAAACGGAGGTCCTCTGTGGACATAAAAGATCCCTGGACATCTTCCAAAAAGAGTAGAATTGTTTATCCTGATGTCCTGACTGAATTGTCCACCACAGCCTAGTCATTCTGTCACCCTAATCATCCACTCTCCCCAATTGTCTCTCTCTAGCACCTTCATCACCTAAGAGCTAATGGTGAGCATTCTGGCACAAAATGGCTGCCGTCACATCATCCAGGTGGGTGCTGCACATTGGTGGTGGTTGAATGGGCTCCCCACTCACTAAGTAAAGAGCGTGTAGTAAGAGAAATACTATATAAAGAATTATGACTGTTAATATTAAAAGTGTATGACTAATTCTCATCCCTTCACTTTTTTCTCTCATCTAGATGTTTTACTAAACCAGAGAGCTCATGATGAACACATACAAGTAAATGGAAGGAAGTTAGATAGAGCAGGCACGTCACACTCGCTACCATTGGTGGGCCGCTTCGACTGCCATACGTGCGTCAGCGGGCCGCACTGTAACAAATACTATTACGCAAAGTTACTGTAGCTTTCTTTCCAATACTGAAAACTTTAAAAAATGTAACACTTAAAGTTTAAAGAAAAGCAATTTATTTCCATACAATCTCCGTACAATTAGAGTCTTAGCCTCATAGCTAGGTCCTTATATTATTATACTAGCAGAATACCCGCGCTTCGCAGCGGAGAAGTAGTGTGTTAAAGAAGGTATGAAAAAGAAAAGGAAAAAT
>JANRMT010062845.1:9009275-9032340 GCA_026402145.1 Polypterus bichir lapradei | reverse complement strand
ATTCATTTTTTTCCTCAGAATTCTACACACAACACCCCATAATGACAACGTGAAAAACGTTTTCTTGAGATTTTTGCAAATTTATTAAAAATAAAAAAACTGAGAAAGCACATGTACATAAGTATTCACAGCCTTTGCCATGAAGCTCAAAATTGAGCTCAGGTGCATCCTGTTTCCCCTGATCATCCTTGAGATGTTTAATTGAAGTCCACCTGTGGTAAATTCAGTTGATTGGACATGATTTGTAAAGGCACACACCTGTCTATAGAAGGTCCCACAGTTGACAGTTCATGGCAGAGCACAAACCAAGCATGAAGTCAAAGGAATTGTCTGTAGACCTCCGAGACAGGATTGTCTCGAGGCACAAATCTGGGGAAGGTTACAGAAAAATTTCTGCTGCTTTGAAGGTCCCAATGAGCACAGTGGCCTCCATCATCCGTAAGTGGAAGAAGTTCGAGACCACTAGGACTCTTCCTAGAGCTGGCCGGCCATCTAAACTAAGCGATCGGGGGAGAAGGGCCTTAGTCAGGGAGGTGACCAAGAACCCGATGGTCACTCTGTCAGAACTCCAAAGGTCCTCTTTGGAGAGAAGAGAACCTTCCAGAAGGAAAACCATCTCTGCAGCAATCCACCAATCAGGCCTGTATGGTAGAGTGGCCAGACGGAAGCCACTCCTTAGTAAAAGGCACATGGCAGCCCGCCTGGAGTTTGCCAAAAGGCACCTGAAGGACTCTTAGACCATGAGAAACAAAATTCTCTGGTCTGATGAGACAAAGATTGAACTCTTTGGTGTGAATGCCAGGCGTCGCGTTTGGAGGAAACCAGGCACCGCTCATCACCAGGCCAATACCATCCCTACAGTGAAGCATGGTGGTGGCAGCATCATGCTGTGGGGATGTTTTTTAGCGGCAGGAACTGGGAGACTAGTTAGGATAAAGGGAAAGATGGCTGCAGCAAATGTACAGAGACATCCTGAATGAAAACCTGCTCCAGAGCGCTCTTGACCTCAGACTGGGGCGACGGTTCATCTTTCAGCAGGACAACGAACCTAAGCACACAGCCAAGATATCAAAGGAGTGGCTTCAGGACAACTCTGTGAATGTCCTTGAGTGGCCCAGCCAAAGCCCAGACTTGAATCCGATTGAACATCTCTGGAGAGATCTTAAAATGGCTGTGCACCGACGCTTCCCATCCAATCTGATGGAGCTTGAGAGGTGCTGCAAAGAGTAATGGGCGAAACTGGCCAAGGATAGGTGTGCCAAGCTTCTGGCATCATATTGAAAAAGACTTGAGGCTGGAATTGCTGCCAAATGTGTATCCACAAACTATTGAGCAAAGGCTGTGAATACTTATGTACATGTGATTTCTCAGTTTTTTTTATTTTTAATAAATTTGCAAAAACCTCAAGTAAACGTTTTACACGTTGTCATTATGGGGTGTTGTGTGTAGAATTCTGAGGAAAAAAATGAATGTAATCCATTTTGGAAAAAAGGCTGTAACATAACAAAATGTGGAAAAAGTGATGCGCTGTGAATGCTTTCAGGATGCACTGTAGGCCTTAGTCATTGCCAAAGTCTACAATCAAGTGAAGACTTCATGAAAGTAAATAGAGAGGGTTTACCAGAAGGTGCAAACCACTGGTGAACCTCAAGTGCATGAAAGACAGATTAGAATTTGCAAGAATATATTTTTTGAAAGCCTGCCCATTTCTGGAACAATTTTCTTTGGACAAATGAATGTTGGAAAGAGAAGATCATGGAGAAAAGAAGAAATGGCTCATGATCCGATGAATACCACATCATTGGTGAAACATGGTGGAGGTCATGTTAGGCGTGATCAAGCATGGCCGCTAATGGAAGTCAGTCGCTGGCGTTTATTGATGATATGACTGCTGGCAGAAGTTGCAGGATGAATTCTGAAGTGTACAGAGCTGTACTGTCTGCTCAGATACAGACAAGTGCTGTCCAAGGAGGTTCTACTCAAGCTTTATAACGCACTGGTGAGGCCTCATCTGGAGTACTGTGGGCAGCTTTGGTCTCCAGGCTACAAAAAAAAGGATGACGCTTCACAGTACAGATGGACAATGAGCCCAAACATACTAGGACAGCAAACCAAGTGCTTTTCAAGGCCAAGAAGTGGAATATTCTTCAATGGCCAAGTCAATCAACTGACCTCAACCCAACTGGACATGCAGTTCACTTGCTGAAGACAAAGCTGAGGGCCGAAAGTCCAACGAACAAACGGCACCTGACGACAGCGACAGTAATGGCCTGGTAAAGCATCAGTAAAGTGGAAGGCCAGCACTTGGAGATGGCAATGGGGTCAAACTTCAGGCAGTCATTGACTGGAAAGGAGTTTCAACCAAGCATTGAAAATGATTGTTATATTCATGATTATGTTAGTTTGTCCAAATACTTTTGAGCCCCAGAAAATAGGAAGACCATGTGTGAAAATGTCTCCTCTTTTCCAAACAGCATGTACAATATTTGTGTTAAACCCCATAAATTAAAACTGAAAGCCTACACTTCCTCTTCACATCCCGATTGCTTTATTTCAGTTCCATTGTGGTGGTGCACAGAGCCAAATTTATAAAAATTGTGTTACTGTCTAAGTACTTATGGACCTGACTCTGTCTGTCTGTCTTTTCGTGTTTCCGCTGATGCACACTTGCCCAGTGCAGGCGGACAGCTACGTTGTGTGTGTTTTTGGTTGTATTAGTGTGAGTGGAGATGCTTTCATAAGCATCGTAAAAAGGTAGGGTAGACTGAGATTGTTTTCAAACTTTTGCCCAAATGTATGCAAATGCTACATTTAAACTCTTTTTTTTTTTTTTTGACAGTTTTTTCAGTTTTTCAAATAAATCACAATTGTACATAAAATTTTCATAAAAAGTCCCTTGTTTTAGCTGGTTGCCTATTCAAAGCTTCATTTACTATTTTTTACTTCAAACATCATCAGCATATGTAATTTGGCCGGGGGCGCCCAAACTTTTGCATGAAACTTTTTCAATGATTTTGTTACCATTATACTTGTTTCTGTTTGGAAGATGTCTCTTTAACCTTCACCTGCTGATCTGGTCTGTACAGTTTGCAGGATTCACTCTTCAGGCTGACTTTATTATTATTTATTTCTTTTCTTTCTTTCTTTGTTTTGCATTGTTTTTCCTATATGCCTGCATTCTTATCCTTTTAGGATCACCTGAAGTCTGATAATGAAGATTATCTTCATCATTCAGGTTCCGTGCAGCTTAGCTTGAAGTGCCGATTTAATTGGCATTTTTTTCTTTGTATTTTCTTTGTTACAAAGCCTGGCTGAAACTCTCCACGCTGTTCCAATAGGCTTTGTTTTCTTATTAGTCAAGACCCAGGAGTCACATTTAGTCCTTGGCCTGTGGCTCTTTGTGGCTTTTAGTCAATATGTTCAATTTGCACCTTGTTTTGCTGTTTCTTCTGTACGGTTCATTTAACCTACATCTGTTATGAATGGGTTAATTTTTAATTTTTTTTAATACTATTTTCTGCATATTTATGAGGTTGAGCACTTGTTTTGGGGGGGGGGGGGGGGGGAGGGGTTCTTGTGCCCTAGTTTCTAAATCTTAATTGTTTGATTTAAAATTCACTTTTGTTGTGAAGATGGCTGTTCGGTCCTACAATTTCTCTATCTGTGTCAACGTCTGAGGACCAATTCACATTGGCATCACTATCCCTTGAGCTAAACAGTGTTTCAGTTTGTTCTAAATCTCATTTTACAGCTTCTCGTTTACATGCCATTGTGTTTTTGTTTGAAGGCTCCGCCCCACTCATGCATATTGATGAGTTTCCTCAGAGGGGCCCAACACACAGAAATGTTCATTTATTTATTTATTTTTTTGTAGCATACTGTTATCTTTATCTAATAGAAGGCAGCAGAATACTGTGCCGAGTGTTATTCAGGCTAAATTCTGTACATTGGATTATAACAACTGCACTGGCCTTGTTGAATCTCCTGTTCAATTATCAAGCAAGCTAAACACCTTCATGAAATAAATCCTGGAACCATGAAGTGATGTTGAGAAGGTTTAATCAAGCAAATGATATGAAACTGTAAGTACAAACATCCATCCATTATCCAATCCACTATATCCTAACTACAGGGTCACAGGGGTCTGCTGGAGCCAATCCCAGCCCACCGCAGGGCACATACACACACACACACGCACCCACACACCAAGCACACACTAGGGACAATTTAGGATCGCCAATACACCTAACCTGCATGTCTTTGGACTGTGGGAGGAAACCGGAGTACCCGGAGGAAACTCACGCAGACACGGGGAGAACATGCAGACTCCACGCAGGGTGGACCTGGGAAGCGAACCCAGGTCTCCTAACTGCGAGGCAGCAGCGCTACCCACTGCGCCACCGTGCCGCCCTAATTGTGTAAGTGTTGTGTACAAACATAAAGTAAATACAGCAGCATTTATAACTAAGAGCTTCACAGCTGAAAGCTCTGTAAACTTACCTATTGAAATATAACATTTACTTTAACATTCCCTGACCAAAGTTCCATCCATCCATCCATTATCCACTGCTTATCCAAGGTCAGGTTGCGGGAGCAGTAGCCTAAGCAGGGAAGGCCAGACCTCCCTCTCCCCGGCCACCTCCTCCAGCTCCTCTGGGAGGACCCGAGGCGTTCCCAGGCCAGCCAGGAGATATAATCCCTCCAGCGTGTCCTGGGTCTGCCCCGGGGTCTTCTCCCAGTGGGGCATGCCCGGAACCCCCCCTCAGGGAGGTGTCCAGGGGGCATCCTAACCAGATACCCGAACCACCTCAACTGACTCCTCTCAATGTGGAGGAGCAGCGACTCTACTCCGAGTCTCTCCCAGATAACTGAACTCCTCACCCTATCTCTAAGGGAAAGTCCATCCACCCAGCGGAGAAAACTCCTTTCGGCCGATTTTATCTGCGATCTTGCTCTTTCGGTCACTACCCAAAGCTCATGGCCATAGGTGAGGGTAGGAACATAGATTGACTGGTAAATTGACAGCCTCGCCTTTTGGCTCAGCTCTCTCTTCACCACGATGGACCGTTGCAGAGCCCTCATTACTGCGGATGCCGCACCGGTCTGTCTGTCAACCTCCTGCTCCATTCTTCCCTCATTTGTGAACAAGACCCCGAGATACTTGAACTCCTCCACTTGAGGCAGTAATGTGTTCCCAACCCGGAGAGAGCATTCTACCTTTTTCCAGCTGAGAACCATGGCCTCGGATTTAGAGATGCTTACTCTCATCCCCGCTGCGGGCCAAGCTCCTGCTCCTCCTGTACAGGGACTGACTGGCACGTAACAATGAGCCTTGTACCCCGCACTCTTGGAGCACACCCCACAGGATGCTTCGAGGGACACTGTCAAATGCCTTCTCCAAATCCACAATCCGCAAACTCCCATGCCCCCTCCAGGACCCTGGCCAGGGTGTAGAGTTGGTCCAGTGTTCCACGGCCGGGACGGAATCCACATTGTTGTTCTTGAATCCGAGGTTCGACCATTGACCGAACTCTCTTCTCCAGCACCCCTGAGTAGACCTTACCGGGGAGGCTGAGGAGTGTGATCCCCCTATAGTTGGAGCACATCCTCCTGTCACCCTTCTTAAAAAGGGGGACCACCACCCCAGTTTGCCAATCCAGAGGCACTGCCCCCGATGTCCATGAGATGTTGCAGAGATGTGTCAACCAAGACAGCCCCACAACATCCAGAGCCTTGAGGAACCTAGAGTGAACCTAGTCAACCCCAGGGGCCCCACCACCTCAGATCTTTTTAACTACTTCGGCAAACTTTGGCCCCTGTTATGGATGGGCCCCCCTGGAGTCCTCCAGCTCTGCTTCCTCTAAGGAAGACATGCTGGTGGGATTGAGAAGATCCTCGAAGTATTCCTTGCACTGGTCAATAACGTCTACAGTTGAAGTCGATAGGGCCCCTTCTCCACTGTACACAGTGTTGGTGGAACACCGCTTTCCCCTCCTGAGGCGCCTGACGGTTTGCCAGAACCTTTTTTTGGTGCTGACCGAAAGTTTTTGCCTCTGCAACAGCCGATGCCGCCACACACTTGGCCTGCCGGTACCCCTCAGCTGCCTCTGGAGTCCCACTGGTCAACCAGACCCAATAGGACTCTTTCTTCAACTTGACGGCCTCTCAAACCTTAGGTGTCCACCACCGGGTTTGTGGATTGCCGCCACGAGAGGCACTGACAACCTTGCGGCCACAGCTCCTTTCTGCTGCTTCGACAATGGAGGCTCGGAACATGGCCCATTCAGACTCAATGTCCTTCGCCTCCCTCAGAATGAGGTTGAAGTTCTGTCGGAGGTGGCAGTTAAAGATCTTTCTGACCAGTTCCTTCACCAGACGTTCCCAGCAGACACTCATTATACGTTTGGGTCTGCTTGGTCTGTCCAGCAGCCTCTGCCGCCATCTGATCCAACTTACCACCAGGTGTTGATCAGTTGACAGCTCAGCCCCTCTCTTCACCCGAGTGTCCAAGACATAAGGCCGCAGATCCGATGACATGATTACAAAGTTGATCATCGAACTGCAACCTTGGGCATCCTGGCGCCAAGTGCACTTATGGACACCCTTATGCTCGAACATGGTGTTCGTTATGGACAATCCATGGCCAGCACAGAAGTCCAACAACTGAACACCACTCGAGTTTAGATCAGGGACGCCGTTCCTCCCAATCACACCTCTCCAGGTTTCACTGTCATTGCCGACGTGAGCGTTTAAGTCTTCCAGCAGGACAATAGTGTCCCCAGGAGCTACGCCTCGCAGCACCTCTTCCAGGGACCCCAAGAAGGCTGGGTACTCTGAACTGTCATTTGACGCATAAGCGCAAACAACAGTCAGAGTCCTTCCCCTCAACTCGAAGGCGCAGAGAAACAACCCTCTTGTCCAACGGGGAGAACCCTAACGTGCAGGTGTCGAGCTGGAGGGCCATAACCAAGCCCACCCCTGCCCGACGCCTCTCACCCACAGCAACTCCAGAGTGGAACAAAGTCCAGCCCCTCTAAAGAGGAATGGTTCCAGAGCCCAGACCATGCGTAGAGGTGAGCCCGACTATATCTAACTGGTACTTCTCAACCTCTCACACCAGTTCAGGCTCCTTCCCTACCAGAGAGGTAACATTCCATGTCCCATGAGCCAGTTTCGGCAAACGAGGGTTGGAACGCCAGAGTTCCCGCCTTTGGCTACCACCCATATCGCATTGCACCCAACCCCTATGGCCTCTCTTGCAGGTGGTGGGCCCACAAGAGAGGGGAACCACGTTGCTCCTTCGGGCTGAGCCTAGCTGGGCCCCGTGGTTGAAGGTCTAGCCACCAGGCGTGCACCAGCGAGACCCTCCCCCGGGTACCCTTTCCCAGGCAAGGGAAATGCCGATCCTTGGTTTAACTCCATATGGGGTCTCAGGATCGAGTTAGTCTGGATCTTCACCTCAGACCTGTTTGCCTTGGGAAGTCCTACCAGGAGCATTTAGCTCCTGACAACATAGCTCCGAGGATCACTAGACCGCGCAAGCCCTTCTGCCATGGCAAGGCGTCGATCTGAGAAGGGCTGACCAAAGTTACTTAAATAAAAGGTGTATAACTAGAAAAAAAAGGAGATAGCTTACATACAGGGTATGCCTTCACAAGGCCTACTAAGCAGGATGGAGAAGGATAGCTTGAGAGAACAAACACACCATGCTTACTGTTACTGCAATCACTTCCTTCTTCCGGTCACATTGGATTCCTGTTTCCTGCAGCAGCATTAGGATTTTCATGTTAGGGTTACAAAAGTTCGCTAAACAATTAGAGCTTAAACTGGCAGTGACAGAACAACAACTAAATTCTGAGAGAAATTCGGGGTTCACCGTATTTACATACAATTCTGGGCCCAAGAAAGTATCAGGATTAATGCCAAGGAGGTTAAGACTTTTTGTCAATAAAAATGTATCTGTGTAGAATATTAATCGCTGAATTATGCTGAGAGCGTACTAGAATTGTGAAATTTTTTTTTAGTACTCACAGGAGTAATTTGTATGTGAGCCAGACTCAAGGTAGCATATGAAACCTTAAAATGTACGTTAAAAAATGTTTCAACATAATAGTTGAACAGAACTGGTTTAAAATTAGACATGTGTACCAGTCTAATTATGTGATATTCCAGAGTCCACAAGACCTATACAGATAGACCAAGACAGAATTCAGATTGGGGCAGATAAATGGCAAATGAAGTTAAATGTTTTGAAAATTACATTGTAAATGTTTTACATACCATGATGGTAAGGAGAAAAGGTTAATAAAAAAAAAGGGGTGGGTGGGAGGAGAGAGACAGATTGAGTCTAAACTCTTCACACGAGAAGCAACTCTGTCAGGCAGCACATTATTGGCCGGCATGCAGTCATGTAGTTTAAAATTCTCAGCGAGTGCTAGTCATGTAGATTGACATACTCAGGTGACGAGATCATTTACATTTACTTATTTGAAAGGCGCCTTTATCCAAGGCAAATTATAACATTTATGATGCAATTGGTTACATTTCTTTTGTTTTTTCCAGTTGGAGCACAGGCAGGTCAAGTGACTTGCTCAGGGTCACACATTGTGTCTGTAGCTGGATTTAAACCCACAACTTCAGCCTAAACTACAGCACCACACTATATGCCTTCAATGACTCTGATCCATGACTCATTTGTTACGTTTGACATCACCTCTCACTAGGAGTCATGCAATGTGCCACTGCCACCATCATAAGTTATGTTATTTTATTTACTTACTTACGTACGTATTTATTTATTCATTCATTCAAACGACCTGTATGCTGATTAATGAGTAACACAATGAAACTTGATCTCTCTGTAAAATAGCTGCTAAGGCTGGGAATTTGTCTTGGTGTTACGGCCATAAATATAAAACCAGAAACATAAAATGGACATTCTCTATACCAGATGTAACAAATATTGCAGAATAAATTCATGTTACATAATCCTATGTCTAGTACAAAATCTGCGAACAATGATAAAAACAGCATAACAACCTGTTGTTGTATCTCGGCCCAGAGTTCTCTCCCCTGGCTAGGGTTTCGAATGCCTGTTTTTGATTTATTTGTTTGTGTTACTATTTTTGGTTGTGATTTGCAGGTATTCTTTATGTTTTTTATATCTGTATCTAGGCCTGTGTTATGTTCCATGTGTTTTGTGGGTGGGCCACCTGCCTGTCACTACCAGGAACTGCCCTCCGCACTGTAAATCTCCCATAATTTTTGGCGGTTCATTGTGAATGTGCTCTGAAGTTGGTGAGCTTACGTGTGTAATGCTGTGTTTGGGTCTTTTGTACGTTTAGAATTTTGACCCTCAGTCTGTCATTTCTGTTTCGGGACTTTGTTCAGCTTGAATTGACTTTGCCGGCAACTCCTTTATACCTTTTGTGCTTGCTCTTCGGAGCTTTACACAGTAACTGAGCATTCCTATGAGAGTAAACCTTTTTATTTTATGAAGATCCTGCGTTTGTATTCTTTTCTAGCCGGGGTTGTGATGGTAAATCCCCCCAACTCCCCTGTTGGAACCCTATAGTGATTTAGGACTCCTATCATCACACCTAATAACTTGCTTAATTATTTGTTGAGCTGTGATCATCTATATTTTTGTAACACTTGAAACAGAATTTTAAGTCCTCCCACTTTTTTAGAATCCCCTTTAAGTCTTTCTTCTCTGTTTTATATGTTGGCAGAGTACCCTTTGTAAAGCAAATCCTTATTATTAAGCACCCAGACTTTAACAATCCTGGCTACAAACTCAACAATAACTCCAAGAAGACAAACAATTCATAAGGGTGCAGTGCCTCAGGCACATTTTTTGTCACCTGTACGAGTAAATGTATTTTTTGAACACCATTCCTCACATTTATCGCATGAGTGTTCTGAGCCATTTTCTGCCTCTTCATTCATCAAAGTCTATGTTTTTATATACAGAAGCTTAGTTCTTTGGAATGATATGGCATATGACACTGACATCCTGATTGGGGATGAAAACTAAAGATAGCTCTGTGTCATAATAGAAAAGTCTTGTCATAAATTCTGTCGTTTAATTATGTGCACGTTGAAAGCAACAGATCCCGGCACACTTTGATTTACAGTGATAGATTTTGTTTTAAATATGTTGAGATTAAAGGCTGTCACAGGACTTTAATACAACAATTTTAAGGTTACTTATAGAAATAACTTATTAAGCTGTGCACACGTCTTTGAAATACAGTATATGAATCATTAGTGTTGTAAAAGCAAGATTTGTAATGTTTTACAAAATGCAGGCACTCACGGTGTAAGATTAAAAATTAAAGTTGTGTGGTAAAATAGTTTATGAAAGTAGCTACTGTTATTGAAATGAAAAAAAAAAAATCACTTCTGTAATGTGATAAGTGGGCCAGTCATTGCAGCTCTCCTCACTTAGAGGCAAAATATCCATCCATTCATCCATCCTTCCATCTTCTGTATCAGAAAACCATTATTAACACTTTTAGCCTGTTTGTCTTTTCAGTTATATTTCTTTTTATTTCACTACTTAAAGATGAGATCCAGCTGGTATGTAAACCCTGTGGTAGCCTCTGATGTTGAAGTAAAGCACCGTGTGTCCCTTCATGAAAACTAAGGGCTGGGATATATTTGACGCTCGGAACGCTTCTGTGCATGCATCATGGCTGCCATACAGTCCTAGCACCCTTTTGACATGTCCTCTGAGCATGTCGTTGGAAATAAAGGATAAATTTGGGAGCCGTACGTGTTTTGGTACGTGACGTTGGCATCATTATTTACTATTAACATCTCCGTAGTGACAAACGTGCCTGTCAGAACATCTGACATCAAATCAGCATCTCTTTGAAAGTGGATGTGGAAACGTGGAAGAGGAAATGAAAGCAAATTCGAGACAGATTCGCCCGTGCAAAGCGGAAAATGTCTGAGAAACTAAGTGGGGATTCAGCTGTTGCAAGATGACACAGTGTGATGGCAGGCAGCATTGCAGCTACAGCGGGATCAATGTGTGTACTTCGATGTTTGATGAATGGATCGACACGATGAGGCAAATCATCAAACTTAAATGCTGACCTACGAAAGTATTCGTGGTGCTTTTCTTCATCCACTTCTCGCATAGGCAATACAAGCATTGCATATTCCCCATCGTAATGATGTAATACATTTAAAGGTTTTACATACCATCTTCCTTGTCTCTGTTGTCATACATTTTTTTTACACCTTCACAACAGCAGCAGAATGCAAAGAATTTTTATCTTCAACACACAACACAACACATTTTCTCTACCGTGATGATTCCTCACACTGCCACCTGGTGGAATCCTTCAGATTTACATAAAGTACATGTGCAAGTATGCAAGTGTCTGTGTCGTGTAGCGTCAAGTATATCCCGGCCCTAAGCCAGGATGATGTACCTTCCCATATATGGACTTTTTTTTAGATAAGCATGGTATCATCTATAATGCTAAAGGGTGATTTTGTA
This sequence comes from Polypterus bichir lapradei, assembly GCA_026402145.1. Taxonomy (NCBI): domain Eukaryota; kingdom Metazoa; phylum Chordata; class Cladistia; order Polypteriformes; family Polypteridae; genus Polypterus; species Polypterus bichir. The sequence continues at coordinate 9,020,828 of JANRMT010062845.1, read as the reverse complement.
AATTTTATAGCTATGAAGACTTTGTCTGAGCAAAGGATTGTTTTAGTATGTTTGTCATTGCAATGCAAGAGTAACTTCTTGAATGGTGTGCTCCATAGGCGCCTTAGTTTAATCAATTCCTTATGCTTATATACTGCCAGAGTCTAAGGGACCTTTTGCTTGTAATTGTTAAAGTGAACTGAGGATCAAGATTTTTCCCTAACACTTCTTAACCTGTCTATCCAAGTCAGGTCGCGGGATAGCTAGAGCCTTTGTCATCAATCATAGGCCTCAAGGCAGTAACAATTCCTCAACAAAGCACCAGTCCATCACACGGCAAACACACACATACACAAGGGGCCAGTTAAGTATCAGCAATTCGCCTAACCTGCGTGACTTTGGACTATGAGAGGCAAAATATAGCAAAATAAATGATCATAGCAGGGGATACACCAGAGGGAGAACTCATAATACTAACAAATGGGTACGAATCAAAACACCAACAGCCTCTTTGTGCCTCTCTAAAAGGCTATTAAATGCCTGTCTATCGTTTGGGTTGGCTTGAACACTTGCCAACAATATCAACTTGATAATAAAACACTTAAGGTGGCTGGGTGTGTATGTAGTTCCAACAAGCAAGCTAATTGTCAGTTTGGCTTTGGTGATGCAATTGGAAGAAGAAGGGTGAGTTGTAGCCAGTATGAGACACACAAGGAAGAGTAAAGTAGGAGTAGGAGGCACGCTTAGAGTCACCTTCAATGATGGCAAGTATAAAAGCTCCTTGAAATGACCATTTGAGAAGCAGGCTTTATGGGAACGTGCTAGAGAGAAGGTGCATCGGTTCAGAAACCGAGGAAAGTAGGTGAAGGTAGTTGTAGGGATATCAAGAAATATCAAATCATTACATTTTTTTTTTCTATGACCTGTCTTTGACAGGCAGCATGGCTAGTTGTTCAATAAATGCTCCTGGAAAAATATGCATCATAAGTGGGGAACAAGAATCGCATGGGCCTGGATTTTTGAATTAAAGATCTGCATCTTCCTTGAATTCCTTGGTCAAGAGTTCTCTCATCAATTCAAAAGTGCAATCCTATGTGATTTGCGTATCCTATTCATAATGCACACTGATCTTTTTTTGGATGCTTTTATCTATACTAATAAACGGCAAAGCCCTCACTGACTGACTGACTGACTGACTGACTCATCACTAATTCTCCAACTTCCCGTGTAGGTAGAAGGCTGAAATTTGGCAGGCTCATTCCTTACAGCTTACTTACAAAAGTTAGGCAGGTTTCATTTTGAAATTCTACGCGTAACGGTCATATATACGGCCATAGCCTGCAGCTTGGTCGCCGCGTGAGGCGAGTTGCGTCCCTCATCGTCACGCCTCCCACGTAATTGAGTGCCTGCCCATATAAGACCGTCCGTCAGCAGCAATCCAATAGACATGCTGCCGCTAAATATTCGCGGGTGAAGGACTGTGCTTATGCAAATGAAGATGAGATGGTCAGGGATAGACTAGTGTTTGGTACAAACTCAGAGAAAGTGCGAGAGAGACTTTTAAGTGCCGGGTCTTAACTAACATTAAATAAAGCCGCGGACATCGCAAGATTGCACGAGATAGCAACTCCACAGCTGAGAACTTTTGATGCATGTACTTTGAACGGCTCATGTGAACTGACTGTGAACGCAGTACGCACACAAAAAGCAAGAGCTCCAAAGAGCGCTGAACAAAAAACGCATTACACAATTGAGAAGGCAGCAAAAGAATATGAAGTGTGTGACGCATACAAGCATATTCATAAGTGCAGGTACTGCGGAAACAAAGCACACGGTGGAAAAAGTCAATATCCAGCTAAAGGAAGACAATGTAAAAAATGTGGTAAATTGAACCACTTCGTTAAAGTTTGCAGGACTGGGAAAGGTAAACCCGTTCATGTAGTGTGTGATGTCTCAGATAAAGAGGAAGACGAGCTGTTTATTGATGCAGTAAGAGAGGAACAACCCTCTGAATCTGAACAAGCTTTTGTAGACATATCAATAGGAAAGCAAGGTGTAAAGCTTAAGTTTAAATTAAGTTCATAGACACGCTGCCGCTAAATATTCGCAGGCAAATCCACAACTTAATACCGGGAATGCCTGTTAAACATCTTAGATTGACGAGTAGCGATTTGGGTAGTGAACACTTCGATGAATGAAACCTGTTATCTTTACAACGGTTGACAAACACGGAATGTAACTTGAACACAACACATCCTCCAAATACGAACCTGATTGAAAGAAATAATGATAATCAAATCCTTGATGACCGCAACACTCATAACCGTGACAAAACAATTACATTGACAATCATGTTACGTTATTTTTAAAATGTTTCCTTTTCTTTTTCATAACTTCTTTAACACACTACTTCTCCGCTGCAAAGCGCGGGTATTTTGCTAGTTTAACAATATTTCAGCAAAAAATGCATGCATTTTGCACTTTGTGAGCAAAAAGAATGGATGACTGACATTTGAATTATGCGACACGAGTAGCGTGACTGTGTGTGTTTTTGTTTTTTGTTTTTTTTTCTGGCATGGATACTTTTAATTTCGTTTGCAGTTCTCTAGCATTGGTCACATTTGTCTGATATTTTATCATAAACTTTTTTCTTTAATCTGTGTTCTCCATGAAAACATGAGATTGAACATTTTTCTCGATGATCAAGTAACCGATTAAGTAAATCACTAAGTAAGTGCGTAACGTGCCATTTGTGGGCAGAGTATTCCTATAGCTTTATAAAACAAATGATTAGACATTTGCTGACTCTGAATCTTTTTTTTCTACTTTCAGATTTTGACTTGAATTACTTCTGGCTGTGGAGCAGATTTGTTGACTATTTGCAGTGTGTCCTGGCATTCACGGCAGTATCTGCTTACATTACCTACCTCTTCCTGGACTCTGCTCTTTTTGTTGAAACACTGGGCTTCCTTGCTGTGTTCACTGAGGCCATGCTTGGTACTCCACAGTTATACCGAAACTATCAGAACAAGTCCACCGAAGGCATGAGGTGAGTCTCAAGACAAGCCTGGCTAGAGGCATTTTGAAAATGGATTCACTTGTCCTGTGCAGGCTAATCTAACACTTAATAAAATAAATATGTTGGGAGAATCTGTGCTAGCTTGATTCACAAGGCAAACTATTACATTTAGGAAAGCGCATCACATTTATTTGTTTATGGCTGTGATAGAATTTATTTGAACAGAAGAAACAGTATTTTCAAGTTTTTAACTGTTTAAGTGCTTAGCCGACTACGGTTTTTATGCTGTGTTCCATTTGAACTGGGAATTCCGAATGCCTGAGTTCCTTGTTGGAATTTTCAAGTGGAATGCCCTCTACAATTCAGATTTCCTATTTGAAAACTCAGGCCTGATCTGTCAAATCTGAGCTTCTTCAACTTCAGATTATGACATCAATCCAAAGTGGTGATGTACACTGCAAACTTTGATGAAAGCTGTGGTATTATACTGTTTATTAGCAATTCTGTCTGTTTGTGTCTCATTAAAATCAGTTGTACACACAGTACTGTCCAACTTCTATCTATGGACATGTTGCTACAGTGTTTGGATGTGTGAAAATTCTGTGTAATGTATTGTTATCAACTGGTATTTACTAAGCAAGCATAACAAAGGTTTTCCTGGCGGCGGCCATATTGGTTTTCCAAATGTTTTACTATTAATGCAGTGAACTCGGGTGTGAGCATTGCTTGATATGGGGGGAAAAAATTAATTTCAATGATTTTAGCACATGGCTGCAACACAGCAAAATATAAAGAAAGTGAAAGGATCTAAATACTTTCTGAATCCACTATAAGTTCAGCTTTAACTTCAGTTAAATTAAACGTGAGTAATATATTGCAATATTATCTTATTTTGTAACTATCAAGATGTATCCTGCAAAAGTCGCACACTCCCTGGGAATAATTTCACTAGAGATTGCAGCCTTTACTAAACCAAAAGTGTGTGCGTGTGTGTTTGTATGTGGGTATGTGTGTGTATGTGGGTATGTGTGTGTGTATATCTGTCTGTCTATCCATCCATCCATTATCCAACCCACTATATCCTAAGTACAGGGTCATGGGGGTCTGCTGGAGCCAATCCCAGCCAACACAGGGCGCAAGGCAGGAAACAAACCCTGGGCAGGGCGCCTGTATCTGTCTGGTATGTAAATAAATCTTGGGTTGAGATGTGATCATCTCGGAGAGACACTTTGACGTCACACGAGACATGATCATCTCGGAGAGAGGCACTTTGACTTCACGCGAGACTAGACATTACAACCTTAGAAAGCAAGACCCGTGAGATGGTGACTTTTGCACGTCACGCCATACTTAAAAACAATTTTAAACAAGTTCACGGACATCTAACCTCGCAGTTGTTGGAATGCTTTTGGCAGACACACTTCATGTGCTCCCATCTCTGAAAAATGTTATACATACTAGATAGCATGTGAACGACTAAGTGAAAAAGAAACAGCAGCGCGTCGAAAAGAGACGCAATAGTGTTGGAGAGAAAAGTAGGCAAAAAAGGAGAGAACAATAATAACCTATGTGCAAATTCAGAAAATAAGGAAAGTAATAATAAGTCGTAACATTCCGCAAGACAAAGCAGTGAGACAAAAGCACAGTTGCTGTAGAAGCTTTTAAATGATTGATGCGCAGTGCAAGAAGCAGAACACACAACATGGCAGGAGGAGCAGTGAGCAAGCAGGTGATCTGTCCGCATATCCAAATCGTGCGTTCAGCCACCCCTTTCACAATGCGAGCGGCAGAGACGCGAAGTGGCTGGCGCGTGGTGTGCCCTGGGGGAGGGGGATGGTCTCGTGAAGCGAGCAGGGGGCAAGGCCCCCTAGTGTATATGTGTGTATATATATATATATATATATATATATATATAATATATTAATCTCCAACATTTGTCTGTCATTCTGTCCGCTTTTCATGAGAGAACTACTTAACAGATTTAGATCTGTTTTTTTTCTATAAGTTGCTTGAACATTCCGGTTGATTTTGCGACTTCTGTAATTGCACTAAGAATCACAGTTTGCTTACAGGAGTGATTTATTTGCGCTAATCAGAGACCGAGGCTACAGGCCGAGGTTAAGGGGAAACGTGACGTCTGGAATGGGGTGCTGGGCGGGGCCCTCTTCAATCATGCGCCAGCCTCCGTTCAAGTCGCCCTACCTCTGTGTTTCGGAGTGTTCCTTGCCTACGCTTAGCTAGCGATACCTGTTTGTTTATTGATTTTTAAAGTTTGTTTCACTGCTACGCAGGCGGAGCCGCAGGGGATGGCTAATATATATAATATATGTGTGTGTGTGTGTGTGTGTGTATATATATATATATATGTAATGACATATCTTTCCCTAGTGGTTTGGCGGTGATTCTAAAAGGAAGTAAGAATCAGTAACGCTAATGGAAAAATATACTAGCTTCTGTTTAATATGAGCTTAACATTCACAATAATATAATACATTCAAAGGAGAGCTACTGGCGCAAGCGTGATGCAGTTGGGGGTCCCTGCAGTCGGCGGGTGTGCGGAAGGCATATTCTCCCAGGTACAAGCAGGAGCGATGTCTTCCGTTCGTCCGTAGTTGAGTACTGAGGTTCTGTGCAGTTGTCCAAGCTTTTATGTCTTCTCTGCAGTTCACGGTTCTCCAAACATGGGTACAATTTTTTTGCTGGCATAGCATGAATAGAGAATAGCACACGGTTACTGCAAAACAGTATCAGTTTGGGATACCTCTAAATAGCTGACAGTGGCCCCAGGCCATATATTGATCATCACCATCACCAAACAGGGCACATCAGCACTTGCCTGCCAGAGTCATCTTGCCCTTGTTTCTTCTCATCTCCCTGTCAGGTACTGTCTGTCAGCTGATTTGTGTGGTTTCAGCTGTATTTATTTATAGCCTAATTACCCATCTTTAATAAAATAATGTGCTTGGAATAAACTTCACAGATCACAATGGCACACTTCAAACCATTGGCTATATATGATGATATCATATTTAATTACAATGAAACCCCTACTTCATGTTGTTCTTGGATCACTTGACTCTGTATATGCGAGCAGATTCCATGCTCAACATGTACCCAAGCATTCTTAGCAGTTATTTACTTCAACATGTTTCCTATCCTGCCCTACCCTGTTGTAAAGTTCCATGCCATTTCCTTGACACAGTATCGAAGATTAGTGAAGAAAACTCATTTACAGAGGTAGAAGTCCAGAGGAAAAAAGTTTCCTTCAGGCAAGATTTACAGTCTGGAATCAAACATGTCACATGCTGTTTTCAATTAAGAATGGCTATGGGATTCTGAGAAGAGTGCATGTGGTAGTATGTGTTCAGTAATTGGGTTTCAGTGACAAGCTCAATGGAGAACCAAGAGGTAGATGACTTACTAAGAAAATGCAGAAAAAATCACATATAATTTAAACAAGATTGAAATGTGTGCATGCATACTTTACTACAAATTTGTGATTTTGTTTGTTGTGATAAATCCTTTCATCTCTTGCCTTATTATATATTTTCTGGATTAACCCTTTTGTGGTCCTGTTATTTTTGTGTACCCTTTCTAATAAATTGTCAGGTTGTTGTGCACCCCCAACTTCTAGAAAGCGCTGAGGTTGCCACCAGATTTAGGTAGCAAGGAAGCCGCTAAGCTTTTAAAATGAGGGACAGATAGAATCAGGCCAACACCTAAGCCCTACAGTATTTCCACCCTGACGACCGAATATTAACAACACCCCAGGAAGATGCCCATATAGATCCAACAAACAAACAAATATATACTGGTAAATATTCCTTATTTACTACTAGTTGTTCCCTCCGGCTCCGCCCGCGAAGCAGTGAAAAAGGACAAACTTTAAAACTCAATGAACAAACAGGTACGCTTCAACATGAGGCGACATGTAGACCGACTCGAATGGAGCCTGGCGCGTGAGTGAGGGGGGCCCCGCCCAGCTCCCCACTCCTGACGTCACGCTTCCCAATCCCCTCGGCCCGCAGCCTCTGTCTCTCAGATCAGCGCAAATAAATCGCTCCTGCAAGCGAACTATGATACTTAGTGCGATGGAACTGGAATTTTCAAGCAAATTACAGGAAAAAAAAAACAATCTAAATCCGCTAAGTAGTTCTCTTATGAAAAGCAGACAGACAGATGTTGGATTTTATATATATATAGAGATAACTGCTTACAAACACGGTAAAGAAAAATAATGAGAAAAAGTACCAAACAAACACCACGAACAAACTCGCATATGACACTATTTACAGTCCTGGAAGAAATCTTTACTGCAGGTGATGCAACTGATTCAACAACAACAACAACATTTATTTATACAGCACATTTTCATACAAACAGTAGCTCAAAGTGCTTTACATAATAAAGAATAGAAAAAGAAAAGACACAATAAGAAAACAAAATAAATCAGCATTAATTAACATCGAATAAGAGTAAGGTCCAATGGCCAGGGGGGAACAGAAAAAACAAAAATAACTCCAGACGGCTGGAGAAAAAAAATAAAATAAAATCTGTAGGGATTCCAGACCATGAGACCGCCCAGTCCCCTCTGGGCATTGAGGATTCAGGAAACAAACTCTGGTTACAGGATGGAAAGATGTAGCGGAATACTCTCTTTTAATAAACTGCTTCCCGGAACTTGGATAGTGAATATGGTCCAGAGTCCAGAAGAAGAGTCTTTAGCGGTGCGCCTGTTCTCAAAGAGCTTCGGTGGACTGGATTGGGAGGATAAAGAACCCACCGCCGTCCTTAAATCAGGTGGCCTTGCACCATCCTTCTCGGCTACGAATGCCCACTTAACAAAAGGTTTAGGAGCTGATGATGATGAAGTCAATAACAAAATGGTACAATCAAAAAGTCCCGCCACATTCTTCTCTTCCGGTTTTATCAGTACAGTGCATACAAACTACAAATCCCACCAGCTCCTCCACGTCCGTGCAAACCTGTTTAAATGCACAGACCCCAATTTACAAACAGGAACTGGCGTGACTAGTGTTGTTATTCACATTTAACAATCGCACAACAGGACATTCGTACACACAAATAAAACCCCCTATGTGGCCCTGCTACAAAGTTTTGCCCATATGATCATCTGTATTTGTACCAACTAGTCAAAAAGGGGAGACTTGCACCTGATTTTGGCTTTTTTTTTTTTAGTGACCCCACAGGCCTTGCATTATTTTTTCTCTAGTATGAAATCTACCAGAATGACTGAAGGCTCTGGGCTTGATCAAGTTTTACGCATCACTTGCATCTGTCTGTTCATTTATTAAACCACTTTGCTCGTTTCAGGGTTGTAAGGTCCTTAGCCTAGCAGCCCTGGGACCAAAGCAGGGACCAACTCTGTACAGGGTGCTGAACACTGGTTTTGATTGGTGAAATTTGCCAAAGTGATTTTTCCAGCAAATTTTCTGGGTTCGCCAGTGACCTTGTTTGCTGAATTTGTTTCTCTGAAAAGTCTCTTTGCGGCTGGCTTTTTTTCCCACTGTCACTGGCTGCCTGATTTGTGTCATGCATGTGTACTGAAAATGTACTCCACCCGATCTACTCTGCACTTGCTTGAATAATACAGTATATGGGGTATACGCGCATGTGTGATGCCACTTCTCATTTGGTACTGCAGTTGCAGTATTTTCATTTAAGGGGTACATCAGCCGACCATAATTAGAATATTTTGAAACTACTTTGTTGTTGTGCATAGATTCATTGTATGTTGCGTGGTCACTGCTGGATTAAGCATGGCTTGCTCCTTGCTAGCACAGATTGGGTAGTGACAAGGACAGCCCCCTAAAGTATATACAGTAGCACAGATTCCCTTGCATGACAGGCTCTACAGATGTGTGTTAGTTGTAGTGATGGGAGTTTGGGAGACAATGAGAGAGTTACAGGACCCCCCAGTGTTGTGGACTTGGAGTATAATTTTACCCTGGGTCAGGCACGATGGTTGGCACTGCTTAGGTCGCCATAGCTGGCAGATACTGACCTGTCCCTCAGGGACATTTAAAACATCTTAGCACCATTATATAGGGTGGTCCAGATCTAATTATGCAATTTTCATTACGCTATAACTTAAGTTTATTACATAGAGAATTCATAAAACATTCTTTATGTTGCCGATAGATGGCAGTACCTGCCCTGCATTCCAAAATGGCGGGGAGACAGTTGTCAGTCAAACAGCGGGTGCAATGTTTTCACCTTTTCTCGAAAGTGGGCAATGTTTCAGAGGTGCATTGCATTAAAAGTTTCATAATTAGACCTGGACCACCCTGTATAATCCATTCAAAACTAGTTCAGTCTCTCCTTCTCCATTGACTTCAAGGCATTTTGCAGAGTTCGCAGAAATACTCAACCATTTCCATGTTTTCTCCAGATTCGAGGCGAAGTGAATTGAAAGGGTTTTGCTCATAACGACAGAGCCAGTCAAGAATGTGAGGCAACAACTTGTAATTTCAGGATACGTTCTAGAAAGCGCATTAAATCTTGGGCTTTCTTGTCCTGTGGTGTAATAACAAATAGCAGGATTCTTATTTCTTTCTGATGTCTTTTAGTATGAAATATCTCCTTAAAGCTCAGTAAGCTTGTATTTGGTGTACTCTTGTCATTCTTACTCAGCAAATTCAGTTCTGAATATGTTTTAACGGTATAAATTAAAAATAACATTTATGTTTATTTGTCCTTTTTTTATAGTATGTCATTAATACTAACTCATGCAGTTCTCACTGCCAGCTCATTTTATGATATTAAACAGGCAAGACATATTCACTCTTCCCTCATCAGCTGAATCCCCGGTTGTTTTATTTTTCCCTCAGTTTTTTTTTCTCTCAAAATAGATATCCTGAATAATTAAAAGTCATATTTCTTCAGAATTGGAAGTAGGTTGTATGAAATGATGACAGTTTCAGTAACTCAACCGATATTTATTAGCTCATTTTCTCGTACTTTTTAGCAAAATGGAAAGGGAGAGGAATTTATAGTTTATGGGTTAGATTTTATTTTTACTCATTTGGCTTTCATTTTATGCTCATTTGGGAACCAAATGGCTCTTGTTTTGTTGAGATTGTTCAATTATCAGCACTGTTACAGAGCTTAGATTTCAGGCGGGCTTTTCTTTAGCCTTATTTGCCTACAACTCGTTAGATTTACTATGAAAAATGATTCTCAGGGATAAGGGAGAATAGAGTCTGTTTGTGTGGGACTGCCAAGGTCTTTATTATCCTGTTGGCCTTTCTAAGGAAGTGAATATTCTGAGCTGCCTTCACCACCTTCTGCAGAGCTTTATGCACTCTACTCCGATTGGCTAGAAGAACAAAGTCCCGCCCTTGCCTTGTTGCTTTCCCTCTCAAGCCATTTTGGCAGTGATGGTGCGCAAGAGTAAGGCCAAAAATCATGTGACCAAAACCTTTACTAAACAAGTCACACAATGTGCTGCATGCGCTTGTGAAACGTGTCGCACACTTAGAAAATGTGTGGTGCTCACACAGACGTTTGGCAGTAACGCTGCGCAAGGACACCACTAAAAATCACGTCACAGCAAAACACTTACCAAGTGCATCACTCATGCTTAAAAATGTAACTCGCGCTTAAGGAATGCAAGCAAAATGTAACTCGCTTTTGTAAAATGTGCTCCAAATGTAACTTGTCTGTGCAAAATATGTGTTACAGTACAGATATGGCAGTTATCTGATCCATAAAATGCTGTGGGGGCTCCTTCATATCTTCAGCAATATGTCTTTTTATAGTGCCTTATTGGGACAGGGCTAGGGGTTGTTGTTGTAAGTTGTAATTATTTATTGATTAACTTTCTGTAAAAAGCTAATTTTTCCCCCTTTGGATAAATTATCTATCTATCTATCTATCTATCTATTGTGACAGATAGGGGGCACTGTCGTCCCCTTGAACCCTCAGACCAGATGCCAGACACCAGATAAAAGTCCAAATAATGGTTTTATTACAATAATAATGTGCACAAAGCACCTTCACCTCCACTATACTCAAATAAATCAATAATCCAATACACAATAATCACAATCCTCCACACCTCCCAGCAGCTCAGTCACCCTTCCTCCCAACTCGGCCCACTGTTGGGATCTCCCACAGTCCTTTTATACTTCTTGACCCGTATTTGTTCCTCAGTCCATGTGATGTTGTAACACTTCCGGGTCGGGTGAAAACTCCTTTTCTTCAGCCCGGAAGTACGTAATTTCTTCTGTCCCCTTTACTGCGAAGTACTTCCGGGCTATAAGGCAAATAAAAGTCCCTGGGCCTCCCTGCAGCGTCCCCTGGTGGTCCCCATGTTATCCAGCAGGGCTGTGAAGAAAGACTCCAATGTTCATGATGCCCTGCTGGAATTCGGGGCACCTCCATATTGCAGAGAGGGCTCCATCTGGCGGCTTGGGAGGTATTGGCTAGGAGAAGCTGCCGGCCATATTCCACACTATCTATCCTTTGTATATAGTGCCTTTCAATTCTATCTATCTATCTATCTATCTATCTATCTATCTATCTATCTATCT
>JANRMT010062845.1:8978600-8996248 GCA_026402145.1 Polypterus bichir lapradei | reverse complement strand
AATGAGAAATTGAACAGGTGTTCCTAATAATCCTTTAGGTGAGTGTAATTCTGTAAACATGTTATTTTAGACAAGCCTTTCTTTCTTGTTAGGTTGTTTTTATATATCTCTATTATGTATTTTATCTGTTGATATGTTTTTAGTCATGATGGCTTGTTAATTTTTTTTTTTTTTATAGTTTTATAAGAAACCAGTAATGGCACACTGCACGAATACACTTGACTTGACCATTGCTAGTATTCCTCCTTTTTCTCTGTACGTTTAGCATTCGTTTGCTCAGAGGTTGATGCACTTGTTGCTTCCTGAGCAGCTCTTCTTTTCTTCACCCTAGCGGCCCGCTTCTTCTCTTCTTTCGTCGGCGTTAAAACTGATTAAGTCAGTGTTTGTGTTGCAATTACTTAGTATGTTTTCTTTCATTTTTCACTTAAGTTGCCACTTAAGTCTTCAATCTGCCTCAAGAATGATTTGAGACATGAAGAGGTAGAGGAAATGACGGCAAAGGTGGTAGGGATGAGTACAGCGCCCGTACACATGCCCTGCTGCCCGTTGCCGAGAGTTGATTCTACAATAAAATAAAAATAAAAAGAGGAATAACCTTGGAGGTCAATCATCACCCTGAAAGCGGATATTAGATGATGCGTAGTATACCTGTACCAAATTTCAGGTCAATCGGTCAAACTGTTTGAGAGCTACAGGTGACTTAAAATCCTGGACAGACAAACGAACAGCCATGGTAGCGTATTATATATAAAGAAGATATTGCAATGGTTCTTTATTCAATTTTTGTTCTTCTTTTTTTATGCTTTGTTTTGTTGTTGGAAAGCACTTTGTGCACATGGCATGAAAAGTGCTCTATCAATAAAATAAAATGAATGAAAAAATGAAATAAATGCGATTTTCATGTCAGTTTAAAATTCAATACAATTGTAATTCATATCTATAGATCAGGGGCCACCAAGTCCAGTCCTGGAGGACCACCGTGGCTGCAGCTTTTCATTCTAACCCTTTTTTTTAATGAGTGCCTGTCGATAGTTATAACCAAGATGAGCTAGACGGTGAGGCAACAACATAGCAAGGGGATGATGTACAAAGTGCGAAGTGCTTTTATTAAAATAGTCAACTAAAACAAAGTGTTCAAAATAGTGCAGTGCCTTCTACAAAGTCTTCATTAAATAAATAATCCATAAACGAAATGTGACAAGTGGAGGTTAAAAACAATAGAAAAATCTTCTAAAAACCACGAGGTACAATATCACAGGAAGCAATCCTTTCAAACACAAAAAAAAACAGTGTCTTCAGCTACCAAGGTGGCTCCCCTGCTACTCCCATCTGGGCTGCTCAACAGGAGAGTCGCCTACCTGCAGGAACAGCTGCCTTTCACTCAGGTCCGGTAGCCCTCCAATCCTTGGCAACTTCGGGCCCCCAACCAGACCAAGACTTGGGTTATTTCCCCAGCGGCCAAGGCGCTCACGCTGGGGTTATGCCAGCCCAAAGCTTCATTGACTCCCGCTCCTATCGACGCCCAAGTCGACTCCTCTACCGGTCACTCCAGCTACCGTAATCGCTCAGTTGGAGCAACCGCTACCTTCAGCCCCACTGAGTGTTGGCCAAACACTCCCCTTGTGATATCTCTTCCCAGCTGCCTGCTTTCTCCAACTCAAGCCTGCTCTTGCACGCTCGCTCTTCCGTACCGGCGCGCTCACTCTCTATTACTTCCTGCTTTCTTCAGCAACCTCCGTCTCTTTCTCTCTTTCCGCTTTGTTCTGCCCCTTCTAACCGACTCGCGCTTCTATATATTGAGAGGGGCATAGCAGCTGCAGCACGTTAGGAACAATCACGGATGTAGGCAGTCCCTCACCTGTGCACTAGGTGAGAAACACCCACAACGCAGGTGAGAAACACCCACAACGCAGATTGCCCCGAGATCCGCTACAGCCACCACAGCCCCTCACTAAGCCACGAGCGTGGTGATTACTTATTTAAAAATTGGCCTTTGCTAAGAGAGCTGTGGACCCATAACACCACATTCCACCCCCCATAAGACTCCAGTTGCATGGGAAGGCTCCACGCCACTGCCAACCCAGTGCAACTCGGTGTTAACTATGCACCTCGCTAGGGCCCACAGTCCAGCTGCACTCGAGCATGCCCTCACTCACTCGTTTGCCTTCGCGCTCTCTCTCTCTCTTTCTCTCACCGGCTTTCTCCTCATTTCCTTCCAGCAACCTCCGTCTCTTGTTTCCGTTCATTTCTCTTTCTCTCTTCCTGTTTTGTTCTTCTCCCTTCTAACCGACTCGCGCTTCTATATATTGAGAGGGGTCATAGCAGCTGCAGCACGTTAGCAGCCTCAGGAACAATCACTGATGTGGGCAGTCCCTCACCTGTGCACTAGGTGAGAAATGCCCACACTGCAGATCGCCCTGAGATCCGCTACAGCCACCATGCCCCCTCACTAAGCCACGAGCGCGGTGATTACTTAATTTAAAAACTGACCTTTGCTAAGAGAGCTGTGGACCCATAACACCACAGTGCCCTGTTTGTGCTGCTAATTAACTTCTTGTGAATTCATTTTAATTGAATTGCTTTTTTAAGATTTGCTCCCCTGAATTTCTCCATCGCTGCTCTGATTTGCTTCATTTCTTTCCTTAAAAGGCACCCAAACAGAAATGAAATGTGAAGTGAGGGAGCCAACAGAAGACCAACTAAGTCAGGGCCTGAAACTCCGACCAATTTCACTCCAACCAGTTGCTTAATGAGGTGCCGATTCTTTTTGTTAATTAAACCCGTTTTTTTAATTTCGTGGGTTGTTGCTGCTCTCACGGTTCATTAGCCGACATTTCTGAAATTGTTGATTTTCTCTTTCTAAAAGCACTGGGAACCTGAGCAGATCGACATTCCTGAGACCTTCATCTTTCTTCATTTTCAGATACTATATGATGGACACCAGTTGCTTTGGCTTATTTTGTATCACATTATTGTTTGGCTGCTAATTAAGGAAAAAGAAACAATTAAGGCATCTGAGTCAATTAAAATTGAGCTCAAAAGAAGTTAATTAGCAGCATAAACAGGGCACTCATTAAGAAAAAGGTTAGAATGAAAACCTGCAGCCAAGGTGGTCCTCCAGGACTGGAGTTGGCGACCCCTGCTATAGATCACCTGTCTATACAGAATTTGTGTTCTATACTTTAACTGTTCATGCTAACCATCAACTTTAAAGACTTCCCTTAATTATATTTTTCGTGAGTAAGCTTGAATGCTACATGCTCATTACACCATGACTAGATACTGTATAATGCTATTGCAAGTATGGTGAAAATACCAAAGTCTGGCTGACGGTGTCAAGTTTGAGCGATCCTCGCCTTGCACATCTCTCTCTCTCTCTGTTGCATTCTGCAACAATAAGATTTGACTGAACATCTAGTAATTACTAAAGCAGAGTAGAGGCAGGAGTTTGACTGGTGTGTTCCAAAAACATCCAGCATACATTACGCTGTCACCTAAATATGCGCAGGCTGTGACAAGCTTGTAGTGCTGGAAAGGACATTGTCATACTGAAGTGTTGCTCACTTTGTTACATATAAACACAAACCTACACATAAGTGGAGAAGGCATCTTGCAACAGCAGTCGCACAGATCGCCGAGCAAATTTTGATTGCAGCAAACCTAGGGTCATTTTCACTGCTAAAATATTGAGGGGGCTCACAGAAGCATTATGATCACGGCTCACTGCTCTTTGAGCTTTGTATCACACTGGGACACGGCATTGCAGCAGTGACAGCTGCCACATACAGTGGCTAACCGCCTAAATGAATGATCGGCCCACTCTGCTGTAACATTCTGTGCTGTTGCTAGTGGAGTGAAATGCTGTGATCATTGCAGAAATCCAGGGTAGGGACACAGGAGCTCATTGAAATACCACAATGGCTTCTCAGACACATGCTACATGTGTTTTAAGTGTTGTTGAAATTAAGTCACTTTATTAGACACTGAGGAGACAGCTGCCACATGCAGTATCCAAAAGCTGAAAATAATGTCTAGTCCACCCTGCTATAATAAGTCCTTTCAGTGACTTTTTTTTCCTACTTTAGACAGGCATATTGCAGAAGTTTCAGTTACATTTTAGTTCAGTTTATTCTTCCAGATGCTCTTTTTCACCTTAAAGCCGAATGTACTATATACCAACCATGCATCCATCCTTTGTCAAGCTCATCAAAGATCAAAAGGGGCTGAGGAATATCCTGGAAACATCCAATGCAAGGTATGAACCAACCCAGGATGTTGTGCCCATCTGTTTTATGGTACACTTAGGGTTGGGAGCGAGATCCTGCCCCAAGTGGAGGAGTTCAAGTATCTCGGGGTCTTGTTCACGAGTGAGGGAAGAATGGAGCAGAAGATTGACAGGCGGATTGGTGAGTCGTCCTCAGTGATGCGGGCTCTGCATCGGTCTGTCGTGGTGAAAAAGGAGCTGAGCCGAAAGGCAAAGCTCTTAATTTACCGATCGATCTACGTTCCTACCCTCACCTGTGGTCATGAGCTGTGGGTAGTGACCTGAAAGAACGAGATCACGAATACAAGCGGCTGAAATGAGGTTCCTCCACAAGGTGTCTGGGCTTTCCCTTAAAGATCGGGTGAGAAGCTCAGTCATCCGGGAGGAACTCAGAGTAGAGCCACTGCTCCTCTGCCTCCTGGACGCCTCCCTGGTGAGGTGTTCTGGGCATGTCTAACTGGGGTAATGCCCCGGGGAAGACCCAGGACACGCTGGAGGGACTATTTCTCTCGGCTGGCCTGGGAACGCCTCGGGATTCCCTTGGATGAGCTAGTATAAGTGGCCAGGGAGAGGGAAGTCTGGGCATCTCTGCTCAAGCTGCTGCCCCCGCATCCCAATCTTGGATAAGCGGAAGAGGATGGATGGATGGATCTATAAGGCAGCAGGGCTAACCACTTGGCTTTCCATGGATTTTCCTGCAATTTGTTTTTACCCTCACAAGCCTCTCACATTGGGGATGTGGTGTTTTTGATAATGTGCAGTGTTCATACAAGCCATTTAGTGTGATGGACGAAAAGCTTTGTGTCATCAGGCCATAGAACTGTCTCCCAGCTGATTCAGAATATCTCGTGTACTATTTGAGAAACTCTAGCCGAGATGTAATGTGGTAGAAGTTAACATATTAATCAAGGAAAGAAACTTATCCACTACTAGGACAAGTTTGATAAAAACCTCTTTGAGTCAGAAACCTGGCAGGAGAAAACCTGTCCACTGCATCTTTAATTATCTCATCAGCAGTTGCTTGAAGAGGGGGCATTCATCACAACAGTCGGTTACGAAATGATCAGAATGATAAGGGAGGAGTTTATAAACAACTGAATTTACCTAACAGTGCCAATTAATGCTTCATTTACTCTGATTGGTTCATTGGTCGCTGGAAAGGGCTGTGTGGCACTCCCGATCATCTATGCAAAAGAATGAAGGTCCAAGTCTTCAGAGTCCTGGTGCTTCCTGTCTTGCTATATGGTTTGCGAGACATGGACGCCATCCAATGACCTGAGATGAAGACTGGACTCCTTTGATACTGTGTCTCTTCGGAGAATCCTTGGGTACCACTGCTTTGGCTTTGTGTTGCTCACAGAGTCCCAAATGAGGCACATTGCCTGCATTGTGAAGGAGTGCCAGTTATGGCACTGCGGCCATGTGGCGCAATTCCCAGAGGGTGATCCGGCTCACAGGATCCTCATTGTTGAGGACCCGAGTGACTGGACCAGGCCAAGGGGATGCCCACTTAACACCTGGCTGCGGCAGACGGGGGGTCATTTCTGGAGGGTGGGACTGGACAGTGTGTCTGGTTGCCAACCAGGATCCCAAGCTGTTTCGTCATGTGGTGGGTGCGGCAACAAGCTGTACCAGTGCATGCTCCCAAACCAGACCTGACCTGTTCGTTGGTCAGCACCCAAATGACATATTAAAATAAAAGACTATTGTACTATACTCTTGTTCTTCTCATATCCTGTGGGGTCAGCATTTACCCTTGAAATCTCTGTGTCTGTGACTACTGTCCAGTCTTGTTATTTACAGGCCACCTGCTGATCTCTTAATCATCTCTTAGTACATCTTGTGTATTACATCTGTCTTTCCTGGTACATTCTGGTCTTTTGTTATTTAACAAAAGAATTTTGTTTTTTTAAGTCCTTGAAATGATTTTGTTATCATGGCATTGATTTGTGCTTAAAATAGACCTTTTCGGCCGATGTAATTTAAGAGCTTCCTGTTTAAACGGGGCTGCGAGACGTGAACTCGGCTCTTTGGCGCACCTCATTTGATTTTTTCCGGCAAACAAATTTTCAAAACAAACCGTATTTTACAACTCTAATCAGAGTCGGAGTAATAATTATGTTGGCGTGGTCATCTTAGATCTGAGATCAGCTAAAATTTAAACAATGACCGTTGTTAATACCCAGCCGTCATTACTCAGTTTGCCATTAGGTGTCTGAAGGATGGATGCCAAAACCGAACTGTCCAAAGATAGATTTCAATGTACCAAGCAAATGGCAATATGTTCTAAATTACTTATGGTTCCGGAGCTGTCGAAGGGTTTAAGTCAGTCGACGATGTTAGTACTGGAAAGTATGCCCCACCAAACCAACGTTCAAAAAACCAACTGAACTTACGGTTATCTGCTCGAACCAACACCAACTTACTATACTCGGCCGTCCAGCGGCGTCAATGAAGCCTTCAAACATTCTTAGCCAATCATGCAATACTGCGTCCGCGTTTGCCACGTTATGTTCTAACTACAGAGGCAGAGTCCCATTGCATGGTTCTAACTTGTATTGAGTTGAGTTATTGACGCAAACACCATACATACGGGGTATTGACGCAAACACGATACATACGGATAGTATCAAATTATATATAAGGATTCAATGTGCACTGCAAACCAGACTACTTAACTACTGTTACCTCTAAATTATTCTTTAACAGTTATTGTGTTAACAGTGGCTTTCTGTTTGCCAAACCCCATAATGCTTTGAGTGGTACAGCTATTACCTTCACATTCTCTCCCATTGCAGCCACTGTAGCTTGTGACTCCTTCAGAGTTCTCACAGGTCTCCTGGTGTGGCTTTCCTCCCTGGGCGTCTTCTTGCACATTCAAACAGTTGTTAAGGATGGTCTCCTCTAGGCAGATTTACTGCTGTGCCTTACCCTTTCCATTTCTTCATGATTGAATTAACTGGATATTCGGCAACTTGAAGATTTTCTTGTCTCCATCCACCTGACTTGTGCTTTTCAGTTACTGTATATAGTCGCGTTTAAGCTCTCCCGCAGATGAGTCGGGCCTTGATTTTACCGTATAATTTCCGGTATTATATAATGTCGGTTGTATAAGTCGAATGCGGAAAACTCACGCTACTGGTCCAAGAGATTACGATATGCTAACGCCCACCTGAGAGAGTAACCCCGGAGCACACAGCCTTTTTTTTTTCTATGTATTGTGCCTACATGACCACACAGTAATACCCCAACTATTCCGAAGCAACATTTGCACTGTTTTGTGTTTTTTTTAGTATCTCACACCCTCATACACCTTTATCGTAAGAGCATCACTTATCTATGATGGAGCGTTCGATCAGAAGAAAATACGAAGCTGGTTTTAAATTAAAAGTTGTTGAAATGGCGAAAGAAATTGGTAACTGTGCTACTGCAACAAAATTTGATGTGTCTGAGAAACTGGTGTGAGACTGGAGGAGGCAAGAAGATGTAAAAAAAAAAAAAAAAAAAAAAAGTGGCGTATTCTTGAACAAGTGTATAAGTCGGGGTCTGATTTTATGCTCGATTTTTCGGGTTTCATGACCCGACTTTTACGTGATTATATACGGTACCTTTTGATGGAGTTGCTGTGAGTGTTCTCGTGTCTTCATTTTGTAGGTTAGACCCACCATACTGATTCACCCCAACTTGGCCCTTTCATATTTATATGCATTTAGACTGTAATCAAGTGAAACCCCGGACAGGTGACCCCCATTGATCTACTTCTGTAACTTCTAAAACCAGTTGGCTGCACCAGTGATGATTTAATGGTGTTGTAGTAAAGGGGGTGAATATTTTGTGCTGTCAGTTAATTTGTGTTTTATGTTTGTTATAAATTTATGTCTCTTTGCAGAGATCTGATTTCATTTTGACATTAATGAGCCCTTTTGTGTTGATTAGTGTCAAAAAGGCCCAATGAAATCCACTGGGATAGAATGTTGTGTAACCGTAAAACTTTGTAAACTCCCAGGGGGTGTGAATACTTTTTGTAGACCCTGCCTTTCTTAGGTGTTGTCATCAGCGTGGCCTAATCAGCTAGTGTATTATGGACTAGTGTACAGGAGACTTCAGAAGGAGCAAAGACTGTTCTTGATATTCTCAAATCCAAAGCTGTCATTTCGTTCAGAAACCACCAGCCAAAGAGAAGTCATTAGAGACCCCTTGGGAAGAAGTGCCTCCTAACTCAGATCTCTAGCAGAAGAAGGCAAACCCAGGGGGTACCTGGGAAAGATGCCCTCCGGCGTACAAGGAGTGAAGAATAGATTATGAAGTCTGAGAGAAGGAACATTTTTATATACTAATAAAAGCATGCTCGATGTTTTCCTTCATTTTTGTATTTCATAACAGGATCTGTGTGTCTTCTTTTCAGGGGGCCGAGTTTCTGTTAAAGGCAATTTGAACTAATAATTTTCAACATTAGCCAAGATAACTATGTAGTGTTGTCAAGATCACTGTGGTGTCATCTCTTCCATTTCTTTGCAATTTCCTCATTATTGTTGTGTTCTCAATGTGCTTTTTATGCCACATTTTCTAAGAATTAATTTTGAACCAGAATTGTCCCCAGTACATATTTAATGCTTTTGTCTCTTAGCAACAACGTCTCTTACAGAAATGATTTTGCTCAGGAAAAGTATTTTATTGTGGATTTAATTTCCTAGCTTGTTCGCCTTAATTTATTTGCTAAGCCTTTCTTATATAGGCTGAGATTTAGAAGGGTTACTTAAGGCAATGTTTAAAATATGCCTATATTATGCAAATCGTATGCACCTTAAACACTATAATATACTTTAAATGAATTGTAATTGTGTAATTGTTTTTCTTCAAATGTATGGAGCTGCTTTTTTACCCCACATTTTGTATTTTCATTTCTGGTGTGACCACCGGGGGGCGTAGCAGTACCCCAGACTCACCCAGACACAACTCAGTCCTGGGTTCAAATGCAAGGACTTCTTTATTTTTTTACCTCCACCATTCTTCTAATTATCTTCCAAAATTACATAATTACTAGAACAATTCTCTTTCCTTCATCCACACCTCACTTGAAGCCTCGTCTATACTCCTCCCGACTCTGACTAACTCTTATAGGAAACTCGTTGTATTTTATGCCAGACCCGAGAGTATTTCACATGCCACAGCATTGCACAGGCAGAAGTCCATTAATGAGGTCATACCGATCCCTGATAGCTTCCCCTGGCGGCACCCAAGAACCCCAACAGGGCTGTCCCATAGGACAACAATTCCCAGCCTGCCCTGAAAATATTCCAATCGGTGTCTCACCAGTGGGATGCTGCCACCTTGTGTATGTGGGGAGAATAGAGCTTTGGGTGGCAGACGTGTCTTGGCTTTCATTTCTGGGCAGAAGCCCAACCTCCATCCAGTCCCCCACAACAGTCACAATGGAAACCTTTAGACTGTCCGAAATTAAATTGGTGGCTGGTTAATTCTGACCACCTGTGTCTGATTAATTTCTTAAACACATTTAATTCAAACATTTCATTTAATCAAGGGGGCAGTTTTTGTAATTTGATCATAGACATGCAGTCTAAGCTATCTGTCCATTTTTTTAACCCTCCTGTCAAGTTGGTGCTTGTGAGTATCCTGTGTCTTATCCCATCAGCATTACTAGTAAGGCAGGAATTAACCTGAAGAAGATTCTAGCCCATTGCAAGGCACGTACAGAAACACCAATCCTCACTGACTCTGAGCCAGTTTGTAGTCTTTCTGTAACCTAAATTCATGATTTTAGTGTGTGGGAGGAAAACTTGAGTATCTGGGGAAAAATTCATGCAGACGTGGCAGATTCCATATGGACATGAGTGGCATTCAAGCCTGTGCTCTTGGAGCTCTGCAGTGCACTGCAGCTTTATGCTGCCCAGTTTAAATATATATAAATTTAAATACATAAAGTATATATTTATCCATCTTAATCTAGTGCACATTTCTTGGATAGTAGCGTGGGTCTGAAGCAATAACTGTGAGGAAGCAACACTATCCACTCTGCCACCCTTCAACGCCAGCTAATTCTTTCTCTTATATTTAAGTCTACTGTATGTCTTCCCATTTGCTATCTTAATCACATGGATTATGACAAAAATCATTTTTTATGACTTAAAATCAAAGCAAAGTACTAATCCTACATGTGCCACTTGTGCAAATTAAACATCAGTGGATGAAAATTACATTTACAGGTGGACTTCACACTTACAGCAGGTTACTTTCTGGAAAAATGTGCCGCAGGTGGAAATAATGCAAGTTGAAAATCTGATTGGAGACAAAGATTCAGTGTGGTGTACATGACTCGACACATTAACTGTTACATATGTTTGTTTCATTTTTTAATATTGCTATCATTGCCATAATTAGTCAGCAGTCATTAGAACATTACAACAATCAAGACGAGAACAGGCCATTCAGCCCAACAAAGCTCGCCAGTCTGATCCACTTATTTCTTCTAAAAAAACATCAAGTCAAGTTTTTAAAGTCCCTAAAGGTACGGAAGTCGAGAAAGGACGTACAATATCATTATTTTTTTTTTTAATTGTCTCCTCGAGATAACAGACTAACTTTATTGAGATCTCGAGAAAACAAAAATTTGTTTTCTTGAGATAAAAGAATAATTTTATCGTGATCCTGACAAAACGAAACTTATCCTTTGCTCTTGGGATCAGGCTCGCTTAGATTGCGACGCCTATACAGCTGAAGCCTTACTAACCGTCTTCTAAAATGATGGACACTAATGTTATTATTTTCTAAATTAAGGCATAAACATATTTCAGCCTGCGGTCAGCCCTTGATTGAACAAAAATGTGATGGGCTGATCAATACAGTTCTGCTGTTCTGCCATTTCAAACAGGACATGGATTCAATTAGATAAACATTAAACGTTAGATGCAGTTATTTCATAATTTCAAGAAAGCAAGATTTCGATAAAATTATTCCGTTATCACGAGAAAACAAAGTTTGTTTTCTTGAGATCTTGATAAAATTAATCCGTTATCTCGAGGAAACTTTAAAAAAAAAAAATAACGATATTGCACGTCCTCTCTTGGCTTCCGTAATAAAGTCTTAGTGTCTACCACACTACTTGGTAGCTTATTCCAAATGTCTATTGTTCTTTGTGTAAAGAAAAACTTCCTAATGTTTGTGCGAAATTTACCCTTAACAAGTTTCCAACTGTGTCCCCGTATTCTTGATGAGCTTGTCTTAAAGTCACAGTCTCGATCCACTGGACTAATTCCCTTCATAATTTTAAACACTTCAATCATTAGAACATTAAAAAAACTCGAGACGAGAACAGGCCATTCAGCCCAACAAAGCTCGCCAGTCCTATCCACTTATTTCTTCTAAAAAAAACATCAAGTCGAGTTTTGAAAGTCCCTAAAGTCTTACTGTCTACTACACTACTTGGTAGCTTATTCCAAGTGTCTATCGTTCTTTGTGTAAAGAAAAACTTCCTAATGTTTGTGCAAAATTTTACCCTTGACAAGTTTCCAACTGTGTCCTAAATCAAAAATAACAGTAAATACAAGTAAACTCACTGGCTCCCTAGCTCATTCACAATGAACCTCCAGGGACTTTGGGAGACCCTCCGGATTTACAGGGCGAAGGACAATTCCTAGCGGAGACTGACAGGTGTCCCAACCAATGGGGGACCAGCCATAAAACACATGGAACATAACACAGGTAACCAATATACTACACAGACAAAATATCAACCAAAGTAACATTAATATAAATAAAAGAATCAAGAATGAACAAAATATGAACCCCAGCCAGTTGGGGGTTTTGGGGTAGGGGGTGTTGATGGAATCCCAGCAGAAATATCCATCCATTATCCAACCCGCTATATCCTAACACAGGGTCATAGGGGTCTGCTGGAGCCAATCCCAGCCAACACAGGGCGCAAGGCAGGAACAAATCCTGGGCAGGGTGTCGGCCCACCTCAGGGCACACACACCCACACACCAAGCACACACTAGGGACAATTTAAGATCGCCAATGCACCTAATCTGCATGTCTTTGGACTGTGGGAGGAAACCGGAGCACCCGGAGGAAACCCACGCAGACACGGGGGAGAACATACAAACTCCACGCAGGGAGGACCCAGGAAGCGAACTCGGGTCTCCTTACTGCGAGGCAGCCCAGCAGAAATATAACAATCCCATTGTAATGCAGGGCACATCTGCCTTGAAGACATATTGTTTGGGGAAACCAGAAGAATAAACATTTCAAAAGTTAGCTGAGTTTTAGACAGTTGTAACAGATCTTTTGATTATTTTATTTGATTTTTGATATACGGTATTAATCCCTAAGGGGAAATCATCTTTCTCCATGACCTTTGGGTATCAGAGCTCAGGGTCAGCCATTGTACAGTGCCCCTGGCACAATTTTCAAGTTAAAGGCTTTGCTGATGAACCCAATGGAGTAGTATCCCTTCTAGCAGTAACAGGATTTGAACCTTCAGCCTTCTAGGTATGAGCACAGATCCTTAGCCACAGTTTTGACCAAATCAAAACCAAAACCCTAAGTATTAGTTGAAGTTCACTGTCTACTTTTTAACCAGAATAAACAAGAAAAGCAACAGCGCATGTAAGGTTCGCTGTTATTGTCCTAATCTTGGATGTCATGGGATGTCCAGGGCGACATTTCCTGATTATTTATACATGAAAATTATCCCAGAAAAAGGAATAATAATTAAAAGTGAAATAAAATCATATAAATAAACCTCTATAGCCTTTGATCCTTGCCCACACTGTTGCTTTGTTCTGTCAGAAAGATAGAGAGACTTGGCCTAAGTGGTGCCAAAGCTCACAAAGACATTCAGTGCTCGGTGGATTCTGAAGCCACCGAAAGGAGTCATTTTTCCATCTTAACTACTAATTGCACATAATGCTTAATAACAGTAGATTTTCTGAGATGGCTACACATTTGCTTGAATCAATTAATTTGTCATTTTCATCAACACTTTACACAGTAGGGTGCCATAGTTTCAGGTACTTAGTGGTTTTAGTTTGCAGCAATCCAGTCACTCTCACCAAGTGTGATCAAAGCCTAACATAATTGCTTTTCTACTGTTGCATTACACAGTTCCTAGGTCATATTTTTTTCTTTGAATAGGAAATTTTGAGACTACAATAAAAAAAAATATATAAAAAGTACACCCTCTTTTTTAATTCTAAGGTTTTACATTTCAGGACATATCATCTGGTCCTTAGCAGGTCCTAAAATTAGGTAAATACAACCTCAGATAAACAATACATGACATACACCGTGTAATTATTTATTTAGCAAAAACTAAGCCAAAAATGCAGAAGCAGTGTGTGAAAAACTAAGTACACCCTTAATGCTTCCATAGGAATTAAGAGGGTAAGTAGTAGCAAGGTGCTGCTCATCAAATGCACTTGATGAATTGATCATCAGCAAGTGTGAGCAACTCAGCGAAAGCAACAGCAGTTGGTCTGGAGCATTCAGGTGTGAGTAAACACAGTGCCAAGGAGGAAAGCCATCAGGAGCGATCTCAGAGAAGCAGGTATTACTGCCCATCAATCTCAGTAGGGTTATGAGGCCATTTCCAAACAATTTGAAGTTCATCATTATGCAGTGAGAAAGTGTATTCACAAGTGGAAAACATTCAAGACAGTTGCCAGTCTTCCCAGGATTGGATGTCCCAGCAAATTTGAGCTAAGGTCAGAGAAATTGCAAAAAAACATAAGAGCTATATCTCAGACTCTACAGGCCTCAGTTAACGTGTTAAATGTTAAAGTTTATGACAGTACAATTAGAAAAAGGCTGAACAAGTATGGCTTGTTTGGAGCAATTCTCTCCAAAAAGAACATGGCAGCATGGCTTAGGTTTGCAAAGTTGCATCTGAACAAATCACAAGACTTCTGGAACAATGTCCTTTGGACAGATGACACCAAAGTGGAGATCTCTGGCCATAATGCATAGTGCCATGTTTGCCAAAAACCAAACACACAACATATCAACACAAATGCCTCATACCAACTGTCAAGCATGGTGGGTGGAGGGCTGATGACCTGGGCTTCTTTTGCAGCCACAAGACCCTGGCATCTTGCAGTCCTCGAGTCAACCGTGAATATCTCTGTATACCAAAGTATTCTAGAGTCAAATGTGAGGCCATCTGATAGCTAAAGCCTGGCCGAAATTGTGTCATACAACGGGACAATTATCTCAAACGCACCAGCTAATCTACGAGGGACGTTCAAAATGTTTCCACACTTTTTTTAACTCTATTTATTGAGAATTTAAAAAACAAATTGCATCAATTTTCGACATAGTCACCTATGCAATGCGATTTTCCCGGCGTCGTACCAACTTTTTAATGCCTAATTACTACTCCCCCCGCCTTCACCGTTTCCAACGAAAAATTTAAAATTGCGGAAAACTTTTTGAACGTCCCTCGTATATGTGAAATACTTTGTGACTTTGTGTCTGTGAAAGGTGCTACATAAATAAAGTTTGCTTACTTTCCTAAAATAGCACAGTATTTAAATCTTATTCTAAAGTATATTCCTTTTAGTGATTGTTTGATTTAACTACCGTGGATAAGTTCTCCCGCAGATAAGCCGGAAGTTGATTTTGTATAATTTATGTTATCTTATAACATCGGTCGTATAAATCGAATGCAGAAAACTGACGCTGTTGGTCCAAGAGATTACGATATGCTAACGCCCACCTGAGAGAGTAACCACGGAGCACACAGCCTTTTTATTCCGAAGCGACGTTTGCACTGTTTTGTGTTTGTTGTAACTCACACCCTCATACACCTTTATCGTAAGAGCATCCCTTATCAACAATGGAGCGTTCGATCACAAGAAAATATGAAGCTGGTTTTAAATTAAACGTCATTGAAGTAGCAAAAGACACCGGTAACTTTGATGCATCTGAGAAACTGATGCGAGATTGGAGGCTACAAGAAGATGTAAAAATAAAATAAAATAAATAAATAAATAAAATTAAGTGTCGCATTTTTGAATGGCCGTATAAGTTGGGATCTGATTTTTATGATCGATTTTTCAGGTTTCAACACCCAACTTATACGTGAGTATATACAGTAAATGAGAATAAAAAGGTATGAAGTATTATAGAATCCATTTGCACAAAAATAATCAGATTGGTAAAAAAATATATATTTATTGATGAATTATAGCATTCTAAACTTTGCCACCTTCTATATACTTTCTCCTCCTGATCTCTACACCGCTCCATACGTATCTTCTATTGATTGAAACAGTGCTGGAAGTCTTCTTGCTTGAGGCTCTTCAACAGGCTTGCCGTTTCTGTCTCCACTTGATCCATTGAAGAAAAATGTGTTCCCTTCAGTTCACTTTTGATTTTTGGGAACAAGTAAAATACACAGGGAGCTAAATCGGGTGACTAGGGAGGATGATCAAGGACAGGAATGTTTTTGTCAGTCAAAAACTGCTTTACGGAAAAAGCAGTATGATCACGTCGAACAATCTAATCCACCATTTTGATGTTTTCATCCGTCCGAGATGAGCGTGGACGATTTGGGCATTGAACGTCTTACACATTTTCTTGTCCTTCCTTGAAACGTTTGTGCCACTCAAAAAGTTATGTGCGAGAAAAGCTGTTTTCACCGTACACTGTTTTTTATCAATTCATAAGTTTCTGTGGCCGTTTTGTTCAATTTCTCGAGAAAGTTGACATGGATTTGCTGTTCGATTTCTTTTCACCTGACATTATAGAGGCAACTTGTGTTCCATTGTTGTGCAAATACTGACTGGGCTATTCACAGGATATACCTTGCCGGTCGGCGGTTTGAGAGGTTGTGGAGGAAGGGATATAGTTCTATGATTCACGTCCGACCGACCTCCAGATGGTTTTCCAGGAAAGCCTCAAGCCCAGCCCGGTTATTTTGTGTCTCGCCTCGTATTGCCTTTTCCCATCTTATTTGGCTTGGAAGAGCCATTTTTTCGCTGTTATTTCATTTGTCGTCCAACCCGTTCAATCTCCTTCAGCTCGGTGTCAGACTGTAGCCTATCCTTGTAGCATCCCACATAAGGCAGGAACCATCCCTGAACAGGGTGAGCTTAAGAACAAATCCAGACTCTCCCACACCAAATCAATGTATAGCTGCTAGTTGATCTAACACGTATATTTTGGGGAGTAGAGACCAATACTGGAGTTCCTGTGCCGATCAGGGGAGAACGGGCACAACTCGGAGAGAGGGCCCAGACTGGGAGGCAACCAGACTAGGCTTTGCACCATCAACCTGCTTTAAAACAGCATTATAAAATCTTTTCTTTTAGCTTGCTGTTTATGCCAAGCCCTGTCTGCTTTTGTTTTATGCATGTCAGCTACCTGTTTGATTTTTTTTTACTGGCTGTATGTATTTATTAAGCTGAATATTTTCCCAGGTTTATTGTATCCATTGCTTTATTTCTTCTTTATGTAATCAGTGATTGTTTTGTAACAGGCTTTGCAACATCATTCACTTTGAAAGAAGCAATAAAGTACACTGAAGGCTGAGCTGTGCTGCTCAAAGGAAAAAAGAATCGAACAATCCCACTCAATCTGAGGTAGCACATTAGAACAAGCACTGGAGTATCTACTGTATATTGGACTTCTAACGCTTAATGCTTTACTCTTAGTTTTATTTGGCTAAAAAATATTCTAAAATATGCATTGAAATACATTGTTTTTTTTTTTTATTTGGTTTAAGCACTCCCCATTTAGATATGTATCCATACCTTCCATCTCATTTTAAAAGCCATTGTCTGGTCTTCCTGGGCTGGCTTGTTTGAGCTCATACCCCCCAGAGGTTTGCTTTCTCCACTTCATAGAATGTTGAATATCCCCAGGGGTGAGACCAATCCTTCTCACTTCTATTCTCATCTTTTTTGGCGGGCCTGCCTCTTGGCTTCATACTGTGCCTGCCTGTTTCTCTGTTTTATAGCCACATAACTTATTATTTCCTCTCCTATCCTTTCTCTCAACTCTGTACTTGTCTGCCTTTCCCATACATTGAAAAACATTCTGAGCGTTCCCATATGAAGTAACTGACGTTGAATATCTCGTAACAACAACACGTCACGGTCAGGGATCTGTTAGATGGTAAGCTGACGTTGGGTATTTCGTAGTCAAATGTGTTGAATGCAGAAGATAATGAGTAGATGTAAAGACTTGTATTATGTAATATCTACTGTTGATTTCTGTTCTGTACTTGTATTATTTCTTTTGCACTATTACACTCACCTAAAGGATTATTAGGAACACCATACTAATACGGTGTTTGACCCCCTTTCGCCTTCAGAACGGCCTTAATTCTACGTGGCATTGATTCAACAAGGTGCTGAAAGCATTC
>JANRMT010062845.1:8959196-8978200 GCA_026402145.1 Polypterus bichir lapradei | reverse complement strand
GTGTATATTTTGTTGGGGATTACTTGTGTTTTGCTCTGTGTATTGTATTGACCCCTTTCTTTGACACCCACTGCACACCCAACCTACTTGGAAAGGGATCTCTCATTGAATTGCCTTTCCCAAGGTTTCTTCCTTTTTTTCCCTCCTACAAAGGTTTTTTTTTTTGTTTGGGGAGTTTTTCCTTGTCTACTTAGAGTGTCAAGGCTCTGTCAAAAGGCAGGGCCTGTTAAGGCTCGTTTATACTTCACGCTCAGAACGCTTACATGCACGCATCATGGCTGCCTCACGTTCCCAGCGTTCATTTCACACATCCTCTGAGCAGGCCCTCCGAAATTAACGCGATGTGTGCGCGAGTTGCAATACCAGCACAACATCTGGGGGTGCAGTGTGATCAAGTGGGAACATGATGTCAGAGTCTCTGTTTACTATCTACATGTGACAGAAAGCCGATTTGAGGATCCTCCGGGACCGATTTGCATGCTTCGATGTTTTATGAATGGTTCGTCGATGATGTGGTGAAGCAGGATGCCGACATACAAATGCATTCTTGGTGCTTTTATATTCAAGCATTGCATATCTAAAACGTAATGACGCGTCGCACATTCCATCTTATGTGCCGTCTTTTTTTTTTTTTTGCAGCTGCACAACAACATCAGAATGTACGGTGATGTATTTGAGGTGTAGAGAAAAAAATAAGGACATGGTGAAAAGGTCTATTTTTTGATTAAAGTGTAAACTTCAACTTATTCTTGAAATGTCCACTTTAACCTCATAGTTTTCTTTATCATTAAAGTAGACCATCGTAAACGTCATCTTAAAACCGACCCAGCTGTTAATCGCTATGTGCTTCTGAGGCTTCCTCTTGACCTGACCGCAGCAATCACTACACAGAACATATTACATTTATGATATTCCAGCTCTCTGCACATTTAGAATCCTTAGATTTATACTTGATATCATTTTCATGATGAAATGCATTAAAGTATGTATGTTACATTTTACAGATAAGTCGTTAACTTTATTTAAATAATGAATACTGATAATAATTACACATGTTGTGGCGGCATGGTGGCACGTCGCTGGTGTTCCCTGCCTGGAGTTTGCATGTTTTCCTGGTGGGTTTCCACAGTGTGCTCAGGTTTTTCTTCCAAAGGCATGATGCTAGTGTATGTGAGTGCTTGTGTTCTCACCTTGCGATGAGCTGGTGCCCCGTCCAGGGATTTTTCTTCTTTCTCACGCTCAATGCTCTTGCTGGAACGGGTACATCCCGGATTGATGGATGTAATCATTAAACATCCTTTTCAGAGATCTTGTGGCAAGGTGTTTTCGGAATTTAATGGATGTTTCAGGCAATTCACAACACAGCGAAGCCAAACGTTTTCTTGCCATGATGATATCTCGTACTATCACCTGGTGGAATCTTCCAGATTTACGTAAAGTACACGCGAAAGTATAAACAGTATGATGCTTTCATAGCAGTAGCGTCCGCTGGAACACGTGTCACGTCGTGTGAAGTATAAACCTGGTGTAGCCGCCGAAGTATAAGGCGAAGTTGAGCACAGGCAAAACGCGTGCCGAAAGAAATCTCTCAGTCCAGAAGTTTGTTTTTAAAGTATTTAGTGTTAAAAGCAGATAATCCACACAAGAATAAAGGAAAAATTGTTACACACGTAGAATAAAAGACAAAAAAAAAGAAAAATGTATCTTCTATACACTTAGCTTTTCTTGAGAAACTTTAGTTATTTCTGTACTTAAAAGTTCTTTACTTCTTCTTTATATACTTAAAGGTTCCTAATTTCTTCTTCTGTACGCCTTAAGCACAGGGCTTCGTGCTTATAT
This sequence comes from Polypterus bichir lapradei, assembly GCA_026402145.1. Taxonomy (NCBI): domain Eukaryota; kingdom Metazoa; phylum Chordata; class Cladistia; order Polypteriformes; family Polypteridae; genus Polypterus; species Polypterus bichir. Next base: position 8,976,361 of record JANRMT010062845.1, on the reverse strand, counting down.
AAGCGCGTTATCTTTACGTGTTACTTCACACGCTCAAAGAGCCCGTAGGCGTTGGCACGAGCCCGGTTTAAAACCATATGCCCTCTATGCCTTACACATGGCAAGGCTGTCACTAACTGAAGAATAACATTTTTAGTCAGAGCTGTTAGAAATGGCAAGAACATACCAATTCTGCTCAACTTATGGGGGTTTTAGGAACCTCCCATAGATTATGCATTGTCATCTTAATATAATATTTATGAAAATGGCTCCTCTGCATGACTTCTTGTGTCATTTTGGGCTATATAAAAATAAATTGTATTGTATTGTATTGTACTTGAATGATTTTGATAAGGGCCACATTTTAAACGGTTAGGCTTGTGGAGTCTTTATGGTCACAGGTGGACTTCCATCGAGTTCTAGACTCATCAAGGACAATTAATGCACTCGACCACATTTTGGAGTGCCACAGCAAAGGGTCTAAATACTTATGGAATTTTTGATTTTTAATAAATTAGCAAACCTTTCTGACAGGTTTTCACTTTGCCGTAAGTGTAAATTGTTGGGCAATAATGGCAAATGTATACACTGCGGGTCAAAAGTTTTAGAACACCTCAGTTTTTTTTAGTTTTTATGGAAATGCGCAGTTTAATGTCTTCAGGTTTCATGAAATCATGGCATAGAACAAAGAAACAATGGCAACTAAAAACAATAAATAAAGCAATCATTAAGTGCACACAATTTAATTCAAATTTTTGATTAATCAAAGTAGCCTCCTTTTGCTAATATAACAGCCAAAATATGTTAACGCTTTTGATTCAGAATAGCAGTCACTCTGTGCAAGTCACCAACTCTGCCTCCAGCAAAAGAACCCCAGACCATCACAATTCCTCCTCCATGTTTGACAATTGGTGTTACACACTGAGGAACCATCACCATCGCCATCTCAACGGCATACAAACACCCTGTGTGATGAATCAAAGATTTCAAATTTGGATTCGTCGGTCCACAGGACTTTCTTCCAGTCTTCAGTAGTCCACAGCCGGTATTTCAAGGCCCTATTTTGTCCTTTAAGGAATGGCTTTCTTATGTCCACTCACCCTGTCAAACCTGCAGCACAAAGTCTCCTCTTCACAGTACAAACTGACACTCTGCACTGTTAAGCTGTGCTTGAAGCTGTTGTGCCGTGAGACCCCTGCGATCATGCAAGCTGGGGACCCTCAGAAACGTTTCTTCTGATTGGCTTGTGGCTTTGGCTCTGCCGGATCTCTTCCTATCAGAGTGTCGTCCAGTTTCCAGTTGCCTTTGGATTGTGTTGGACACCACTGGACTCACTGACATTTTGATTTTTTTTTTTTTTTTTTTTGCTGTTTCTTTAAATGAAAGGCCTAACACTTCTAAGAGTAACAACGCTTGGTCTCATTTCATTTGTTAATTGCCATTTTCTTGTCATTATCACTGGAATTTACAGCTTTCTACAGTGTCCAAGTCGTACTCCAGAGGGTATAATAACCCAGTGTGTTCTATCTCTGCTTTAAGACAGACCGAGGGTTTTTAAGTAATCAACAGAAGTTGGGTCACCTGTGCAAATTGTTTGCTTCAACTTGCAGGGATTCATTTACTTTAATTGCTGAAGAACATCAGTAGCTTGTAGCCTGTTAGTTTCTCCCTGAAGAAGGTCCATTTGTAATATTCTGAAATTTCCTTTTTTTTTCTTCAGTTTTTGCTAACCTAATCTTTTAAATTTAAACCTTTGGCAGTTTACCGCTTACTTTTTAGCCATTTTAGGTCATTCATTGCATTTAAACTGATTACATTTGAAGCAAAACTGGAAAAACTCTGGTGTTGTAAAACTTTTTGACTGGTAGTGTACATTGATAGATAAATCATTGTCATAATAATGTGCGCAGGAAGTGAAGGGGTCTGAATATTTTCTGAATCCTCTGTACGTATGAATCACAAATTTGGGTTTCAGACGTCATCTTAAAGTCTGTGCCTAAATATGTACAATGGGCCAAATCACATTTTTAAGGTGAAGCCTGTACTTTTATGTTCCTCTCACATACCCACAGATATGTAGATGCATAGATGTTTTTTGTTTTAATGAAAAGGTTTACAGTAGGTGATGACTTTACAGTAAGTGTGGTTTGGGCTCAGCTCTCAGCATTGGCATGGTCTGTGTTTGAGTCTGCGTGCTCTTTTAATTTTTCAGTGGATGCTTTAGCTTCTGCCCACATCCTGTTCATTTTGGGTCCTGGTTTGTGCTCAAAGCTGATTGGTTATACTGCAGATTCATCTGAGCCGTTCTTCATGGACCAAAAGCAGGTTAAAAGCCAGAAGAATGGACCTTTTAATACATGACCTGCCTTGTTCTAACATACTGTAGCATTCTCAAATCGTTAATTCAGTTGACCTTCACAGGGCCCAGAGCCTGTTCCAGCAGCACTGGGAGCAAAGCATGTCCCAGTACCTAAATGAGGAGCCATGTCCCAGTACCTAAATGAGGAGCCATCCCATCGTAACTCGTATCTCACAGAGGACAATTAGGAAGCACCAATTAACAGAACACATGTCTCTAGGGATGTGGATTATAATACCACAGAGACTGAAGAAAGCTTAGCAAAGACAATGATCTGAACCTTATATTTTATTTCATTATAATAAATTAGCCAGATATAAAGGGATCTGTGACAGACAGATATAAAGCAGCATAATATAAAGATAGATGGAGGGTCAGTGATAGTCGCTTAGTTTGTTAGTACTGTCCGTTCATACTTATTTACCTACTTGCTTTATGGATCCCTAGTGGAAATTCACTCGCTCTAGCAGCAACGTAAAGATCGTAAATAAAGTTATAATACACGTCAGTGGAATGCCAGGGTCTTTGAAACAAGGTCATCGAGAGTTATGAAACCGAGGATGGATTAGTGAAATGAGGACACATAACAACAGGATTGGTGCTTCAGAGTGTGTTGTGCATTTCATTTTACCAAGCTGTGTCAGAAGAAATAAAGTGCAGTGCAGTGGAGTCGATCCTCTTTAAATAAATAAATAGTTCTTGATAAGTAAACAAGTGCTCATGGGAGAAAAGTCAGTTATTAAATTAATAATCCAAAAGGAACGTTAAAATCAATTTGAAAAACACAGTTGAAATCAGGAGGCTGCTTCTCAGTTCTCTAAGCCTTGCGTGTCTTTCTATTTTTTCCTGCTCACCCATCAGGTCTACGCAGCGGGGCTTAGACAGCTGCATGATGGGTCCACCTTCAGATCTGCTTGCATCCCTGCCACCTCAGTTGGTGACCGCTCCATCGTCCCCCCGCCATCTCTCACAGGTGTCTGCAGGGTGATCTTCTAAGTCCTGAATGTCACTCCTTCACCCTGGGTGCTAAACTGGAGCGACCCTACCCCATGAACATCGTACCTTTTGCTCATGGTGGGGCCAAGCCTCCTGTCAACAGCACCTGCTTGTACTCCCAATTCACATTTGTATGCCCACCAACCCATCTCTCTTGATTTTTATTGTCTCCCATCTCTCTCTTTCTTTCCCCTTTTGAGTCTCTTTTTCCTTTTCAAATCTTTCATTTATCTACTCAGGCTCCATTTACACTTTTGTGGCTGCAGGGGCTTTGCCTGACGTCCCATGGAATGCCAATGAGGAAACTGGACAAACTGATTGTGTTTGCATGTTAACACACGGTCAGCTGTACCCACTAGACCGAGCCATACTGTGCTCTGCCATGGACCCCATACTTTACCATAAGAACAGCAATAACATTTATTTATATAGCACATTTTCATACAAATAATGTATTATATATTACAGTGGTGTGAAAAACTATTTGCCCCCTTCCTGATTTCTGATTCTTTTGCATGTTTGTCACACAAAATGTTTCTGATCATCAAACACATGTAACCATTAGTCAAATATAACACAAGTAAACACAAAATGCAGTTTTTAAATGATGGTTTTTATTATTTAGGGAGAAAAAAAAATCCAAACCTACATGGCCCTGTGTGAAAAAGTAATTGCCCCCTGAACCTAATAACTGGTTGGGCCACCCTTAGCAGCAATAACTGCAATCAAGCGTTTGCGATAACTTGCAATGAGTCTTTCACAGCGCTCTGGAGGAATTTTGGCCCACTCATCTTTGCAGAATTGTTGTAATTCAGCTTTATTTGAGGGTTTTCTAGCATGAACCGCCTTTTTAAGGTCATGCCATAGCATCTCAATTGGATTCAGGTCAGGACTTTGACTAGGCCACTCCAAAGTCTTCATTTTGTTTTTCTTCAGCCATTCAGAGGTGGATTTGCTGGTGTGTTTTGGGTCATTGTCCTGTTGCAGCACCCAAGATCGCTTCAGCTTGAGTTGACGAACAGATGGCCGGACATTCTCCTTCAGGATTTTTTGGTAGACAGTAGAATTCATGGTTCCATCTATCACAGCAAGCCTTCCAGGTCCTGAAGCAGCAAAACAACCCCAGACCATCACACTACCACCACCATATTTTACTGTTGGTATGATGTTCTTTTTCTAAAATGCTGTGTTCCTTTTACGCCAGATGTAACGGGACATTTGCCTTCCAAAAAGTTCAACTTTTGTCTCATCAGTCCACAAGGTATTTTCCCAAACGTCTTGACAATCATTGAGATGTTTCTTAGCAAAATTGAGACGAGCCCTAATGTTCTTTTTGCTTAACAGTGGTTTGCGTCTTGGAAATCTGCCATGCAGGCCGTTTTTGCCCAGTCTCTTTCTTATGGTGGAGTCGTGAACACTGACCTTAATTGAGGCAAGTGAGGCCTGCAGTTCTTTAGACGTTGTCCTGGGGTCTTTTGTGACCTCTCGGATGAGTCGTCTCTGCGCTCTTGGGGTAATTTTGGTCGGCCGGCCACTCCTGGGAAGGTTCACCACTGTTCCATGTTTTTGCCATTTGTGGATAATGGTTCTCACTGTGGTTCGCTGGAGTCCCAAAGCTTTAGAAATGGCTTTATAACCTTTACCAGACTGATAGATCTCAATTACTTCTGTTCTCATTTGTTCCTGAATTTCTTTGGATCTTGGCATGATGTCTAGCTTTTGAGGTGCTTTTGGTCTACTTCTCTGTGTCAGGCAGCTCCTATTTAAGTGATTTCTTGATTGAAACAGGTGTGGCAGTAATCAGGCCTGGGGGTGGCTACGGAAATTGAACTCAGGTGTGATACACCACAGTTAGGTTATTTTTTTAACAAGGGGGCAATTACTTTTTCACACAGGGCCATGTAGGTTTGGATTTTTTTTTCTCCCTAAATAATAAAAACCATCATTTAAAAACTGCATTTTGTGTTTACTTGTGTTATATTTGACTAATGGTTACATGTGTTTGATGATCAGAAACATTTTGTGTGACAAACATGCAAAAGAATAAGAAATCAGGAAGGGGGCAAATAGTTTTTCACACCACTGTATATATATAATTATATATTATATATAATATATATATAATATTATATATTATATTATATAATAATGCTTTACATGATGAAGAAAGAGAAAAAAGACAAAATAAATAATTAAAATAAGGGAACACTAATTAACATCAAATAAAAAGTAAAGTCCGATGGCCAGCGGAGGACAGGAAAAACAAAACAAAACAAAAAAAAACCCTGGACTCCTGGAGAAAAAAAAAAATCTGCAGGGGTTCCGAGGCCACGAGACCACCCAGCCCCCTCTAGGCATTCTACCTAACATCAATGACCTCAATCAGTCCTCATGGTATTCAGGGTTCTCATGGAAGAATTTGATAAAGATGGTCATGTGGACTTCTGGCCTTTTAATCCATCAATGTAGGGACAGCACGGTGCTTTGATTAGGTGGTGGTGGCGCAGATCACCAACACAGAAAACCGGAAAAAGAACAGCAGAGAAAGTAGGGGTTAGTACGGATTTTGGAGCCACCATGAATGATAATGATAATAAATTGAATATACAGAGCATCAGGATTAAACTAAGATGAAGCTATGAGAAAGCCATGTTAAAGTAATGTGTTTTCAGCAGTGTTTTAAAGTGCTCCACCGTATCAGCCTGGCGAATTCCTATTGGCAGGCTGTTCCAGATTTTAGGCATAACAGCAGAAGGCCGCCTACCACTTCTTTTAAGTTTAGCTCTTGGAATTCTAAGCAGACACTCATTTGAAGATCTAAGATTACGATTTGGAGTGTAAGGTGTAAGACATTCTGATACATAAGATAGAGTGAGATTATTTAAAGCTTTGTAAACCATAAGCAGTATTTTAAAGTCAATTCTGAATGACACAGGTAGCCAGTGTAGTGACATCAAAGCTGGAGAGATGTGCTCGTATTTTCTTTTCCTAGCTAGAATTCTAGCAGCTGCGTTCTGCACTTGTTGTAATCGATTGATTTTTTTTTTGGTGGTCCTGAGAGGAGTGCATTACAGTAATCTAGTCGACTTAAAACAAAAGCGTGAACTAATTTCTTAGCATCTTGCAATGTTATAAGAGGTCTAACTTTGGTTATATTTCTTCAGTGGAAAAAATGCTGTCCTAGTGGTCTGATTAATATGCGATTTAAAATTCAGGTCACAGTCAACAGTTACCCCTAAATTCTTTACCTCCGTCTTGACTTTTAATCCTAATGCATCAAGTTTATTTCTAATAACTTCGTTATATCCATTTTTGCCAATCACTAAAATTTCTGTTTTCTCTTTATTTAGTTTGAGAAAATTACTACTCATCCATTCAGAAACACATGTAAGACATTGTGTTAGTGAAACAACAGAGTCGGGGTCATCAGGTGCTATTGATAAATACAGTTGTGTATGACAAAATGATGAACAATAAAACTAAAACAGCATTAAATAGCCATAACCGTACAGGTACACTCCGTGCCTGACTAATTCTTTCTCATTTTCAGTTTTCCATAAACAGGTATGCTTGCATTTAATCTTAATTTGGTTCCTTCCATGTAGACAAGTTAGGGAGTTCATAGCAGGCATGTATCTAAATCATTTGTTCAAAACCATCTTTCTAATTAATTTCCAAGACTGTGGTACTACTGAACTCATACAGAGCCAATTATTCTGCTTTCTTCCCTGCAGATGGTTTTCCCAAGGGCACCTGTAGCCATTTCTTTTCTGCTGAAGTGGATGGAGCATCAGATTGAGAAAGCTAGTACTGTTTTTATTTCAAACGGATACAGTAGCTTCAGTTTTCCTTATGTTTATTGTTTTGCAGATAATATGCTAATAGTTTTGCTGATAAAAGTTTTTTTAATAACAAAGTAGCATTGCGGTTAGAATGGAGATTAGTAAATATGCAAACGTCACAGTGTTAGGTGTTGGGTGTAACAAGAAAGCGGATAGAGCTACAATAAAATCCATAGTTGATAAGGAATAAACACTTAATTATGAGGTTTAATAATTTACTGACCTCACTGATTTTATTACAGCAAGTACAGTATATCACGACTGATCTGTCTAGACTTGGGTTGTCATGGTTTGTGGGGTCAGTATACCTTGTCGCTGTTTATGTGAGCTGTACACTGTCCTCTTTTTTTGTGCTAATAATGGTTTATGTGGTGTGTATGTTGTCTTTCTCTGTGCTTATAGCGTTTTTCTGTACATCCCAAACAAATGCATTATATTGGTCACTGTAAATGGTCTCTTTATGCCATGGCATAGTGCCATGCCACGTGTCTTTATGCCACGGCATCTAGAATCACACCTGATGGAGAGACACTTCTCGGATGAACTCTAAACTTGAAGAAACCTTCAAGAAAGCAGGGTCAGAAAATAAAAGATGTGAGAGATGTATGCAGTTCTCTCTGCATCATGTGATACATTTATTTGTAAACTCTTTCTTTTCGTAGAAGTCTATATGTGAAAATCAGAAATAAAATGGCAGTAGTTACTTTAATTATCTCCCTTGCACACAGGAACGGCCATGCCCAGCTAACGGATCATCTTCAGCATTAGCTCATTTGTAAACTTGCTAATTGAAAGTTTAAATTTAATTGATATTTAAATTTATTTCTGAGGCCTAAAACCCTTTTAGGTCTGCAAGGGTTGGGATTAAGCCCATTGGACTGAGGCCTTTTCCAGTCAGGCAAAGGAGGCCTGACCTGGCCAGAGAAGTCTTTTGGAAGCCTGACGTTCCCTTTGTCTTTATGGTCCACAGTTTTACAACAGTAACAAAAAAGGAAACTGAGGCAACAAAACCAAGGATTGAGGGTCTCCTTTTGAGCTAAGCCATAAACAAAAACATGTCCTCTGCTCGGGGATTCGTATTGGCTATAGTGAATTGTCATCTTACCACCTTCTTACTTAAACTTCAAAAAGATCAATCGCCAGAAAGTCAGCTGTCTGGTAACCCGAGGATAAGGTCAAGTAAGCATCCTCAGAGAAAGGAGAAGTGTAGAAAATGATTAAAGAAGTAAAGCACAGTGACAGACTCATAAGTGAGAGTGAGCCAGAGTATTAAAACTTATAAATCTGTGCGAGGAGGCCAGGTTTATTCTGTTTTGTACTGTGTTAATAAATTGTGCTGGCAGAACGCACAACTGTTTTACCGACTCTTTCAGTTGAGTCACTTTAGCTTCGTCATCTCGCTTCTTGTCCTTCTGATCCAGACCTGATTGAAGATTTTGTAAAACAAGACAAGGGAGGGTGAAATATTTTACGGCTGGTTTATTATTGCAGCACAGTGTTTTGGGGACCACCATTAAAATGACATATGGTATTTTACTCCGTGATCACACCTCTGCTCGTAAGAACACAGGATGTTTCATGAACAATTGAAGATCATTTTTAACATCTAGCCTGTTTGGTTAGCGATAGAAACATGTCATGAATTCCTCTTACTTTACAATTCAGTAGCTTGTTCCAGATTTCTATGACTTGCTGTGTGTAAAGAGAGGCTTCCTGGATTCCATTTTAACTTGCATTTCCACTTCCCCTTACCTGAAAGAATTCCTCTCGATCAGTGTTTCTCAACCCATGGGTCGCAGGATGCCCTAGATAGGTCGGTGGCTTACGTTTATAAAGACAATAAATAAATCAGCCATCACTTTAATGTTTTAGGGGGCTGCTGATTGCAGATCTCAGTTGTGCATCCATTCAAAGAGACTTTTGCTCCTGCATACTGAGGAACTGCAAAGACTGACGTTAAGTCTAGGTACGAGCAGATAACCCGTTGTAGCGGTCCAGTGCCGCTAAGATTCACACCGTTGAAGAGACGGTGATTTATTTATTTTTTTGGTGGAGATTCCAGGGGCGCACCCAGCTTTGGATGGGAAGGATGTCCAGGTTGCGAACACTACTCGGCAAAGACGCCTTATAATTCTTGTCCTGGCTGGGATGCTGGAAGGACGGATGGACTGGTGAGAGCTGGAAGCCGGGAGCAGTTCTTCCCCCAGATTAATAGGTGGTGTTCCTCGCAAGTAGTCTCAGTTTGGACACCAGCAGGGCTGCATGGGAATTGAAGTCCAGAAACACAGCATTATAGAGGTCCTTGGGTGATGGTAGAGGATGCCTGCTGGGGGAGGACATCCCCGGTTTCTGTATGACCCGGAAGTGCTTTCACCAAGCTACGACATGCCACCTGAAGTACTCCTGGGTCCAGTTATGAGCAGACGACCCGTTGTAGCAGTCCAGTGCCGCTAAGATTCACACCGTTGAAGAGACGGTGATTTATTTATTCTTTTGGTGGAGATTCCAGGAATGCACCCAGCCTTGGCCCGACCCACGCACATTCACAAGCAGAAACACAAAACCAATGAATGAATAAAAAAAGAATATATTAAATGAAAACCAAATACAAAACAACAACAATCAAACAAACCTCCCCTTTCCCCTACGGCGATACAATTGTAATATAACAATGAACCACAATAATAAACACTCACAACAATGTTCTTATACAGTTCAATACAACAAAAGCAGGTAAAATGGTTTGGTGTGAAGATGAGAATCCCAAGAACAGCTTCCGTAAAAAATAACTGATACAGTCCTAGCGGTAGTCCTGAGCGGTGAGATTTACGGGAGTGCTCCTTTTGAAGACGCACAACGATAAATCCACCACTATAAACACAACAGGCTGGCACAAGACAGTCCATTAATCCTAATGGGAACCGATGCAGGGCACAATTGACTTTTTAGACGACACATTGGACAAGATACACAAAAACACCGATCTCCTGTTGCTCCGTCAGGTCCCCCTTTTCAACTTTCCCGCTGGACTCTTTTGTCCCCAGCAGCCCCTACTTCCATTCCAGTCATCCTATGTGGGCAATCACCCTTGGGGCTGCTGGGAAATGGAGTTTTTCCCATGGTAGCACTGCTACACCGTTATACACGACACACTTCCTTAAGAAAGCCAGTGAAGAAATGCCCTTTAGCATCACCTACTCCAGCCCTTCTAGTTCCATATCAACCTCTCAAGGTTCTTTCCAAAAATCTGAACCAAACAGGAATGTTCAAAGAACATGCAAACAAGATTTTGTGAGGTAAAGATTGTAAGTGCCCAGGAAGGTGGATGGGCACCCTGGCCTGGATCAAGGAGAATTTCTTGCCTGGCCAGGAAACCACAATGGAAACGAAGGCCAAATTGATAGGTGGTAGTGTTCCTCGCAAGTAGTCTCAGTTTGGACACCCGCAGGGCTGCATGAGAATTGAAGTCCAGAAGCACAGTCCTGTACAACATCAGCATTTATTTCTATAGCACATTTTCGTAAAATTGATGTAGCTCAAAGTGCTTTACAGGACGAAGAAAGAGAAAAATGACAAAATATATAAAAAATAAAATTAAGCAATACTAATTAATATAGAATAAAAGTAATGTCCGATGGCCAGGGAGGACAGAAAACACAAAAAATCTTCACACGGCTGGAAAAAAAAAAACAAAATCTGCAGGCGTTCTGAGGCCATGAGACCACCCAGCCCCCTCTAGGCATTCTACCTAACTTCAATGACCTCAATCAGTCCTAATGGTATTCAGGGTTCTCATGGAAGAACTTGATGATGATGGTCATGTGGATTTCTGACCTTTAATTCATCAATGTAGGGACATCACGGTGCTTTGATCAGGTGATGGTGGCACAGATCACCACCACAGAAAACTGGAAAAAGAACAGAAGAGAAAGTAGGGATTAGAATTATGGAGCCACCATGAATGATAATGATAATTAAATGCATATACAGAGTATCAAGATTAAACTAAAATTAAGCTACGAGAAAACTATGGTAAAGTAATGAGTTTTTAGCAGGAAACATAAAAACCGAGGTCCTGCCTCTCTGTGGTCATTTAAAGATTTCTGGGCGTCTTTTGAAAATTGTGGGGTGTATCTCAGTTTCTGGGATAAATTGCCCATCATGGTCCCGTCCATTCTGGGCCCCCTAAATCATCCTCTGTCTGTAATTGGCTATCTCTCTCACCCCTTCACCTCCTAATGGCTAACATGTGGTGAGTGTACTGGTGCAGGAATGGCTGCTGTCGCATCATCCAGGTAGGTGCTACACATTGGTGGTGGCTAAAGTGGTTCCCCTCTGTCTATGTAAAGCACTATATAAATGTAAAGAATTATTATTATTATATGATTTTGCTGTTGGTCAATACTAGGCAGGTTTACATAGACTGAATACTCAGGTATATTTCTGTTTTCTCATTTATTTTGTTGATGACTATTATCTTATTTCATAACTTATGTCATGAAAAATTATCCATCCATCCATCCATTTTCGAACCTGCTGAATCCAAACACTGGGTCACGGGGGTCTGCTGGAGCCAATCCCAGCCAACACAGGGCATAAGGCATTATATTAATTTTTATTGTTGAATAGTTCTTGTATTATTGTGAGATTATTACATAACCTGTTTGTGCCACAAGTTTTAACATTATTCATTTTATCTTAAACGTAGCACTTTAGAGAAGTTTGCCTTAGACCTGATGTCGAGTCCCATGGGTGGTCTCGTTGGCATTTGTCAGGGTGGGTTTTTTCTCTAGGTTAATTACTTATTCTATCAAGTTTGGCTAACTGATAGCTCAGCATTGGCCCAGTGTGAATGAGTTCAGCCCTTATCCATGTTTGATTCATAGTCTTGTGCCCAGATACTGCTGGGATTGGCACTAGACTCCTTTTCACTCTGAACTGGATAAGATTCAGCAATTGAATGGATAAAGATGTGAAACATAAATTTGACATTATAGCTTATGAAAACCTTTATTTAGGTTATTTAATTTAGGATTTTATTAAATATTTTTCTTTGTTTTGTCAGCATCAAGATGGTGTGCATGTGGACAAGTGGAGACACCTTTAAGACCGGCTACTTCATTGTGAACCAGGCGCCAGTTCAGTTCTGGATCTGCGGCCTCCTTCAGGTCTTTGTGGACTTTGCCATCCTCTTCCAGGTCTATTACTATAGCCGTTACCCACAGAAGCCTGCCTCTCACACTGTGCACACGGGCAGTGCCAAGGCCCTCTGAACATTGTGACGTGATGCCACTTGGCCTGTGCTCACTCCTGTAGGTCACTTTAATCTTAAGATAAGCATTTGTTACAAAGAAATCTGTGTGAGAACATTTTTTGAGAAGAACTTTGTTAATGAAGTCTTTTCAGCTGCTTATATTTTTGTATTTTGCTATTTAACTGAAGATTGTTGTACAATATTTTTGCCTTAGAGATAAAAGGGCTGGACAGTTCAAAATGTGCAGGAACTGAAAATGATTACAGGGAGATGGTCTATCGTGGTTTTTGTATCTTTTATTTTTTAGGGTGGAAAATTTTAGTTCAATGGCATTTTCCTTAAAATATGATCATTAACATTTTTTTTTTTCTTGTGTATTTTGTGTTTCACAGCTTCCAATATCTAAAGCAGTTATAAAAAAAATATCAGTATTTCTTGAACCAGGCAAAACAATCCAATGTGGATTTTGAAAGCTCCAGAGTCTTTCATTTGCCCTTCTTCCACACATTAACTGAAAAAGCCAAATTAAGGATTTTGAGGATTGAGTATTTACCATTTAGCGCTAATCTGTTTAAACCCTTTATGTATTTTTATGTGCTTTTGGGACTGCATTTTTTCCAAAAAATTAAGCACAGGTGTCTTTTTCGCATATGTTCATAAACTACTTGTGAATTAGCTGAGCCGCAAATTACTCGCTTTGACAATTAGTCCAGATGGAAAGCTCCAGAAATGCCTTTTGGTGGCTGCGTAACACAGATTGGGCAGCAGTTACTCTTTAAAGAAGTTTGTTTTCTGCTTTATTTATTAATTTATTTTATACTTTGGTTTAAAAAAAGTAAATAATTGCAAACAAAACGTAATTCCAACAAGGTGTTGGTCATTTATACTTTTTACCACGCTTTATATTAACTTCACCTGTTTGTTGTCTGGTACACATCTTGTAATCAATATTTAACCCACTTCCTGTGGTCCAAATGACTTGAAATTTTGCACACTTACTCACTTCCGATGACAATACATGAATCAATAATCAGTTTCACTAATCGATCAGTTAATCCATGTTAATCAAGAAATGAAATTTTCAGATGAAGAATAGTTCAAGATTTCACCAATAGATGGCGCTAGTAACGGATAGAAATATTAAAGGAAGTGTTAAAATATTGATTGCAAAATTATACTAAAACAAGCCTGAAAAGTTGAAAATAATATATATACACAGTACAGGCCAAAAGTTTGGACACACCTCCTCATTCAATGTGTTTTCTTTATTTTCATGACTGAAGGCATCAAAACTATGAATGAACACATGTGGAGTTATGTACTTAACAAAAAAAGGTGAAATAACTGAAAACATGTTTTATATTCTAGTTTCTTCAAAATAGCCCCCCTTTGCTCTGATTACTGCTTTGCACACTCTTGGCATTCTCTCGATGAGCTTCAACAGGTAGTCACCTGAAATGGTTTTCACTTCACAGGTGTGCCTTATCAGGGTTATTTAGTGGAATTTCTTACTTTATCAATGGGGTTGGGACCAGCAGTTGTGTTGTGCAGAAGTCAGGTTAGTTGGACGATCATTTATTTTTCAACAGGACAATGACCCCAAACACACCTCCAGGCTGTGTAAGGGCTATTTGACCAAGAAGGAGAGTGATGGAGTGCTGTAAATGGTCATGAAAATAAAGAAGACACATTGAATGAGGAGGTGTGGCCAAACTTTTGGCCTGTACTGTGTGTGTGTATATATTTATATATATATATAGTGACAGATAGGGGGCGCTATCGCTCCCTTGAACCCCTGTCCACGACTCCAGACACCAGGTAACAGTCCAATACTTGACTTTATTAAACTTCCACAGTGCACAAAGCACCCTCTCCTCCACTATACTCATAAACAAATCACAAATACTACAATAATACAATCCTCCACTCCCAGATGCGTTGCCACCCTTCCACCCAGCTCATCTCGCCGTCTGGGAGCTCCCACAGTCCTTTTATATACCCTGACCCGGAAGTGTTCTCAATCCCCAGTCCATGTGATCCTGTATCACTTCCGGGTCAGGTAAAATGTTCTTTTCTTCACCCCGGAAGCATGTCATTCCCCTTGTCCATGTGTGCTTGCGGGGCGTAGGGAAAATATCTGTTGTTCCTCCCTGCAGCGTCTCCTAGTGGCCCCCACGGTATCCAGCAGGGCTGCGTATAAAAACTACAATGTCCATGATGAACTGCTGGTCTTCTGGGGACATCCACACTGGAAGGAGGGCTCCACCTGGTGGCTTGGGGGTATTGGCCGGGATAAACAGCCGGTCATCCATCACAATATATTATATATATATATATAAAAAAAAAAAAACATACACTATATACCTTGTGGCTTGTAGGAGGGATTTACCAGCACCGTGAACACCCTGACACCACCAAACCACACAGTCCCGGGTTCAAACAAAGAACGTATTATTAAACAGCATGATACCTTTTACAGGTTTTTATCACCTGGTTAATAATCATAGTCACAATTCTTTTCCTTTCCTTTTTTTTGGTGGCCCTCCATGATGACTCTCTCTCTAACTATACATCTGCCCATCTCCGTCCTACTTGGATTTATTTGTGGACTCAGCTTTGTATTAAATAGACTTTATATAGTACCTTTGGAGTCGACCTTTACATAAACAGCGGACTGATCCAATTCGCAAAGTCGGAATTGTTGCTGCTAAACACAAAGACCTGGCTTCCTCCTCAGACTCGCGCGTGTTGCGTTTGTTACGAGAAGAGACACCCACGCTACATTCACCGGGGTTCAGCTTGTGTCTGGAACTGCTGTGGATGAGCATCTTCCATTAATCCCATGTGTTCAGCTGTACTGCTGTCAGTTGATTGTGGTTCTGTTTCTTAATCTGTTAATCATTTCATTCTTTTTAAAATGTGTCTTTTTACTCTTGTCTTTTGTTGTTTTGTTTCAAATTTTCTTTTTCTCTTAAGTAAATTTGATTGTGTAGCGCTTTGGTTGACTTTTAAATGTGCTATATAAATAAATATGACTTGACTTTCTCACTTCCATCTCCACTTTCCTCCAAGCAAGCCTTGTCCATTTCTTCCCAAATCAGACACACCCCAGAAAACCCCGGATGAGGCAGAGTGGCTGCTTTTCAGCTCAAAACCCAGGAATACTTCCGAAGCAACAAGAGTACCACCTGGAAGCACGTCCGGGTCCAGTGGAACCTCGCTGTAACAGGAGAGCCCCCCCCAGCAGCTCCACCTAGTGGCACCCAGGGACCAGAACAGGGCTGCCCAGCAAAAGTAAAACCCCCCATGCAGCACTCTGGGTGTCAAAACAGTAGCCATACCAGAGGAAAACCACCACCCAGTGTACTTTTGGAACAAATAATTCCATGAGGTGGCAGTCTTCCTCAGTCTTCCCCTTATAATGGCCTACCAACCAGCAAAGGTACCACTAAACAACTCGGTCAGGACGCCCGTCTATCCATCTCCTTCCTTTATCATGGTTTCCCAGCCGGGTAAGGAACCATCCAACCAACCCATGTCATCTAAGATGAGCATTAACATGCAGAGAAGAGGGTTTATACACTCACCTAAAGGATTATTAGGAACACCTGTTCAATTTCTCATTAATGCAATTATCTAATCAACCAATCACGTGGCAGTTGCTTCAATGCATTTAGGGGTGTGGTCCTGGTCAAGACAATCTCCTGAACTCCAAACTGAATGTCAGAATGGGAAAGAAAGGTGATTTAAGCAATTTTGAGCGTGGCATGGTTGTTGGTGCCAGACGGGCCGGTCTGAGTATTTCACAATCTGCTCAGTTACTGGGATCTTCACGCACAACCATTTCTAGGGTTTACAAAGAATGGTGTGAAAAGGGAAAAACATCCAGTATGCGGCAGTCCTGTGGGCGAAAATGCCTTGTTGATGCTAGAGGTCAGAGGAGAATGGGCCGACTGATTCAAGCTAATAGAAGAGCAACTTTGACTGAAATAACCACTCGTTACAACCGAGGTATGCAGCAAAGCATTTGTGAAGCCACAACACGCACAACCTTAAGGCGGATGGGCTACAACAGCAGAAGACCCCACCGGGTACCACTCATCTCCACTACAAATAGGAAAAAGAGGCTACAATTTGCACAAGCTCACCAAAATTGGACAGTTGAAGACTGGAAAAATGTTGCCTGGTCTGATGAGTCTCGATTTCTGTTGAGACATTCAAATGGTAGAGTCAGAATTTGGCGTAAACAGAATGAGAACATGGATCCATCATGCCTTGTTACCACTGTGCAGGCTGGTGGTGGTGGTGGTGTAATGGTGTGGGGGATGTTTTCTTGGCACACTTTAGGCCCCTTAGTGCCAATTGGGCATCGTTTAAATGCCACAGGCTACCTGAGCATTGTTTCTGACCATGTCCATCCCTTCATGACCACCATGTACCCATCCTCTGATGGCTACTTCCAGCAGGATAATGCACCATGTCACAAAGCTCGAATCATTTCAAATTGGTTTCTTGAACATGACAATGAGTTCACTGTACTAAAATGGCCCCCACAGTCACCAGATCTCAACCCAATAGAGCATCTTTGGGATGTGGTGGAACGGGAGCTTCGTGCCCTGGATGTGCATCCCACAAATCTCCATCAACTGCAAGATGCTATCCTATTAATATGGGCCAACATTTCTAAAGAATGCTTTCAGCACCTTGTTGAATCAATGCCACGTAGAATTAAGGC
>JANRMT010062845.1:8928316-8944196 GCA_026402145.1 Polypterus bichir lapradei | reverse complement strand
TTGGATCCAAAATGGCCGACTTCAAAATGGCCACCATGGTCACCACCTATCTTGAAAAGTTTTCCCCCTCACATATACTAATGTGCCACAAACAGGAATATCACCAACCATTCCCATTTTATTAAGGTGTATCCATATAAATGGCCCACCCTGTAGATCAATTTGCCCATTCTCAGAAAGGTTTGCAAATTTATTGAAAATCAAAAACTGAAATCTCTCTCTCTCTTAGAAGTATTCAGACCCTTAACTCAGTACTTTGTAGAAAGCCCCTCCGGCAGGCATTCCAGCTTTGAGTTTTCTTTGTAAGTCTCTGCAAGCTTTGCAAACCTGAATTTGGGCAGTTTATGCCATCCTTCCTGGCAGATCCTCTCGAGCTCCGTTAGATTGGATTGGAAGCGTCCGTGAACTGCCATCTTCAGGCCTCTCCACACATATTCTGTGGGTTTTAAGTCTGAACTTTTTGGCTGGGCCATTCAAGAACACTCGGAGACTTGTTCTGAAGCCACATTGTCGTGTGGAACGGTGAACTGTCACCCCAGCCTGAGGTGGCATGCATTTTGGAGCAGGTTATTATCTTTAAAGACATCTCAGTATTACGACTTATGAAGAGGATGTTAGCACGTGACAATTAAGGAACAGACTTTGAAAAACTGACTGAATGTGTCCACCCTACTGCCTAGAAGCGGTTGCATCTTCCTGTTGATATTTATTTTTAAACTCGACAACACAATGATGAATAATTCTGAACCAGCGTCTATTGGCGGGTTCCTTTTTTCAAACACAACAAGCTGGACCTTCTTTATTCAAATGTTATCAAATTCAAATGAACATCTGGACATCTTTACTGCCACCTATAGCCCTGTCGTTTATTGCAGCACTTCTCCAGTATCCAAACCAGAAGGTTCTTTTGTGTGTTTAGGGGGGTCGTTGTTTGTTTTATTATTTATGCATCTTATATATAAAGCCGACTGTAACAATCTTTTGGACGCTCGGAACGTTTACTGAAGTGCCATCTGTTGGCTGATGAGGAAGTTGATGTGTAACTATCACTATATATTTATAAAATCCAGCATCTGTCTGTCTGTCCGCTTTTCACGAGAGAACTACTTAACGGATTTAGATCGGGTTTTTTTTCTATAAGTTGCTTGAATATTCCGGCTGATTTTGTGACTTCTGTCATCGCGCTAAGTATCATAGTTCGCTTGCAGTTCCCGATTTATTTGCATGAATCCAAGAGAGACGCAGCGGGCCGAGGGGAGGTGAGGGGTTCAGAACCCTCCTCACTCACTCATTCACGCGCCAGCCTTGGGCCGTGTACCTTACCTCCGCATAGCTAGTGAACGAGAGAACTACTTAACGGATTTAAATGTTTTTTTTCTATAAATTGCTTGAACATTTCAGTTGATTTTGCGAATCATAGTTTACTTTGATCACTTCTGTCATCGCGCTAAGAATCATAGTTCACTCGCAGGAGTGATATATTTGCGCTAATCCGAGAGAGAGGCTGCGGGCCGAGGGGAGTGGGGAAGTGTGACGTCAGGAGTGGGGAGCTAGGCAGGGCCCTCCTCACTCACATGCCAGCCTTCGTTCGGTCTACCTCTCCCCATGTGTTGGAGCGTATCTTGCCTCTGCTTAGCTAGCGATATCTGTTTGTTTATTGATTTTTAAAGTTTGTCCTGCTTCACTACTACATGGGCAGGGCCGTGGGGGACGGCTAGTTAGTTACATATTTTTCTCTCTCTTGAGCTTCTGTAGAGCTCTAATTTCCCCTTGGGGACAAGTAACGTACATCTGTTTGACTTCATTCATCCTTCCCTCAGTTCTGACTGATCTCCCCGTCCCTGCCATTGACGTACACCCCCTATAGCATGAAGCTACCACCACCATACTTCACCATAGAGATGGTATTAGGCAGGTGACGAGCAGTGCTTGGAGCTCCACCCATAGAGTTCAGTTTCTGTCATGTCAGACCAAAGAATCTCCTTCCTCATGCTGTCAGTGTTCAACAGGGCTGTCATTCTGCCATAACTGCCTGATTGATGAAGTGCTGCTAAAATGGTCGTCACTCTGACAGGTTCTCCCATCTCTGCAAAGGACTTCTGAAGTTCTGTTTGAGTTTTAGCTGAGTTCCTGGTCACCTCCCTGATCCCATGCCTTTCTTGTCCAGTTACTCAATTTGGCCAGACAGCCAACTCTAGGAAGAGTCCTGGTGGTTTCAAACTTCTTCCATCTCACAGTTATTGAGGCTGCAGTGCTGCAGGGAACACTCAAAGCTATAGAAATGGTTTTATCCCATTGTCCTGCTCTGTGCCTTCCACAATTTGATCATGGAGGTCTACAGGGAGATCCTTGGATTTCATGGCTTGTTTTTTTTTGTCCTGACACACAGTGTGAATTGTGAGACCACAGGTGTGCCTTTCTAAACAATGTCCAAATGATTCATTTTGTCACAGGTGGACTCCAGTCAAGTTCTGGACACATCTCAAGGAGAATTAAAATAATCAGGATGCACCTGAGCACAGTTTGGAGTCTGAATGCCCGTATGAAGGAGAGATTTCCCGTTTATGAATTTGCAAACCTTTCTGAGAACATGTTTTCACTTTGTCATTATGGGTTATTGAGCGTAGACTGATGGGCAACAATGGTAAAGTTATCCACTTAAAATGAGATCTACAACGCAATAAAGTGTGCAGAAAGTCAAGGGCTGGGACTACTTTCTGAATCCATAGCATGTCTGGGCCTTGTTGGATTGATTTCACTTCATTTCTGTAATTTTGACATGTGCGTTTCTTATTGTTAATTTGTTTTGACATTTTTCGTCAGGGCCGGTGTGTTAAATCGTTCCAATCTGAGGCAAGGCACTTTTTCGCTGAACACACAAGTTGCAAACTTAAGAGACGTTTCACAGACATTGTACCTGTGACCACAACCTTAACAGCATTCCTTTAACAAAATTTTACAAAATGATAATCAATATAAACACAATATTATATAGGAAAATGAATGCCAGTTTCTAACATTTAGATTTGTTGCTGCTATTGCCGCCATTTTTACGTGACCATGGCGAAGTTGGATATTGTCGTTATGCTCAAGACACCATAAGCTTTTGATCCTTTCCGACTATCATTCATTGGTGTTACTTAGTACTAACCAGTCCAGGCAGCGTTTGGATTTCTGGCGTATTTTCTTTTCTCGTTTTTGACTGGGATTCCAATTTGGTGCTCCTGTTTTGTCGCTTTTCTTCGTTTCTGGTGTTCGGACTCTAACTAGTTTCTTGGTCATATGTTTGTTTTTTCCCTTCACAATGCTTTCCATGCCTTCAAATTTTTCTGATTCTCCATATGCCCTGTTTGAACACCTCAGCTTTTCTGTGGAGTGTGCAGGTTACATAGTACACCCGCTTTTGGAGCCACAATGTGATGCTTATGTTACACCATTGATGAGTTGAGAACAGGCCATTCAGCCCAACAAGCTCGTCCATCCACTTCACCGAGATCGACTAAAATAAAGATTTGAAGGTCCCTAAAGCCGATGTCACATTACGTGACTTCTAGTTATTGGGTATGTCAGACTTGTCAGCTGTGGTTGCCGGTCTCGTCGCCAGAGACTGTCAGTTTACACGACTACTAATCACTTAGCACTCCCCTTTTTATGACAGCCAATAGCGTACCACCTGACGGAGCCAGTGCTGTACGAAGGGTTACCAAGTACGGCGACTTCTTTTTTTGCCCTTTTTTTCTGTCAAGTAAGGTAGAGAGGTTTACTTACCTAGGCAGTGACATTCATGTCTCTGGTGACTCTTCCTGTGAAGTCAGTAGACGGATTGGGAGAGCATGGGGGGGTCATGAGGTTACTGGAAAGGGGTGTGTGGCGCTCCTGATATCTATGCAAAAGGACGAATGTCCAAGTCTTTAGTGTCCTGGTGCTTCCTGTCTTGCTATATGCTTTGCGAGACATGGACGCTATCCAGTGACCTGAGATGAAGACTGGACTCCTTTGGTACTGTGTCTCTCCGGAAAATCCTTGGGTACCGTTGGTTTGACTTTGTGTTGCTCATGGAGTCCCGAATGAGGCACATTACCTGCATTGTGAGGAGGCAGCGTCAGTTACGGCACTACAGCCATGTGGCGCGTTTCCCTGAGGGTGATCCAGCTCGTAAGATCTTCATTGTTGGGGACCCGAGTGGCTGGACCAGGCCAAGGGGTCGCCCACGTAAAACACCTGGGTGCGGCTGATGGAGGGTCATTTCCGGAGGGTGAGACTGGACTGGTCTGCCTGGGGGGTTGCCAACTGGGTTTCCCGAGTTGTTTCGTCGTGTAGTGGGTGCGGCAACGCACTGTACCAGTGCATGCTCCCCAACTTGACTTGTATGTAAAACACGAGACTTCAGAGAGACGAGCTTCCCTTCTGTGTACGAGTCTCAAAACGCCCGCATTCCTTAATCGTCGTTGCTGCATTCTGTGCATCGTAACTTCCAGGTGAGCGTTCATTGGTTGTCAGCTCTCATGCACACAGAGCCCACCCCTCTGCGACTAAAGACCAAATCAAACCTACTGGGTTGGTCACATTATACAGTTTGCCCTCATGGAAGTGTTGCCCCCAACTGCCGCCAACTTGTTAAAATGAAGTCTACAACCGAATTTTTCTGGAATGCTCGTCTCATGTGGCAAAGCTTTAACGTTCTACTGTCCGCCACGCTACTTGGTCATTTTTTCCATATGTCTGACGACGTTTTCTAACATTTGTGCGATTTCTGTTCTTAACACATTTCCAACTGTCCAACATGTTGCAAAACGTATTTGAAAGTAATGACAGGGGATTCACTGTACTAATATGTAAGCTTGGATCGTGCCGCTTCTGTTTCTTCCATGTTCAAATTCAGCCTTTGATAGTTTTGAGAAGTTTGATAAAAAACCATCTCTGGAAATGAATAGTTTAGGGCTTTTTTGGTGTCTCTGGGGTTGCTGGATTCTGCCTAAATGAAGAATTCCTGTAGAAATCTTCAAATACTGTAATTATGGGGGGGATTGAACATAAAAACTCGCATGCAGACCACAAATCATTCATGAACGTTTCTGCGCACAGTATACATTTTATAACTATGCTTGAGGAGCTTCCTCCATGTCACCCGCTTGTTATATTGCGAAAAGTTGTAAATTTAATAACTGAACGTCCCAGCAGACTTACAAGCTCGTGGATTGATTTCCTTCATGAGGTGCTGTTTCATTGATTGTTATTTCCATGATTGATTCTTCTCACCCAGCTTACCAGCCCAAGTGACCTTACAGGGGGCGGGGGGGGGAGATCTGTCCTGTAAAAAGCTGCAGAATGTCTTCTGTATTATTCCCCTTAAATGATGCGGTATTTCCGCCGATAAAGGGACGATGTCGAGAACATCATCACGAACGCGGGACGAGTCGTTTAACCCTGCCGGGGACGCCACACAGAGCTGAGCAGATTGTAACGCCACATACTCTCTTGTGTTTGATTTTGTACGGGCATTTCATTTTTACGTATTCACTTTTTATAATGTGTTATTTTACTGTTACATTTTATAACAATCCTGATTTTTTTTTTTATTTGTTATATTTAAAGGTTATCACAGCAAAAGTATTGTGCAATCTAATAGCCAACACGTTGTAAGACGATTGTCACTGTTTTAAGTGTTTTTATGCCAAAAAACAATACAGAGATGTATTTATAAGAAATGTACAAGCTATTAATCTATACAATAAAGTCACAAAAATTACAGTTTGAGATTCTTGTTGAGTCAGAGGTGTGAAAATCTATTTTTTTTTCTAATTGTCCACGGACATGTAAACTTAGAAAATCCACTTGTCCGCCAGTTAAATTCACTTGCCCATAAACAAATAACAAAAGTGAAAAATAGTTTATTTTTTCTGATCTCTTTTATTGATACCAAAACTGCCTTCCATTTTAAAACTGAAAAAAGTTCTTTCAGGGAGTAGTATTTTGCCACCTTGCTCTAGAACATTATATAAAAGATTCCCTTATCATTTTAACTCACTAATAAACAATGCCTTCATTATAGATACACTAGTTATGTTTCACATATTACAGTTATATAACCGAACACTGTGCTGATTCATTTTCTGCCATGTTCTTCAGCTTTTGTCTTGCAACATCTTCTCCCCAAGAATCTTTACCATCTCAGACAGTATGGACTGAATGCTGTTCATTTCTGCTTGAGCTGAACTGCATGGTTCCCTGGTACTGATACTGACGGCAAATTTGGCAAAAAAAGGAGTCAGTGTCGTCTGCATTTATCCACGGAAACTCTTTGAGCCACTGCGATTGAAAAGACCGTTTTCGTTTTTTATCATACTCACGGTCCCTTTCAGCTTTTGTTTTTCTTTTCTTGCCCTCGTTGTCAGGTTTTTCAAGGCCTGTTGTGGCAGTTTTAATGAAGAAACGATCCATTTCTCATCCGCGATGCTACTTGCTTCAGTTTCAGCAACGCGCATATAGCGAGAAAAACGTGCTTACCGCAGCTCATTATGGGTTACGCACGGTAATTCCTAATGACGTATTCGAAATTCCGCAAGGTGGTACATTTCCAAAGAAGTAAATATTACCAATGTTGTCGGGGAAAAAATAATCGCGTCTAAGTGAAGATTTTTATAGATATTTCATAACATTTGGAAACTGTTAGAATGTTTTCTTGTTTATTTTTAATAAACTGACAGCGCGAAACCAACTTGTTTTATATGAAAAATTCTCTAATCAAAAACTATTTGAGACAGCTCATCAAAACTGATGTCACGCAATAAATTTCTTAGCTCCTCAATATATCACAACCTACGCGAAATTGCAAATTTTAGGAAGGATTAACTGCCTAACAAGCTTTGTTATGGGGTGAAAACATTTGCATTGTAAGTAAAATGATGTATTTTTATGTAGAAACAATGAATTTGATCAATAATATATAAAAGTTATCGATTTATAATGAAAAATCATCAGATTACATCGTAATGTTGGCATGAAAAAAATGACCACATCTCTAAGCTTGTAAATAGGAGGGTAAAATACTTACGTAAGACCGTAAGAGTGCTTCCCCTTTGAAAAATCACCTGTCATTTTGTAAACAATATTGAAGACCAATTTGAGACATGAAGACCATCCCTAAGTAGACTGTTTCCGCACGAAGTACATACCCAAATGTTTAAAATTTGAAAGTAGTGGTAAAAATGTGCCCTGCACAGCACATATAATTCTTTTTTCGTCCAGAAAATTGCACTTGTCCGCGGACAACTGAAACCATAAAAACACGCTTGTCCGATGGTCAATTTACCCGTGTTGGATGAGTTGGGCGTTGGATTTCCGCACCCCCGCTTTAGTTATAGAATGAAATCGAGTAGCAAAAACGTATGATATAAACACATTGAGGTGACTGTAAAAGACGTGAATGCTTTGTATTACTCTTGAAAAAGACGTACACAGATTTGTTGGTACCCCTCTACGAAAAAAGAAGAAGCCACAATTGTCTCTGAAATAAGTTGAAACTGTCCAAAGTCGTTGGCACCCATCATCGTTTATTCCGTATTTTAACACAAATCAGACTTTGCTTTAGCGTTTTGACTCCACAGAATATTTCAAATTATAACACAAACGAAAATGGCATCGACAAAAATGTTGGGACCCTACACCTAACATTTAGAGTTTGCAGTCACTGCCAACAAGCGATTCCTGCAGCTCTCCTTGACACTTCACCTGCACCTGTTCTCGGGTCGTTCGGCCCACTCGTCCTGAGCAAACTGCTCCTGCCGTGTCATGTGAAGGGTGGACTTCACCTGACGGAATGCTTCAGTTCTTTCTATAGACGTTTAATGAGACTCAAATCAGGGCTCATGGAAAGCCACTTCAGAATAGTCCGATGTTTTGTTCTTGGCCGTTCTCGGGTGCTTTTCACTGCGCTTTTTGGCTCATTTATCCTGTTGGAGGATCCTTAACATGCAATCAAGACCGAGCTTTGTGACACTGGGCAGGACATCTCGCTCCAGAATGTTCTCATGGTCTTAAGACTTCATTGTTCCCTGCACAGACTCGAGGCACCCAATGCCAGATGCAGCAAAGCAGCCCCAAATCAAAACCGGGCCTCCTTCAAGTTTCACAGTAAGTCTGCTATTCTTTTCTTTGAATTCTTCATTTTTTTCATGTGTGGACAAAGAGCTGACGTGACTTGACAAAAAGCTGCAGTTTGATCTCGCCTGTCCAAATAGACATTCTCCCAGAGGCACTGTGGCTTGTTAATATACACTTTAGCCAATTCCGGTCTGGCTTTTTAATGTGGAGTCCTTCTTCCATTGAGGCCACAATCACTCAATAAGCGATCAGACACTGATGGACCTTGGTGTTGGAGTTCAACTTGTATTTCTTTGGAGGTTGTCCTGGGCTTTTTGTCTGCCATTCTCACTATCCTTCTGCCCGTTTTAGATTTTTTTCTTGCAGCTGCCTCTGAGGAGGTTGACTACAGTCTCATGGGCCTTAAACTTCTTCATAACATTTGCAACTGTGATCACAGATGTAGCGGGTGCCACATGTACTATTGGCTTTGTGTTCATTTGCCTCTCCTTAATGTATACTGGAGAAAATGGATTGCTGTGGGTTTGCCCGGTAATGGGGATCTGCACCTTTAAGGAGGAGACACAAAGGAGATAAGACTGTTAGCCTAAAGGGGATTAAACCTGGAGAGAGAGAAAGAAAGACATCGGGCGGTGAAGTGAGAAGCAACAACGTATTGGCACAGCAAATCTACAGCAGGAGACACCTTCGAGAAGATGGATTACAATTGAGACACGTCTCGGAAGATTAACTTTTTTGTATTTATTCTGCCGCAGCCAATTTATTGACCGTGTCACACACGTGCTGTATGGACCACACTAGGCCCAGGGGGTGGCAGAGTGCGCTAAACCTTCTTCTGTTATCTCTGCAGACCAAACGTAGGATTCATCCTTGAAAACGTCAGTTCCAGTTCCGGCGCCCAGAAGCACATCACTTCCAGTTTTGGCATTTAAAACCGCCATCTTTACAACAGTGATTCAGTACTTGTTTGGACTCCATTGAATGCACATCAGTGTTTTGATTTTCAAACCCATTGTAGCCATGGACATTATACGCGTGGCTGCCCCAAACCTTTTTTTAAGTTTGTCGAGTCTGATCGTTTCACAACAGGTAGGACTGAACGTTATTAGTGCTGGCATCGGCTGTTTTGTGTATTCCGTTTTGCTTCCAGCGTTTCACAAACAGTTTACTGTGATTTGGTCTTTTGAGAGGAAGTCATGCCCCCTTAGGGAAGAGGTGAAAGGTTATTACAGAAGACGACAAGTGCTGAGGTAATGTACACAGCTGGTCTTCTTTTAAAAACAGCTAAATCTGTTAATGTCTGTGTTTTGTTTTTGCTCAGAAATGACATGTATAAACTATTTTATAATGTGTGTGTATTCCCAAGAGTTGGATCAATACTCAACAACTGTCTTGACCTGGGAAATGGACATATTCGGTAAGTTTTTAAGCTTTTATTTTTTGGTGGTGCCCCATAGCCTCCATTTGTAAAACTCCAGTGCATCAATTTTTTAAATTTATCGAAAACACTTAAGGAAACTTTAGGAATAATCCCTCGACTTTAGTGCCTCCGCACACACAAAAGTTTTTATTTATTGTCTTGATCTGAAATTGTTCTACCAAGCCGGTTTTACTGTTGAGCACAATTTAGCAGTGTTTGTCGGTTTTATCACGTACACAAGACAGGATTCATTATTTCCTCCTATTTCTTCCAAATGATGTTTTATGAAAATAGCAATCTGGTCCTAACCTATAAGGCACAAATGAAGCGGAGCTGATGATGTTCCAACTCAGTTTAGCATTTGCAACCTGTGGCTGCTGTTTGCGGTGCGGAAACAAACCTGCGACAACAAAGTGAGTTTTTCAAAGAGGAAAACAAAATGAACAACGACGGCAAAGGGACTGGATCATTAAAAGCTCTGACAGCTTTCATCTTTTTAAATTACTCGTCGAACGAGCAACTCCTATGGTTCACTCCATTGCGGAATAAAAATGCTAAATCAAAAATCGAGCAATTTATTGCATCAAAAAAAAAAAAGAAAGAAATCAACGGAGGGGGGAATTTGCAGTCGCATCAACTTACAGAAGGCAAACAGAACTCTCAAGCCTACTGTAAAGCTTACCGTGATTACAGAGCCGTCCTGGAGGGAGTTTGGCACCCATTAGGGATGCCGAGGGGAAGGTCTTCTCAGACCGAAATGTACAAATAATAAAAAGATGGCGTTTCAAACCATTCTACCAATAGAGGCAACACAAAGGTCTTCTTCATCTTCATCTTTTTCTGCTTCTATGGTGGATGGATGTGTTTGATCAAACGTCTCCATACAGCTCAGTCCTGAACCTGCTCCCCATCAGACCCTTTTCCTTCAGATCTTCTTTTATTTTATCCATCTTACTTCACTTTGGCCTTCCCAGCTTTTTCTGTTCTCCTGGACTTCCATTCCCATCACTCTTTTGCCCACACCTTCATTGTCTGTCCTCATCTCATGTCCACACACCACTTCAGCCAACTTTCCTGTACTACCTTAGATGTCTCCCACTTTGGTTGTACCTCTGATGGTCTCATTTCTTATTCTGTCCTTTTTTTGTAAGTCCACACATCCATCTCTGCATTCTCACTTCTGCCACATCTAACGACTTCTCCTGAACTTCCTTTACTTCCCATGTCTCCGATTCATACGTCATTGCCAGTCTGACCACTGTCTTCAAAACCTGACCTTTAAACTTTGACTTAATTCTTCGATCACACAACACTCCCGATACCTTCTTCCAACTCTTCCATCCACACTGCACTCTATGGAGTATCTTAGCGTCTCATTTTCCATCTTGGTCTACCACTGATCGTCAATATTTAACCTTCTCCACTCTTTTCAGTAGCTCTCCCATTAAACCTCGGTTATTCCGTCTTCTTACTATTTATCTTCAATCCATTGTCTTCCAACGCCATATTCCATTCTTCCAACTTCCTCCTTTCTGGTGCTACACAACACAATGTCATCAGTTAAAAAGCCTACATCAGAGGGATTGGTCTTTCATTCCATTACTCAATATATCCATAAGAAGATCCTTGGTGCAGACCTCCTCAAACTGGGATCTTGTCTTTTACCACAAAACTACTTCTAACCCAGCTTCTGAAGCCTCACGTCTTTCTCTGGTCCTCCTTTCTCTCTCATGCATCTCCAGACCTCCCTCTTGACATGGTACTCTATCATAGGCCTTCTCCAAATCAATGAATACCCTGTGCAAGCCTTTCTCGATGCTTCTCTTTGAGGTGTCTCAATGCGAAGACTCCATCACTTGTTCTTCTATATGGCATAACACCAAACTGCTCCATCCATAAGTGTCCTCCTTATAAGCTGTTCCCAGATTTTCATCATGTGTGACATCCATTTCATCCTTTTATAGTTTCACAAACCTTAGAGCTTTAGATCCCACATACCCACTTGTCTCCTAAACTCTTCCACACTTCTGCTGGTATTTCATTCCGGTCCAGTTACCTTCCCATTCTTCATTCTTTTCAGTTTCTCCTTTACTTCCTCAAACCCCAAGTACTACCCTTGGATTTTCTTCTTTCAACAGCTTTTCAAAGTATCTCTTCATGATTCTATCATGCACCCTCAAGACAACACCTTGCTCATTTTCCATCTTCTTTATCTTTCCCAGCCGTGTTCCTATTCTAAAAATCATCTTCTTTCTTCCTCTTTTGTCTCCCAACTTTTCATACACCTCCTCCAAAGTGTGTCCCTTGGCTCCTGCCACTGTCCTCTTTGCCTCCTTTGTTTGTCTTCCTAGACATCTCTCTATCTTCCTCCCTCCTTGATTGGTACCATGTCTTCCTTGCCTCGTTCCTCGCCTTTATCACATCCCGCACCTCTCTGTTCTACCTCCATGACCTCAGATGGTCTCCGTCCTGTTGTCCAACCCAACACCTCTTCACTTGCTCTCCTTATGGCAGAGTGACAGCCCTGTTGAACACTGACAGCATGAGGAAGAAGATTCTTTGGTCCGACATGACAGAAATTAAACTCTTTGGCCAGAACTCCAAGCACTGCTCATCACCTGTCTAATACCATCTCTATGGTGAATCACGTTTAGCAACCCAATAGTGCATCAGAAGTCTTCTCCAGGGATGGGAGAATCTGTCCAAAACATCTCGGGAACTCTCCATCAGGTAGGCACACTTGTGACGGCACCACTTGCAGTTTGCCAAATGACATTTAAAGGATTCTGAGATTCTGAAGAAAAAAAAATAACATTGTTCTGGTCTGATGCAAGAGACTGGCAGTTATTGGTGGACCTCACATGGCAGCTGAAGTTCCCCAGCCACCACCGTGTAACGGGATATAGTCCTTGTGTCTGAATCCACCAAGCGAGTCGTGCTACTGGAACTAACAGTCCCGTGGGAAGATTGCTTGGACAAAGCCTTCGAAAAGAAGTACGTGGAACAGGTCAGCATCTGTCAGGGTGGAGAGCTAGGTATGTCCAAGTGGAGGTCGGGTGCAGGGGATTTTGCAGCCTGTTCTCTGGTCAGAGCCTTTAGTAGTTTGACCATCGAAGGAGTGAGGAAGAGGAGAGCCATCCACAGCGCCGTCAAAGAGGCAGAGAGAGCTCTCAAGATGGCTGCGAGTCATGAGAGAAAAGCCACGGAGTCAGGGTCGCTAGCCGTCTGGACATATGCTGGGGTCTTATCAACCCATGTGGGGTCACCTGGAGGAGTTTGTGTGACATCAAAACACCTGATGATCCCAGGAACATCAGTGATGAAATGTCCAGACCGACTCAGCAGGTGTATATTCATGGTTGAGAAGAAAAACAAATTCTTTGGGCAGAAGCACTCTGCCTGGTGAAGATCAGCTGCCTAATACCGTCCCTAAGGTAAAGCACAGTGGTGGCAGCGTCATGTTTGGTGGTTACAGGGACAGGGAAACCGGTCAGAATTGAGGGAAGGAGGAATGCAGCCAAATACAGAGGATTCCTTTAAGAAAACCTGCTGCTCCAGAGTGCGCTGCGAAGGTGGTTCACCTTTCAGCATGACAATGACCTGAAGCACACAGCCATGACGACGCTGGAGTGGCTTCAGCACACGTCTTGGGGTGTCCTTGAGCGGTCGAGCCAAAGCCCATAGAACATCGGTGGAGGGAGCCAAAGATGCCAGTTTACTGACACTTCCCATCCAATCTAATGGAAGAATGGAATAAACTTCCCAAATCCAGAGCAAGGTGCGCAAAGCTACTATAGACTTACCAAGAAGACTCGGAGCTGGAGTCGATGCCTAAGAGGCTTTTACAAAGTACTGAATATTGGACTGTGAAGGAGAGGTTTTAGTTTTTGATTTTTTAATACATCTGCAAACTTGTCTTAAATCATCTTTTCACTTTGTCATTATGGATCGTTGAGCGTAGATTGATGGACAAAATGGAAAATGAATCAATAAAGTGTGTGCAGAAAGTGAAGGGGTCTGAAGACTCTCTGACTACACTGTAGGTGGGATTTGGGGCACTCTGTTAAGGTCTGTGCAGTAAAGAGTGTAAAAGAGAAAATGGGGTCACCCTAGGACCCCAAAATGACAGAACACTACTATTTGTATTTCTGGTTAGATTCATTTGTGCAATTTGTGGCCGTGGTGCTTGTACTTTATTTAAAGACGATAAATAATCAAACTGAAGTTCTGTAAGCCTTGTCGACCTGGCAATTCATTTGGACGAGATCTTCTAACCTGCTTGTTGGGTCGAAGGTGTTCTTGTCTTACTGGTGAATTCCTTGGAGAGTCGGCACGTGTGATGGAGGACTTCTAATTAAAACTCCCTTAGAAGTTTATTGAAGGCAGAGAGAGACCTCCCGAAGGGTACAAGTGCATCAAAGAAATGAAACCGGAGGACGGCACACGGTGTCAGTTAAATGAGCAGGTGAAGCCTTTTGAATTCCCTTTTATTGTTAAACGATGATGTGATGGGGTCATTTGACGTAGTTGTTGGATTTTCTTTCTGTGCTGGGGTCTTCATACATTCCATTATACACCAGAACTGGCTCAGAGTTTGACAGGTTCACATCTGGGCGGAAATATCGGCCTTCCCAGGGGGGCTGCCACAGAGGCTGGCATCTTTCTTTAACGGCTGCTGCTTAGTCATATGTGAGGGACCCCCTCTACTTTATACATTGAGATGGAGCAGCTCCATTTATTTTAAGGGGCTGCTGTGCCAGTAATGCTGATATTGAACTGTGGCCCTCTCGAGATCACAGCTGGTCATTAGAAGTTTTGCAATTGTTTTATTAGGCAATACAGACTTCTAGAGCCGCTGAGCAAATTCTTAGGACCACCACGTCAATACTGGGCAGGCCCTCCATTTGTTCTTAAGACAGACTCCGCTGTTTGTGGCGCAGATTCCACAAGATGTTGGAAACCTTCCTTTGAGATCCTGGTCCGTGTTCACCTGATTGCGTCACATAATTTCTTCAGATTTGTGCAAATCTCCCATTCTGCCACATCCAGAGGTGTTCTGTTGGGGTCTGATCCAGTGACTGGGAAGCCCACAGAAGCACACTGAACTCATTGTCACGTTCGTGACACCAATTTGAGGTGACTTTTGTTTTGTGACGTAGTTCATTATCATGATGGAAGTAGCCCACCCAAGTCTTCGTGACCCACCGAGGGAGTGGGTGAGGGTCCCCCCTTGGGGAATTGAGTGCAGTTGTCAAAGGGTAAGGGTGGGGGGGCAGCTCCTGGCTGGGGTTCTTCTTTCGGGTCTTTTTTTGTGCCATTTCTTTATGCTAGTGTTACTTTCATGGATTGTGTGTGTTATTCTTTGTTTTTGATTTTCTCTCTATGCAGGCGGCTTGTGTTACCTTGTATATGTTTTGTGGCTGGTACCCCCCCCCCAATAAGGGGGCCACTTGCCAATCACCATCAGGAACTGCCCTTCACTCTATAAATCCAGAGGGTTTAAGTTGGTGAGTTTTCTTGTGTTTTCAGCTGTGCCTTGGGATTTATTAGATTTTTTAAGCTTATTGCTGCGTCTTTTGTCCCCTCTTTGGATTCTGTATTGGGATGTTGTTTACTTTTGAATTTGCATTTAACAGACATTTTATGCCTTTTGTGCTCTTTGGAGCTTCTCATTATTACAGAACATTTTGCTTGTAAAGAAGAAATCTTTTTATGTATAAAGATTCATTGTTTGCCCTTATTACCTCACAGATTTGGTGGTTGCCCCCTCTAGTGCGCATTTTTAAGGCTACTTGTTTTTAAAC
Source organism: Polypterus bichir lapradei (assembly GCA_026402145.1). Lineage (NCBI taxonomy): Eukaryota > Metazoa > Chordata > Cladistia > Polypteriformes > Polypteridae > Polypterus > Polypterus bichir. The sequence continues at coordinate 8,928,869 of JANRMT010062845.1, read as the reverse complement.
TCTTTAGCGCTGGGAGTCTCGGATCATAATATAGCGTAGAAAAATGAGCGACACAAAAGGAAGTGTCGGGATACCTCCGGGGTAGTCCTCGTAAAACGATGAGGGAAAAAAAAGAAGGGAAAGAATTAATAATAAAATAACAATCAGTTACCATACAGGCTGTTGTGATCACAGATCTGCTTGGAGAGCAGACACACACCTTTGGATGTGGGCTCCACAATTGAGCACCGACTTCCGGCTTCGTCCTTCTTTATATTTCATCTGAGATGATTGTTGGTGGTAGAGGAAGTGACGTCAGAAGTGCTGTGGCTGGTCAGTCCTGGAGGTGAAAGTGGAGATGGAGTTACCAACAGCGCCCTCTCACACTCGGAGGAGGAGTTAGTCACTTTAACAGAGCTTTGTGATTGGTCCCTATTGATGTGTGTCTGAAGACAGACAGACAGATAGAAAGATATGAGAGGCACTGTGCAAAATGGAGAGATAGATAGGAAAGGCACTATACGATAGATAGATAGATAGATGGGAAAGGCACTATATAACAGATAGATATGAA
>JANRMT010062845.1:8891626-8915012 GCA_026402145.1 Polypterus bichir lapradei | reverse complement strand
ATTCATAAAAGCAGTGTTAATGTTTGTGATGCACCATCTGTTGGAATGACAAATGCAATGCATTTTATTACTACAAATGTTTGTGAGGTGCCATCTTTTGGCATCACAGAGACAAAGCAATCAGACATACACTTGTCTTTTTATTAAGGTGGATTGTTAGAAAACAACAGCAAAAAGCTTTGTGTTGTAGGAGTGTGAAAAAACATCCACGCATTCACAGGGAGAACAAGCAAACTCCACACCGACAGTGGCCAGGTGTAGGACCCTGATTCCTGTGTGTGCTAACCACTGCGTCACCGTGCCACCCCTGATAATCCTAGTCGTCAGGTGTCTCTGTCTATCAGGCAGTCATTACTTTGTCTACTGTAGCATCTCAGTGATATGCCTGGGAATAAAACAAAACCCAAGCAGACCTGCGGAGTGTCTGAGTCTGCAATTAGAACCCGGGACTCTTAAACTGGGAGCTACTTTGCCCATTTTCAAATAAAGCTTCATGCGGCTTAATGTCGGTTCAGGCAACGTCTGACCATAGATACTGTATGGCTGTGGCTCTGTTAAGTTATAATAAAGTTCAGGAATCCTGATCAGAGAACAGGACGTAGCGGGCGTAACTGAATGTAGTGAACACACCAGCTTGTGTGTCTCGTGTCTCTTGTGTACTAAGTGATTGTGCTCTCAGTACTGTACTGTTCTTTCTAAAGTTATTTTAATGTGAACTTTCTCTGCTTCCAAATAAAAAGCTTATTGTATAACCGTACAGGCAGCAGGACCCAAAACCGAGCGTCTCTGGAGCGTCATAGTGTTACCTCTCTATTTAGTTCAAACAGGTACACCCGAATATCCCACCTCGCTTTGCTAAGGACTCCATATAATATGGTGCTCACACAGTGTCCGACGTCACGGAACAAATCGTGGGCATTAAGCGGCACATACGTACCTGTACTGTCCACTCTGCCTTGTCTGGCATTTGTACCCGATGCTCCAGCTCCCTGAATAAGAATACGTGTGTTCACAAATAAACGCGTGACAGTTGTACCTTCAGTGACACACTGGTTAGCACGTACGCCTCAGGGGACCTGGCCGGGTCACTATGTGCATGTGTGTGTGAGAGAAGTTTGCCCGTTGTACCCAAAGCCACGAGGTTTCATCGCACATCCCAATGGCATGCACTTCATGCCGAGTGGCCCCACAGTGGACTGGCATCTCAGCCTTGTACCCGCTGTTGTCAGGATCGGCTTCGGCTCCCTCGCAACACTGTAATGGTAAGCGCAGATAGAAAAGTTGGACGGGTTTCATCTTCGTAAGTCCACTTGGCACAGGGCTGAGGCCTAACATCTCAAGATACCTGGGCTCGATTCCTGCCCGGCCCGGCCTTGGTCTGTGCGAGTTCTACAGAGAGTGAAATGAAATTTTGAAAATCCTTTTTCCAATTTTTATTTGACAGCACATGAAAGACAACAAAAGAATACAAGTCCGGTTACTAATCAGCTGTATGAACTTTAGCCTGCCGCATTAAATATGTGCTCTCCGGTGATTAATATCATTTTAAAAAAAACAAAACATAAAAACCCCAACTCTGTGAATGAAAAGGCAAAAAAGTTTTCATGTTTCCCTTGTGTCCTTGAAAGGCTTCGGTAAGTAACTCCCCCCCCTCTCCCCATCCTTCTAGAATGTTCTAGGAGGTGGCGTAGTCGGTAGGATTCACACACACGAGACTCGCGTCCCTCACTCATCCCGTCACGTTCTTTGGTAAAGGCTTATTTTCCGTGCTCTTGAACAAAGCTGCCGTCACAGACTTCCTGTGTAGCGAAGATTCCACCACCCCCACTGGGAAAGAGCTGTCCGTTTCCTGGGAATCGTCGCTGTTCTGGGACTTGGAATTGTCTTGCGAGTCGGGTTTTTGCCTGGCGGCTCTTTGATGCTGCTCTTTTAATTCCAGGTAGGATCGGGAAAAGGTGTGAAAGATGGAGGTGACGGGGAAGGCCATGAGCAAGATGCCGCTCAGGATACTGCTGAGCGCTACCACCTGACCTGGGATGCTTCGGGGCACCATGTCACCGTAGCCAACCGTGGTCATGGAAATGACTGCCCACCAGTAGCAGCCGGGGATGCTGGTAAACTCCTGCTTGGCTCCCATCTCGCTTTCGGCCAGGAACACCAATGGGGAGAAGAGGGCCATCGCAACACAGAGGAAAAGCAAGAGCAGCCCGAACTCCCGTGTGCATCTACGGACCGTCAGACCAAGGGTCTGGAGGCCCAGGGAATGGCGGGCCAGCCTCATGACGTAAAAAATCCGCAGGGCTCGCAGCACTCGGAGGACAAGGCCCACTTTCTCCAGATAGTTGTTTCCCGACCCGACGGTCTTCTTTCGGATAGACAAGGAGTCCACGATCAGGGTGATGTAGTACGGCAGGATCGCCATGATATCGATAATATTCAGCGGAGTCCTCAGAAAGACGCACTTGCTTTGCGTTTGGATAAACCGCAAGAAGAACTCGAGGGAGAACCATCCCACGCAAACCGTCTCCAGGACGAAAATGTTGTGACACCTCTGAGAGCATTCTCCCTGAAAAGAAGGAGAGAAAAGAACAAAACCCATTAAGGGAGAGCTTGCAAAATGAAACAGACATTGCTAAGATGAACTGACCGTGTCCAGGACCTGCTCCTAAGATTCAATCGGTGACGTGACAAACCCCTCATCCAATCGCGGCTCCCATCGATATTTTCTGTGTTAATATAGTGCAGTAAATAATCGAGCCTTGACACGCCAAGATGTAACAATCGCCCGATACGGGACGCGACTCCTACACTTCACCACCCGCGAGGGAAGTGGACGATATTTAAAGGATGTAATAGCATTAAAATATTCGGTCCTCGGCCCCTCTTCTCCCCTAGACGCGCCCCCCCCAATACTTCAGATGGAAGTTGGACTGGTTAAGTGTATTGTAATCCAGCGTTGATACATTTGCTGTGGTGGGCTGGCGCCCTGCCCGGGGTTTGTTTCCTGCCTTGCGCCCTGTGTTGGGTGGGATTGGCTCCAGCAGACCCCTGTGACCCTGTAGTTAGGATATAATGGATGGATGGATGGATGTATTGTACAGGATATGCGATTAATGAAGATAATCATTATTGATGTTATGTTTTGAGGGCGGCACGGTGGCGCAGTGGGTAGCGCTGCTGCCTCGCAGTTAGGACACCCAGGTTCGCTTCCCGGGTCCTCCCTGCGTGGAGTTTGCATGTTCTCGCCGTGTCTGCGTGGGTTTCCTCCCACAGTCCAAAGACATGCAGGTTAGGTGGACTGGCGATTCGAAACTGGCTCTAGTGTGTGTGTGTATCCTGCAGTGGGTTGGCGCCCTGCCCGGGATTGGTTCCTGCCTTGCACCCTGTGTTGGCTGGGATTGGCTCCAGCAGACCCCTGTGTTCGGATTCAGCGGGTGGGAAAATGGATGGATGGATGTTATGTTTTGAAGATTACATCACGAAGGTGTTGTCCATTTCTCCGTACACATTCTGACACCCTGTTGTGGAGTTTCTGCATTGCTCGACGTCACATGTCAAGAGGAATGCCAGCGATTTCCTCCTCAATCCTCCTTTTTACTTGCGGTACACTTGGCTTTTTAGATGTCCCTACAGAAAAAAAAATCACAAACAGTGAGATCTGGGGATCTCGGAGGCCATGGAATGTCACCGTTACATGAAATGACGCGCCTTCCCAAACAATCGCCGAATAGCTGCCATCGATTGTCGGGCATTATGGGAAATTGGCTCCACCTGGGGACTTCTCTTTTACGGCTGAACCTGTTTCTTCGAAATTACGCACCCATGTTGTAATCGCATGAGCAGACGGGATACGATCGTGATGTCCTAACTGGTAATGACGCCAAAATTCCCTTTGTGCAGCAGTCATCGCCATTCTTATAAAAGGCTTTTACAGTGAATGCTCGTTGCGCACCACTCCACTGCTCCATTATAACTAATGGCAAGGGGTTCTAAACAACTGCCGACACCCCAGGGTTGCCAACACCTAGTTCCAAAATTTCCCAGTTCCCTGCGCCACCCTGCATTATGTGTCTTATCACTACATGCATAAATGATAGAAAACCGTACAATAAGTTATTGTTTAAAGTCCATTCCCACATCAGGAGACTCTGCTCAGGATAAAGCGGGTTCAGTAAATGGATGGATAAATGGATTGATAATTCACACACAACAACAACCTGGCTAGGCCTGGCAACACCGGACACGGGGAGAACATGCAACCACCATGCAGATGACTTTGGGGTTCAAACCCAGGAGGCTGGGTCTGAGAGGCAGCGACGTCCATGTATGGCACAAGACGAGGGAGACGGCGTCACTTCTGAACGTCTCCGTGCAGCCATTTGGCTTTCAGTTGTCAGACATTTCTCGGCCGTCTCCAGGCTTTCTGTCGTAAAAGCCATTACGAGTAATTCCCTCATTTGGGTTTTGGCAGGCTGTCATCTGTGGAAGCCCTCTGTATCATTCATTTTCCGTACTGGAGAACACCCTCATACATATTTGAAGATCTCATTTATGGCTGATTATTTTTCTATCAGTCATGACAGAGCTGCCGGCGGCTTAGCTGTCACAATGACGTTAATACTTCATGTTTGTGTGACCCATTCTGCGTCAGCATATGTTGGGGATGATGAATTAGCTCACTTTTTGCCTCAATTAGTGCCAGTAATCGTCTTTAAGCAGTCGATAAGATCAATTATAAGTCACGTTAGGCTGGCGACATGTGCCACTTATTATCATGGCAGAGAAGATCATCTCATAACCAATCTGAGGATCAGAGATCGTAAGGGTGGATTTCACCTTTTACATGGCAGCATGAGAAGGGAATGTCCATCCATTCATTTTCAGACCCACTTATCCTGAGCAGGGTTGTCGGGAAGCTGGAGCCCATCCCGTTAAGTATTGGGCGCAAAGCAGGAACAAACCCTGAATGGGATGTCCATGTGAACACAAGTAACCCTTCACCCCCCCAACACACAAGGTCTAATTTAGCAGTGGCTATCCACTTAAGCCGCATGTCTTCGCTGTTTTAGGGAAGCCATTTTCTAGGGGTGTGGTCTCTGGGGTCATGGCCTTGAATTAATCAGCAGATGGCATAAAGGACAGCCTGTTGCTCTGAGCCTTATCCGATGTGCGGATTAAACCTTATTTACACTTTTGACTTCTCGTGTATTTACTTTTTATGTCTTGCTTGATCTTCGACTTATTGCCGTGTCACAAAAACGACCATAAGATGTTGAGAAGGTTTAGGGCAGCCACCCGTATAATTGTTCCCGGTTGCAAAAATCGATTCAAAACAGTTGTCATGTTTACATAAGAGTCCAAAACAGAACTGATTCTCTTGACACAACATGGCAGCTTTAAAGGCCAGTGGAGGAAGTGATGTCATCATTACCGGAACCGGAAGTGATGTCATTGGCTGCCCCAGAGCCGGGACGGGATTTCCCTAGAATGGTCTGCAAAAGATCGAGAGGGAAAAATTAGTGCACTTCGCCACCCCGTGGTCCGGCGTGGAATCACATGTATCGAAGCCCTTTAGTTGTCTCCTAAACACACGTGTGTGACACCCGTTATTCACCTCTCACCTGGTGTCACACACGTGCGAGTAGGAGTCAACTAAAGCGCCTGAATAATGACAATTCCACATCTGACCAGGGGGCGGTGGGGTGCACTAACTTTCTTTCTTGATCCCTTGCAGACCATTCCTGGGAAATCCCACAGGGTTCCGCCGCCTTTGATGACATCACTTCCACTTCTGGCCCCGATGACATCACTTCCTCCACTGGCCTTTAAAGCCGCCATTTTGTCTACAGTTAGGTCCATAAATATTTGGACAGAGACAACTTTTTTCTAATTTTGGTTCTGTACATCACCACGATGAATTTTAAACGAAACAACTCAGATGCAGTTGAAGTGCAGACTTTCAGCTTTAATTCAGTGGGTTGGACAAAAAGATTGCATAAAAACTAAAGCATTTTTTTAAACACAATCCCTTCATTTCAGGGGCTCAAAAGTAATCGGACAATTGACTCAAAGACTATTTCATGGGCAGGTGTGTTCAAGTCCATCGTTATGTCATTATCAATTAAGCAGATAAAAGGCCTGGAGCTGATCTGAGGTGTGGTGCTTGCATGTGGAAGATTTTGCTGTGAACAGACAACATGCGGTCAAAGGAGCTCTCCATGCAGCCATCCTTAAGCTGCGAAAACAGAAAAAACCCATCCGAGAAATCGCTATAATATTACGAGTGGCAAAATCTACAGTTTGGTACATCCTGAGAAAGAAAGCAAGCACTGGTGAACTCAGCAACGCAAAAAGACCTGGACGTCCACGGAAGACAACAGTGGTGGATGATCGCAGAATCATCTCCATGTTGAAGAGAAACCCCTTCACAACAGCCAACCAAGTGAACAACACTCTCCAGGGCTTGGTCGGCGTATCGATATCCAAATCTACCATAAAGAGAAGACGGCATGAAAGTAAATACAGAGGGTGCACTGCAAGGTGCCAGCCACCCATAAGCCTCAAGAATAGAAAGGCTAGACTGGACTTTGCTAAAGAACATCTAAAAAACCCAGCACAGTTCTGGAAAAACATTCTTTGGACAGATGAAACCAAGATCAACCTCTACCAGAATGATGGCAAGAAAAAAAGTATGGAGAAGGCGTGGAACAGCTCATTATCCAAAGCATACCACATCATCTGTAAAACACGGTAAAGTCAGGCAGTGTGATGGCTTGGGCGTGCATGGCTGCCAGTGGCACTGGGACACTAGTGTTTATTGATGAAGTGACACAGGACAGAAGCAGCCAAATGAATTCTGAGGTGTTTAGAGACGTACTGTCTGCTCAAATCCAGGTAAATGACGTCAAATTGATTGGGCGGCGGGCGTTTCATGATACAGATGGACAATGACCCAAAACATACAGCCAAAGCAACCCAGGAGTTTATTAAAGCAAAGAAGTGGAAAATTCTTGAATGGCCAAGTCAGTCACCTGATCTTAACCCAACTGAGCATGCATTTCACTTGTTGAAGACTAAACTTCGGACAGAAAGCAACACAAACAAACAGCAACTGAAAGTAAAGGCCTGGCAGAGCATTAAAAAGGAGGAAACCCAGCATCTGGTGATGTCCAGGAGTTCAAGACTTCAGGCTGGCATTGCCAGCAAAGGGTTTTCAACCAAGAATTAGAAATGAACATTTTATTCCCAGTTATTTAATTTGTCCGATTACTTTTGAGCCCCTGAAATGAAGGGATTGTGTTAAAAAAAAAAATACTTTAGTTGCCTCACATTTTTATGCAATTGTTTTGTTCAAACCGCTGAATTAAAACTGAAAGTTTGCACTTCAACTGTATCTGAGTTGTTTCGTTTAAAATTCATTGTGGTAATGTACAGAACCAAAATGAGAAAAAAAGTTGTCTCTGTCCAAATATTTATGGACCTAACTGTATATGCGACAGTTCTGTTTTGGACTCAGTCTTGCGAACAACTCACAATCTTTAACTACCTTTTTTTGCAGCCAAGGCATATCATACGGGTGGCTGCCCCAAACCTTTATGGTGTCTGTTTGTCGTTCTTATGACACTGGGTTTCGGTATCTTTGTAGATTTTTATTTCCATTTGTTTGCCTTTTGCTCAAATCTCCTGGTTTACTCAAGATATCCGTTTTGCGAACTGTGGGAGGAAGGAGGAGCACCCATGTATAACGATCTGATGCCACACAACCGGCCAGCTCGGGTTGGATGCTAATCGTAATCGCTGCCAATTTTTTCTGAACCAATTGCTTCCCATGTTCCCCCTTTCCCTGACAGTAACCAGCCGCCACAGTTATAAATGGTATCTATAAAGAAAGTTGTGATATTAGATATAAGAATAGATACATAGATACTTTATTAATCCCAAGGGGAAATTCACATACTCCAGCAGCAGCATACTGATAAAAACAATATTAAATTAAAGAGTGATAACAATGCAGGTATAACAGACAATAACTTTGTATAATGTTAACGTTTACCCCCCCCGGGTGGAATTGAAGAGTCGCATAGTGTGGGGTCTCCTCAGTCTGTCAGTGAGCAGGACGGTGACAGCAGTCTGTCGCTGAAGCTGCTCCTCTGTCTGGAGATGATCCTGTTCAGTGGATGCAGTGGATTCTCCATGATTGACAGGAGCCTGCTCAGCGCCCGTCGCTCTAATTTAATTAATTAATTTAAGAATTCAAACCACGGAATACAAAATGACGCACGCGAGACGAGCACCGAACACCATGTACCCCACAAACGACACAGTAGCAGTCCGACACATACACCCTGATGATCTGTGAGGTTGGCCCTTAAAAACAAATGAAGCCATATGGAAGATGAGGAAGCTTCCCAGAAAGAAACGAAAAGGAAAAAAAGAGATATTTCAGTCCTACCGGCTTTTCAACCTTCCTCTCTGGATGGTGCAAACCGGGTTCCCCTCCACGTAGTTGGCATAAAAGTTTCTCTCTCCTTGCGCTTGCTGGCTTTGAACGTCCCTCCTTGCGAGTGACTTCCTGTCCCTTTTATCCAACATATCCTGCCCTTACAATTATCCCACCTTCCGTACTTCTTCTCAGTTAAAGGTGTAGGACTTATTTCCGCTCTGGGGCACGCGAACACGATCGGGCAAAGAGACAAAGAGTAAGGGGAGACGGCAACACCGACACCAAAGACAACACTTATATGGCACCCACTACATGCAGAGTAACTAGGGGAGAGCGAGCAAACTAAACACGGGGAGCACTCACAATGCAAGCCACACACATTTTAATCATATAAACTCAAATAAGCTTGACTCATGCCCCAAAACAAGACCCTGCCGGACATCCATAAGCAACAAAGAAAGTAAACCCTCAGTACACAGTGTAACAAAAGAGAAAATACAAGATGAAGGTTCAGGGAACCATACGGCCAACCCCAACTAATGGTGCAGCCAGCCAGGCCAAATAAATCCAAACAAATGAACAAAAGAGCTGTGGTGACCTGGTGCCTTCAGGTCAGATGCTCCCGCTTGCGAGTCCGCCAATCAGAGATGCTGGTCTGACGATGAACGGCGACTTCCGATGTTGTAGAGTGTTGCTGAAAGGGCGGAGTGTTTAGGTGTGTGGTGGAAGCGGCGTCAGTCTTCTGGTGGGATGTCTTCACGTCTAGGGTGAAAGAGGTGAGGGCATTACTAACAGCGCCACCTCGTGGGTTGGAATGGTATAGCGATTCCACAAGTTTGAAGACCACCCCGGACAACAGGCCTACCCGGGCTCCAGGAGTGCCACGACTTTATTCTTTTTTTCGTTTTACTGTTTCCTTTGTCTTTTTCACCACCACTTTTCTGTGTTATGATGCGTGTAGTTACACCACATTTACTGTACTTTATAAAAGATACGAGTCCCCGAGAGCCTGCATCTGATGTTTTGGTGAAGCTCTTTCATTTTGTGTATCCTTTTGCATTAAAGTGAGTTATAAAATCAAAGACATTTATTTTATTTTAAAAAGTCTCTCATTATTGCTGAATCCCTATAAGGTTTAGGATGTTCTCAGGATGAGCTCCACCTGCTGAGCCTTCCACCTCTGGTCTGAAACTGGATTGAGTGTGTTAACGAAATGGGTCAATGAACGTTTGTGGATAAATTCCGTCAAGCGTATCCGACGTACCTGCTGTATACAGTATGTACTCCACCAATCTGGTTTCGATTTTTCATTTATTTTGCAAATACAGGAATGCTATTATAAAGCTTTAAACTCAGGATTTCTAGTTTTACCAATAAATGAAGATCCCTTTGAAATGATCAAGAGACTCCCTAGGATGGAAATTTCAAAGTCTACGGGGAAAAACTTCTGGAAGCCAACGACAATCAGGTGGCTGCCTAATCTGCGAGTTAATCGCCGTCTCGGCAGCCGGAATGCCAGAAGCTGCATTAATGAGACGTGGGACTTTTATCAGCGGGGTAAGACTCACGAAATCAGTCGAGACGGTGAGCTCAAGATGAACTGTGGAGGATGGTGGCACATCTTTAAACGAAGTTATAAGAATACAATGATGGGAAATTCACTGATCAGGCGACGATTGTGGCAAGGGAGGAAATTTGTCAAAAAACAAAAAAATGATAACATCAACTGGAAGGCCGATGACAGCGGGGTGATGCTGCGTTTGTTACTACCTGTTGGTTTTGTTCTGTTTTTACTTTGACGTATTTAAAAGATAACTCCACCCAAAAATGTGATTTTTATATATGTTACTTAGTGATAGCTGAGAAAATAAATTCACTGTCATGTTTTCATAAAGAACGGAGATAAGAAAGTGTCTGATATAACAGACATCATTGGTGACCAACACTGCACATCAGCAAACAACAACAAAAATAACCCTGAAAAAGCGTCAGACACTCATGTCATGTAATCCACGTGTCCCGCTGTCGAGGCAAATGCTCACAATGTCACAGACAGACAGAGAGATAGACAGATAAAGAAAAGCAGTATCCAGCAGACAAATAAGGAACTATAGAGAAAGATAGACATAATAAAAGGCACTATATAGGTAGGTGCTATATGATAGATAGATAAATAGATATGAAAGACACTATATAATAGACATGAACGTCACTACATAATGGATAGATCCTAATTTTAGTATAGTAGGCAAGATAGATCGATAGATAGATAAAGAAAAGCAGTATGCAGTAGACAAATAAGGAACTATAGAGATAGATAGATGCTATATGATAGATAGATAAATAGATATGAAAGGCACTATATAATAGATAGGTTGATCCTAATTTTAGTATAGTAGGCAAGAGAGATAGATAGATACAGTAGATATACATGAAAGGCAATATATAATAGACCAGTGATGGCACACTGCTATAACGATAAGCTGGCACTTAATTCTTAAATCTGCCTCAAGAATGATTTAAGATATGAAGAGACAGGGGAAGTGACGGCGAAGGTGGTAGTGATGAGAACGGCGCAGTGAATACACTTGACTTGAGCATTCCTAGTTTTCCTCCTTTTTCTCTGTACGTTTAGCATTCGTTTGCTCAGAGGTTGATGCGCTTGCTGCTTCCTGAGCAGCTCTTCTTTTCTCCACCCTAGCGGCCCGCTTCTTCGCTTCTTCCGTCGGCATATTTTCGCGTTAAAACAGATTAAGTCAGTGTTTGTGTTACAATCGCTAAGTTCGTTTTCTTTAATTTCTCACTTAAGCTGGCACTTAATTCTTAAATCTGCCTCAAGAATGATTTAAGATATGAAGAGATAGGGGAAGTGACGGCAAAGGTGGTAGGGATGAGAACGGCGCCCGTACACATGCGGCTCATGGCAGCCCTGCTGGCCACCGCCGAGAGTTGATTCTACAATAAAATAAAATAAAAATAAAAAGAGGAATAACCTTGGAGGTCAATCATCACCCTGAAATCGGATAGTAGATGTTATGTAGTATATGTGTACCAAATTTCAGGTCAATAGTTCAAACGGTTCGCAAGCTACAGGTGATTTAAAATCCTGGACAGACAAACGAACAGCCACGGTAGCGTATTACATATAAAGATAGATAGACAGATAGATAGAAAAGGTACTGTATAATAGGCAGATATGAAAGGCGCTATATGATAGATGGATATTTTAATTTTTACCCAAAGGGAAATGAAAACTTTAGAGAAGCTGAATAAGAATCTAAATATTATAAAGTAAGAAACCAGTAACCCCACCAAACACACACAAGAACTTCTGACTTGGCTAATTGGGGAGCTGCTGCCATCTGATACCAGGCTTGAAGGTGGCAGTAAGATGTGGTCTGATCTGCCCAGTTGTGCCACAGCTTTACATGTATAGGCACTGAAATTTGAATCGAGCAGGTCCAACTTGTTGAGTCCACACATGGAGCATGCTGAGCGATGTCTGCTCCTGTCCAAAGTTCCCCTGGTTGAACTCCACAGCATTCTAGTGTCAGAATGATTCATCATTACAGTGTTGGTAACAGAGTCACCAACCATACCACATGCACTTCAGAGCAGGCCAACCACCTGAAGCTAAGTGTGTTCATGCCCGGCTGGTATTTGAATGGAAGACCACCTTAGAAGAGCTTGAGTTGCTGTTGGAAGAGGTGTTGGCGAGGCCAGCAGGGGCTGCTTACCCTGTGGTCTGTGTGTGGATGTCCGTGTCCCAATGCAGCGATGAGGGACACTGTGCTGTAAAAATGGCGCCATGACATAAAACTGGGCGTACCCCAACATCCTGGCTAAGTAGCCCAATACAGTATGCTCAATCCGGCCCCCTAATCACCTCCTGTCTCTAATTGGCTAACTATTTCTCACAACTTCACCACCCAATAGCTAATGTGTGGTGAGTGTACTGGCATAACAATGGCTGCCATTGCATCATCCTGGTGGGTGCTACAGTGTAGCAGTGCCCACTCGGTATCATCAGAGTTTAACGACTGGGTCCCCCTAAGTGTCTGGAGTGCCCACCCCTTAACTTTCTTAAATAGAGCCCCTCAGATGATGGCACCCTAAGCAGCTGCTTATGTCACTAATGGATTGACCGGCTTGGATCACATCAAATCAATAAAGGAGGTCACCTGTGAGGTCCCAGTTGTGTTAAAGCAATAAGGGGTGAGGTGGATTGGGGTCCCTGTGAAGTCCCGATCGCATCAAAGCAATTGGTTTGAGGTGCCTTGCGTTACAACGTGAATGCCCACCCTGAGCTTTCTTTCTCTGTTATGAAGGTCTATGGGGTGAACTTTGGAAGGCCGTTGTGAATGCTTGGTGTCAGTAGCAGAAAATCTGCAGCAGAAGACTTGCAATAAAAAAAGGCAAGGAGGCTGGTTATAAATATGTGGGAGTTAATAATGTCAGACCTGTCATTGTCCTCCAGACTGTGACAAACGCACAGCCCCCAGACGGAAGGAGGAGGACTGACTTCATCTCTCAAGACAGACAGCCCAGATGCTTAAGGGCTACAGAGGAGTTGGGGTGTTAAGTACACTTAGGGCCAGCAGGGGGGGTGCCAGCTAACTGAGGACTTGCCTTGTGCTTCACCCTCACTTTGAGGAGAGGAGGTCCAGGGGCACTGGGCGTTGCTGGGGGGGCACTCTACCCTGATAATCTATTCAGTCTGCCTTTGGCTGTGGTACCAGTCTTTCATGGGGCACATCTCAAGTGCCCACTCCCAAACTCCAGGAAATGATCCAAGGATCTCCTCCTCTCATTTTGTTTCCCCTGAATAAAAGGCTGCGACTCGCGTCTGTAGTCCCCATCAGAGATGTGCTCTCGGCTTACGCCGCTAAAGAGAGTTGTGCTTTAGTCTTTGTCACAAAGTAGCGCTGCCTATAAACGGAGGCGCGTGTGTTTACGGCAGATATCATAATCAACACTCACTTTCAAACAAAAGCACCGCACGCCATCTGATCACCTGATTTATGTGTAAAGCTGCAGAACGCACTCACTTTCAGCCAACTCAGCAACATTTTAATTGCTTCTGGTTCAGCGCTGTCACTCGGTGCCACCGCTCACTTGTCCTACACCTGCATTAACATAACTGAAGAGGAAATGAGAAGTAGGGTACCACCACCCAAGTGATTTGGGAGGATGACAGCCCATAAATCAGGAAGGTAATTAATAAGCAGGCAGCCATGTCATTCCGGCAAAGGCGTTCGTTCCAAAAATAGTGAAGTGACGGTCTTGATGCAGGTAAGCCAGTCACAGTCTGGAGGAGACGTTTACTGTTCCAAGTTTATCCCCTCGGCAAGAGGAAAAAAAAAAAAAAAAAAAAACACCGTATCCCGTCTGGAAAATTTACAAAAACTATTTGGGCACATAAAGGAGCCGTTAGATATCAGCACTAAGCAGGTAGCCAGCGTCTCGGAAACATCGCACTTGATTTGTACAAAGAAAACGGTGGAACGGAACTCTGGAGATGGGTGGGATACGGAGGGGGACGAGTAGAAAAGACTTTAAGAGCGTCGCTGCTCGTTCTAAGACCTCCAGCAAGAGGAGCTCGGACAGAGCGCGAGAAACAGAGTCCTGCGTTATGTGATGCCGGCTTATGATCACGTTGTATCAAGTTCATTTAAAATGCATTATGGGCATATTTATTCAATTATTTATGTTATGACTCGGACTGTAAATATATTCTTTATACATTTTTTTTTCTATATCTGATTTATTTTAGTATGTATGGGCTGCTGTAACAATGCATTTTCACCTTGTGATCAAAAAAGTATTTATCTGTTATGAAGTGGCTTTCATATCAATGAATCTAATTTTATTTAGTGCTTTCCCTATCTATCTATCTAATGTAATATATTGCCTTTCACATAGGTTAATATTATTTTATATAGTGCCTTTCATATCTGTCTATCTGATGAACAGTGTCTTTTTATATCTACTTATTTACCTGTTGTATAATACTCTTCACATCTACCAGTCGCTCTCTCACTCAATTTACTATGTATAGTGCCTTTCACATGTATTTATCTATCTGTTATATAGTGTCTTTCAGTATCTGTGTGATTCTTCTGTATATCATACTGTATAGCTCCTTTCAAAATGTATCAGTCTATTCATCTATTTATCCATTCATTCTATCCACCATTCAGACTCTATTATAATTTATAGTGCCTTTCATCATTTATCAATCCCTATGTATTATTTAGCTCCTTTCCATCTATTTAGCCTTTCAAATTGTATCTCTCTATCTGTTACATAGCTTCTCTCAAAATCTATCTTTTATATAGTGCATTTCATTATCTGTATGACTCTTCTATATCGTATACTGTATAGCTCCTTTCAAAATGTATCTACTGTATCTATTCATTCTATGCACCTTTCCAATTCGATCTGTTATCTGTCTCTATGTATTATATAGTGCCTGTCATGGTCTAGCTCTTCCTCTGATATAGTGCCTTTCATAATCCATCTATCTATCTAATAGTAAACACTAACCGACACTTTGTGGCGGTTTGCACGACGCGGCACATCGAGAGTCCCACCGCAGAAGCTTCGGAGGGTCACTGCGTTCTGAGCAGAGTGCGACAGCACAACGTGCGGAGCGGACTCCGGTCACACATGCTGCAGACTCGGGTTAAACTGCAATGCAACAATGAACTGCATATCCCTTGTGGCAGGCGGCCGGGTCCCATGCCCGACCGGGACATCCCTTCTACATATGTTCCGGGGGAGCAACCATGGGCGTCTCAGTACCTACCCCGGGACGCTTGGTTGCAGCCTCCCTGGCTGAAGATGGCGCCTCAATTTCCCGCAAGGTTCCATGGGAGGTGGAGTTCTCCACAACCTTGTGGGGATCTGGGGTGGCCGCCATGGGGTGCTGCATGGATCCCGGAGCCAACCTGGACACCTCTACAGCCCCACCCGGAAGTGCAATTAGCAACAGGTGAGCTATAAAAGGGGCCAGCCACCAGCACTCAGTGGCCAGAATCGGGAGGAAGAGGACGAGGTTGCCTGGGAGGGAGTGGTGGTGCCAGAGGAAGGATTGTGTTGTGTGGAGTGAAGTGCTTGTGCGACTGTGTATTGCCTGTGGGGTTCACGGGGAAGACGTGCCCCACGAGTGAAGAAAAATAAAAGTTTTGTGTTATTTTATACGTGCCTCCGTGTCAGTCTGTGTTGGGTCGGCGCCAATATAGCGCCTTTGTTACACCCTAAAAGTCGGTAAGTGTGTGTATAGTGGAACAGGAGCAGAGACCGAAGTGTAACGTAGAAGTGTAGTCGACACAAACAGAATCTGTGATTTTGATACAAAGGGGATTTCACGTTTTCAGGACGAGTGTCCCCCCCATGGCTTCCCACGATAAAGCAAAGAGCCAAGCAGAAACAAAACTTCAAAAGCTCTCAGAGACCCTGTATTGAAAATGTTATGAAAGAATATGGGAACTATTGGGGGCTCAAACAGACCACGCGGTACCCCGCGTCACCTCGTCCGGCTCTACAACCTCCCTTTTTAAAGGACGGACGTGCAAACGGTAAAGGTGGGCGACGCACAGTCATTGAATATTTAAAAAACGGAGCGCTTGCACGTGTCTATGCAATGGAGTCAGCGTTAAATGGAAGTAACCGGCCTGCACTTTCCCTGAACTTTGAAGTGAAGTGTGAAAGATGACGGCAGTGATGAGCGTTTCGACCGGGGGGACGTGATGGCAGCAGGATAATCAGCTCCAGTGTGTTGCCTGACCGAGATAACAAACACCAGGAGAGAAAGAAATGGCTCAGCTGCATTCAAAAGGAATGAGTTCTTCATCATCGAACTGAAAGAAATAAATTAATTTACGAGATAAGATGAAAGCCTGGCCTCGGGGATGGGAGGATGATGCGTGTCATATGAGGCTTCAGTAAGCGGCTAGGCCTTGATTTAGGGGTCCCTTTGCTTTCAAAGTGCCTAAGAGGGCTCAATAGATGAGCGCTGGAATGGGAATAACCGCAAACGCACTCCTCCTGAACACCCCTTGGTGTGACGAGCGGAAAAAGTGACCTTTTCAGGGGGGAGAAATCAGGAGGCTTTGAATCTAAATTCACATTTGTTTTTAGTTTTATTTTAAGAAATGTACACCGAATCAAAGAGTAGAATTGGGAAAGACGATTTCCCAGGTCAGCTGGGACTTCGCTAAAGTGTAGTCATGAAGTCTGAATTACTGTCAGCTGGCTGAATTTGAAGCGTTCATAAGAAATGTACGGAGTTACCTCATGAGGCACAAAATAAACAAGAGTAGTAGTGCCAAAATAGTTGAAATATTAAAATGTTTAAAGTTGAAATGTTCTCAATTACAATAGAAATGTGTAATTTTTCACCTTCGGGTGGAGGTCCATAGAAGGCTAGAGCTAAAATAAAGGATCAAAAATCCAAAATAACCTCATATTCATAACCGTGGACCCTGAAATACTCTAAAATGATACCTGACACGCTTATGTTTGAAATTGGTCATTTCTCACCCTCTGATAGAGGTCCACGGGGGGCTAGATCCCAGGTAAAGAGTCATAAAATAATCAAAAATAACCTCACATTCATAACCGCAGACCCTGAAATAGTCTAGAACAATACCCGACATGCTTATGTTTAAAATTGGTCATTTTTCCAATGGACTCCAACTACGGACCTTAGAGCTCCACGCTATTGAGGAGGTTGTCACTTTATATGAGATGTTATGCAAAGGTTGATGATTATTAGGGGAAAGGAGTTTACAAGGCGAGGTAATTGGTATGAAAACAGGTACAGCCAGTGGCGTAGCTCGAGTTCGTGCCACACGGGACGGGGCAGGGCGGTTCGGGGCTGGGCTTCAATTTGCTGCCCTCCAACATATCTGAATACGTTAACCTATTTAAATAGAAAATTAAAATGATGTATAGAGAAAAATTAAGATAAATTCTACATAGATTTATTCATATATAGAGAAACAGCAATAATTTTTCACATATAATCTACTCTATATTTATATATGTTATGGCCAAAACCCAAAATCGGCCAAAGCGGGAAGTGTCCGGCCAAATCAGGAAATGGCCAATGTTGCTGTAAATTGACCGGCCAATGTCCGATCTTTTCCTTGATTTTGGGATTTGGCCAGCCAGTTTGTGAAATAGCATGTGGCGATCGGCCGAAGTCTAAAGAAAAAAGGCATGAACAACGATTTGTTGTGCACTTAGTAGTGCAATGGCATCGAGTGTAGCCTTGGCGGCTCTTGTTTAGAAAGCAGACGCCATTTGGTTGTTTCACAATAATTAAAATTAGGTATATAAGTAGGTTTCACATTTCTGTTATCATTTTAGCCCTAAAATAGTGACTTAACATCAAGGACCTATTTTATTGAACTTAAGGTTAGTGTTTGGGTGAGGGGAAGGCCGTCTCAAGTGGCCTCCGCTTTCTGAACAAGACCCGCGGACAGTCTTACATCAGCACATCGAATTCTGGTCAGGGAGTTCTCGCTACTTCACGAAATGGCCGGCCAAAGTAGCATATACACTGGTCATTTCTAGTAATTCGGACTTTGGCCACACCTCTCAGCCAAAATGCGAAATGGCCGGCCAATTTGGGAACTGGCCGAACTTTGAAGTTCAGCCGGAACATACAGTATATATTATATATATATATATATACAGTACAGGCCAAAAGTTTGGACACACCTCCTCATTCAATGTGTTTTCTTTATTTTCATGACTGAAGGCATCAAAACTATGAATGAACACATGTGGAGTTATGTACTTAACAAAAAAAGGTGAAATAACTGAAAACATGTTTTCTATTCTAGTTTCTTCAAAATAGCCACCCTTTGCTCTGATTACTGCTTTGCACACTCTTGGCATTCTCTCGATGAGCTTCAACAGGTAGTCACCTGAAATGGTTTTCACTTCACAGGTGTGCCTTATCAGGGTTATTTAGTGGAATTTTTTTGCTTTATCAATGGGGTTGGGAGCAGCAGTTGTGTTGTGCAGAAGTCAGGTTAGTTGGACGATCATTTATTTTTCAACAGGACAATGACCCCAAACACACCTCCAGGCTGTGTAAGGGCTATTTGACCAAGAAGGAGAGTGATGGAGTGCTGTAAATGGTCATGAAAATAAGGAAAACACATTGAATGAGGAGGTGTGGCCAAACTTTTGGCCTGTACTGTGTATATTTATATTTACATATTGTCACGCATGCGCGAGTAGGAGACCGCGGACGGATCCGAAACCATTTCGAAGGGCGTTTGCCGGTAGGGAATGGCGGGGTACTAACCTTTCTGCTCTTTCTTTCAGGAAAAAAGACGCTCCGCCATCGTAACCTGACCGCACTACGTCCACTTCCGCCCTTCCTCCGCCATCTTCCCTGACGTCAGCAGTCCCGTCATCCCTCACGCCTCCTTCCCAGCATTCCTCCACTTCCGGCTCCTCCTGCATAAAATGGCCGCCGGCGCCTGTGAAGGCGTCGCGCATTTTGAATGACTTTTTGTTGTTATACCTTTGGCTGCATAACGTGCCTATTTTTCCTTACAGTATACGGGGCCAAAACCCCAACCCTTTATGCTGTGTTTGTCTCTTTTTTACAATATTTATTATATTACATATCTTACACATCAATATTGCTGCTACTTCTTTGTCCTATCTTTGCACAATGTCTTGTCTTGCTTGCGTTTTAATTTTTAATTTTTAATTTTTACATTTTAATTCTATTTTTAATTTATTATTTGCACATCATGTTGTTACACTGTGGACCCTGAGCTTCGCAATTTCGTCTGTCTGTATACTTGTATATGGTTGAGATGACAATAAAGTTCACTTTGACTTTAATTGACTTTGATATATATATATACTAGCAGAATACCTGCGCTTCGCAGCGGAGAAGTAGTGTGTTAAAGGAGTAATGAAAAAGAAAAGGAAACATTTTGAAAATAACATAACATGATTGTCAATGGAATTGTTTTGTCACTGTTTTGAGTGTTGCTGTCATATATATATATATATAATATATATAAAATATACACACACATGCATACATTGACATATATACACATATACAGTATACACATATATACACATACATACATACATACACCATTTGGGGTGCGAGCAGCTGTTGCTGGGGGTGCCAGAATCCATCGAGGAAGAAAAATGAAAAACATTATTTGTACAAAATCTTAATTTATCTGTCCATTCCTAAATAATTAAATGGGCAGGCTATTTCGTATCAGTGCAATACGCTGCTTGTTAAAAACGGATGACTCCTGCTCTTACGTGCACTTAGTGCTGCGTGGGTATTATGAACTATCGTATGTGTTCAAGTTCTATTTAAATTTTAAATATAAGTCATTTTTATTTAGTCGACAGAAATATGTTTGGTAGGAATGTAAGTTAAATTTAGTCATCATTGCATAAATTTTTCATCACCATAGAAATTTAAAGACTAAATTCAACTTGCATTCCTACGAAAGATATTTCTGTCGACTAAATAGAGCCTACTTATATCCAAATAGAACTTGAAAAGATATATTTTTTTGAATCTGATTGTGCATTCTAGAACGACTTGACGTGCACCACATTGAGCCTGCGAGTTATTGAGCTGTCGGATTGTGAAAACCTCTCTGCCTGGCAACAAATGATGGCTGAAATGTGATTGGTTAAATGCTCTAATACGAAACTCTGCCTCCCACGGCTAGCGAGCTGCAGTCTATTACAGTATATGGATGAAAATACGTTCCAGTTATGACCGTTACGTGTAGAATTTCGAAATGAAAACTGCACAACTTTTGTAAGTAAACTGTAAGGAATGAGCCTGCCAAATTTCAGCCTTCTACCTACACGGGAAGTTGGAGAATTAGTGATGAGTCAGTCAGTCAGTCAGTGAAGGCTTTGCCTTTTATTAGTATAGATATATAGATACACAGTGAAACCTTGGTTTGCAAGCAACTTGGTTTGCAAGCGTTATGCAAGATGAGCTAAAATTTTTAATAAATTTTAACTTGATAAACTAACGAGGTCTTGCAATACGAGTAGTACGTATATGCTTTATCTGCCGAGTGTCACGTGGGGATTGTGGGTAATCGTCTCCCATGCTCGTTCTCAGTCGGCGTGCCTCACTCATATAGTCAACATCCGTACGAGCGGATACTGTTTACTATAGCATGGTGACGACGTGTGTGTGTGTGTTGTAACGTGCGAGTCCCTGTCACGCACCCCAAAACACGAGGCTGAGTCTCAGTACTTTGGCAACACCATCTTTATTCAGCGTGAAACAGGAATAGCACGGTTATTTATTGTAGTGGGATCTGCCGCTCCCCTATACACAGACACAGCAATCCGGCAGGGTCGTGACCAGGTTAGTGGACAAGTAATACTGTGCAGACGCTTATAACCTGACCGCAATCTTTTCTGATTCACTTTTACGGCAAACTGCTACAGCGCTGGGAGCCTGCGGTTGCTTCGGGATGCTTTTCTGCGTGTCGTCCTGTTGGGTGGAATCCCAAAAGAGTTTAGAAACCGTACAACGCATAAAGCATTTTTTAAATTTTGTGTCCAAGTGTAGTGACTCTTCAGGCAAAAGCAACTGTCATTGGATAGGCTCCTTGTTAAAGTCGCAAAATAAGAAAAAGATTCCAGTGAGCCGACAGAGAGCAGGGATTCCATTAGTTAGAATGAAGATTTTGTATTAATCATTTTTATATAAATACGAGTATTTGTGGGTTGTGAAACGAATTATCTGAGTTTCCATTATTTCTTATGGGGAAATTTCCTTTGATACTCGTATACAAATGCTTTGGATTACAAGGACATTTCCAGGACGAATTTTGCTCGCAAACCAAGGTTCCACTACTGTATATATGTTTGGTATCATTCTTTTCAGAATTTATCGAACTTTAATGTGATGTTGTTAGATTTTCAGATTCTTATTCCGTTTCTAAATTATAAACTAAAAAATAGCAGGAACTCACGTCCTGCGAGACAAGACTTTGTGCCATGAGATTTAACCACGCCCGGGGCCGGATTTAAAAGACAAAAAGAGTAGGACAGGTGCTGTACAGGCTTTTAAATGTTCGAAGCGTTGCGCGAGATGAAGATTACGTGGCACGGCAGCAGCTGATCGAGCAAAGAGGAGGTTAAAAAAATAAAACTGTTTGTTTCCCATTGTATGACAAAGAGGGGGTTTGGGAGGAGCGACCGCGTCTCCTTGGGGTGCGTTCAGCAAGCGGCAGAGACGTGAAGTGGCTGGCGAGTGAAGCAAGCAGGGGGAACCTCAACTAGACAAGAATATAGTATAGGCGCACTGATAAGCCGTGTTCAAATTATTAGTTTAATGTAATTACTCTGCAAACCCCAGAACCAGTGTAGTGTACGAGTGATAGGTGGGGATGTTTTCTGGGCAGAGCAAGAACGCATTCAGATTGATAACAAAATAAAATTATAAATTAGTTGTTTATCTTCCTAGAAGTTATGATCGGTGTAATGTTGATGTTTACTTTTGTTATCGCCTCATAAATTTCAACTGCTGTATCTGATGCCGTCACAGAAGGACAGTCTGAAAATTATTTTGGAAGCATTTGTGGATAAAAATCAGAGAATTTGAATTTTTTCATTCATGAGTGATATTTTTCCGACCCCTGCTGCTTAGACGTGAATTGTACGGAGCCCTTTTGGCCAATAAAGCTGTCCCCAAAAATGTGCCGCCCCCTCCTAGCTACACCACTGGGGACAGCACGAGGTCATTATTATGAAGAGAACATGGAAAGTGGACGACGAGAAATATGTACGAAATGGGGATGTTTTGTGATTAGAATTGAATTAAAAAACGAACGACGCGCAGATCACCGGGCTCATTTCATGAAGTGAGACGGCTTTATGTGCTCTGCGATTGTTTCCTATGCTATGCAATAAAGTTGAAATTCTGAGTGCCTTTCTGAAGGCTCTGCTTGTTTCTTTCTGAAGATTTCTCCACCACACCATCTACTCCCAGTCCTGACCTTACTTCCCATGGCAGCTCCTCTCTACCCACCATTCTGTAAATTCGCCCCCCTCTCTCTTCTTGAATCCGTCGTGTTAAGACTCAGTAGTCCTTTGAGACGACTCGCTTGGTGTTAAATTCCACAAAGTTCAAGTATACCGGGTGGGGGATCCCCAAACCTTCTTCCCGTCTCTCTTGTGTTCTTTTACTTGGGGTATCAAGTGTTAGATGATGACAGTTACAAGAAAAAGATGTAAAAGATTTTAGCAAAAGGCGCTGCAGCCACAATGTCAAACAATGAAGGGGTCTGAGTACTTTCTCAAGGCGCTATACAAACTTTATGCTTCCCACTTTAAGCTTCTTATTGGTGATGGACTCGCTCGAGAAGGTCTTTTTATCTGCGAGTCGCCTTATTCACTGATTTTAATCCACAGGTTGCAAAGTCCTTTGAAAGAAATGGCTGTTCTTTCTGGGGTGGGTGGCCATTACAGCAATATGAAATATTTTCAGAGTTCGTTTTTTATGTCAGGAAAGGTTGAAAGGGGAATTGCTCCTACAGTTTTTGTAACATTATGATTATAATTATTAATGCTCATTACTTAAGCTTTAATGACCAGCACGCTGCTTCAGAAGTGGAAGTTAATGGCTTGTGGAGGTGGAAAGGTTGAAAGTTAGAAAGCCGAGTGCTTTAGCAATCAGCCGAACACCAGGTAACGACCCAGCCATCCTTAACCTTCACTCTCATTTGTTTGAGGATTTGATTTTTCCGAAGAAGGATTTCATTTTGATTAGCACTCCAGGGTTGAAAGCTCACAGTTGGCTCTGTACAGCAGAGCCAGTGTTGGCATTGTTCTCAATTGGTAGGGGTCTTTTTATAACTGAGTGCTACGCCGTAGTCTGTCTGTGGGAAAAGGGGGCGTTAG
>JANRMT010062845.1:8814714-8874304 GCA_026402145.1 Polypterus bichir lapradei | reverse complement strand
AACATTTTGTGTGACAAACATGCAAAAGAATAAGAAATCAGGAAGGGGGCAAATAGTTTTTCACACCACTGTAGATACTTGAGCCCCTGATCCCAACAACTCCCTCACCGCCCATCGGGCTGCACCACCTAATGCTAATCACAATGGAGTCCAGGGGAGTGCTATATTAGTGCTGTCCACGTGCTATCCGGTCACACAAACTCACATTGCCTAACATTTTCTTGATGCCATTAAGGCTTCTCACGCTGGCAGTTTTTGAAACCGTATTCTATCCACGACACCGCATGGCCGCTTTTACGCTCAGTCCCACAATTACAAATTAGTGAGGCTCCGCTTATCCATCCGTTTTCTTAATCCGCTGAGGGATACTCTTTCCTTGGCTTGAAGGGTAGGTTATCAAAGGACAAACAACAGACTACCATTTTCTTCTTTTTTTTTTTCCCAGAGACAACCACATATTTAACTAAAAGCTGGCCCGGAGCCAATCCTTTTTGCAAAGCAACTTCTATTTCCTGAATCATGAATATGAAATTAATATTTCATATGAAAGAAAAAAAATAAACCCACAACAGAACACAGCAATGAATCCAAATGAGTTCTGTACTGTACATATTTGCTTGTGAACTTTGAAACTCATTTGCCTTGCATATTCAGCATTTATGTCCAGCCCTGTGAAAAGGTTAGTGCACCCCATGAAATGGCTTTTCCTTTTTGTCCTATGAAGACATATTAAGATTTGATCTTCCACCCATCCATCCGTTCATCCATCATCCAACCCGCTGTATCCTAACTACAGGGTCACGGAGGTCTGCTGGATCCAATCCCAGCCAACACTGGGTGCAAGGCAGGAAACAAACCCCAGGCAGAGCACCAGTCCACCGCAGGGCACACACACACCAAGCACACACTAGGGATAATTTAGGATCGCCAACGCACCTAACCTTCATGTCTTTGGACTGTGGGAGGAAACCGGAGCGCCCGGAGGAAACTCACACAGGGAGGACCCGGGAAGCAAACCCGGGTCTCCTAACTGCGAGGCAGCAGCGCTACCCACTGCGCCACTGTGCCGCCCGCAAACAAATTCCCAATGCAGCGGTGAAAGAGCTCAAAAAAATTACAAAGCACAGCTGACAGCACAAGAAAACTCACCAACACACCAGCACATTCTAAATGAACCACCAGCAACTATGGGAGACCCTCTGGATGTATAGGGCGGAGGGCAGTTCCTGGTAGCCTCTTGGGGAGATCACCCGCAAAACACAGAGAACATAACACAAGCTAAGAAAACACTGAAGACAGACAGTTAACAAAAATAAAATGAAAATAAATAATTGGCTCAATGAGGAACAAAAACGACACAATGCATTGGATTTGAACCCCAGCTGAAATCTAACAGACACAGAAGGTGCTTGAGGATAATGTGAGACCATGAAATTTAACTGAAGGTGGACCCCACAACACGAAAACACACCAGTTAATGCACCAAGGAAAGGATGGAAGGAAACAAAATGGAGGGCTCTGAAATGGCCAAGTCAAAACCCATCAGGACACTATTGGCGGGGGGATTTGTGCACGCAGGTCACCCCTCAGATATCGCAAAGTTGACACAATTCTGCATGGAGAAGTTCCTGCCAGTCGATGGCAGAGGTTACTGGACAGTTAAAGAAAACGAGGGGGCAATACCAGCTATTATACACCCAAAAGGTGGGCTTACTGTTTCCAGAGTTGGAAATGGCATATCTATTAATTGAATTATTACAATTGTAACAGTCGTCTGGAATGTGTGTGTGTGTGTGTGTGTCACTGTGAGTTTCACCTTTCCTCATTCCTGTTATTGGTGGAATGGCTTAATTTGAAAGGCCGGCCAATGGTACTTGGGGAGGGGGGAGCACCTGGCATGGAGGGCCCAACAGACAGTAAGGGGAGGGGCCAACGGTATGCAAATGGGTCGCAGGAAAAAGGAGAGAGGAAGCGCAGAGTCAAGAGAGAAGCGGACGCCATAAAAAGAAAATGTCAGGTGAACCTGGGTTCATTTCAGGACAAACTAGTTTTCCTTTCTGGTAAAGGTATTCGGGAGAGGACCGGACGGGCCAGCACATGGGACTGTTGATCTGTACGTTTTCCCAGAACAGGGCGGTATGGTTCAGCGCATCATTCCCCACCGCACACTGGGATAGTCGTCCCTTACAGAGAATATTTAAAGGACTATGAATACATGTTTGTTTTCTTTTTCTCTTTCACCAATTATATGTATTAGTAAGTATATGTGGTTAAGTGTTTTGTGCTGTGATCGGTGTTCAGTGGGAAGCGCTGCAGCGTGATAATATGTATATAGGGTTTTTGTTACAGTAAGTGTGTGTAATTTCTTCCAATAATCATTTTTTAACTCTGCATTCACTGGTGTGTTGCTGTACTTGGGGTGGTGTAGTAGGAAAGCAGCGTTGGTCGCTCGCACCCCGGATTATGACTTTTTTTTTTTCTTTCTTTGCTGCTGTTCTAGGAGGGAAGCGCATTTATAATCGTGCCGGCTCTAGGAGTCGTACACAATGTCAGATTATCATTGTTTTTTTCAATTACATCCCCTTTATATATTTAAATGAAGATCAAAACTCCATGTCCTCATATGGTAAATAAGGAATAGCATGTCATGGGGGGTACATACTTTTTCACACGACGGTATATTTTCCAGTTTAATGTTTTCTCATTCCGTCTCAATTAAACGGACCCGCTCTTGTTGTTTAGAAGCCGACTGCTGTATATTACTTTTTATGGCACAGTGTGAGTGTGTTTTTCAGACTCCATGCCAGTCTGCTTTGTTCTGCCTCCTTTTATCTTTCTGACTCAGGGCATTCATTACATTGAGCCGGTTGCTACGGAGATGGATAAGCAGGTTTGAACCCTCGTTACCTCTTAGCAGCCCGCCTGCTTCAATATGCAGGTATCGGCTTCAGTAAACCGCAGAGGTGATGTCCTCAGATGAAAATCGTGCTCCTGTTTTCCTTCCTGCTACGTGTTGTGTGTTTATTTGGGAGTCTTATCATTGTGTGGGGCTGTTAATCATCTGAAACGGAATCATGGATTTTATTAAAATGAAGCGTAGTGCCATAAAGCAAGATAAGCCAGGATTACTTTTCTTTCAAATCATTAAAGCCTCTTTTGCTGAATCATGCACGCCGTTCCCAGTTTCTTTAACCAGCCATTCATTTGCTCAACCTGGCAGTATCTTGACACAGATGGGCACAAGGCATAGTCCGATCCTACACTGGGGGTCTTGGGGACTGGCAGGTGTCCTGGCAGCTTGAGGTCCAAATCTGGGACCGACCTTAGATGGAGTGCCAGTACATCACAGGGAGACAATTTAGAGCCACCAATCCAATTATTAGGAAAGTCTCTGGAATTGAGGAGAAGAATGGAGTATCAGGAGCACAGGAGAAGGTGAGCTGTTGCACAGAGGTGTCACAAACGCGACAAAATGGTGTGAGGTATCCTTCAAGTCCCACAAGCAGGTCAGGATATCACTCCAGAGAAGATGTTTCTGCTGCTCCGGTGTCCAGCGGACGATTAGCATTTCTCATTGTGATCTTAGACTGGGGTGCAGCTGCTCGACCATGGAAATCCATTTCATGAAGCTCCACAGCTTCCGCAGGCAGTTTGGGACTCGGTTGTGTGCGATGACCCACAGGATTTTACGCTTCAGCACTTAGCGAGTTTGTGTGGTCTTCCACTTCACGGCTGAGCTGCTGTCGCTCCTCGACACTTCACCATAATAGCACTTACAGTTGACCGGGGCAGATCTAGCAGAGCAGAAATTTCAAGTACTGACTTGTGTCACCCCTGCTAGTTTGTTGATTATAGTCATGTCCGAACCGTATATGTGTACTAAAAAGAGCAGAAGTCCTACAACTGAGCCCTGAGGGACACCATTTTTAATATCGCCTAATAGCGATAAACTTCTCTTCACCATTAACCTTTGCTTTAAGCGTGTGAACCAATTCTATACCCACCCCTACACCACACTCCCACTTCTTTTAGTTTGATCACAAACCGTTCATGTGGTAACCTTGTAACAATTTGTCCCACCATGCTGACACAAGACGATCACCACCGCTAACCTGTCCTAAATGGCGGCAGATGATAAAAGCAGAGGCCAATATCACACCCCAATAAATCCCCTGTATACCCCTTATTCTACAAGGTTCAGTCACCCCGATACTGGTGCATTTATAGTCCACAAAAAAAATTTAATGGTCAATCACTATAATCACATGAGGAATATATTACATCAAAAAAAAGAATACAATCCCTTACATATGCCCCCCCAACCCTAAATAACCTTTATATGTGTCGTGATAAATATATATACATATATATACACAATAAGAATATTTCTTCCCCCAATTCCCCTTTCAGAGCTTATAAATAAGTCCATAATTCTGACTCCTGATGCTGGAAGGCGACACGATTGGTTCTAGCAATTGTGGACTCTTAGCAGCAATCAATATACAGTCAGTCTTGCGCCATGACACAGAACAGTAAGTCCTTTGATATAACTCACCGAGTCCATAGGAAATGGCGGAACGTTCAATTCCCCGGTCAAAAAGAATTACTTCCACACTTCTGACAGGACTGTAGAAGCTCCTTGACTTTGTCACATGGCCCATGCAGTAGCTGATCTGCTTTTTTCGATCCCCAATTGGTTCTCTCCTCTCCCTTTAAATGGCGCATTTTATGCAAATCGCTCCCCAAAAAAAAGAAAAGAAAACCGGCAGTCCCACCTCAGGCTGTAAGAACGATCCCCACAACACCCGATCGACAGCAGAAAAACATATTATATTTATGTGGCAGCGCCACAACTTCCCAAAAGCTTTCTGGGAAACAAGATAAACCGTATCAAATGCACCTTCCTTACTGTATGCTTTTGTTGTCCCTCATAGAATTCCTGCATATTTGTGAAACGCATCCCTCCTCGTCTGAACCCATGCTGACTGCTCGCTGACACTCCTGTTCTCGACTTGTGCTGCTTGATCTTTTCCTTAATAATTCCTACAATTAATTTAACTGTGATGCGCCTAAGGCTTACCGGCCTGTAGTTACTTGGCTCTGCCCAATCACCCCTTTATACAACAAGATAACATTTGCCAGCCTCCAGGCTGTAGGCATTCCTGTGGTGGGCAGAGATTTTCAAATAATATCTGTCAAGGGTTTCTATCCGTACTTACTAACCTCCTTAAACACTCTGAAAAATGTTATCTGGTCCTGGTGATTTGTTAGATTTCAGCCTATTTAATCCAAACCGCACTTCTCTCTCTACAATTTCCAAATCACTCAGTACCTCCTTACTAGTTCTTGATACTACTGAGGGGTTACTGACTTCTCTATGTAGACAAACTTTAAGAAAGCACAAATTCAAAGCTTTTACGGTTTTCAGGTCTATATATTCTTGCTCATCGTTACTGTTCCTAATACTCTTCACCTTCTTATTATGAAAATATTGAAAGAATCTCTTTAGGTCATCTTTTGCCTTTTCTCAATATTTCTCTCCAACTGTCTTTTAACCTTCCTAATACCCTTTTCAACCACTGCTATGTATCTATTGTGACCACAAGGGGCTGCCAATGAGTCCCAAACACCAGAAGTAATTTCACCCCACAAAGCCAGGGATACAAATAAAGGTTATTTATTTATACAGTACCTTTACCAAAAAGTCAAAGTTTAACCACCATCATGAAATAAAGTTTCCTTTGGTGTGGGTTTGGTCCCCTCATCTCTCGACTCGGACTCCACTAAGCAAGATGAGACAGCTCCTTTTATGTTTGTCCCGGCAGATCGGTGTTGGGTTCAGTTCTCTTTTCTCTCTAAATTCAATTCTTAGGCAATGTTACCGTATTTACTTGTGTACCACGCTGAAGCAACCGCAAGATACACGCACGTGATTCCTACACTTCACATCCCAGAGGGAAGTGGATGATAACAGAAGGTTAAAGTAGCATTACCATATTCGGTCCTCGGCCCCTCTTGTCTCCTATGCACGTCCTTATATAACTGGCAAAACAAAAATCTCACGCAAAGGAAAGTGGGAATGAAAATATATTAACATTTACTATTTACATTTACGTGCCCGGTGCCTGAGTGCTCATTAGTGAATCCCTTTCCCAGACGCCCTCCCCAGCGCCCGAATCCGAATCCCCGGTTCGACGTAGATAATAAACAAAAGAAAATAATAATAATAATAATAATAAAAATGTACTCCGAAAACGCCAAAAAAGAAAAATGTACTTAATCCAAATATAAGAAAAAATAAATACTACAGTTCAGTTCTTTACGTAGGGCAGGAGAAAAACAAAACAGTCCTCCGGTGGAAATGGCTTCGCCGCGGACTATCACGAAGAAATGCGTATTCCGATATCTGACTCACCAGACGGGCGCACCCGGAGAACACCAACCTGGCCTTTTCTCGGGGATTCGTCACCGGATTATTTCTTCGGGGTGGCCACCCACAAATAGCAGACGTCCCTGGGTGATGAAAGATCCAGAATGATCCTTTAAGCGTGGATAGTCTTTCCTTGCCTTCAGCCTTTTCCTTCCTTCTTGATTCTTTTTTTTCCTCCTGCTTTGATCCGCCATTTCCCTTAAATAGAAAAAATTTCCCGCCGAAAACATCCTTGCCCCTCTCGGTTGTTATGACAACCTCACGCCGGCAACAGGCAGCTGGAATATTTACCGGGCGGGGTCCTCCCAGACTGAAGCGTCACCAAAGGTACCTGAAGGGCTATTTACAAGCACCCTTCCAGACAACATAATAAAGTGACAGACAGACCAGGAGGCCAACCCTACTGTCAAGTTATGTAGCCTTGCTACAACGCGCCCTCGTGTAAGACGCGCACCCTAATTTTTACAAAGAAAATCACGAAACTCGTTTTGCCCCGTGTACGATGCACGTTGTGATTATATAGGAAGCGTTTAGAGAGAGAGAGAACGAGTGCGAGTGTGTGAGCGAGAGAGCGAGCGAGCCCAAGCAGAAGAAGTAAACATTACAGAATTACATTTCCTTGTGTATGACACACACCTGATTTTCTAATCGTGGTACACGCGTAAATACGGTATTTCTTCTCATGGCTTCTCCTACCACCTTTATGCTGATGATTTACAGATTTTCTCTCATCTTTTGAAAACACACCTCTTCATTAAATACTACTTGTCCCCCGAGGCTCCGCCCACGTAGTAGTGAAACAGGACAAACTTTAAAAATCAATTAAAAAAAAATGTATTTCTGGCCAAGCAGAAGGTAGGTACGCTCTGACGTCAAATGTTGACACTGTATCTGATCGTGTCCAGCTCTGACAGGAGAGCATCCCTCGCGTGGGGAGAAAAGCACATGGCCGTGATATCTCTGGCAATCAGCCCTCAAAAACACACATAGCTCTGATCTCTCTAATCTTAAAAACATCAAACATTACTCCTTAACAATGTGTAGATGATAATGTCTGCTGAACAAACACGTATCGCTAGCTAAGCGGAGGCAAGGTGCACTCCAACACGTGGCGAGAGGTAGACCGACTCGAATGGAGGCTGGTGTGTGAGTGAGGAGGGCCCTGCCTGGCTCCCTACTACTGAGGTCCCACCTCGAGGATGGCCAGTGTCTCGGATTTGCATGAATAAATCGCTACCGCAAGCAAACTATGATACTTAGCACGATGAGAGAAATCGCAAAGTCAACCAGAATGTTCAAGCAAATTATATCAAAATCCGTGACATAGTTCTCTCATGAAAAGCGGATATACAGACAGACATTGGATTTTATATATATATATATATATATATATATATATATATATATATATATATATATATAGTATATATATATATATATATATTAAATATATTTATATATATACTCTAATAATATCATATATATATACACACACACACACACACACACACACACACATACACACACACACTCTTACACATTTCGGAACAGCTTAGCATCTCTTCTATAGAATGGCTGCCATTGTCCTGACAGGATTTTACGATAATGGTGTGCGTCTTAGTCTAGTTGTAGGTACAATTCGAAGGTAGGAGTACGACTCCCTCTTGTTCTCTGTTGCTTCTGAAGATTGCACCTCCTAATCACTCTTGTACGTATTTTCACTTGCTTTGTAAGTCACTTTGGAGACAGGCATCTGCTAAATTGATAGTAATAAAGCTCTTTTCTTAATCTATCACCTTTCAGATTCTGCCTACCTGTTATTATGTTGTGCCTTTTATTATCTCTCTGTCTGTCTATTGTTTGTATAGTGCCTTTCATATCCATGTCCACACAGTGGCAGATCCTAGGAGAAGGCCTGTGCTAAGTTCACATTCCAATTATCTGCCCTGTTCTCCAATTCCCTTCCCGTCTTCTTCAGCACTTTGACTTCACCTCATCCTACCTGACAAGCGTCGCCTTCCAAGGACGAGTCCAAGTCCACTTCTTCCCGTCTTTTACACTTTTTATTTTTTCTGTCTTCATTCAAGTTTTTGCATCTAATTGGTAGCGAGGCAGTGAGTGGCATTTCAGGCTCGACAGGCGCCAGAGAACACTCGGCTGGCATTTCTTTTCAGCTGATATCTTTTTTTTTTTTTGCCACTTTGGGTACTGTCAGCTCCATTAAGGAGGTCTCCTAAAACTCTTCCATTGTTTTCAGTGATGGCTCTACTAGGTGCTGCGGGCTCACGTTTTATGGAGTCTTAAGGAGTTAGTGGTCACTTAAAACAAACCTCTTATAGGACAAAACGGTCAATGACATTCAATAATGAATACCACGGTCACATTTTGGGATTTTTCAGGAGCTGCATACCAATTGGAAGGAATTCCTGTCTTTGACTGAACGAGGAGACGAATACAGAGCAGACCGACATGAAGATTTTTGTTTTCATTCCTTGTTTTCCTCTCAAGATATCCAGCATTGAATGCAAGCGGCTCTACAGCCTGTAGTGTATTTATAGTCCACATCAGTTTTTGTCACTCTTTTACCCTTTTCCCTTGGGTGCAATTCTTTGAAGTGTTATACAAAAGAATGAATTGTTTGATTAAAACGCCTCAAACCAACTCCACAGCAGAGTACTGATTGAAAAGCTATCGATCCTCCGGAAATAACTGAAACTTTTGGCAGCTCAGAGTTATGATTTCTATGAATTATGATTTTGATGATTTATGCCACCTCCGTCCTTGGGAGTCACTCGGCCGTCTCTGCCTGTTGAAAGCCCGTCCCACCGGACTGATGGACTGACCATCTAACACACACAGACTTGTCGCTCTTCATTTTAATTGGATGTGGCGTGCAGTGTCCTGCTGTCACTGGCTGTTTAACGGCGAGTCCTCAAGTCATTCAGAAGTTTCGGGCTCACTAAACGTCCAGCTGTCGATTCTGCACTGTGCTGTTCTTCATTCTTCAAAGTGCTTCCTTCTCAGCTCTGATGCTTCTCTTGATGTTTCTGTATAGACTGACAAGCAAATCCCGCAAAATGTAAACCCTGGAATGCACTGCCATCCTGTTTGAGGGTGGGTCCTGTTTAGCCCCCCCATGTAGCATGACCTGTAGATTAGTGGCTTAGAAAACTGAGAGACTCACACATTAGGATGCCTGGTAACGCGTGCGCGTGACAGTGCGTGTCAGTGGGCGTGCGCTGGACTGGCACCCAGTTAAGGGTGAATTTTGCACAAACATTAGGAAGTTTTTCTTTACACAAAGAACGACAGACACTTGGAATAAGCTGCCAAGTATTGGGTGGACAGTAAGACTTTGGGGACTTTCTGGACTCGACTTGATGGTTTTTTGGAGGAAGTGGGTGGATGGGACTGGCAAGCTTTGTTGGGCTGAATGGCCTGTTCTCGTCTGGAGTGTTCTAATGTTCTGTTGTTCAATCCAGGGGGTGGTCCTGCTTGTCAGGAAACAACTGAGCAGTGTTGGCCTTTACAGATCATCAACCCACCTGCATTACAGAGCCAGCCCTCCACCTTCTGACTTGTAAGTCAGAGTTAGAGCCCATCTGAAGTGTGTCAGGGACAAAAGGACAAACGAAACCTGGACAGGACAGTCGCCCATCACAGGGGGCACACGCTCAAAATGGCTCAATTCAGAGTGACAAGTTCACATAACCTACATAACACTGAGATACCATAAAGGGCAATGAAGAAAATCCATGAAGATAGAGAGGCGACAAGAAGATTAGGTGGTGAACCACTGAACCCTACCATGATTGAGACAGCCAGACAGAATATGAAGGAAGCTATATAACAGACAGATAATGAAAGGCACTATAAAATAATAGATAGACAGACAGACAACTGACAGACAGAATATGAAGGGGCTATATAACAGACAGATAATGGAAGGCACTATATAATAATAGATAGACAGACAGAATATGAAGGAAGCTATATAACAGACAGATAATGAAAGGCACTATAAAATAATAGATAGACAGACAGACAGACAGAATATGAAGGGGCTATATAACAGACAGATAATGAAAGGCACTATATAATAATAGATAGACAGACAGAATATGAAGGGGCTATATAACAGACAGATAATGAAAGACACTATAAAATAATAGATAGACAGACAGACAGACAGAATATGAAGGGGCTATATAACAGACAGATAATGAAAGGCACTATAAAATAATAGATAGACAAACAGACAGACAGAATATGAAGGGGCTATATAACAGACAGATAATGAAAGGCACTATATAATAATAGATAGACAGACAGAATATGAAGGAAGCTATATAACAGACAGATAATGAAAGGCACTATAAAATAATAGATAGACAAACAGACAGACAGAATATGAAGGGGCTATATAACAGACAGATAATGAAAGGCACTATAAAATAATAGACAGATAGACAGACAGACAACTGACAGACAGAATATGAAGGGGCTATATAGATAGATAGGGGAAATTCACATACTCCAGCAGCAGCATACTGATAAAAACAATATTAAATTAAAGAGTGATAACAATGAAGGTATAACAAACAGACAATAACTTTGTATAATGTTAACAAAGTCCTTGATTAGGTTCCTATACTCCTCCTCCTGCCCACGATAGCAGTGTCGTCAGCGAACTTTTGCACGTGGCAGGACTCCGAGTTGTATTGGATAATACAAATAATGAAAGGCACTATAAAATAATAGACAGACAGATTATGAAGGGGATATATAACAGACAGATAATGAAAGGCACTATAAAATAATAGATAGACAGATAGACAGATTATGAAGAGGATATATAACAGACAGATAATGAAAGGCACTATATAATAATAGATATATAGATAGATAGAAGCTATAAAACTAGAAAGATGCTCTTGTGAAGTGATAGTTTGTATAAATATTTTGTATGCCATTATTTGTTAGCTAGACAGTCCAATTGTAATTTTAGTGTTTCATTAGGCTTGGTTTACATTCATGTCTAACTAGCCAACCCCCTTGTCTTTATGACTGACTCAGGGTGTTAAATTTACTGCAGGGTTGGTTTTGGGGGGCCTCAAACCGATTTGGCAAGGGGGATTCTGTACAGGACATTCAATGAGACATCCCCTCCAGGAAGGCCATAAAACTGCCTAGCTGGCAAGTTTCAGCTAAACAACTGGTACCCACTACTTGAGGGCAGGGGTGAAGAGGCAGCGTGTGCACCCATTGGTCTGACTGGCTTTGAATCAGAGGTCATTCTGTACCATGATGCCCTATTGGTCAAAGGATTTGGACCGAGAATGTATAAAGTTAGTTGCTTTACCCTTCATCTCTCTCTCCTTCTCACATCAAAGCCATGAAGAGAACACAATGAGGAGCACAACTCAGCAGCCATATTGAGACAGGCATGTGGCCCGTTTTGATGAAAGTGGACTAGAAATGATAGCTTGACCAGAGACATTTGAGTGCCGCCTGAAACTACACATCTAGCATTTATCAAGTTGAATGGTTGCCAATATTCACATGTACTCTGCTTCATTATTAATGTTTTATGGATATTATCAATAATATATTTTTAAAATGTATAATTTCACTCCTGCTTGTCCTTTTACTCCAATTGCCTGAGGTTATAGATGTAGAAGGGAAGGTGGGGAGAAGTGCTAAAGTATAATATTTTATAAATACCAGTAGTAAAGTCTATGGGATTTGAGGCATTCTGATAAAGTCACATAATTAAAGAGTACAAAAGGGCAAAGTGGAGGCACAAACCAAGACAAAACAATAACCTGGCGAAAGACAGAAACATAATGTAAGGCACTGTATTATAACAGACCAGTAACGGCGGACGTGAATCCACTTGACTTGAGCATTCATAGTCTTCATCCTCTTTCTCTGTACATTTACCATTCGTTTGCTCAGAGGTTTGCTCAGATGCGCTTGCTGTTTCTTGAGCAGCTCTTCTTCTCTCCACCCTAGCGGCCTGCTGCTTATCTTCTTTCGTTGGCATCTTTTCACATTAAAGCTGATTAAATCAGTGTTTGTGTTGCAATTACGTAGTACGTTTTCCTTCATTTTTCACTTAAGTTGGCACTTAAGTCTTCAATCTGCCTCAAGAATGATTTAAGATATGAAGAGGTAGGGGAATGAGAACAGCACCTGTACGCATGTGCCGCACGGCCGACCTGCTGCAAGCTGCCAAGAGTTGATTCTACAATAAAATAAAAATAAAAAGAGGAATAACCTTGAAGGTCAATCATCACCACGAAAGCGTTTAGTAGACGTCACGTAGTGTATTTGTACAGATTTTCAGGTCAATAGGTCAAATGGTTTGCAAGCTACAGGTGATTTAAAATCCTGGACAGACAAACGGACAGCCACGGTAGCGTATAATACATAAAGACAGAATTTGAAAGGTGCTATATAAAAATAGATCAAATATAACATAATAGGATGTCAAGGTTCTACGTAACAGGTAGACAGACAGGCGCACGCGCTGCTCCATGGTTGACTGGGGTGCTTGGCTGATCGCTCATTCCCATGTCAATGCTAGCGGGTCAGTCGGGTGCTTCATTCACACCTCGGAGTAGATGGAGGACAGGACCTGCACCCAATCACGACAGAAGAGGAACAAATAGTGGATACAATTGGATGAGAAGACAAACAAAAAAGACAGTCCAGAGGACAGCTGGGGAGGTGAGTGGTTGGGAATAAACCAGACGGCGACAGGAGCATCATCGCCTGAGAGAGGAGACAGAGTGCCCAGGCCCACAAGCAGAGTGAAGTGATTGGCGCTCTGTGGGGTGTCCCCGTCGATCAGGGTAGGAGCAGGGGTCAACAAATTAACCTCCCAGGTAGCTCCACGCTGGCGTACGTGATAACGGAGGTCTGGCTGTGTGCATACCAGAGAATGCCAGCCGAGGGAGGTAGGACGGGAGTTAGGAGAGATAGCTGTTAGGGTTAGGGTTAGACAGTTAGAAGAAAAACCATTGGGGTGAGCTGGGGCCGATTTCGCACCAATTTTAGAAAGCTAACCCCCCCCCACTCCACCCTATATAAAGAACCACAGACACATGGAATAAATAACCAAGCAGTGTGGTGGAGAGCCGAACTTTAGGAGTCTTCAGATCTTGACAAAGGATGGACGCTCTTATGGGGCTGAACGGCCTGTGCTTGTCATGATTGTTCTAACGTTCTAGTTTTCCTCCTACATCTCAAAGACGAGAGTGTGAGGTATAACTGACACCTCTAAATTGCCCCCTTCTCCAATGGAGTGTGCCCTGAAACAGATTAGCCTGCCATCGAGCGTGGGGTCCTACCTCGTGAATTACACGAGCAGGATGCAACGATGAAGGACGCATCATCAGATCGAGCCGTCTGTTTAATTCCTACTTCTGTTGCGGCCAAATTTCACACATCATTTTAATCATCCACATCATGCCCACTTGCTAAAAGAGCTGGCACTCTCTAATTGGGAAGCAAAACTCGTCGAGAGTGAATCGGATCAGTTTTAAAAGAACATCGGCCTTGTGTGGAAAATGTCCATCGGCAGCACTGTCGTCCTCTATAAAAATACTAAATAAAGCCGCATAGGCATTAATAAAATGTTCCGCCCGTCCATTTTCTTAGCTTGCTCATCCCAACAGATGGTCACAGGCAGCCACAATGGCAGGTCGTTGCCTTTATTTGTCTGCTTTGCGTTTTTTTGGCCCAAAGCACCGATGCCGATCTATGTTAATAAAATTACACCTGCTTAATTCAATTGGGGGCTGAGGGGGGAGCTCAGTAGCATTGGGCACAAGGCAGGAACCTGCCAATCAACATTAAATAATGCAAAGAAAGCTTGTCTGCATTTCCACATTGAAGATTTCTTTTTCTTTAAAAGCTATGTCAACATTATCTCACCGGATGGCACTTTTAAACATCTTGTCAACACTGAGGAATCCGCCGTTTTAAAGTCGGAGTCAACAGATTTTGCTTTGAAGTGGGTTTTTGACTGGAGGTAATTTATGTTTTGCTTGAATTGCCCTCAAAAAGCCTACGGAAGTCTGCACAAGACAGAGACCGCTGCCGCATTACGGACGTGAAGCGTTATTTTCTTTTTTATTATTTCAACAGAAATTTTCATCGGCAGTCAATTCTGTTTTTTTTTTTTTTTATTCTTCACAGCCATAAAAAGCAAAAAGGATCAATGTGTTCCAGCCTGGTGATTTTTAATGTATTCAGTCAATGTTCTGAAAATCTGTGCACTTCCTAGCTTATTTTAAATACTCAATAGCTACAGAATAAAAATAGACAGAAGCAGAGAGAGCGAGCAAAACCTTAGACGGGTCTGCTTATACAAGGCAGGGTGTTATTAGTCGGACATGCTGTACAGTAACAAGTGTGTTGGGAGACTCGTGAGAAAATCAGGGAGCAAAATACGCATTTTGAAAGAGGGGCGAGGAAATAAGCAAGATGGGCGAGGCAATGGTGAAGGACGACGTGTCTCACGGCCCGCTAGGGTGCCTTCATAACTTATATATAGACGCGTACAGCATGTGGGTTATTAAAATACGATACAAAATACAACAATAAAATAAATATATGTAAATACGCACAGATACATAAACCACATCATAGCAGCCAACACGGCAATACTGCAATGTCTAGATTTTACAGTCTAATTCCATCAGGGGACATTGCGCAAAATCTTGAAGGTCACCAGGGTGGGCGCAGTTTAGGCACTCTGTTCAAATATGGCGTAGAGTCGGACCAGTAAGATGTTTCTGCTCTGCCCCATTTATATCAGGGGTCTTCACACCTGCCATGTCCTCGTATACAATCAAGACTGGACCACAATGGAGTGAGGTAGACTACAGCTCCTCGAATCCAGGAGTCGTGTCGGATATTTGGATATGATCCAGTTCTGTAGGCCCTAAGCACAGGGCTAGGGGAGCTAAAACTTCTCCTTGAGACCACCAAGTCCCACAACCCCCATCGTGGAGGTGTGTGACAAACCCACTCATTGATTTTATATGGAATCCTGTTTGTGTATTTCTCCAAAGGGGGACCACCCCCTGCTCGCCAGTTTCTGTTTTGGATTTGAATGTGCACATCTAAAACAGGACGGGGGAGAGGGGTTGGTGTTTAACACCCTTTTGGATATCATGCTTGCAACCAGCACCACCCAGGGGTACAATGTAACCTCGAGCCAACCCTGCTGTAGACGATGTTCACTTCTCCAGTACATCAAATACTTTTGTGTACCTGATGGCAAGGCGTCTGCATATTCTGCTAGCGGGAGCCACCAGAGGTCTCAAAATGCAACAGCAAGTCTGGTGTTCAACCTAGCTGAGGTGGGCACATGTCAATCCTCTCTTCAGATCACTACACTGGCTTCCTGTGGCAGCACACATTAAGTTCAAATCCTACAGAATTACCTATACACTTGTGTATACATATATACAGTCAGACAGTCAGTCATTTTCCAACTCGCTATATCCTAACTACAGGGTCACGGGGGTCTGCTGGAGCCAATTTCAGCCAGCAGAGGGCGCAAGGCAGGAACAGACCCTGGGCAGGGGACCAGCCCACCGCAGGGAAAACACACACACCAGGGAAAAATAAATTTTAATTACAAAATTTATTATATATTGTCACATACGTGCGATTGGGAGGCAGCTAAAGGGCCTGAATAATAGTAGTACCACGCCAGACCAGGGGGTGGCGACCTGCACCGACTTTCTCTCTCTCTGTCCTCTGCAGACCATCCACGGGAAATCCTGTACGTTTCTGGTGCCTATGATGAAATCACTTTCGGTTACCAGCACCATTGATAGCATCACTTCTAGAACAATGTCACTTTCTGGTCCCGATGACACTACTTCCGGTGCCGTGGATGACATCACGTCTGGTCCCGATGACGACACTTACTATCTCGGCCTTTAAAGCCGCCATTTTACCATCCTAAAATCAATTCTGTTTTGGACTCTGTTTGGTGAACAACTCAGCAATTTACCCATTTGCAGCCAGGGTACAGTATACGGGTGGCTGTCCCAAACATTTTTTTGATGTCTCTGGCTTGTTTCTATGACATGAGATACAGTATATATAGAAGAGAGTGAAGAAGAGAGTGCAGGCAGGGTAGAATGGGTGAAGAAGAGTGTCAGGAATGATTTGTGACAGATGGGTATCAGCAAGAGTGAAAGTAAAGGTCTACAGGACGGTAGTGAGACCAGCTACGTTATATGGGCTGGAGACGGTGGCACAGGAGACAGAGCTGGAGGTGGCAGAGTTAAAGATGCTAAAATTTGCATTGGGTGTGACGAGGATGGACAGGATTAGTAACGAGGACATTAGAGGGTCAGCTCAGGTGGGACGGTTGGGAGACAAAGTCAGAGAGGCGAGATTGCGTTGGTTTGGACATGTGCAGAGGAGAGATGCTGGGTATATTGGGAGAAGAATGCTAAGGATAGAGCTGCCAGGGAAGAGGAGAAGAGGAAGGCCTAAGAGAAGGTTTATGGATGTGCTGAGAGAGGACATGCAGGTGATGGGGGTGACAGAGTAAGATGACGAGGACAGAAAGAGATGGGAAAAGATGATCCGCTGTGGCAAACCCTAACGGGAGCAGCCGAAAGAAGAAGGATCTGTTCAAAACCTTTTATTGTTTTTAAATATGGCAAGCTCTAAATAATCAAATCTTAGAATAAGCATTTATTTTGGCTTTTGTCGTTGGCTCTCCTCTCTTTCTCTCGGGCAGGGACTGAATTCGAGTTTGTTACGTTTGACTTGATTGTATGGAATGTTGTTTTCTTCAAATAAAATCAACAAAATTATCGAAAATATTTTGTTCCAAAGTCCAGCAATTTCTATACATTTTTACAAATACCTTGTCGGGCTGGCATTTTATATTAGAATTAAAGGGGCACAGGTATAGCTGGAAAACAAAAGCCTTAAAATTTACCCAATATGTCAATTTTTAAAACTAAGACAGCTGTTGAGTATTGATCTATGTCTTGCGATTACACTTTGTAAAATTGTTTATCATGAAATGTTTGGACAAAAAACACCAATATTATGAGTTTCAGCCATTTTAAAAGAAAACCAGCTATCACAGCACTTGTAGTCTTCTGCATTAATCGGTGTGGCATCCTCTGGAAAGACCAAATCACAGTAAGCTGTTCATGCGGCGTGGTTGGTTTTGCTTTGATTTACTTCCGTATTTATGAGCAAACTCACAGAAGCAAATAGAAAACGTATCCTTACCTCGAGAAAAAAACAGTACCAGGAATATGCAATAAAATGAGTATTTCCAGATCCCTTTTGTTCTCACAAACATGCGTGGGAAACACGGGAGCTGTATTTTCTTTTATCGAAACTCAAAGAGGGAGTATTCTTTAAGTTTTAGGCTTTTATTCTAAAGCACCAGCACAGGCAAGATGTTTTTCAAAATTTACACAAAACACTGGACTTTGAAACACAATTTTGCGTGGCAAATGTATATATGTTACGGCCAAAACCCGAAGTTCTGCCAATTGGCCGGTAATTTCGCATTTTGGCCGAGAGATGTGGCCAAAGTCCGAATTACTAGAAATGACCAGTGTATATGCTACTTTTGCCAGCCATTTCGTGAAGTGGTGCGAACTCCCTGGCCTAAATTTGATGTGCTGATTTAAGACTGTCCAATCAAGGTGCGAAGATGCTTAAAAACTTTCAGATGCAGATTCAGGCGTGAGTTTTCCATTCTGCACGAGAAACTGCTCACACTGGAATCCGTAGGCACAGAAGAAAAATCACTACGGACCGTCGCGTCTTCCCAATCGCCGACCGCCGGCCAAGGCTACAGTCGATGCCACTGCACTACTAAGTGAGCAACAAATCACTGCTCGTGCCTTTTTTCTTTTGACTTTGGCCAATCGCCCCATGCCATTTTGCAAACTGGCTGGCCAAATCCCGAAAAATCGAGGAAAGAAAATCAGACATTGGCCGGTAAATTTAAAGCAACATTGGCAATTTCACGATTTGGCCGGACACTTCCTGCTTTGTTCGATTTCGGGTATACACAATTTTAGTGAAAAAATAACTTTGACTTGTAAAATACTAAGAGCATCTGACACAAAGAATGGGATAAAACGTCCAAATTTGGCTGTGCAAAACTTGTGGAGACTTACCCTAGAATTGCTGTATATATAAAAGTCACCAATGTATGTGTGTGTATGTATGTATGTATGTATGTATGTTCCAGCATCACTTCCAAATGGCTGGAGCGATTTTCATGAAACGTAATACACATGTTTCTCATTGGTCGACTAAAAATACTTTAGGGTGAAATCAACCCTAACCCACCCCCATCTGGGTAGGTTTGGGGGTGATCTTGCAGTCTTTTATGCATGTTATCATCCAGTTGACACTCGGAACGACCACTAGAGGGCGAACTGGAGGTGTTGCTTTTGAAAATTAAATGGTGTTGGCTGTTTCAGAGAGTCAACTGGATGATAACATACATACAAGACGGCAACACAAGTACATTAGTGAGTCTTCACTGCTTGTTAATTTATTTTTCAAGTTGTGTTTTTTTTTAATTATAATTTTTCTCAAACAATTAAAACAAAAAAAAAAAAACACTTTATTTTCCTCCCGGGCAACGCCGAGTATTTCACCTGTCTTATCTAGTTGCTGCTAAGGGGGTCCAGCACAGTAGTGAATTAAAGCTCTGAATAGCAACATGGCTAGCAACTCTACACAAGCGAAGTCCAAAATGACGGCACCCACAAGAAACAAAATGGTGTTACGACATTTCAAATACAGTATTAAAGAGCAGAATCCAATTCTGCACATGCAAAACCCTTAGAGATTCAAAAAAAAAAAAAAAAAAAGGATTTACAATAAGCCAGGGAACAATCTAAAAGGAAAGGAAACAAAATCATAACACAATGCTACCAAGAAAACCTTTCCCTGTAATAACTATTTGAAGCACAAAGGTGTTGGACACCATAAATAACAAACTGTCACCCTTTATGATTCTTGGTTGATGACATCATGACGTGTCACTTCCTGGCAACGATTCTGCATCTTTAACAACAACAGGACAGTCAATACACAAACTGGTGTGAGCCAAAATGGCAGCCACAAAGAATAAAGAGACACAAAACAAACAACGCTAACTATTTCAGAATAAAATCCAAAAAGTCTCCAGACTCGTTACATATGCCTTGTAAGGCCTACCCATGCTACATCCCACCCATTCCCCAAATACAATGTTTTTGGTCAAGAGGCTGTGTAATGTCAGTTTCAACTGCTCACCACTGAAGGGCGCTCTTTCTTACAAACTGATATGATTCCGTAACTGGAAACCTCCCCCCGGATCCCACTTGGGGAGTCTGGCGCTGCCTGACTGGCTCTTTGGTGGACCTTCAGTTTAGAGCATGAAAGAAAATGTTAAAAACAGAATTGTGTTCTTCACAAACGTTTGGAAATCCTCGCTCAGAAAAAGTTGAACAGACCTTTGATCTCCGGCACTTTCTTTTGGCCGAACGCCAGCGCTGCCCTCCCACCTCTACCTTGTGCCATGCGCCCCCACACAACTGCTGCAGGAAATGTGCTTTTATTGTTCTCCGTGTACTCAATGCACAATATCCGTGAATACTAAAGAGGAGACCTAGTGCTGAAATCCTTCTGTGAGCTTCGAGGCATGAAGATGCTGGCAATTCCTTATCGGGGGATTGGCGGAGAAGGGCGTCTGTTGTGTGGCATTCAAGAGACTGAGCTGACAGAGTTGCTAATAATATTATTTGTACTTTGCGTTTATTCTGCATTTATTTACATGATAAAAATGCCCAAAGCTACGAGGGGAATGTGCTTTCAAAAACATTTCAAATATACACGGATTAAAAGGGAACCGTAATGGAATCATTTGGCTTACTCATTTCTTTCTTTGGGGTTTATGAGGTTTATTTCTCCTTTTGCACCACCTCAGTTCACATGGATTATTTTGGAAGGCTTTTTTTGTAAGGAATATTTACATGCACCGTGACAAGTAAAGAGAAATTAACATAAAAATGTGTTTAAAAAAGATGTGTGGGCGGGAAAGGGACGATTTTTGTGTTTCTGGAGTCAGTGGAGCAGGGGTGTAGAGAAGCCGCCGCTAGAAAAGCGAGCTGGCAAGTGCCAAGTGTTTAACGGCGGGCAGAGAAAGGCGAGACGTCATTAGCTTTGTGATCTTCATGGGATGCACTGGACAAAAATAAAACAAAAAGATGTGGTTGATGGACTTTCAAATATGTTGTGTCATTCAGCCTTTTTCTATTTA
The DNA here is from genome assembly GCA_026402145.1 of Polypterus bichir lapradei. Taxonomy (NCBI): domain Eukaryota; kingdom Metazoa; phylum Chordata; class Cladistia; order Polypteriformes; family Polypteridae; genus Polypterus; species Polypterus bichir. Next base: position 8,853,548 of record JANRMT010062845.1, on the reverse strand, counting down.
TTTACAGGGGTGGCTTACCCACACAGGCACAGGTAGGGCTGGTATAATGAAACAGAGGATTTCCTTCATTCAGGTTTGGCATTGATGGGTGCGCCATATCGATCTCATTGTCTGCCACACCAATGAGTTTCTGCACAATGAAGGACGCTAGTCCACTTGTGGTCCCCGACCTCTTTTTTGTGTGTTGCATTCCCACTGCACAACAGGAACTGTGACCTTTATGAAAAAGGTGTGACGTACAAAGAGTGATGCGGTGCAAAGTGAGGTGCGTTCGGATGTTTGCATGAATCCCCAACACCTTACTGCTTTGAAGCAATTGCGACGTCACAGGGGAGATCCCATATATCGATGCGATATATAGGACTGTGGACCATGGAGGAGGCTATGAACAATAATGTGGTGCAAAGTGCACCTCCATCGGGAGTTCACAGGAGATACCCCCGTCTTATTGCTTCGAAGTGATCGCGACTTCACAAGAAGAAAGATTGATTATTGCTTCAATGTGGTGTATGGCGCAGTACACCAGGGAGGAGGCTATAAAGAGTGATGCAGTGTGAAGTGAGCTGCGTTCGGAAGTTTACAGGGGACCCTGCACCTTATTGCTTCAAAGACATTGCAACTGTTATTGCTTCAATGCGGTGTATGGCACAGCACATCAGGGCTATGAAGGCTGATGCAGTTTGAAGTACACTGTCATTAGGAGTTCATGAGGGGGGAACACCCCCGCCTCGATCGTAACTTCACGGAGATGGCAAAGTGTGGCACTCCATCTTCACTGATAATGCCCCAAAGTTCAAAGTACTAACAGATTTGTAAGATGGCACCAGTGCTTGAGGTCTACCAATCAGCACAATAAATTTCCCAAACCTCCACCCATGATAGTTTCAGTAGGAGCTTAAAAAAAATAAAGAACTACCAGGAACTACAAATAGTCCAAATTCCTGCAGTGGAAATGCTACAAAAGTTCCAGAGTTTCTAAAAAGCCGAAAAACAGAAGCCAACACTTTATGTCAGTGTTACCGGAATGCAGGTTGGTGCTTGAAGCGATATTAGTGTTTTTCCGATCATTTGTAAGGTCAGTCTCATTAGTCTTAACCGCTGTATTTATAGCTTCTTCAAACCATCATTTAGTTTTTCTGATTAGTTTTTGCAAAACAGCGTCTTTTGCTTTTCTCTCCAACTTTTCCTTTCACTGGGATGCTTTGCTCTTGTTCTTGCAGAGCACCTATTGCAGTAGCCCTGTCTATCCACATGAAACAACTCAGTGCCCCATGGACCAATTTCGTTAGAATGTGGCACACTTATTCTTCAAGGAAACTTGACAAGATGGTTAAATTTATCTTGAACAGATTACGATGTACACAGTTTTAAAATTTCAGTAACGAACTTGTCTGACTTTAAATGGATAAAGGTTCCGTGCGACTTCAACTACAAATTAGCTCACGGTTTCACTTCTTTCTCAAGGGAAGTTAATCCAACTTGCATATTATATTTGTTTTCCTCCCTTCCACCTCCGACAGATGTTACTAACAGCAAACAGATCCCCAATACAAGTTATTGAAACACCAGCAGACTGTGTGTGCAGGACAGGTAGTCAGTCGCAGATAAGGTTCATTTATACGCCCCACGTGAAGCCTGTGCACAGATCGTGACACAAAGAGCACTCAGTCAGTGACCGAAACACATTCATACTTCTGTTGGCCCCTTCGATCGGCGTGTTGATATTCTCCTGGTCAGCAGAAGACCCTTTTTGGTTAATGTCACATACCTAACAAAGCCACAGCACAGTAAATGAGACTCTGCTGATGAAACAAGAGTTGTGCTTGTAATTACTGGCTTTTAGAGGAAACAGAGGAGAAGGTGGAGTAACCAAAAGTGGTAAAGGAAGGACGAGTATAATATTCTTGTGACTAGGGGACCTACATGATGAACAGATGCACATCAAATATTTTTGCAGTTCTGTCCGACAGTCTGATGGACCTGTTGTGTCAGATTCAGCCCTTCATTCATTGTTCTGGCATCTATGAAAGCAGCCTCTTCTCAAAATTTATCACTTTGCCTACACGCTGTCACATTGGCATCGCTGGTAGTCAGAACAAGTTCCGTGGCAGGCAGGATTCACTCCTTCGGCCCAAAGAAATCTCACTACGATGTATTGTTCAACAAAAGGTACAATCCTGCAGCGGAGAGTCCATCTTCATTTCAACTGGACTAGCGGAGAGCGATGCGTTGTGTTGTTCGAACTCAGGGCCCCACCTACCAAACAGCAGGCCTGACATAACTGGCCTACTGGTCGGGGCAGACTTACCATCAAGGCATTCTGGGTACTCCTCAGGGCACCCGGTCTGTAATGGGACTTTTCATCAGACACAAATCTATCCTAAGATGTAACGATTGAATATCCACGTAACGATTGGTGAAATGATCCCCCTGGCTTTTTGAAACCCTCGACTGTCCATGTGCCAAATTACCAAAGGGGGGCTTCCCTCCTGCTCCCTCACTCATTGAAACAATCAGGCCATGTGCTGGAATCACCAAGGGGGAAAATCCCACTCACTGCTACTCACTGCTGCATGACACGCCTGGGTATTTGCATGCTGTATTGTTAAAGGTTTATTTGTTGTTATGCAGCTCTATCCATTGTCACCCAGGGGCCTGGGGGGGGTCTTAATCCAGGCTTGCCTACTGTCCGTCATCAGTTCAGTGGGATTTCTTGGTGCTGTAAGGCACCACCTTGCTGCGATAAGAAATTATCCATCCATCTGTCTTCAACTGCAATTAACCTGATTACTTCAGCGAGTCCACAAGAAAGAACAAATTTTAAAAAAGGCGCAAAAAAAAGAGTAAATGAAGACATTAGAGTAGCAGTGTATCAAAGCGGAGCATTAACAGATCCAAAGGAAGATAAGGCAATCAGAAAATGAAGTCCTGGATCAAGGAGAGGATTTACTGCAGTAAATGGCCGATTCCTCAGAGGTTTTAACGGTGCACTGCCAATAAAGCCAAACCAAGACATTTACAGAGGCTGTAAAGCTCTTCACCTTCACAATAACAGAACCAAACTCATGTCATCTTTTAGGTGAGGCTAAAGGAAATCTTTTGTTCTATAATCTACATACATAGATTAGCAACAACATTAAGACCACCTGCCCAATATTACGCAGGTCCCCATCGTGCCACCAAAACAGCTCTGATGGGCTCCACAAGACCTCTGAAGGTGTCCTGTGGTATCTGCACCAAGATGTTGGCAGCAGATCCTTTAACTTGCATGGACTGGACTTGTTTGACCAGCACATTCCACATGTGCTCCATTGGATTGACATCTGAGGAATTTGGAGGTCAAGTCAACACTCTCTATCATGTACCTCAAACCATTCCTGAACAAGTTTTGCTGTGTGGCAAGGAGCATTATCCTGCTGAAAGAGGCCACAACCATCACGGAATACTGTTGCCATGAAGGGGTACGCGTGGTCTGCAACAATCTTTAATCTCTTCACCAGGTAAATGGCGTACACACAACTGGCTATCCATGTGGTCTAAAAGAAAACATGACTCATCAGAGCAGGCCGCTTTCTCCATTGCTCCATGGTCCAATTCTGACACTCACGTGCCCATTGAAGGTGCTCACAGTGGTGGACAGGGGGTCAGAATTGGCACTCTGACCGGTCTGTGGATACACAATAAGCTGCAATGCCCTGTGTGTTCTGACATCCTTCTCTCATGGCCAACATGAAGTTTTTTCCAGCAATTTGTGCTACAGTAACTCTTCTGTGGAATTGGACCAGACGAGCCAGCCTTCTCCCTACACCTCACATGCATCAATGAGCCTTGGGCACCCGTAACCCTGTCACTGGTTCACTGGTTATACTTCCTTGATATACAGGTATATTGTGATGGATGGCCGGCATTTCAGTCTGGCTGGGATGTCCCTCAACAGAAGAAAGCAGCCTTTTCAGGGCGCTACACCCCCCGGGATGCTAGATGGCAGCTCTCCTGGACGGAAATGGTTCCCCGGATTCCTACAATGCAGCATGGGACATGGAGTCTGTCTCGTTAGCCCTGTTGAGTACCATGGGTGCCGACAAGGGGGAGCTCACCAAGAACCCGGGGACTATTACTGTTAGGCCAACCCGGAAGTACTTCGGGGTCATGAGTACATCCGGGACACTTGTTGAAGTACGATGTGGGGTTTGACCTGGAGAAGAAATACTTCTGGGTCAGGGACTATAAAAGGACAATGGGAAACCCAGCAGATCGAGCCGGAGTTGGGTGGTAGAGGAACAGAGCTGCTGGGAGTGGAGGATTGTGTTATTGATTATTATTATTGTATTGTTGGAGAATTGTGGAGTGTGTAGTGCTTTGGACACTTTATTGTAAGAATAATATTAAAGAAATGATTCTTGGTGTTTTAAACGTGTGTCCTGAACGTCTGTCAGGTGGGTTCAACTGGGCAACAGCGACCCCTAGCATTCACAATATATTATATTATATATATATATATATATACTGTACATACAGAGACACAAAGAGAAAAATGTATAAAAATAAATAAAAATGACAGCAGACAGACGAAAAAACGTGAAATGGTGGTGATCACAAACCAGAATCGACAACAAAATGGCAATGTGGCGGGTGCCACCAAAATAACTTTAAACAAATAGTAGGATAAATAAAGCTGATATAGAAACACCAACAAATGGGCCATAACAGACATTGTGAAGTGTTTAAAATTTTACACTGGTACAGATTCATTCATTTTATTTTTACTTTTTAAAAAAAGTAAATCTTTGATCCTGGCTGCATTTTGGCTATTCTTCATTTATCAATATAAGGGATTCAATATCTGCTGAGCAAAATCTGCCTGTTCACCCTTGGGAGGCACTTTGATTTTTTTTTTTTTTTTACTTCAATTAAATTTATTCTTGTATATCGTACTACATTTTCTAATAGACAGATTGATTTGTACATTAAATTACAGAAAATAAAACACAAGTGCTATCTATCTATCTATCTATCTATCAACATATGGTTCATTTCATAGCTATGTATGTATCTATGTGTCTACAGTATACATATACACACACACACACACATATTTCTATCTCTATCTATATATCCATCCATCCATCCATTATCCAACCCTCTATATCCTAACTACAGGGTCACGGGGGTCTCCTGGAGCCAATCCCAGCCAACACAGGGCACCAGCCCACCGCAGCTGTATATATATATATATATATATATATATATATATATATATGATTCATATACTGTATCATATGATGCCTTTCCTATCTATGTATTTATGTATGTATCTATCTTGTGAGCCACCGTAACCCGGGCACAGACAGGCAGGAGACAGGTTTTGCCACACTACACACGTTTATTTACGGCTTTGACGTGCCCAAAATACCAGTCAACACAACACACCAATACCATTCAGTCCCTTCTTGTCGCCAGTCCTTCTCCCTCCAATCCTCCTCAGGCTTTGTCCTCTCCTCCAGACTCTTGCCCACTTTTGGAGGGATGCGGCTCCTTTTTATAGGGTGGACTCCAGGTGCCTAACGAGATTCTTCTGGCCAGACTTCCAGGTGTGGTGGAAGAGTGACCAAATAAGACCCTGGAAAGGTCCATGTGACCCCTGGAAACCAAGGGGGCTGCCCTCTATCAGCAGAGGGGAGAAACTGTCCCACAAATACTCTCTCCTCCGGTCCTTCCACAGTCTGGGAATCCTGGCCGGGTAAGGATTCCAGCCACCCACCACAATCTAAATAGTGCCTTTTTATCAATCATATGGTGCCTTTCATATCCATCTGTCTATCATATAGTGGCTTATAATATCTATCTATAAAGTGCCTTTCTTACCTCTCTACAGTACGTATCTGTCTGTCTATCTATCTAGTGCCTTTCATACCTATTTATCTGCCTACCTGCCTACATGTAATTGTTTGAATGCAAGAAGACGCATCTTGTCTGTTACAGAATTGTAAATAAAGGTTTCTCTAATATTCTCTATCTATCCACCTATCTATTCAGTGCAAAATGGGACATGGGAGTAACTTTGCATGGTGGGTAAAGCAGTTATAAAATGAAGTGTGTTGGTCATCCCTAGGCCTAGATGGGTTGCAGCCTATTCCAGAAGGTAACATCACAGAAGGAAACATCTACTGATGTTCAGGGTTTCTTTCTTTGCTCATTTTCAACTACTTTATATTTTGCATCACCATGCCTTAAACCCGTAAGGCGACAATCCATTTGTTTTTTTAAAGCATTACAAGAACATATGAAAACACGGCTCCCTCCAGTTACAGAAGACAGTCATCAGATGTACTTTGGTCTTATCCTGGACTTCCTCAAGGGCTCTTCCACATGACAGGTGCTCAAGAAAGCCATTCTCTCTGCACAATACCCATTATGTTGATAATAAGGCAGCATTGATTGCTTGTCCTGCTGATTGATGTTTCAGTTCACCTCCATAGGAATAAGGCTGCCAACACATTTGAGAACTGCAGGACAGAATTCTCTTATCTGTGCCGTCTTGGCCTCCACTCTATTATTCAATCATTAATTGTCTTCAGTTCACACAGTTAAACTTCCTGGACTTGAGCGCAGCTCTTCTTAACTGATCCTTTACTGCCGATGGGAGGTCTCCACGTGTATTCAGCACACCAACGCTGACTGAATGCTACAGGCACACAAATTCGACAGCCTCATAACCGATGACTTTTTTGCTTTTTATCAACAGTTATGTGGTCTAAAACAAGCGGAATTAATTTAACAGGAAAAGAAAATAAAGATATCATATTACAGTTATAAACGTGTGTTCAGTAAAAGCGTTACACAGGAATAAATGAAATCTAATCAAATCTACAAGGGATTCACTTTCTGCACACTTTGTGTTGTAGATGTAATTGTAAATGGACAAATTTGACATTTGAGGCCATCAATCTACACTCACTAATTCATATTGACAAACTGAAAACGTTTTCCAATCTAATCTAATGCGGTCTGATCCAACGAAATCTAATCAAATCTGGTTTCAATTCCATCCAATCTAATAAACTACAATCTGATTCAATAACAGTCCACTCTTACCTATACAATCCCAATTTCTAATCTAATTTGACCAGATTAAATCGAATGTCATTCCTTTCACTATTGGATTTCAAATCTCATGGAGTTGTGCATTTCTATTTTCCACTTCTCTCTAAGAATAACCCGTGTTAGGGAAAATCTCGATCCTCCGTTCACTTCTGCACTGGTACATAAAAGGTCCTTTACACTTCAGAAATGAATAAGCGTAACAAGTTTATTTTTAAAAACACACCTCGGGAGCACACCACGAGACGACAGTAATCACGGTTGTGCTGTGAGACAAAAAGCCTTTAAAGTTATGAATATAGAAAAGCATCTTTAGCATATAGCTGATAACATGTGAATCAAAGAGAAACAGCTGGGACGTTAGAGCATCCTGTCGTAGGTCACATCGAGAGGTACGTGATATGCCTATACATTGGGTTCTGCGTACTAAAGCGGTCTGACAAAAGGCAACATAACTGAAAAGCTCAATAGACTGAAAGTTTAACATTAAAAGGTTTCTGCTACGCATATCAAGTAATCAAAGTAATAAATATTTAAGAAAAAACAAAACAAAAAAGACGTCTGCATGTAATGATCTAATCTAACCTCATATAACCTAATCTAATTTGATCCCAATAATCCAATCTAAACTATTCAAATCCGGTTTGACTAAATCTGATCTGAACAAACATAATGGAATTGAATCAAATTTTCAAATTGAATCAAATTCAAACTAATCTAATCCAGTTTGATTCTGTTCAATCCAACCTAATCTAATTTGATCCAAATAATCCAATATAAATACAGTAATCCCTCGCTATATCGCGCTTCGACTTTCGCGGCTTCACTCTATCGCGGATTTTATATGAAAGCATAACTAAATATATAACGCGGATTTTCCGCTGCTTCGCGGGTTCTGCGGACAATGTGTCTTTTTACTTCCTGTATATGCTTCCTCAGTTGGTTTGCCCAGTTGATTTCATACAAGGGACGCTATTGGCGGATGGCTGAGAAGCTAACCAATCAGAGCACGCAGTTAAGTTCTCCTGACTGAGAAGCTAACCAATCAGAGCACGCAGTTGAGCTCCTGCGTGCTGAATGCAGTGTTAACCAGGAATTCTCGTCTCGCTCATTCAGCATCAACGTGTTTCGCTGTGTAAAGATTTGTGCTCTTTAGTGTTTATCTTTGTGCATAGTCAAGCCCTTCATTATGGCTCCAAAACAATCTGCTACTGCTTCAGGGGCCGTGCCCAAGCGCAAGAAGAAGATGTTAACGATTGCCGAAAAGGTAAACGTTTTGGATTTGTTGAAGGCTACGATTCTTTTTATTTAAAAAGTAGGAAAGGAATATAAGATCTACGGCTGCAGCGTCCTTTTAACCAGGGTGCAAAACGAGTTGTAAGTGGATGTAATAAGGCAGTAGTCTGGATGGAATCTGCTTTAGGGATTTGGATTGAAGACTACCAGAAGAAGAACAACGGCAGTGCTACACAATCGCCTGAAGTGGCTCCTTTACAAGGGCTGTAACGCTCTCCTTTGTTGTGCAGTAAAATTAAACTCATTGTTATCGGACAAGTCATCGTGTCATTGTTGGTGAGTAACCATAATTAATTTTCTTCTTACAGTGCTTAGTACATGTACGTACCTTTAGTGTCACTGTACACACATTTACTGTATACTATTTTTCTTGCATTGTACGTATTTATTGCTGGTGGCCTGTCTATCGTAATGGCTGTAACATATGTGATATCGGAGACACTCAATATCTTTAAAATAATATTTAGGTTTTACTGTATATAAACAGTGTGTTTATATACAGAATTTCAATGAATCTTACCTAATATCTAAGAGAATACAAAGGGATTATGCTGTATAACTCTGCGGGGAATATTTATAAACAGTGCGGGAGAGTTTATAAGGGCTTAAAATATATAAAAATAACCATACAAACATATGGTTTCTACTTCGCGGATTTTCACCTATCGCGGGGGGGTCTGGAACGCAACCCCCGCGATCGAGGAGGGATTACTGTACACTAATCTGGTTTGACGAAATCTAATCTAATCAAATGTAATCTAATTGAATCCAGTCAGATTTTATTCAATCCAACCAAATCTAATTTGATCCCAATAATCCACACTAACCAAACCTAATCTGGTTTCACTAAATCTATTCTAATTGTATTCAATCCAAACAACTCTGATTTGATCACAACAATCAAATTATAATCTGGTTTGATTAAATCTAATCAAATCAAATGCAATTGAATTGAATCAAATCAAGTTTGATTCTAGTCTATCCAATTTAATCTACTTTGATCCTAATAATCTAATATATCCCAATCTAATCTGGTTTTATTAAATCTAATCAAATCCTGCTCAATTCAACCAACTCTGATTTGATCGCAATAATCCAATCAAACCTCCTCTAATCTGGTTTGATCGAGTCTAATCAAATGTAATCCAATCTAATCAAACTGAATTTTTAGGTGGCGTGGAAAGCAGGTTATTCCATTGATCATTGGGGTCAAGGTGTCATATGTTGTCTTGGATTACTATCTCCTGCTTCTGTTGAAGAATAAGACAGTAAATAAACCATCCATCTTCTTAACCTGCGTATACAGGGCAGGGTTGTGGGGCAGCTTTAGCCTAACCTCAGCAATCATCAGGCACAAGGCTTGAACACCACCTGAGTAGGACACCAACGCATTACAGAGTGAACCCACAGACACACTTCAGGGGCCATTTTAGCAACACCAGTTCACCTAACCTGCATGTTCTTGACCTATGGGAGGAAATCGGAGCACCCAGTTTTAGTGCCATCGTGTATAAAACATAATTAAATAAATATGACTGCACGTTTATCTCTCTATTATAAAAAAAAAATCTTGTAAGGAGATGAGATTTTCTCAGGGAGATTCTTTCACATCCTGCGAGACTTTGCGCCAAGAGATTTAACTGCGCCCAGGGCTGGAAATAAAAAGACAAAGAGTAGACGACAAAGTAGAATGTCATAAAGAATTCAAAAATGTTGGCGCGATACACATGCAGAGCAGGTTAGAGATTAGGAAAGTACTAAAATTCGAAAGTCTCAAAAAAAGGATAGTAAAGATCACATTAGCGCAAACAAACGGAAATTATTACTCCGTGAAATAATGGAACAGCGAAAAGAGATTGAATATATTGTTCGGATTTAAACTTTAAGTTGGAGACTTGTAGATCGTCTAATTTGTGTTGCCATCATGCAAAAAAAAAAAAAGTAGTGTTTCTTCCCAATGAAGAGGCGTATCTGCGAGATTTGTTGTTTGGTGAAAGTGAAATCTTGCAAGAGAAAATTTCAAGCCCTGTGAGACAAGAGCTTATGCAAAGAGATTTGGAAAAGTCCTGCCCACGTAACTACGCACACAGTTCAATCATTTCTCATTTGTGTGAATGCTATTGTCAGACACATTTCTTGTAGGCGTTGTCATGATGTAATTCCAAACACGGAATCAAAATTCAATACGATATTGATGAAAAGGTAAAAGCGAAAAGAGATTGAATATGTGAACAGTGCATGATATGACAGAAGTATGCAGATATTGTTTGGCTTTAAACTTTAAGATGGAGACTTGTAGATCATCTAATTCGTGTTGCCATCAGGGAAAAGTAGAGTTTCTTCACAATGAAGAGGCGTATGTGCAAGAATTAAAAGATTTGTTGTTTGGTGAAAGTCAAATCCACATATGTGAGCGACAGAGACAAGAAGTTGCTGGCGCGTAGCGCAGGCGGGGGGGTTGGCAAGCAAAGTGAGCAGGGGGTGAAGCTCCTTAGTTCTAATATAATATAATTCTATTTAATTAAAACCAATCTAATACCATCACATCTAATCCAATTTGATTGGCTTAAATCTAAACCCACCTGATCCTGTTCATTTCAAACTAACACAACCTCAAATTTTTAATCCCATTTCATTCAGTTTCTGGTTCATCCATCAATCCATCCTCTTCCGCTTATCCGGGGTCAGGTCGCGGGGGCAGCAGCTTAAGCAGAGAGGCCCAGACTTCCCTCTCCCCGGTGGCTCGGGCATCTGATCAGGATGCCTCCTGGACACCTCCCTGGTGAGGTGTTCCGGGCATGTCCAACCGGGAGAAGGCCCCGGGGAAGTTTCTGGTTCTAACATTTCCAATTAGTTTCATCGGATCCACTTTTATGTGATGTGGAATGCCAGTTACTTTTTGTCCACCGCATTTCAGACCTCGTACTTTCTGTCTTGGGTTTCCCCTCTTTGCTCATATGTCAGATTAATCTGATTAACCTTCTGAATAAACCAAAAACTAAAAAATAAATAAATCTACAAAAACGTTCATAAGTCAAAAACAAACTTTCATGTTTGGCTCACCAAACCTGTCCACAAATGCAGCATTTTATCACACAGACAGAAATACGATGCGTCTGTTTTTCTCTCCCTCTAACATGAAACACATCCATTAAGTTCTGCTCTAACGCTAACCTTTGTTCCAAGCTTAGTTCCCATCCAAGGAGCAAAACACAGCGACAGGACAACGAAAGCTTAGCACCAATTCAGGTTTTTCAAAAGGAGAACGTGAAATAAGCCGAGCTGACTTGGGCTGTGAAGAAAAGCCTGGCAGGCTGCGTCCTTCTCCTTCTCCGCCATTCTTCCAAGTGCTACAGCGTCCAAATCCAGTCATGACTGTGGAGGTGACTGCCAGTTCTTGCGGTGGAAACGGAGTCCAACTTCGCTGTATATTTAGAAACAAGCAGCTGGCGTGCTGAAAACCTTGCCTTCGACTCATTCAGCTTTTGGTTTGCAGACGCATTCATTTATAATTTCTTCATTATCTATTTATTGGATCTATTAATCTGAAGTCTTCATAAAGTAGTCACCATCTTTATTAATATATATCACCTTACTTAGTAAATTCCTCCTTCATGTTCTCATTCTGTAACCTGGCTATGGTGGTCCTCAGGATGAGTCGAGTGGCTCAGCTAAGGTGCCCAACACGTGTTTGGGAGGTGATACTGGTAACAACAGCGCCCTCTCTAGTTCCAGAGTGTTATTACGTAGCAACGATAAGCCTGGAAGGTGATCCTCTGACATGCACGTGTGCTACGATGTATTTAATATTTTCACATGGATGTATAGAGCCGCGTATTATCAGTATAACAATGAAGATGAATATTGCAGTGGAATGGACCCCTAGATCGATACAACGGGACAACTTGACATGTACATTACACAACATGAGTGACGTGAGATGCTTTCATGGACTTTTTGGTGTTGTTTGCTGTTGTTCAGTGTTGGTCACCGCAGACACCATTTCTGTCAGAAACTTTCTGCGTGAAAAAAATATTTTTTTTATATATAATTGGCCATCTCTACAAACTACATGATGTAAGCAACATTTAAAAAAAAAATACAAGTCAAATTCCGTTACAACAAAGAGCTCAGGACTGAAAAAATAATTTGCTACGTCACACATATGCATGGTCTGGACTCTTCTGAGGTACTGTATGTAGTTCCACCCCGGGTCTAGAGGGGGCGCTGGCGCTAACCTTATCCTCTTTTGTTCCCTCCACAGGGCCGAGAAGACGCAAAGAGAGGGAAACTGACTCCGCCCCTTCTGGTCCCGGTGTTACATATCCAGTGGTCCCCGGATGGAGGCGTCACTCATTAAGACAATGCACTGCTATATGGAGCTTCTTCCCAGTCTTGACTGTGAGGGGTTTTATCAGCCAAGAAAGGCTCCTGAAGCAAGGACCCTGGTTTTTCATTTGTTTGCCACCATCGAGCACACGTTTTGTTTGATGTGTTGGTTCAATTAAACAGGGATGACCGGGTTGGCGTCTCACCATTTCATCTTGCAGACCTACAGTTCCTTTCAGTGACCACAATTATAACAGGGATTTTGTTATAATGGAATTGAAGCATCACGCAATCTTTGAACACTTACAGTTGACAAAGCTGACTGCAAAATGCCAAAATCAATGGCAAAGTTTGTCTTCTTCTTGCTAGCATCAATAGGGGCGAGAACTTCCAAACTTTTATTTACCATATATACTTGCGTTTAAGTTCTCCTGCAGATAAGTCGGGACTTGATTTTACTGTCTAATTTCCGGTATTTTATACTGTTGGTGGTATAAGTCGAATGCGGAAAATTAAAAAAGTTGAAGTGGCAAAAGAAATTGGTAACTACGCTTATGCAACAAAATTTGATGTGTCTGAGAAACTGATGCGAGATTGGAGGAGGCAAGAAGATATTAAGTGTCGCATTTCTGAACGGTCGTATAAGTCGGGGTCTGATTTTATGATCGATTTTTCGGGTTTTAAGACCCGACCTATATGTGAGTACAATAATACCTCGCTATATCGCACTTCGACTTTCGCAGCTTCACTCTATCACGGATTTTATATTTAAGCAATCTAAATATATAACACAGATTTTTCGCTGGTTTGCCAATTTCTGCGGACAATGGGTCTTTTTACTTCCTGTACATGCTTCCTCAGGTGGTTTGCCCAGTAGATTTCATACAAGGGACGCTATTGGTGGATGGCTGAGAAGCTACCCAATCAGAGCACGCAGTTAAGTTCCTGTGTGCTGATTGGATCAGCGACGGAGCGCCGAATTCGATTCCGCTGCGTTAACCAGGAAATCTCGTCTCGCTCATTCAGCATCAATGTGTTTCGCTGTGTAAAGAGTTAACTTTTGTGCTCTTTTGTGTTTATCTTTGTGCATAGTCAAGCCCTTCGTCATGGCTCCAAAACGATCTGCTCCTGCTACTGCTTCAGGGGCCGTGCCCAAGCGGCAACGGAAGATGCTAACGATTGCCAAAAAGGTAAAAGTTTTGGATATGTTGAAGGAAGGGAACAGCTACACCGCTGTAGGATGCCATTACAGCATCAATGAGTCCATGGTTCTTTTTATTTAAAAAGGAGGAAAAGAATATAAGATCTATGGCCGCAGTGTCCTTTAACCAGGGCGCAAAACGAGTTGTAATGGATGTAATAAGGCGGTAGTCCGGTTGGAATCTGCTTTAGGGATTTGGATTGAAGACTGCCGGAAGAAGAACAATAGCGGTGCTACACAATCACCTGAAGAGGCTCCTTTAGAAGAGCTGTAATGTTCTCCTTTGTTGTGCAGTACAATTAAACTCATCGTTATCGGACAAGTCGTTGTGTCATTGTTGATGAGTAACCATAATTAATTTTCTACGTACAGTACTTAGTACACTTTTAGTACGTACGTTTAGTGTCACTGTACACATATTTTAATGTATACAATTTTTCTTGCATTGTACGTATTTATTGCTGGTGGCCTGTCTGTCGTAATGGCTGTAACATATGTGATATCAGAGACGCTCGATATCTTTAAAATAACATTTAGGTTTTTACGGTATATAAACAGTGTGTTTACATAAATAATTTCAACGAATCTTACCTAATATCTAAGAGAATACAGAGGGTTTATGCTGTATAACTGTGAGGGAAATATTTATAAGAGTGTGGAAGAGTTTATAAGGGCTTAAAATATATAAAAATAACCATATGAACATATTGTTTTTACTTTGCGGATTTTCACATTTCGAGGGGGGTTCTGGAACGCAACCCCCGCGATCGAGGAAGGATCACTGTATATACGGTATTTATTTTTTTAAATAGCGTCCCTCGATGTCCATTACATACGCCGTAAAAGGGTGACAATGTCTAATGGATTGCCTGCCATCTGTTTTTTTGCAAGTCACCCTTTTTTTTTTTTAACCTGGAAAAATTTTACGTAAAAAGATCCTGATAAAAAGTTTGTGAAAATGAAAGTCACATTCATAAATAAGAATTCTCATATATATAAATTCAAAGACGTATTCAAATATAACACGTTGAAAACTGGTGGAGTCGCAGAAATACGAGGGAAGCTCAGCAGTCAGCACTTTTACTGAAGGGCGGCCTAAAAATGAATCCTCAATCTGATTGTTGTGCTCAACGAAGCCAAACTGCCCCTCGAGAAACGCAGAAATAAGTGACAGAGTCGAGCTGCGGCGGACCACCAGAGCACCACAAGTGCAGCCCAAGTCAAATCTGATCGACAGTTATCCCGCCCCCTAGGTCTGGCTATAATGCCTCCGGTGGTCTGCTGTAACCCTTCTTGAGCTCTGCTCCGCTGCCAGAGTAGGACGATCATCAAGTAAACCATGTGACCACGTGACATGAGCGTAAAATCGAATTGGTTGTTGAATCGCAATTTCCGGGTCGAGCACAGAAAAACTGCACAAGACTTTGTTGTGATGAATTTTGCAGATAAACCGACTTCACTATAAATGAGGTTTTTAAGATTAGTTTAATAGGAAGTTGGCCAGGACCAAAACTTTGTAAAAACGAAGTTCATCCTAACGTAATTTGACCTGAACATAATTTTTGGGTGGATTACTTCCTTAAACAGGCCGGCCACTCTCTGTCTTCATTACCGCACCTCAAAAGACCCTGTGGTTGCAATGGAAGATGGCTGAGATGAAGCCGACGGGAAGGCGTCTCCCCTCAGCCTGCCATACCGACCGCTCCAAAAATCTGACAATGCATGGCCGCACCTCGTGTGCACCTGTAGGACAAACCAGTAAGCGGAAGAATTTCATTCTTTTAAAAGTGACAATATCGCCCTTCTTAAAAAAAATGTAGCAATATTCTTTAAAAAATATTTATTTTGTGAAGCCTTTCCTCACAGTATTATGTGGTTGGAATTCTGTCACCAAGGCACAGGTCACACAATGCTGGCTGATGTGACCACATATGCGTTCTTGGCACTGCCTCATAATGTGATTGGATGTATTAATATTAATATTATCACATATTTGAGAAAGCTTAGCTATTAACAAAACAAACGTACATAATGGTGACTGAATGGTCTCCTCTCATTTGTCAGATTTGTTACATTCCTAATTACCCTCCACACATGTTCAAATACCCACCCTGGGATGTCACCCACTGCACACCATCATGTCCACACATATTATCAGCATCGTTGCTAAAGGTTCCTTACAAAATTAAGATTACCCAAAATGCATCACTGTGCAAAGTGAATTGGCCTGTGAGGGACTGGTGGCCCCCCACCCCTACTCCGGAGTCTGTGCTGCTGGGATTGGCTTCGCCCTGTGGCCCTGAACTGGATTCAGCCAGTTTGAGACTGGTTTGACTGACTCATTTAGCCGCTAGGTGTTTCCTGGGGTAGCCCTGCTGCCTCACAACTCCAACGTGTCCAACATTGGAAGCTGGCCACCGGCAAACTGGAATTGGCTTAAGCAGTTTGAGAGAATGGATGGATTTCATGCAATGCTAACAACTCTTTACATTTGCAGAGCACTCTTCTAGCTACTCAAAGCATCGGTTTTGTAGCTGAAGCAGAAACCTTGCTAAGAAGTATCTGGATGAGATACTGGGAGAGCTTAGCTAAACACATGAGCTTCATTGACTGAATGGTCTCCTCTTGTTTGTCCAACTTCTTACGTTCTTATAGTGGGGATCCAATTCAACCACCACCAATGTGTGGCATCCACTTGGATGACGCCATTCTTGTGGTAGTACGCTCAACAAACATGAGCTATTGGGTGGTGAATGGGTTAAGAGAGATAGTTAGGGGTTGATAAGGGGTCCAGAATGGATGAGGCCATTGGGGGACACCCCACTCTTTCTGAAAGATGTCCAGGGATCTCTTTATGACCACAGATAATGTGTGGCATCCACCTGAATGATGCGACGACAGCCATTCATGAGCTGTTAGGTGGTGAGAGAGACAGCCAAGTAGAGACATGGGATGATTAGGGGGCCAGAAAGACCAGGCCATGGTGGGCAATTTAGCCAGGGCATTGGGATACCCCCTACCCTTTATGAAGGAATCTTTCATGACCACAGAGAGTCACAACCTCGTTTTACACTTCTCATCTAAAGGATTGCACCATGTTTACAGGACAGTGTCACTGTCACTTGGGCATTGGGATCCACATGCAGATCACAGGGTAAGCACCCCCTGCTGGCCACACCAACACCGCTTTCAAGATTGCTTCAGGTGAATGGCCTATTCTAAAATGCAGGTGGTATGGTTGCTGGAATGTCATGAAGGCGGCACAGAAACCAAATAGTGAAGAAAAAAGACGTAAGCACAAATAAAACATTCATCTCTGCCCGTGTGATCCGTGCCAACCCCGAGCGGGACCGTAAACGGATATCTTAAGTAGCCATTACACATGGCGACCCGCAGGCTTTGACTTCAGGCGCTCGTCATTGCGAGGACAGCTTCAGTGACATTTTAAATTGAAATTTCAGTTGAGCTCCGTCTAGAGAGAACTTACAAACGCTGACTGTCCATTAGTAACTTTAAAGACATGACGCCAAGGGGCTCCTGCGAAGTGGAGCTGACATCAGTAGGTGTCCCGGGGAGTGCCGATAGCGACATTCATAATGGGGCCCCTGCTGCTGACATTTAAAATCCTGGTGTCCCAAAGATGATCATTCACATTCTGTCGCCTAGATGTTAAGTGGGCCTCCCTGCTGTCCCCGTGCCAGCGAGATTTTAAATAACGCACGCTGCTCATTTACCCCGACTGAGCTTTTTAAATGGGACTGCCGTCGGTAGAAGATTGGATTGTATGCTTCTCACTGAGACGCTTAACACTCGCCTTTTCTTAAATACAACTCAGGGTGACATTGCAGTACTTAGTCTGATTTTTTTCTTTTTTTTTTTAGGTTTCAGAATAACATCAAGTCACCAAATACAAAAGAACAGTAAAACACTGAAGGGAGGAAGAAGCACATCCATCTGTCCACTCTCTGGCCTGGCGAAGGCGAGGTCCTCCTCACACTTGGGTGTGCTTCACCATCTCCTCCTGCCACTGGGAACGCCTGACTTATTGACACCCCCGTTTTAATAGCCCATATTAAGAGAAGCCCCGCCCCCAGATTGCACCCTCTAGAAACAGATGGGGTAGTTCTGCATCAGGGGGTCCCTAACTCCGGGACCACCTGAGCAGCAAAAACAAGTCATTAATTAAGAAAAGGGTTAGAATGAAAACCTGCAGCTCCTGGGACCCTCCAGGACCGGAGTTGGGGACCCCTGTTCTCGAGAGATCCCTGTCAGTCAGGTGGCTCCACATTGTTTTATGCAGTCACCCCCCCCCCCCCCTTTCAGTACTGCACCCAATGTGATTAATAAATGCTTTGGCCTGCTAGCTGCACCAATATTTGCGGTGTTTCACTGTTTTAAAGCTAATATTTTTCCTTTTTTTTCAAAAATAACACAATATTTTGTCATTTGTTTGTTGCTATGAATATATACAGGTCAAATTCCATTATAACGAATATGTTTATAACAAAATTTTCATTACAACGAAGTATTTTTATGGTCCCGACTGTTTCCCCATATGACGCGAGTCTATAGAAATCTCGCTACTACGAAGTACATTCAGCAGATACTTTCATTATAACGAAATGCCTGAATGAATCATCCGCAGAGCAGCTAGTTCTGTGGCCACAGCTCAGTTGTGCACAACGATCCCCAAACAGAAACATTGTAATTTTTTTTTTCTTTCTTCGAACTTTCCGTATAACGTTTTTTTTTTTTTGCCCTTTTTGTTTCCTGCGGTTTTCAGTGATACCTTTTGCTTATTGCTTGTCAACATTTAAAAAATTTAAAAAATGGAATTTACCTCATTGTCACCCTCCAATAGAAACGGCAGACATGAAAAAACGATAACAGTTCATATTAGGAAAAAAACTTTACATTTTTGCAGCTCTCGATTGCGGCAAAAAAAAAAAAACAAAGACGTTGCCAGTGAATTCAGAATTTCGTCATTGATGCTGTCAACTTTCTTGAAAGACCCAGCAAAAAAAGAAAAAAAATCTCGGGTTGCAAACGTATGTGAACTGCTGTATTTGAAGACGTCGAAAAAGTAGTTTCTATGTGGTTCAGAGATGCTCATTCAAGAAACATCCCTATTAATGCGGCACTCATTCAAGAAAATGTGAAGTTTGTAAACTCTCTTGGGACCTCCCCTAACTGGATGACACGCCGAAGAGCGTCCCAAAGTGCGATCACCGCGTCTATGGAAGACTGTTTATCTGTTGCCGGGGCAACAGCTGGCTCAAAGATATTCTGCGTCTCTCAGCCAAAGCAAACAGAAAAGATATCAATGGGTGATGCAGCCTGACTGCTGTGTCTGTGTATAGCAGAGTGGCAGATCCCGCTACAATAAATAAGTGTTTCAAGCTGAATAAAGTTGGTTTTCCTAAACTACTGAGACTCAGCCTCGTGTTTTGCAAGACAGGGACTTCTAGCGCGACCCCGATCTTTTATGATTTGCTTCTGTGTCACTTCACTGCAGCGCTATGAGCCCGTTTTTGCCCTGCCCCGGAAACGGACAAACAATCTTCCACAGACGCTGCAATCGCGTTTCGGGAAAGTGTATTATCGCAAGGAAATGCTTAGAATAATTCTCGTCAGCATAACTTGTAGGCAGGAGGAGATTAAAATGAACACAAAAGAAGCAATTGAAATGATTGCAAACGCCTGGGCGCCAGTTAAAGAAAGCACTATAGTAACAAATACAGAATCTCATTACAACAAAATTTTCGTTATAACGAAATATTTTTTAGGTCCCTGGGAGTTCGTTATAAAGGAATTTGACCTGTATTCGGTTATGGTTTTGTACTAAGTTGTAAAGCGACTGTCACATGTGTGTGTACATGACATGGTAGTTATTCTCCAAACCAGGGGATGGCGCTGTGTGCCTTCTCTCTTCCTCCCTCGGCAGAACGGACCAGTGACTGCCATTCCTCCTCTGATGGCACTTCTATTATCTGCCTTCCTGGACCCACTCTGTCCCTGCCCATATGACCAGCAGTGTGGCCCTCTTTGAATCAGTTCTACGCCAAACTCCTGTCTGAAAAAACGTTGACGCTTTCCTTGTTAAATGATTGCTATTATTTTGCATTTACATTATACGGGGTCACGAGCGTATTCCCATTTTTACTTGTCTGCTTTATGTTTAACACCACATGGCACAATACATCATAAGTGGATCGCATGTCCAGTAAGTATGGGAGCACCATGAATGTCCCTCACCTCAGGTGGCGTGATATAGTGCGCCAGCCCTGGCTGATGGCACTCATACTCAGAGGTTTTGGTTTTTCTTGGCCTATCGTCTTCCCCACGTGCTTTGTTGCATCTCTCAGGGTCTGCACTGCTGACTATGTACTAATAAGGGCAGATCAGCTGTAGATTCCAGGCCTTCCAACATCTGCAGCGAGTAGCGTCCATTGGATGCGTTTCTCCAATGCAATGGGCTGTTTGAATAATCCAGTCAAGAACATCTAAGGAAGAGCAGAGGGGACAGCAGGCAGTCTAGCCTGACACCAGTTGTTATCTGAAACTCTTCCAACAGGTTCTCTTCAGGGGTAACCTGACATGTAAAAACCCTCATAAAGTTCGTGAAAAACGTCTACCACAATAGTGGCGTAGTGCATTGCACTTCGACTAACAAAATGAATATAAAGGACACACCACCTGCACTTCAGAAGTGCTCATCCACCTGAAGCTAAGCCTGTTCAGGACCGGCCAGTACTTGTATGGAGAACAACCATGGAAAGCTTGGGATGCTACTGGAAAAAAAGTTGGAGAAGCTAGCAGGGGGAGCTTACTTTGTGGTCTGCGTGTGGATTCCAGTGCCCCAGTGCAGTAAAAATGGCACCGTCCTTCACATCTCATGTGAAAACCGAGGTCCTGACTCTCTGTGGTCACTAAACATCCATAGGCATCCTTAGTAAAAAGAAGGGGGGTATCCGGATACCCTGCCCTTCATGGCCTAGTCATTCTGGCCCCCTAATCATCCCCCGTCTCTGATTGGCTAACTATCTCTCACCACTTCACCACCTAACAGCTCATGTGTGGTGAGCATACTGGCACAAAAATGGCTGCCGTCGCATCATCCCTGTAGATGGTTGAATTGACTCCCCACTATAAGAATGTGAGAAGTTGGACAAACGAGAGGAGACCATTCACTCCATGAAGCTCATTTTTTTAGCTAATCAGGAGGATGCTAAACATTAGCGGTGGTTGAAGTGGCTCCCTACTCTCATTTTTAAGCACTATATAAATGTCAGTCAGTCATTATCCAACCTGCTATATCCTAACTACAGGGTCACGGGGGGTCTGCTGGAGCCAATCCCAGCCAGCACAGGGCGCAAGGCAGGAACAAATCCCGGGCAGGGTGCCAGCCCACCGCAGGGCACACACACCGCACACACACACACTAGGGACAATTTAGTATCACCAATGCACCTAACCTGCATGTCTTTGGACTGTGGGAGGAAACCCACGCAGACACGGGGAGAACATGCAAACTCCACGCAGGGAGGACCGAGGAAGCAAACCCAGGTCTCCTTACTGTGAGGCAGCAGCGCTACCCACTGCGCCACCGTAAATGTAAATTATAATTATTATTATTATTCTGTGGACCTTAGCTTCTTAAACTATGGATTGTGGGTTGCACCAAATCCCAAACTACCATTGTATTCAATGGGAAAGGGTCGCGTACGGTTTGTGATGCGTCTTGCAGTGTGTGGCACTGTGAGTAGTTTAAGCAATCGAGGGGGTCCTGTCCCACCAGGATGACTTTCAGCGGCCATTCCACAGGGAATGAGTACCGACTGCTGATCATCATAGACTCGGAGACACTAGGAAGGGCAAGATTGGGCCACGAGAGGAAACCAGTTTAACAAACTCTGCTATGGACGGTTCAAGAGTGACCCTAAGTGTGACCTCTCTGAGCACCTGCTCGCTCTTCATGCAGCCGCTGCCCATGGAGTCTTTCACCCTTTGCAGTGGGACTCTCGACTTGGGATGGACGACGGTGTGATGAGCTCTCCAACTTATCGCTTCGTCTCCCGGAGCAGCACGTCGGCAGCACTAACCGCTCCATTTACCCGTTTATAATTGACGTCCTTCTGTTTGTCATTTTCTTTTCAAGTCCAAACTCAATTATTTCCTTTTCTCTGACCGAAGTGTTTTTCATGTGCTCTGGAGACTTGCGCTGCGATTCATTTTTCTTTTTTTTTTTTTTTGCTTTTGCCAGCTATTCTGCCAAGCAGGAAAAATAAATAATTTAGTGCCATTTTTCTGCAAATTAGATTGCATTCAGAGATCACACAATTCTTGCTCTATCAAAGTTTAATATCTTTTGTAAAAAATTCCTTCTGAAAATAGTGCCATTTATTTCTTTCCAGTCTAAAAACTCCACAGAAGTAAATAAGTAGAAAACGCAACTCTGCTGATTCATCCATAAGGAAAATTGTGCTGCCGTTGTCTTGCCGCCTTAAGACGGAGTGCCCGGTGTACATTTATGCCATTCATTTTCTTTCTATTCAAAGTTTGCACGTTCTTCCTGTGTTTGGTCACTGGGAGTTGGCCTCTTACATTCCAAAAATCAAGCATGCTGGGTTAACTGGCGACTTTAAATTGTGCCATTGTGGGGTGCCCAGCAATGGACTGGCATCCAATCCAGGGTTGAGTTCCTTCTTCCTTCTATCTGGTGCTGCTGCAATGGCACCCTGGTGCAACTCTCCTGCACCAATCTGAATTATTATATTCTTGTAATCTTCTGTGACAGATGGACTGGCATCCCAGCCAAGAAGGACTACCTTCCCTTACCTAGTTGGGCGGCCAACATAATAAATAGAAGAGAAAAGCAACCGCACTGGCTGCAGCCACAATAGCAATGGATGCAGCCCGAGATGCCAAAGGACAAAATGGATGGACTGAAGTAAAGTAACAGACTCTTTCCCAGTTGGAAGAGCACATATATGGGACAATGGGAGACTGCCTTTCACATGCAGGTTGTACCTCCATACACTGGGTGGCAGCATCCCTTATGGTGAAACCTGGTATGGACGCCCACAAGCCACTATGGGAGTTGTGGTCCCATAAGCCTGCGCTGTTGGGTTCCATGGGGAGCTGTCAGGAAGTAAAGGCTCAGGTTCTATCTGACCCAGAAGTGCTTTCTGGAGACAACCCGTTGGGACTTCAAGTACTTCTGAGTTGAGGCACCTCAGTTTTTTATTTTTAATAAATTTGCAAAAACCTCAAGTAAACTTTTTACACATTGTTATTATGGGGTGTTGTGTGCAGAATTCTGAGGAAAAAAATGAATTTAATTCATTTTGAAATAAGGCTGTGACATAACAAAATGTGGAAAAAGTGATGCGCGGTGAATACTTTCCAGATGCACTGTATATACTACATTTTATTTTTTTCCCTTGCACTCAGTGAGTAAAGCCACTGGGTAATCAGCTAGTAATTAATAAT
Source organism: Polypterus bichir lapradei (assembly GCA_026402145.1). NCBI lineage: Eukaryota > Metazoa > Chordata > Cladistia > Polypteriformes > Polypteridae > Polypterus > Polypterus bichir. Next base: position 8,830,129 of record JANRMT010062845.1, on the reverse strand, counting down.
CATAAAACAACAACACAAAATAATTAAATAACAAAACAATATTAACTACGAAATAACAAAATACAAAAAACACAATATATTATTAAATAATATTCAAAAGACACTCAAAAGACACATAAAGAGAAAAGTGTTCACAGACACAGACGCTTGGGAGGCGGTCGATGGGCTCGACTATGCCGGATCGAGGCTCAGCAGTGCGCACTAACACCTCTTCTCCTTCCTCTGCAGATCCTCAGAAGGAAAACTTGAATAAATTCACTTCCGGACACAGCCCAAGAGACTTCCCATGCAGTCCCGCTCATCATTTCACTTCATTATTTGTTTTTTTTTTTTAAATAAAAGGTACGGCTTAAACATATTCCATAACGACAATCTACAACTAATTATCACAAAGTTCCCAACTTGCTTCTAATTCTACCAGGCAAGAAGCCAGTCGGTTCAACCTGTTAACACGTCTGCGGTGCTCATCACATTTTAAATCTGCCATTCACTTCCTGTGTTTCAAAGTGGAGGATGAGGGGGATAAGCCCGATTATGGAGCGAGTATCCCGCATCAGTGGTGCATTAAGGATTTGAAATCAAAACTTGATGAAAATTCAAAAGATGAACACATGAAAGAACTTGGAGAGAGAACTTTTGCTGAATATAAAAATCAGATTAAGAACATATACAGAAATGGAGGAAAGAAATCAAAGAACCAATAGCACAGCTACTGACTGTGAACCCAAGGGAAATTAATATTCAGGCTGGCATTATCTGGCAGGCATCCCCTGCTACTTGGTATTTTACCGACTTTATCACTTTCTGTCATTCTCACTCACTACGTACGTCTCATTTTTGCTCTTTTCTTTTAAAGGCTCCTTTTCCTTCCTAAAGCTGGTTGATACATTACAGGCAACTGTGCCTTCATTAATAAATTTTCATTAAGTGTGAGCCGCATCTTCCTTTAAAGATAAGCCCCTACACCGAGGTCTTTCATAAAGCTGAATATTTGCCTTCATTATATCAAAGAGTGTAATAAGTTTCCCACATAAAATACACAGATATGCCACTCTCACATGACCGAGACAAGAGTGAACTTAAGACCCCGTCACATTACACCACTTTACCAGTGGGTTTCAGTCATAAACTACTTTTACAGTACATCATCTCAGCCAGTCAGGGGGGCAGTCAAAGAGCTCAACCTGTGACCACTCAAACTGAAGTTTCTCCCTCCAGGTATGGAAAACTTGTAGAGATATAGCCAAGAAGTCTCCGCTGTGAATACTGCCAAAGGGGCTTCTGCAAAGTACTGAATTAAGGGTCTATGTATGTCTCAGAGTGAGAAATTTCAGTTCTTGATTTTTAATAAATTTATAAACGTGTTCGTATGGAAAACGCCTGGCAGCATATGACTGCTACACTCAAGTACTCCTTAATGATAAGACCAATAATACAAATAAATAATACATTAATTAATAAGTAAATAATAATAGAAGATTAAACTCTTGTATTTTGCATACTCACAACAGTAAACCTATCTTTGCCCACCCTTCTATATAAATTTTTTTGTTAGAGAAATGGTTTTTAATAAGCCTTGCTTCAGATAGGTCCATTACAGAAAGAAAGAAAAAAAATTTATATATATATATAACGGCCAAAACCCAAAGTTCTGCCAGTTCCTGAATTGACCGGTCATTTCGCATTTTGGCCGAGAGGTGTGGCCAAAGTCCGAATTACTAGAAATGACCAGTGTATATGCCATTTTGGCAGGCCATTTCGCGAAACGGCGAGAACTCCCTGGCCAAAATTCGATGTGTTGATGTAAGACTGTCTGCTCAAGGTGCGAAGATGCTTAAAAATTCAGAAGTGAGTTTTCCATTCTGCACGAGAAACTGCTCATACTGGTATCCGTAGGCACAGAAGAAAAATCACCACGAACTGTCGCGTCTTCCCAATCACTGACTGGCGGCCAAGGCTACACTCGATGCCATTGCACTACTAAGTGTGCAACACATCGCTACTCATACCTTTTTTCTTCCGACTTTGGCCGATCGCCCCATGCTATTTCGCAAACTGGCTGGCCAAATCCCGAAATCAAGGAAAAGATTGGACATTGGCTGGCCAATTTACAGCGACATTGGCTATTTCCCGATTTGGCCGGACACTTCCCACTTTAGCCGTAACATATACTTGCACTAGATGTCCCCTATGGCTCTGCCCGTGTAGTAGTGAAACAGGACAAACTTTAAAAATCAATAAACAAACGGGTATCGCTAGCTAAGCACCAGATGTTGATCAAAGAGAAGGGTTACGCAATTTCAGAACTGTAGCATGACACTACACACAGACTCATGGGATAGCTGGACAAAGTTTGCTAAAGTTATTCCTCCACACTGCATTCCCTCCCTTTGGATTCAGCCTCCCCAGCCACCCCATTCTGACCGCAGACCACAAGCTCTTACCTTTTCTTCTTCTTCTCGGAGATCTGGCATCGTGCTGATGCACAGCGTCACCGCCGTAATGGCCACAAAGATGATGGAGAGGCATGCAAAAATTTTCCCTGGGATCCCTGAATGCGGATTCTCCACCATGTCCCTGAGTCTCCTCCTGCAGCCGCTCATATGCACCTCATCCTGAAAGGCAATGGGTGGCTCCTCCGTGACAGGGGAGGAGTCTTCTTCTAGCCGCCGAGCCTCCGCGTACTCGTCCTCCCTCTGGCGCAACTTGCGAAGGCAACACCACTCCAGGTTCTCCTCCTCAACGCCCCAGTAGAGGAGCTCCTCCCGAAAGGAGAGTGCGCACATCTCTCGGAGAAGTCTGAGCTTCCCTGCTGCAAGGAAGGTCATGATGGTTCTGAAGGCACTAGGGTTGCGGTCGAAAAAAAACTCATTGCAGCTGACGTCGTAGTCGTCACAAACGTCCATTATCTCCTCGTAATTGTTGCACATTCTTAACTTCCCGAGCCTGGTCAGTGGAAACTCGTCCAAGGTAGTCCAAGGTATCCTGTACTTAATCCCGCCAACGTTTATTATGACACACGTGGTCCTGTTGTCGCTTAAGTTCGATATATGATAGCAATCTTCCCTCGGACGGACGGCTTTGGCCTTTTTGTAGAAGATGCCCTTTTTGGTGCGAATCTCATGCGGGTTCTCCAGATGGTTGAATGAGAAGGTGGCGGCGGCGGTGGTGGTGGTGGTGGTGAAGGGGCGCTCTGTGCTGCTCGTTAGGAGGGCCATTTCCTGATACATTTGGGCCACCGTTTTTTTTCCTGCTGTCACGCCTTCTGGAAATGTGCTGAGTGCTGAATTCATCGAGAGATGTCCATTCGAAATGAAAGAGAGAAAGAAAAAAGTGTTATCTGCAAGAGAACAGAAAACACCAATAAGGAGACCGCTCAACGTGATAACAGACGTTAAGACTCTAGAGCACCTTTCACAAAGCCACCCGTGGTATGAAACACTGAACATCCATACAAAGAAGACAACATGACGGTGGGACTATTGCCAAGATGTCTGATGGGCTAAGGGAAGTGAGTGGACTACAGTCTCAGCTTTCAAATCCCGGCCGAAGACTCACTGCTTTAGTTTAGCACACCCTGACTAGAGCTGCTGATTAACTGTACATACTGCTACATCTCTGTTGTTAGTCATTAGCACTAAAACATAAATAATATGATAGTTAGAATCTGTTACTAACCCTCTCCTATTCTGTTTCTCTTCTCAGTACTCGAACATGTGGTACTTGGTGCCACTGCCCACCTGCCAAGTTGTTTTGCCTGCCTAAGGTAAAGTCACCTCTGATGGAGGAGCACAGGAATTGTCAGGTAGAAGGGTCCTTTCATCAGATTGGTCAAACACCTGGGAGCACTTCCGGGTGGGCTATAAAAGGAGCCAGCAGCCACCACTCCAAGAGCTGGAGTCGGGTGGAAGAAGACGGAGCTTGCGAGAGAGGAGTGGAGGCGGCAGAAGAGCAGAGAGTGGCAAAAGGACTGAGCCATGTGAGTTTATTGTGGCTGTGTTGTGCTGCATAAAAGAAGAATAAACGTGTGTGCCTTTGGACTGGAGTCTGTGTGTCTGTCTGGGTCGGGCTGGTCTTCTACGGTATGTATGTATGTATGGAGAGAGAGAGAGAGAGAGAGAGAGAGACAGCACCCTCCCATGGTTTGGTCAGGTGACTCTGCATTGTCCGTCAGTGAGTAGTTGTGAATGTGAGTGCCTCCAGGGTGGGACAGCAGAAGCAGAACATAAGCAGGCAAATCCGATGCACACCCTAATGGAAGAATGAATGTTTCATAGTATAAATGTGGCACTTTAATTTAACAAAAAAAAAAAACAAAACATCAAGAACAGCTGCTGGGATTCCTGATTGCTGGACCAGAACGCAGTCAGTAGTGCTGAGGCGGCCACTCCAAGGCCTGATGACAAGCCATGATTACCTCAATAATGAGTGTGCTTAATACTAAGGAATTAAATAAAACCTTCAGAAGTAGACATCAGACAGATTGTTGTAATTAACCATTTATTCTAATTGCCAATTTTTTTTTAAGAAATGCATATGTTTCTCAATCACACAAAAGAATGGAGAGCAGAAGTGGCGGAAAGAGACGCTCTGGGCACCGCCAGTGTGGTAGTGCGGAAGCTTACTATGCAGGCCCTTGACTTGGGCTGTCAAATTACACAAAAATTAGACTGTGAATACAAATGTTAAAAATCAGTAAATATTCAAATATATTCAAATGTAGATTAATAGTTCCAAGTGCTACTAAGTGTATGTTTGTGGGTAACGTGTCTTTGTATGCTTTATCCTTATATATAATACGCTATCGTGGCTGTTCATTTGTCTGTCCAGGATTTTAAATCACCTGTAGCTCGCAAACCGTTTCACCTATTGACCTGAAATTTGGTACACGTATACTACGTGGTGTCTACTATCCGCTTTCGGGGTGATGATTTACCTCCAAGGTTACTACTCTTTTTATTTTTATTTTATTTAATTGTAGAATCAACTCAGGGCAGCAGACAGCAGGGCGGCCACGCAGTGCATGTGTATGGGCGCCATTCTCATCCCTACCACCTTCGCCGTCACTTCCCCTACGTTTTTTTTTTTTTTTTTATCTTAAATCATTCTTGAGGCAGGTTGAAGACTTAAGTGCCAGCTTAAGTGAAAAATTAAATAAAACGTACTAAATAATTGCAACGCAAACTCTGCCTTTGAGCTACATTGTTTGTATGAAAATGTGCTAAATAAATAAATGTTGTTGTTGTTGCCTTAATCAGTTTTAACGTGAAGAGATGCCGACGAAAGAAGAGAAGCAGCGGGTCGCTAGGGTGGAGAAAAGGAGAGCTGCTCAGGAAACAGCATGCGCATCAACCTCTGAGCAAACGAATGATAAACGTACAGAGAAAGAGGATGAAGACTAGGAATGCTCAAGTCAAGTGTATTCACTGCGTGTTATCGTGCAATGCGCCATTACTGGTTAATAATATTTTTGCCATTTTTTTGCTCCTGGTGTGTCTGTTAAGCATTCAGCACTTATGACTCAAGCACCGACGCTCCTTCACAAAAACGGGATTTTCTGTGCATGGAAAGTGACAATGTCTGAAGAGAAAAGTGACACTGGGACACTTAACGTGCCTGTAATGCATATATGGAGTCACTCGTGATTACTCTCCTTTAATGTGCCTTTCTGGTCTGTGAGGACAGGAGACCACCGACGTGCACATGGACCACTTAAGAGTTTACAATGTAAGGGACTTCAAAAAATAACCTTTCATTTGCATAATCCATCCAGCCATCATCCAACCCGCTGTATCCTAACTACAGGGTCACGGGGATCTGCTGGAGCCAATCCCAGCCAACACAGGACGCAAGGCAGGAAACAAACCCTGGGCAGGGTGCCAGCCCACCGCAGGGAGTGCACACACACACACACCCACACACACAAACATCCACACACCAAGCACACACTAGGGACAATTTAGAATCGCCAATGCACCTAACCTGCAAGGCTTTGGACTGTGGGAGGAAACCCACACAGACACCGGGAGAACATGCAAACCCCATGCAGGGAAGACCCAGGAAGCGAACCCGGGTCTCCTAACTGCGAGGCAGCAGCGCTACCCACTGTGCCACCGTGCCGCCCCATTTGCATAATATTTCTTAAAAATATTTTCTTCTTTGATTTTTGGATTTTTACATCTCACCCAGCAAAAACCCAGCCACAGGGGATGCACAAACCAGTGTGTTTTTTCGTGCCGGTCCCAAGCCCGGATAAATGGGGAGGGTTACGTCAGGATGGGCATCCGGTGTAAAATTTTGCCAAATCAATATGCAGACAACAATACAAATTTCCATACCGGATCGGTCGAGACCCAGGTTAACAACCACCGCCACCAGTACTGTTAACCAATGGGGTGCTGGCAGAAATTGGGCTACTGTTGGCCGAAGGAGAAGAAGGAGAAGAAGAGGGGGGAGACATGTCCAGAGGCAGGAGGAAAGTAAAGAGAGTGGAACGGAGGGTAGGAACTTTGAATGTTGGCAGTATGACTGGTAAGGGGAGAGAGTTAGCAGACATGATGGAGAGAAGGAATGCTGACATCTTGTGCATACAAGAGACTAAATGGAAGGGCAGTAAGGCCAGGTGGATCAGAGGTGGATTCAAATTTTTCTATCATGGTGTGGATGGGAGGGGAATTGGAGTAGGAGTTATTCTGAAGGAACAGCATGTCAAGAGTGTTTTGGAGGTGAAAAGAGTGTCAAGCAGTGTATTGATTATGAAGCTGGAAATTGGAGGTGTGATGATGAACCGTAAGTTGGGTGTGCAATGGAGGAGAAAGAAGATTTTTGGAGTGAGTTGGATGAAGTGATGAACAGTGTACACAAGGGACAGAAAGTGGTGATTGGAGTGGATTTCAATGGGCATGTTGGTGAAGGGAACAGTGGAGATGAGGAGGTGATGGGTAGGTATGGTGTCAAGGAGAGGAATGAAGAAGATCAGAGTATAGTGGATTTTGCCAAAAGGGTGGACATGGCTGTGGTGAATACGTATTTTAAGAAGAGGGAGGAACATAGGGTGACGTACAAGAGAGGATGAAGATGCACACAGGTAGATTACATCCTGTGCAGAAGAGTCGATCTGAAGGAGATCGAAGGCTGCAAAGTGGTGGCAGGGGATAGTGTAGTTAGGTAGCATAGGGTGGTGGTCTGTAGGATGATGTTGGAGATCAAGAAGAGGAAGAGAGTGAGGGCAGAGCCAAGGATCAAATGGTGGAAGTTGAAAAAGGAAGACTGCAAGGTTGAGTTTAGGGAGGAGGTGAGACAGGCACTGGGTGGCAGTGAAGAATTACCAGACAGCTGGGAAACTACAGCAGATGTAGTAAAGGTGACAGCAAGAAGGGAGCTTGGCGTGACATCTGGACAGAGGAAGGAGGAAAATGAAACCTGGTGGTGGAATCAGGAAATACAGGAGAGTATACAGAGGAAGAGGATGGCAAAGAAGAAGTGGGATAGTCAGAGAGATACAGAAAGTAGACAAGAGTACAAGGAGATAAGGTGCAAGATGAAGAGAGAGGTGGCGAAGGCTAAAGAAAACGCATATGATGAGTTGTATGAGAGGTTGGACAATAAGGAGGGAGAAACGGGCCGGTGGGCGAGACAGAGGGACCGAGCTGGGAAAGATTTGCAGCAGGTTAGGGTGATAAAGGATAAAGATGGAAACGTACTCACAAGCGAGGAGAGTTTGTTGAGCAGATGGAAAGAGTACTTTGAGAGGCTGATGAATGAAGAGAATGAGAGACAGATGAGGTTGGATGATGTGGAGATAGTGAATCAGGAAGTGCAACGGATTAGCAAGGAGGAAGTAAGGACAGCTATGAAGAGGATGAAGAATGGAAAGGCAGTTGGTCCAGATAACATACCTGTGGAACCATCGATGTGTTTAGGAGAGATGGCAGTGGAGTTTTTAACCAGATTGTTTAATGGAATCTTGGAAAGTGAGAGGATGCCTGAGGAGTGGAGAAGAAGTGTACTGGTGCTGATATCTAAGAATAAGGGGGATGTGCAGGACTGCAGTAACTACAGGGGAATAAAACTGATGAGCCACAGCATGAAGTTATGGGAAAGAGTAGTGGAAACTTGGTTAAGAAGTGAGGTGATGATTAGTGAGCAGCAGTGTGGTTTCATGCCAAGAAAGAGCACCACAGATGCAATGTTTGCTCTGAGGATGTTGATGGAGAAGTTTAGAGAAGGCCAGAAGGAGTTGCATTGCGTCTTTGTGGACCTGCAGAAAGCATGACAGGGGGCCTTGAGAGGAGCTGTGGTATTGTATGAGGAAGTCGGGAGTAGCAGAGAAGTACGTAAGAGTTGTACAGGATATGTATGAGGGAAGTGTGACAGTGGTGAGGTCTGTGGTAGGAGTGACAGAGGTGGGATTACATCAGGGATCGGCTCTGAGCCCTTTCTTATTTGCAATGGTGATGGATAGGTTGACAGACGAGATTAGACAGGATTCCCCGTGGACTATGATGTTTGCTGATGACATTGTGATCTGTAGCGATAGTAGGGAGCAGGTTGAGGAGACCCTGAAGAGGTGGAGATACGCTCTAGAGAGGACAGGAATGAAGGTTAGTAGGAACAAAACAGAATACATGTGTGTAAATGAGAGGCAGGTCAGTGGAATGGTGAGGATGATGGGAGTAGAGTTGGCAAAGGTGGATGAGTTTAAATACTTGGGATCAACAGCACAAAGTAATGGGGAGTGTGGAAGAGAGGTGAAGAAGAGAGTGCAGGCAGGGTGCAATGGGTGGAGAAGAGTGTCAGGAGTGATTTGTGACAGACGGGTATCAGAAAGAGTGAAAGGGAAGGTCTACAGGACGGTGGTGAGACCAGCTATGTTATATGGGTTGGAGACGGTGGCACTGACCAGAAAGCAGGAGACAGAGCTGGAGGTGGCAGAGTTAAAGATGCTAAGATTTGCATTGGGTGTGACGAGGATGGATAAGATTAGAAATGAGGACATTAGAGGGTCAGCTCAAGTGGGACAGTTGGGAGACAAAGTCAGAGAGGCGAGATGGCGTTGGTTTGGAAATGTGCAGAGGAGAGATGCTGAGTATATTTGCAGAAGGGTGCTAAGGATAGAACTGCCAGGGAAGAGGAAAAGAGGAAGGCCTAAGAGAAGGTTTATGGATGTGGTGAGAGAGGACATGCAGGTGATGGGTGTAACAGAACAAGATGCAGAGGACAGAAAGATATGGAAGAAGATGATCCGCTGTGGCGACCCCTAATGGGAACAGCCGAAAGAAGAAGACGACATCTCACCGAGCAAACACAGCAAGCCTTTCTCATTCCATTCTTGACACAATCCAACAGCAATGTGGGATTTTAAGCTTAAAATTGGGGGATGTCTGGTTATGACTCTGGGGCTGATAGGTTACGGGGAATAAAAACAAAAAGCACAGTTAGTGTCTCATTAAAAGTGAAAAAAAGGCAACCGGTAAGATCTCCCATTGGAGGAATAACACGGCCATGCAGGTAAGAAAAGACAGGCATTGCCAAAGGGAACCAAAGACTTCCTGTTCAATGGAGACCCCAGGCTGCTTGTGCTTCCTGGCCACTTTCATGTGTTGTGTTTCGGCCGCACAACAGGAACTGCAAGCTTTATGGGGACCCCCTCATCTTTAACACTTATTGCTTCATTGTGGTCAGGGAGACGGCTAAGAAGAGTCATGTGGTGTGAAGTAAGGTGCGTTTGGAGCTTCACGGTGGACACTCCCAACCTTATTGCTTCAAAGCAAACACAAGTTGATGGGGGGAGATAGCAAATATTTGTAAACGATTCTACTCCATGTCTTTGATAGGCACTAATTAATATAATATAATCTTACATATAAACATCTATGTGTGAAAGTGTGTGTCTGTCACAAGTATGAGGAAGTGCGAGGCTACAGCATGAAGCTGCAAGAAAGCGAGTGTGTCACCAAAGTGAAACTGCAGACAAAAGAGAAACTCGCTTTGCCGCTGATAGACAAGGGGGTCGAGCACTGCCGACTCTGCATTTCCATTTTTATTCTGACGATTCCATTAGTTTCTAGGGAACCTGGCTTTTTACAGCACAGGCTCACACAGCTAATATAATATAATATAATATAATATAATATAATATAATATAATATAATATAATATAATATAATATAATATAATATAATATAATATAATATAATACAATAAAACATAATATAATATAATAAAGTGCTTGAAGTGGGCCAGTAGCCCCTCCATGTGCTGTGCCAGGACTTCCCTGTTCTGCCCTCATGAACACTGCCATTACTTTTATGCGTTCCGACACTTTCCCCCACAATGCACCAGAATTTTTCATCAATGTTTCTGACCTCCAAGGGGTCACTAACTCCCACTCAGCCTCAATCACCCTCCCTACCCCTTCTTGCTCAAAGAAATTGTTTCTGTACATCAGGTCACTTTCAGACCGCCAGGGGGGCCTCCTCCCACCCCAAAGTTCCTTCAAATTTTTTGTACTGATGAATGGTTGCGAGTAACATACGAGCTGATAGTAAGTGTGTAACGGAGAATACAGTGAATGACGAATGCGGGGTTCTCCCATAAAGTATCAAGCATCATGATTCACAGATGAAAAATACAGACGTTTAGAGCTTTCAAAAAAAGGTGCGAGGGAACATAACCCACCTGCTATCTGAAATTGTTTCAGTAGTCATCAGCCAAAACAACAGGAGGTTTTTTTCCCCCACTTAAACTGCTGAATACACAGTAATATAACAGTGCCTCAGTGAGCTGGAACATCCCGAGTTGGATATCCTGAACCCGCTTGCATGGAATTTGACTGACTGTCAATTTCAAATCGGCCCTGTATGTGCGAGTTTGCCCGGGTGGGCCTTGTCCTGGACTGGGGTCCTGCCTTGTGCTGCGCTACAGTAGGCTCCGCCCCACCAGCCCTCCTGCATTGCATTTCATTACACACAATTGAGAATGTCACGTAGACCCTTGAGTTTGCATGTTCTCCTCGTGTCTACCTGGGTTTCTTCCCACAGTCCAAAGACATGCAGGTTAGGTGCATTGGCGATTCTAAATTGTCCCTAGTGTGTGCTTGGTGTGTGTGTGTGCCCTGCGGTGGACTGGCGCCTTGCCCGGTGTTTGTTTCCTGCCTTGAGTGCTGTGTTGGCTGGAATTGGCTCCAGCAGACCCCCCCCCATGACCCTGTAGTTAGGATATAACAGGTTGGATAATGGATGGATGGACTTAGTCCCTTATTCTCCAGCACTCCATAGCCAACGCTAGGACACGGGTTCAGCAGGAGGGCAGCTGCCGAGTGTAACGGACGTGCCGTTTGTCCCCTTGTGCTGCGCTCACATTGTGCTTCATCTGCACTGCAGTTTCTCATCTACTCAACATAATTTGCCTGTCTTTATAATTTATATTTTCCCAGGGAGTCCCGTTGCTCTCATGTATAATAAATCATGACCAAACTATGTTAAACTGTTCCTGGGTATTTCCACGGTTTATGCCATTTAATATACGCACCTCGTCATTCTGTGTGGCTTTTTAATGTCCCTTTCTCAATGCCTCATTGATCCTAGCTCAGATTTCAATTTGACCTGCACGATCCAATTGTTTCTTCAGATTTTCTGGAAACGCAGCCATTTCACAGTTTTTAATTTGCTTGTTTTTTTTTTTTCCTTCTTCATTTTATTAGTAATACCTGTCATCAAACATTTTTCTTTATTCAAATGGCAGTCGACGGTAAACATGCAGAATAAGCCATCATCATCATCATCTCCGCCGAGGTTAATTTATATGACATCATTAGCTGGCCCATTTATTAATCAAACAGGTTATTCTACAATTAAGAATGAGGATCAGACTCGGGTCCTGTCAGGCCACAATCCTTGAAAGCCCCCCAGAGCCCCTCGTCTTTGCCATTAAAGATTTCAGATTAACACTTTAAAATAATGAACTTTATTTCATGTCCGACTAAGTAGGCGCTCATCTTCTGATTAATGATGCATATGCAATTTAATCCAAAGAAACATACTAAATTTATAATAAGCTTCTAATAGGAAATCAATATTATTTCACTTAGAATGATTCCAGAGGGGGGAAAGAATTGAATCTTTTGGGAATACGATTTCAATGTATTGATTTCTAATAAGGACAAGTGAAACAGAATTGAAGAAAAATGCAATTAAAACTCCACAAATCTGCATTGCAGGATGTAATCGGCTCAATGTGTGTCCGTTGTGATTTATCACTTTTGAAATGTTACATTTATCAAAAAAAGTAATACACAAAAAGTGACAAATGCAAGACATGTAATGATAATAATAACCTGAAAAGTAAATTAACAGAAAATGGTAAGCAGAACCTAACCAATACACGATAATTTGAAACAAAATCAGTATATTTCATTAAATCTTAGCACAGTATACAATAAAGAAATAACACACTGTAATAAGTAATGCACAGCATCCATGTCAAAACGCAACAGACAATTATAATGAACTACAAGAATGAAATATCTAAATACAAAATATAAGGTATAACCAAACACTAATGTACTACCCCTTATTTTATTTTTCTTAGATTATTTAACGTGTCTTGTAACCAACATAAAGACCCCAAACAAGGAAACACAGTAGAGTGACAAGTGCCATGTGACATAACTACATAAACAAGAGAAGGGCGATACAATATGAAAAAATCTATTTGTTCTATTTTTATATGTATACTATGCTTAGGCGGCACGGTGGCGCAGGGGGTAGCACTGCTGCTTCGCAGTTAGGACACCCAGGTTCGCTTCCCGGGTCCTCCCTGTGTGGAGTTTGCATGTTCTTCCCGTGTCTGCATGTTTTCCTCCCAGAGTCCAAAGACATGCAGGTTTGGTGCATTGGCGATCCTAAATTGCCCCTAGTGTGTGCTTGGTGTGTGTGCCCTGCGGTGGGCTGGCACCCTACTCGGGGGTTTGTTTCCTGCCTTGCACCCTGTGTTGGCTGCGATTGGCTCCAGCAGACCCCCCGTGACCCTGTAGTTAGGATATAGCGGGTTGGATAATGGACGGATGGATGGATACTATGCTTAATTAAATATACTGATTTTGTTTCAAACTATCGTGTATTGGTTAGGTTCTGCTTACAGTTGTCACAATGCCCTGCCAGTCCGCCGCCCCTTTGAAGTTTACATTCCAGAAATCGCAATCTGTGTATTTTCGACCACCGTGGGTCATTTTAAAGCCAAACAGAATACGTCAAGGCACATAAACTAAGCGAATAAGAACCCGAATTTAGACGTGAGGGCAGCATCACGACGTGCTCAGCTAGCAGGTCCCGAGACTCACTCGGCCCCTTTCATTTTACAGATCGATGGCTGGTATTTTACCCGAACCTTTCAAGGGCCACTTTACTCCCGAACTCGCACATTTTCCATGTCACAAACTCCGGGAGTCGGGGGAATGAATCAAACGCTGCCTGGCTTTTAAAAAGTCTTTTTAACTTCCAACCATGCCAGGAAATTATGACCTGCTACTTTTGAGCCACACACCTTAATATAAACTGTTTACAGTCGGGCAATAAATCATCCCGGCTAGATAATAAGGCGACATGCCGGCCTTTTAGGATACGGCTAATTAGAGTCTTCTGTTTTAGACCTGCCACAGACGAGACGCTCGGTTTTACATTCACCTTTCTGCAAGGCTCTTCGCATTTTTCAAATTAAATTTTGGGTGGGACAGCGGCGCCCGTTTATATTACTGGAATATCAAGTCAGAGAGCCTACGATGGTAGTGAACATTACAGACATGACAGGCGCTCTAGAGAGAAACAACGGATATTAGAGGTGCTATATGACAAGGCGCTATATGCTAGTTAATTAGGTAGATCACTGGATACACTGAGAATTCATTGCAGTGTCTCTTTTTGATCTGCAATTACACTGCCACTTCAATTTTTGTTCTCTCTCCTCAGTATCAGGCACTTGGTCTGCCTTGGACTGGATGCTGTCACGGAGGACCCATTTTCAGAGCTCTTTTAGCGGAATTAAATTGTTGCCTGTGAAACGGCCCTTCTCTGAAAACGGCGGACCTTCAATAGCCGGAATGTGACCTCTCTTTTCCCCTCTCTGTACAGCATACAGAATTGGTGCGTCCTCACTAATCCTCTGTGTTTTGTGCGGATGCTGAATTGTATTCTCATATTGTATTTGTAATTAGTGCATAGTGTGCTAGCCTTGTAAGTGAAAAAGTGAGCTTCATAAGAAAAAATTGATTTGAACTGAACAGATATACAAATAGACAGATATTATATAATGAAAGACATTATATAATAAAGACAAATAGGGAAAACACTACAAGATACAGTAGATAGACATATAGACAAAAAGATATGAAAGGCACTATATGATAATAAAGACTGCGGTGGGCTGGCGCCCTGCCCGGGGTTTGTTTCCTGCCTTGTGCCCTGTGTTGGTTGGGATTAGCTCCAGCAGACCCCCGTGACCCTGTAGTTAGGATATAGCGGGTTGGATAATGGCTGGCTGGATGGATGGATATGATAAAGACATACATAGGGAAGGCACCAAAAGATACAGTAGACAGACAGACAGACAGACATGGTAGTGCTCCTGTGGTTAGGGCTCTTGCAAGGTATGTAATACCACTCTAAAAACAAGAGAGGGCACTGCCATCACCATGTTCTCCTTTTCCATTTGCAGTTTGGATGAATGTTAGCCAGAAGACATTTGCCTTCACCTCCTGACCTGTTCCAGAGGCCGTGCCCCTTCCGGGAGGTCACTACATGACCACCTTGGCCACTGGAAGTTGACAATTCAGTTTGAACCTGTGACTGGGCACAGACAGTGCTCCTTCTCAGAAGTGTTTATTCAAGGAACTTGCGAGTTATGGCAATGTCCTGATTTGCAATCTACCAGAGCCTTTTTAAAAGTTTTCTTCATTTCTTTGCCCTTTTTAAAACAGGGAACACTAGATGATTACTCCAACTCACTGTGCAGACAGACTTTGTTTTATTACAATAGATAGGTAGTTGGATACAAAATATACAATATAATAAATAGGGAAGGCACCGTAAGACAGATAGATATGAAAGACACTATATAATAATGTAAATAGGCAAGACGCCATAAGGTAGATAGATACATATAAAAAGCACTATAAAATAGACAGAAAGATAGATATGAAAGAGATGCCTTTATTATATAGTGTCTTTTATATTTATCTTATGTTGTTTTCCATATTTATATCTTAATTATTTACTGTTTTATGTATCTATCTATATTAATTGATCTTATGGCATCTTGTTGCCTATTTATACTATATAATAAAGACATACAGTAAATAGGGAAGACGCCATTAGATAGATAGATCCTAATTTTAGTACAGTAGGCAGGATAGATAGAT
>JANRMT010062845.1:8780290-8814704 GCA_026402145.1 Polypterus bichir lapradei | reverse complement strand
TAGATAGATAGATAGATAGATAGATAGATAGATAGATAGATAGATAGGATAATAAACAGACAGTACATGATAAACAGATAATGAGTAAAATGTAAATAATGTTTCTCTCTCACTATGACCAAGGACAAAAAGTGAAAGCCATTAAAGAGAAAACGCGCAGCTTCCAGAGGCGACCATTCAGATGACTTCCAGGTGCCCTCAGGCGGTGCTCATCTAAAGGTCTCCTCATCCGTAATAATGTGGACTACAAAGTGTGCCATTTCAGTCGGCATTTTCATCAACAGCATAATTTCATTGCTTTTAAATTCTAAAAAGGCAAAAGGGCACCAAAAAATAAATAAACAAATCCTAATTGGCCTTTTCCTTACATTTCCATTTTTCTGCACAGTGACACGTTAAGGTCTTCCAACTTTGCTCTTCTTGCAGTGCTAAGGCGTCGCTGCACACCTCTTTCTGAAAGTTTATTTCATCTGTAATGTGGGGTGGCACAGACAACAACAAGTAATAAAATATAATGTACTATATTATGTTATATTACACCGTATTACATTATATTATAATCAGATTGATATATGATATGATATTATACAATATAATATATGGTCCTATAGTGGTAGCGCTGCTGCCTCACAACAACAGACAGGGGTTCAAGTCCCGAGTGCTCCCTGCATGCTGCCTGCATGTTCTCCTTGTGCTTATTCTTTCCTCCCGCAGTCCAAAGGCATGCTGGTTAGGTGAAGTGCTCTTATTACATTGGCCCTGATGTGTGTGTGTGTGTGTGTGTGTGTGTGTGTTCACCCTGTGATGGGCTGTCCAGGTTTTATTCCTGCTCTGTGCCCAAGGATTGCTGGGATCAGCAGGTTAGACTTTTTTTCCCTGGTGGCTCAGCTGTTTACTGCTACTGCCTTACAGATGCAGCACCCTGGGTTCAAATTGCCCATTCCCCAATGTGGAGTCTGTACGTTCTCCACCAAATCTTCTGTTTTTTTTTTCTTCCATATCCCCAAAGATGTGCTTGTCTTGTCAGACAATTCTAAATGAGCTGCATGAGCTTTCATATCTCTAGATTTACTGTACTTTAAGGTCTGAAGTATAGGATAAGTAGTCAGTTGTAATGGAAGCTCAGAATGCACACGCGTAAACCACTTTGGTTAAAGGACGTCTACCACATCAACAGCAAGAACAATAAAGTGGCGTCATAAAAGATTCCATTTAGGCCCTGGTGTGCCTCAAATCTCCCTATAGACAGCGCGCCTTAGCACTTTGGCAGGTTGACTTTCATATCTATTTCATTTTTTCCATTTTGTTTGTATTTTCTGGAGAGCACTCAGGCATAGCAGTTACAAGAGTGGCCTCACAGCTCACACTTGGGTTCAACTCCCCATCAGGCTCTGACTTTTTGGAGTTTGCCTGTTACTCCCATTCCATTCATCACAAAGATGTGTGTTTAGGAGACTATGACACTTTGGTAAGTAATTATTAACACGCACAAAATGTAGGCAGTGCGGTGTAGTGGTCAAGGCTTTGGACCTCAGACCCAGAGGTTGCAGGTTCATATCCCACTACTGACACCATGTGACTGTGAGCAGGTCACGTCACTTTCCGGTGCTCCACTGGAAAAACAGTAAAGAAACGTAACCAACTGGTCTCTCAAGTGTTAGAAGTTGCTTTGAATAAGGGTGTCAGTCGTGTTGCGGCCTGCTGCCGCTCAGATTCACGCCGTCGATAGGATGGTGATTTATTTATTTTTTCAGTGGGGATTCCAGGAACACACCGAACCCACACACACACACACTCTCAGAGACAGAGACACGAATCAAACAAATGTGTGAAATATATTGAGTGAAAATCAATTCAACAACCACAAAAATCCGATAACCCTCTCCTTCCCCTTTCGGCGATACAAATATTAACACAAAAATCAACCACAACAATAAACAGTCACAACAATGTCCTTATCACAGTCCCAATGCGGCAGAAATGGATGAAATGGTATAGAATAAAGATGACGATGACAATCCTGGGAATAACTTCTGTAATAAATGAACTAAACAGTCATACCGGTAGCCCCGAGCAGCGAGGGGTGAGATTTGTGGGAGCGCTCCCTCCAAAGACGCACAACGGCTAATCGACCACTATGCACACGACAGGCAGACACGAGACGGCTGTCCATTCGTCCTTGCGAGAAACGATCGAGGGTACCAATAACTTTACAGTGGTTACGTAGGATGGGACACCCAAGATAAACAGAACACAGACCCCCTCTAACTGCTTCACCGGCTCCTTTTCAGGTTTCCCGCTGGCCCTTCTTGTCCCCATCATCCTCATTTCAGACATCCAATGAGGGCAAAACCCTTTGGGGCTGCTGGGAATTGGAGTCCTTCCAACGATAGCACTGCTACAGCTGTTAATGGAAAATGTGGCATTTGGCTGATGAAAGGCACTATATGACAAACAGCTGGGATTATTACTTGATATGAGAATTGGCATCACCTCAAGGGCTGACTTCAATTACTGACTTCGACACCCTGGAAAGTGTGGACTCTCTAAGAGGATGGATTTTTATTAACAATGACAGCCTAAATGATTCAAAGCTCCAAACCTCTGAACGGAGGAAAAGGACAGAAAATAAATGTGATAACATGCAACAGATTTCCCTTATCACTCGAAGGGGCTCATCAGATTACCGTCGCCTGTTCCCAGTACATCTAAGATTTATTTTCCCTGCTTGGTAGTGAAGCACACACACTTGAGGACATTTCCAGATGAAAAATGGCACAAGTCGGTAGCGGAGCTGTAATGGGAAAGTGGATATCCGGCTCTCTTTGTAGCGCACATCTTGATTAAAAACAATAACTTTAGAAAACATGAAGATGTTCAAAGGGTAATGGGGGTCCTTCTCCTTTGTCATGGGGATCTTGTGATTAGTGATGAGCAAACGCCACCAAATTCTCTCCCCCTCAAGTTGTTGGCAAAAACAACACAAAGGGAATGTTTGGAGAACTCGGCAAAATGCATTGCATTTTACACCGCAATAAAATAAACAAACCACCGTCCTAGGACAGTGTGACTCTGAACGGCTTTGCAATGGCTACAATCTGTTTAAAAATGCGTTTGTTCAGTCGCTGAACTTGCCGCCAGAGAAGGAAGGCGCAGTGCGATTGGTCACAACATGCAAGAAAGTTCAGCAAATCAGGCAAGGTAGCGCAGATCAGGTAGCACCATTCCCCATCACAACATTGGCTGCTAATGGTTCTGCGATGTCACACGGGCCTTGCAAAGCATCAAGGGGGTCTGGGGAAAAGAAAGGTCCTCTAAGCTGACCAAAGGGCAAATTTTAAGGGAAGATTTGGCAAACAAGGTCATGAGCAAACCCAGCAAATTCACTGTAATAAAAATGCTTTAGGTGAATTTGTCCAATCAGCGTTAGGGTGTGTCTATACATTGTGATTCACATGATGTACAGATTGGTCTCCGGGCTGCTCCTGATGACTGTGCTGCTCTCATGCAAGTCCTAAGACATTTGTGTGATATTTAGGACCCTGGTTTGCAGCACATCAGAAGCTCTTCTTGTGGGCACATCTAGTCAGATCAAAAGTCTACCATCACTCATACTGATATTAACAGCCAATTAATCCAAAACCATGCTCGGTGATTAGAAACGTTCGGTGTCAGAAGTGGTTCCACACTTCACGTCTCCCTATAAGAAGTAACTTTTAGTATCTGGGGTGCTTATTAAAACTTTGACCACCCATCTGATTCTAATCGGTTTGCACTTTTAGATCATGGCGTCTTGACTAGTGTCATTCTTGGCATGCTGGGCTTCCCCAAAAAATTCCTGCAGAGATTACAACATAAAAACTGTCCATCTTTGTGAACTTTTCCTGAGCCCATTGGTTCTCCCTCAGGTCAGGATCTTCCAACATTTTGCCTGTCCCCACCATCTATGATGTGTGTTATGGGAATTTCTGCTGTTGGTTTCTCAGGTTTGGAACAATCTGACGCAAGTTGTCTGTGCTTCTACAACACTGGTGAAAATTAAAGACACTTCTCTTTAAATCTACTTGCTACGAGACGGACAACATTAAAAATGAATTAGGGGTTTAATTATTTTGTTTTGAGTGGGCTGGGAATGTCAGGGGACATTTCTACTGTTATACCACATGTGCTTCAAAAGAGGTCACCCACCTGAAGCTAAGCTTGTTCAGGCCCGGCCAGTACTTGGGTGGGAGAGCATATGGGGAAAAGCTCGGACTGCTGCAGGAAGAGTTGTGGGTGAGGCCAGCAGAGGGCGCTTACCCCGTGGTCTGAATGTGGACCCCAATACCCCAGTGCAGTGACGGGGTGTTTTGTCTTGTATTACTCTACTTTCCCCTTTTGTATTATTAATGTGTAGCCTTTATTAGAATCTCACAGACTTAACACCATCTGTAAGGTATTGTCGTATATAACTTCTCCCCACCTCCACTTCTACATGTATAACCTCAGGCAATTAGGTTTAGTAAAAGACAAGCTGAAGTTACAATTTAAACTTTTTTTTTTTGTTCTTTATTTCACCTTATACAATTTCTCGTATTAGGTATTTGTTAGTTTTCGCATACCCCTTGGGGTAACAGCGCAGGGTCAAACATTGTACAGCGCCCCTGGAGCAATTACAGGTTAAGGGTCTTGCTCAAGTGCCCAGCAAAGTGAGATCTCTTTTGGCAGTGACGGGGATTTGAACCGGCAACCTTCTGGATACCAGCACAGATCCTTAGCCTCAGAGCCACCACTTTGCCCGATTATTCATAAATAATAACAAAATGCGGGTGGCACGGTGGCACAGTGGGTAGCGCTGCCGCCTCGCAGTTAGGAGACCTGGGTTCGCTTCCCGGGTTTGCATGTTCTCCCTGTGTCTGCGTGGGTTTCCTCTGGTTACTTCAGTTTCCTCCCACAGTGCAAAGACATGCAGGTTAGGTGCATTGGTGATTCTAAATTGTGCTTGGTGTGTGGGGGTGTGTGTGCCCTGTGGTGTGCTGGCGCCCTGCCCGGGGGATGTTTCCTGCCTTGCGCCCTGTGTTGGCTGGGATTGGCTCCAGCAGACCTGTAGTTGGGATATAGCGGGTTGGATAATGAATGGATGGATGGATAACAATATGCAAAGTAAATCTGAATATTGGCAACCATACAACCTGATAAATGCTGATGTGCAGTTTCAGGTGGCACACAGACTTGTTAGTTACTTAAAATGTCTCTAGTTAAGTCCTCATTTGTGGCCGGCTTTCTTCAGAACAGGCCGCATGCCTGTCTCAATATGGCTGCCGAGCTGTGCTCTTCATTGTGTTGTCCTTTTCAGTTCATGGTGTGTGAGATGGTCTTTCATCAGTTTGGTAACAGAGAGAGAGCTGGGTAAAGCAAGCACATTTAAAGGTTTTCTGTCCAATCCCTAGAGCCAATAGGGCGTTGTGGTATTTAAAGGCTTTTGATACAAGCCAATTCCAAACAGCCATACTTCAGACCAATGGAGGGATAGAACACCTTCATACCTGCCACCCCAAAACCATTTGTTAAGGTAAAGCTTGGCAGTTAGGCAGCCTGGCTTTCCTGTAGGGGCTGAGAGAGGGTCCTGCAGAGAAACACTTACCAGACTTGTTTGAGGCACTTCACCCCAACCCTGTTGTAAAATTACAAAGAGAATCATTCTTAAAATTTAAGGAATGGGTTCTTAACCCATTGCTGTTATTATCAATAATGTAATACTAATATTACATTTGCTTTGTCTAAATTACAAATAAAGACATACAAAATATTTATCAACTTGTACGCATAATTTCACATCACAACACGGGGACACTGTACTGTAAAAATGGCACGGATGAGACAAGAAAAAAAAAAAATGAGGTCCTGACTTTGGAGGTCATAAAAGATACCTGAGCATCCTTCATAAAGAGTAGGGTGTACCTCGATATCCAGGCTAAGCTGCCCACTTTGGCCTGGTCATTCTGGCCCCCTAATCATCCCCTGTTTCTAATCGGTTCCTCTCTTTTGATGTCTCTCACCCCTTTACCACCTAACAGCTCATGTGTGGCGAGCGTACGGAAACAAAAATGGCTGCCGTCGCATCATCTAGGTGGATGCTACACCTTCGTGGTGGCTGAAGTGGCCATTTTGAGTAGTGAGAAAACCACAATATAAATGGAAAGAATTATTATTATTATTAAATGTGTTTATTTCAGAAGGAGAAAGGTGGACTGTCCTATCCGAATAGGTGAGTTACTACCTCAAGTGGTGGAGTTTAAATATTCGGGGTCTTGTTCATGAGTGAGGAATAAAGGGATGGCGAGATTGACAGAGGGTATCAGAGCGGCGAGCAGTTATGTGGTCATATACAAATCTGTAGTGGTGAGGAAGGAGCTAAGCTAGAATGAAAAGCTCTCGATTTGCCAGTCGATCTACAGTCTTACCCTCACCTATGGTCAGGAGCTTTGGGCAATGGCTGAAAGAATGAAATTGCGGATACACCTGGCCGAAATGAGCTTCTCTAAAGGGTGGTTGGGCTTTCCCTCAGACGTTGGACGAGAAGCACAGACATCTGGGAGGCAGTAGGAATGGAGCTGCTGACCCTCCGCATCGAGAGGAGCCAACTGAGGTGGTTCGGGCATTTGATACGGAGGCCTCCTTGTGGAGGTTTAACGGGCACAACCAGCTAGGAGAAGACCCAACATTCGCTGGAAGGACTACCTCTCCCGGATGGTTTGGGAACGTCTTGGGACCCCACAGTATAAGTGTGGCAGGGCCTCGCCACAAAGACAGATAGTCTTAGGTAAGGGGTGGAAAACGAATGTTGGACGCGACTCCCGTTTTTCGGGGTCTGTTGTCTCAAATGTTGCTGCGTCAAACTCTATTGATGCAATAATCGTGCAGCGGCCTCTCCTTATTGGATGTTATGGACAAAACACAGAGCTCTGGGCACGTTTCATTTCTGAATTCCGTTTCTGAAATCTCAAGCTCAAAGGAGAAAGTGAGAGTTTCAGTTGTGGCAACTGATTTGGTGTGTGTGTGTGTCAAGCGAAGGGTGCATGACATCCCATAACAGATGTAATGAGCAACACCCACCCCACAATAATAAAAATAAAATCCAGCATTATCATCACATTATTAATTAACTCCTTGTGAAGAGGTGCCACCACATGGTTCAAGTCGGCCATATTTACAGCTGGAGGTCAAGAACTAGGACTTCAAAAAAACCATTTGACTGTGTGTTTGTGTGTGTGTGTGTATTCAGATCTGCAGTCTGGAACATTCTGTAACGCCATTGACGCTCAGAGGAGTCAGCGCTGAGTCAGCCGCAGTAGGAGCTGGCATTGCACATTCAAAGGAGCGGCTTCAGTGCCAGTCACAGGCGAGCCTGGCAGAGTCACAAGATCTCCATTCTAGCGTGGCTAAAGTGAGCCATCCTTCTGAGGACAGCACGCTGCCTAAAAGAGCAAAAACTCATGAGCTGAGCACTGGCAAGTGTGGTGTCAGAAGAAGAGCAAGTAGAAGATCTACAGTTCGACACAGCAAAGCGCCGAATGCCACAGAGACGCACCAACGGAGTAATGAAGAGTCTTGAGGCTCAGATCCAGGACCTGGAAGACCGCGTGTAGCCTTACTTCAGGAAAGAAGACGTCCGAGAAACTGCTACCTCTTACCATACAAGGAGGTTCACTTTTCCACATACAATGGACAGATCATCACCTAGAAATGCAGCGTCAATAACCCTTAATGGGACACTTGAGAGTACAACACTTAACGTCCCTCATCACAGGCCACACAACCACAGCAGAAAATGAGACCGCCCTGCCATTGCAAAGAGTTTGTGTGCTGGTGAAAGGAGTCGGAATTGGTTGTTGGGAGCTCTTGAAGGGATGACCAGGTAACAATTCTGACTCTTACATTGGGCTGCGGTGACATCGGAGTCGAATCAACAGCAGTACGAGCAGACATGAGCAGCTTCAGGGCCAGCAGCAGGTGAGCCTATTAAAATAACGAAGCTGGCCCAGTCGTACGATCACTAACTTGAGGGGCTAAACAGAGTGGTCCTTTGGAGGATAGTAAGCCGCCTAAATGAAGGAGGAAATGACCAAGAGTTGACTGGGTGGACATTTATATTGATGTGCACAGTGATGCCAGTTTCGCGGTGTCACACACGTGCGTTTGGGAGTCAATCAAAGGGGCCAGAAAACGGCAATTCCACGCCAGGCGGGGGGGGGGGGGGGGGGGGCTGCACTGAATCTCTCTCTTTTCCCTCAACAGACCAGAGACGGGAAATTCTGCCTGTCCCGGCCCCGAGGTGCCCAGAGCGCACCTTATTTCATCTTAGGCAGATTTCTCAGAATTACAAGAATACAGAATCGATATCGCAAGACTGGCAGAATAACGGTAATCCGGACAGAAGACGACGTACAGGTACAGTACATGTATATCTGAACAGTTAATGTGCATGTATTCTACATGTATCCACTATATTCTTCACCTTAGTCCATTTTAATGAATGTTTTATTGAGTTTGACTAGGCTAGTAGGTGGGGTAACTTTCAGGACTGACATGTTGCACTCCACTTAAGCGCGCGTGGCAATCTCGTCTGGGGGCCGTGCACTTAAACGGAGTCGACTGTATATTTCTGTTATATTGTTCAATTTGTTAAGTTTTATTGGGCTACTTTTAGTACTTTTTGGGCTACTTTTGGGCCTAAGCTTGGCGAGAAAAATGCAGACCCTCTGGCAACCCTGACAGATAGGTGACTTACAAATGAGTTCAACACAATGGAGTGAACATCAGGACAGCTTGGGAACAAGTGTTACAGGACAAGGATGGAAAATTGGTCGTCACAAGTGAAGAGCCCAGAGCGCCATTCTTGAACACAGATGTTCAAGGGGAGGTGGGCCGCTCGTTCCACCAGCTACACGTGAAAACAATCTGGACTGACATTTGATAACATGCAGTGGTGGCGTCACCGGATGTCGTTCATAGGACCTCACAAGTGTCTCCATATTTATAAATGCAGATCCACGGACTACTCTGCATGGAAGCATCAAGGATTTGAACTTAATACTGAACACTTAATACGCAGTCATCTGAAAAGACGAGTGACATGTGCCCATGAGCACCAGATGTGCTGCTGCACTTTGACTCATCTGCAGTGAACACAGCCAAGCACCATGCAGCGCTACAATCCTAAAGGGTTACAGGACCCCAGACAATCATCCTGGTGACCACCACTAAGAGTTTCTACAGTGACAGCAGGAGCACCAAGAATGCAGATGGGCAAATGAATGACTGGTGTCATTTTGTTACAGGAGTACAGCGGGGTGTCATAGACCCCTAAATGACGTCACAGAGTCCCGAGGCTAAAGGAGTCAGAGAGGGACCTGCCACTCCAGGTCTGCAGCTGGACCCGAGGGGACAACCCACAGAAATCTTAATAATCTGGAATTAGTAGATGATGTTCTTTCGGTCAGCTTCTCACAATATGGTGTGCCGCAGCAGCTAATGCGGCACATTGGAAAAGAAGCCGCTGTGGTGGGTCTGCTAATAAACCCAGACAAGACGAAGATTATATGGAGTGGAAAGTGGGACACTAAGGATGACATTACAGGTGGTGGAAAATAAAAGACACACTTTTATTATCTTGGCAGCCACCTATCTCAGGATACCAGTTGTAATAAAGATGCGGTGGGCAGCTTTGGCTGAGTAGCCTCCATCTTCAGTAGGATAAACAACATATGGCACCATAAGGAACTTAGGATGCTAACGAATCATTAGCGCTGTCGACGCTGCTCCACGGCTCCAAAACACAGGGCTGTCAAACTCCGCAGGGCCGCAGTGGGCTGCAGGCTCTCTTTCCAGCCACTTTCTTAATTACAAACGAATTGGTGCTGCCAATGGAGCCGTCGGCTTTTGCTCAAAGTTGAACCGGATTTCCTTTGAAGATTCAGAAACCTTCTTTCTTGTTTCCAGCAGACAAAGATGCAAAGCGAGCCGACGGATGACCAGATAACTTCACCCCATTTTGTAAAACGCGTCTGTCGTACGCTATCAGCCTCAATTAAATATCTGAAAAGAAAAATGGAAGTGGAAGTCTAGGAAATACTGAGCTGCTCCAGACCACGGAAAATTTAGAGGGGTCTCTCAGAAAAAAAAAAAAAAAAAAAAAAAAAAAAAAAAAATCACACTTTGGAAATGTCTGGTGTTGTAGTGTGAGAGAGTCCTGAGAAGCCCAAAGGTCTAAAAAGGTGCCTAGGTCCTTACTTCCATGTTAAAATCGATACACACTGCCCCAAACATTATGGGGGGCAAAGACCCAGTTCTCCTTGATGTTCCCATCTGCTCCACAGTTTACAATTACAAATCAAATTATTTAGATGTCGTGATTAAAGTCATTTAAGGGGATTTGCAGACATTTTGGTCACACTATGCTTTTATTACATAGTCCCCCCACTTTAGGGCACCACAATGTTTGACATAATTGGGGTCTATCCTAGGTGTTTGTGATTCCTCAGGTGGGTTTCATTGCTTCATAAGATACCTCAGCCTGCTTCTACCCTATGCAGTCTGAAAGCCAAAGCCAAAACAAGAATCAAACCATTGGAGACATCAGGAAAACCTTAGGATGACCCAAAACAACCGTCTGGAATATCATGAAGAAGAAAGAACACACTGGTGGGCTCTGTAATCACAAAGGGACTGGTAGGCCAAGGAAGACCTCCACTGCTGATGACAGAAGAATCCTCACGATGGTCAAGAAAAAGCCCCCAAACACCTGTCTGACAGATCAGACACAGTCTTCAGGGGGGCCGATGTGTGTGTCAGAGATGACTATCAGCAGAAGACTCCATGGACAGAAATACAGTGGACACACTGCAAGATGGAGAACACCAAAACTGGACGGCCAGATTACAGTTTGTGAAAAAAGGACTAAAAAGAGCCTGCAGAATTCTGGAAAAAGGTCTGGTGGACAGACGAGACAAAGATGAACCTGATCAGAGTGATAGCAAGAGCAAAGTGTGGAGACGACAAGGAACTACCCGAGATCCAAAGCAGACCACCTCATCTGTTAAACAGGCAGTCTTGGAGGTGTTATGGCTTGGGCATGTATGGCTGTCACAGAGACTGGCACACTCCTCCTCATTGATGGTGGAGCTGCTGATGGCACAATGAATTCTGAGGTGCATAGAAACATCTGATCTGCTCGAGCTCCAGTAAAGGCCTCCAAACTCAGTGGACAACACTTCATCTTACAACAAGATAAGGAGCCAAACATACAGGAGTTTATCAAAGCTAAAAAAAATGTTAAATTCTTCAATGGCCAAGCCAGTCACCTGATTTCAATCCAATTGAGCAGGCCTTCCATACGCTGAAGAGAGAACTGGAGGGGACAAGCCCCCCATTACAAGCAGGAGCTGAAGATTGCTGCATTAGAAGCTTGGAAGAGCATCATCAGAGAAGACCCTCAGCACCTGGTGATGTTTGTGAATCGCAGACTTTAAGCATATGTGACAAAGTCCTAAATATGACAATGGCTTTAATAGACCTGCTATTGCTGTGTCCCAAATATTAAGGTACCCTGAAATGGGGGGGGACCATGTAGAAAAGTTGTTGTGTGACCAAAATGTATGCAAATCCCCTCAAATGAAAGTCTGAGATGTGCACTTTGATCACCACGTCAAAGTTGTTTGATATGCGATTTTAAACTGTAAATCAAGGGAATGGGGGTCTCTGTGCCAACCATTATGGAGGGCACCTTATAACTCATCGCCACTCTCTGGTGCCATGATTAGCGAGTATGATATGGAGCCTTTAAATAAATACTCCACCCAAAAATGGCAATCCCTTCATCTGCTACCCACCCCACGATGCCCCCCAGACACAGCTAGAAAAAAAAAAAAACTGCTTGTCTAGTGTCCTGATCAAGAACGGAGAAAACTGAAGTCCTGACAATACTCCGTTTTAGGGGTCTCAGAGCCTATCACAACTGTCCTGGATGGAAATGTAAGTCCACCAAAGGGGACATCTTTCTACTGAAAAACTAAGAGAACCCCATGATTATTTTATTTTTTGATTTATTTTTCTGTTTTAACAGATGTACACATGTCCATCCATCCATCCATCCATTATCCAACCCATTATATCCTAACTACAGGGTCACGGGGGTCTGCTGGAGCCAATCCCAGCCAACACAAACCCCGGGCAGGGCGCGAGCCCACCTCAGGGCGCACACACACACACACACACCCATACACCAACCACACACTAGGGACAATTTAGGTTCGCCAATGCACCTAACCTGCATGTCTTCAGACTGTGGAAGGAAACCCACGCAGACACGGGGAGAACATGCAAACTCCACGCAGGGAGGACCCGGGAAACGAACCCAGGTCTCCTAACTGAGAGGCAGCAGCGCTACCCACTGCGTCACCATGATGTACACATGTCCGGATTCAAAATTCATTTTAAAGAGCATCTACACTTTTCAAAAATGGCCGGCATGTCACAGGAGTTTGAGAAATCACAGCAGGCTAAGCCATCTTCTGTCAGAAGACTGCAAATGGCTTTGTAATTTGTATTTGGACTGGGCCCGTGTTGCATTGTGGGACATTTTTAGTTTGGGCAATTTTATAGCGTTTTACTGATCTGTGATAAAATGACAGTTATCAGTCAAATCCTGCCTGCCCACAGGGACACCGATGGAGACTCGGTTCACGTCATGCCAACCTTTCCAAAGTTTCCATTCACACAGAGAGCCCCAGACACAAGGAATGAGTGACCACGTGGTGGCAGTTCTCTGTCCAGCTCGTGTCTGTTCGTCCTGCACACGTCACGGTCAGCGCTGGATTCTGGGGTCTTATAGCCTCTTCCGATTATGGAAGCCATTTTTTGTGTACCGTTGTTAAGATCACATCCTGCGTTTCTAGGGGTGTGGTCTCCGGGGTCGCGACCTCAAATTCATCAGCAGACGGGATAAAAGGTCAACGCCTGCACGGAGCTTTATCCCATCTGCAGATAAATCCTTCTAAACCTTTATTGTATTCTCTTTGTAATTTATGTACACGTCCTGCCTGAATATCGACTCAGACTTTCGCCTCTCGTCTGGGTTTCGGTCACTTTGTTTCATTTTATCTTTGTACGATTTGCCTTTTGCACACATCGCAAGAAATGTGTTATCCGTCTCCTGACAAGTCAGGACAGCACAATTTGGTTTGATAAAATATTTAGGAAACTGAAAAGGGAAAATAAAGTGAAGAATTGAGAATTACTTCTCCGCTTGTGGCTTCAAATCATTTGGATGAGATCATTAGAAAGGGAAAAAAATAAACTTTACGCTATAAGAATGACCTGACATGGCAGAGTCAAAACACTAACAAGCCATAAGATTAAATCAGATCCATTATTGGCAAAGATCTTTTGTTAATTAAGCAACTGGACCGGAACACAAAGCTGCAGCCGTTGTATCCCACCAGGACCACGGACATTGACCACCCATGGTATAGATAAAGGTGATGTAATATAACAAACATCAGGCCACGTTTACATGTTGTAGTCCATTGTATAAGATACATAAATTATACAATGAGAATGCAAATTAATGCAAATGAATTAATTAAATGCAAATTTTACATGTGGGAAAAAGTGTGTGTGCCCCTCCATTTATCACTCATCAGGTGTAACGTCATTAGAGAAGACCTTTGTGTGCAGCGGTCCACCATCAAACATGAGGTTAACGATGCCTAGGAGTCGAGGAAAGGATTTCAACTGGAAATGAACCATTCCATTATCAAGAAGATCGTCATACAGTGCATGTTGATGAGACTTCAACCAACTGCCAGCTTGTCCGGGCCTTTCAGTGCCAGCAAGTTCAGCATCCCAACCTCCATTTAGAATCGGGTGCAAATGATTAGACCCTCATTAGAGGGAGCACATATGAACTGATCCTCTTATTGGAACGTCAGATGTTTATTGTGTTGTTCACGTGTGTGTGTGCGCGCGTGTGTGTTAATGCCATGCGGAGACCAAAAGAGCTTTCTGAGGTCTTCAGAAAGAAGGTTAGGGATGTCTAGGGAGTCTGAGAATGGATACAGAAAAAAAGATCTCCAAACACAATGGAAGTCAACCATTTCACTGTATGGAAGATTTCAAACAGATGCCAACTCGCGCAGGCAAGTCCACCCTGAGAGCAGAAGGCAAGAAGTCTCTAAGAGGCCCAGAATGTCATCATGGTGCCTACAGGTAGCTCTTGACACTGTGGAGGTCAAAATATGCAAGTCTACGGTTAGGAAGAGGCTGTCCACATCATAAGATCATCATGGCAGAGCAAGAGAAGAGAAGAGCGACTAGGCTGATTCAGGGCTACAGGGGATGAGTTATGAGGAGAGATTAAAAGAGCTAAGCCTTTAGAGTTTAAAGTAAAAGAAGATCAAGAGGAGACCTGACTGAAGTGTTTAAAATTATGAAGGGAATCAGTACAGAGGATCGAGATGGTGACTTTAAAATGAGTTCATCAAGAACACGAGGACACCGTTGAAAACTTGTTAAGGGCAAATTTCACACAAACATTAGAACGTTTTTCTTTATACAGAGAACCACAGACACTTGGAATAAGCGACCTAGTGGTGTGGTGGACAGTAAGACTTTAGGGACTTTCAAAACTCAACTTGATGCTATCTTGGAAGAAATAAGTGGACAGGACTGGCAAACTTTATTGGGCTGAATGGCCTGCTGTCGTCTAGATTGTTCTAATGGGAGGTGCACCAGGAGGAAACCAAAAAGATCATAAGGGAGAGGTTAAACCTGCCCATGAACACCTAGGCAAAGAGCAGGATTTCTGGGACAACATGCTCTGGAGAGACAAGGCAAATGTAAGATTTATTTGATCACAAAGACAGCATTGGAGCAGAAGTTCTTAGTTCTTATTTATCAAATCGATTCCAATACGTACAGAAATGTGCTGACAGCACTCCATCATTATACACAGAAGTTCAATATGGTGTCCCGCAGGGCTCTGTACTGGGACCTTTACTGTTTTCACTTTACAGGCTTCCGCTGGGATCTCTCATTAGGAAACATAATGCTAATTTTCACTCGTATACAGATTACACCCAGTTATACCTTTCATTTAGATCAAATGAAATTTCTCCGATGTTGTCTTTAATTAGTTGTGTTAGTGAATTAAAGGAGTGGATGAATGAGAACTACTTGTCTTTAAATACAGATAAAACAGAGATGTTAATTGTTGGAGGGAATGACGCTGATCACAGCAATATTTTGTCATCATTTAACTCAGTTGGAATCCCAATTCATTTTACTGAATCAGCCCGTAATCTAGGAGTTATCTTTGATTCTAGCATGTTATTTAAAGCACATATTACAAAGCTGTCCAAAACATGTTTCTTCCATCTTAAAAATGTTAGGAAATTAAGGCGCTTTCTAAATAAACAGGATTTTGAGAAATTAATTCATGCATTTATCTCTAGTAGGATTGACTACTGCAATGCGGTGTTCACTGGCTGTTCAAACTGTTCTTTATTCAGCCTCCAGTTAATCCAAAATGCGGCAGCAAGAATTATTACAAGAACAAGAAAATATGAACACATAACTCCAGTTATTAAATCCTTACACTGGCTCCCGGTTAAGTTTAGGGCAGATTTCAAAATCCTCCTTTTAACATATAAAGCATTAAATGTCCAAGGTCCGGCTTACTTGTCTGAACTTATCATGACTTACAAACCAGAATGTACATTATGATCTTAAGATGCCGGTCGGCTTACGATTCCAAGGATTAATAAAATAACAGTGGGAGGTCGAGCTTTTAGATACAGGGCCCCTAAACTGTGGACTGGTCTGCCTGCTACTATAAGAGATGCCCCTTCAGTCTCAGCTTTCATTTCCTGGCTGAAGACTCACTACTTCAGTTTAGCACACCCTGACTAGAGCTGCTGATCAACTGTACAGACTGCATCTCTGTTGTTAGTCATTAGCGCTAAAACATAAGTAATATAATTATAATTTGTTACTAACCCTCACCTATTCTGTTTCCCTTCTCGGTACACAAATGTGGCACTTGGTGTCACTGCCCACCTGCCAAGTTGTTTTGCCTGCCTAAGGTAACGTTATCTCTGATGGAGGATCACAGGAATTGTCGGGACCTTTCATCGGATTGGCTGGCTCAGCTGTGGAATGGCCAATAGGGGAGGCAGCTTGATGGCCAAGGTCTCCAGGACTCTAAACAAATCCAAATCCTATTATGGGATATCATCTACTGTTGAATTCTGCTGTGTACTTGTAATATTTCTTTTGCACGATTCTATTGTATTGAGGATTACTTCTGTTCTGGTCTGTGTAATGTATTGTGTTGATCCCCTTCTTTTTGACACCCACTGCACGCCCAGCCTACCTGGAGAGGGGTCTCTCTTTGAACTGCCTTTCCTGAGGTTTCTTCCATTTTTTGGGGTTTTTTTTCTCGTCTTCTTAGAGAGTCAAGGCTGGGGGGCTGTCAAGAAGCAGGGCCTGTTAAAGCCCATAGCGGCACTTCTTGTGTGATTTTGGGCTCTACAAAAATAAATTGTATTGTATTTTATTGTAAAGCATGGTGGTGGGAATGTTCTGGTTTGGGGCTGCTTTGCTGCATCAGGGTCTGAGAAATTCTCACGTGCAATAGAAGAACCTACTAACTGCCATTTGTTTCAAAATTGAGCGTTTTGTTTTAGATTTTTGGAGTTACTAGACCTTTCTTGATGTTATAAGGTGGTGGCGATGGCCAAACATGTCTTCATTCCAGTCACAGCACGATGGAAGACACTAGTATGTACACAGTATTTTACGTACTGCAAGGCAAAAATCTAGCAACTCCACTGACCAATGAGGAAAGACCACCTACCAATAAAAATGTTGGATTATGATCACATGATTTAAATGGCAGGTGTTGTTTGTTCATGAAAAAAACAATATTGTGTACATGAAGCTCAGGAAAAAATGAAATCTAGAGATCGTTAATTAGAGGGGCGACGTCATTTTCTTAATTTGCCGGAAACTTGAACGATGTGACATACGAGGTTTTCCCATAGTTGGTGAGAACTCGCCATCATACAATCCACTAGGAATTCTTCATCATACCAGAGGGTGCTTCAGAATAACGCGAGACCCTCTGTCAGAGGATTGAAGGCCAACCAAAAGTGGCAACAACCCTCAAAACACACACCAAGGAGTGGCTGAACGGAAAGAAAAGGCAGGTTCTGGAATGACCAAGTCAAAGGTCAGATGTGAATCTCATTGAGATGATGTGGGGGGTGATTTGTGCATTGAAGACCCCCAACCCCCAAACATAACAGAGCTGATAGAATTCTGCATGGTGGAGTGTGAAAAACATCCTCTCAGTCAAAGTCATGCAGAGACTGCTCAACGGTTTTTAGAAAATTGGGGGGGGGGTTTACTTTTTCCAACAGATGGAAATGGCATATCTTTTCATTTTTTGTCACATTAAATTTTCATTTTTTCCCCTCCAATTCCATCACCTGTATGTCAATCTGATGTTTAAAATGAAAATCCAGTCTTAACATCTCCACATACTGTATGTTACAAAAGAAAAACATTTCATGGGGTGTACTTACTTTTGCACACCCCTTTCCTGAAAGTAATATGGGGTCACAAAGCGGTGCATATCCCAGCAGCCTCCGGTTTAAGGCGAAAAGCCAACCTTGGATGGCGCCCTTCACACTCAGACCCACCCACCCTGTGTATCCTCGGCGGGGTCATCTCAAAAACATGGCACCTACGGCAGAACCCAGGCAGTCCACCACAGTGCCCCTCGGCTCCACAGTTTAAAAATTATAAATCAAACAATTCAGACATTTAAAGGGGTTTGTAGACATTTCGGTCACTCATCCAGTTAAGAACCACCCTAAATGCTAACAGACCTGGGAGAAAACTCTGAGTGACCGTACTGGGATTCAGTCAAGTCCTTTGGAGCCCCCCCACCCCATATATATCCAATTCAAAATAGAAACATTAATAAACCGTAAAATAAACATTTTTCAAAAATGATCATATGCCTGGCATGGCTGCGCTGCACTTAATGTCAGTGGACGACTGCATGGGACCACCGGCATGACAAAGATAGGAACGACTGCATGAGCCTCGGTGGGCCCTGTGCCAGTTACCAGATCCTAATTTTGTTGTATTCCCAAGATTAATAGATATCATTAACCTCGATTATTGCGATTTTATTATTATTTTTTTTATTATACGAGGTGTGGCAGAAAAGTAATGAGACTGGCAACACTGCAAGCGATCTGGCAACGCTGCGCTGTTGTCCTTGATAGAGCACGTGTATCAGTACCCTCCCATAGCTCAGTGCGAGTTTCAACTCCTTCCGTTAACTACGTGATTTTTGTGACTGCTATTAGTGAAGTTGTGTTTTTGGTTGTGCGTCACGCAAAATGGAACAGCGGAATTTGGAGCAACGTTGTGCCATGAAATTTTGTGTTAAGCTTGGATAATCGGCAAGTCTGACGTTTGAAAAGTTAAAACAGGCCTATGGGGAACATTCTTTATCCCGAGCTCAAGTTTTTCGCTGGCACAAATCATTTTTGGAAGGCAGAAAACACGTTGAAGATGAACACCGTTCAGGGAGGCCTTCAACTTCGAAAACAAAAGAAAACATCGAACGTGTGAACACTCTTGTGAGATCAGACCGTCGTTTAACATTAAGAATGTTGAGTGAACAATTAAATTTGAACAGATTTACCGTTCATCAAATTTTGACTGAACATTTGCACATGCGAAAGGTCTGTGCCAAAATGGTGCCGAAAAACCTCACAATTGAGCAGAAGGACAATCGAAAAAACAAGTGTCTTGATCTTCTTGACAGAATCGCTAATGAGCAAGATTTCTTTAGTCGTGTGATCACAGGTGATGAATCATGGAATTTTGAATACGATCCTGAGACCAAGAGGCAAAATCAGGAGTGGCACACTGCAAACTCTCCTCGACCAAAGAAAGCTCGAATGAGCAAATCGAAGATCAAATCAATGCTGATTTGTTTTTTTTGACAAAAGGGGAATCGTCCACAAAGAATTTGTTCCTCCGGGACAAACTGTCAACCAAGTTTTTCATAAAGACGTCCTTGAAAGGCTCAGAAAAAGGGTCATTCGCGTGAGACCAGACATTGCAGACAAATTGATGCTCCATCATGACAACGCCCCATGTCACACTGCCCTCTCCATAACAGAATTTTTTACCTCAAAAGGCATTCCTGTGGTTCCCCAGCCCCCTTATTCACCTGACCTCAGTCCGTGTGACTTTTTCCTTTTTCCTAAACTGAAAAATGTCCTCAAAGGACGTCATTTCGGGACTTTAGAAAACATCCAAAAGAGTGTAACGGACATGCTGAAGACCATACCGGTTGAAGACTTCCAGCGCTGCTACCAACAGTGGGAACAACGTCTCCATCGGTGTGTAGCTGCCCAAGGGAACTACTTTGAAGGGGATACCATTGATGTTTGAAAAAAATAAAAACTTTGGTAAATAAAAAATCAGTCTCATTACTTTTCTGCCACACCTCGTATAGAAATACATACTGTATATAAATGGGAGTTTGTGTGTAATTTTTTCCTTTAATGTTGGAGCCCCTTTCCGTGGTTCACCAGCACCATTTCCAGTTCTGCACCCTCTATTGTAACACCAGCAATAGAAAACTTCGGTGGTGCCTACCTTGATGCCCTATTTTACCTAAAGGTTAATCCCGCCCTGGGTTCAATAGTTGCTAAGGTGAAACTTCTATCCAGAAAAGAAAAACCAGCACAACCGTCCAGTCCTCCGAAGTCCTCAGAATGAAGTTTCTCACACGCAGACACCGCCATGGTTGCCGAGCAGAGCCGGTTGACCCCCCGCGCGTTGTGATCATTTGCTGCTCTTTCTGCCATCACTCGCTACAATTCATTTTGATGCCGGGTTTCTGTCTTCAGCTGCTTTCTTTACCCGTTCGGAATTCACCCAGAGTGTCCTCCGTCAGTCGATAATCATAAAATACATTTGGGATTTACAACCCCCTTGAGGGAGCAGGGAGTGATAAGTCACATTCAAGTTAATTATTTCTCACTTTTATTACACGAGATAATAATGAATGATCTGTCCCCTCAGCCCTACCCTACGCATCTCCCCGGACGGATGGATCCTCCTCTCCGTTATTTAGTCCCATCACCTCCAGTTACAAGGCGCCGATCTTCATGCCGTGTCGAGACAAGTGTTTGGCTCTTTCCAGCACTTCGACTCCCCAAGAGGCGGCCATAAACAGGCAGTCAGAAGAAAGAGGCTGCGACTTGAAAAAGAAATCCGCACAACGACAGCTTCAACTCAGTCGATCCCTCGGCTGCCGACCCCCGGTGCAAACCGACGTTTGAGTGTTTGATCCTCTCATGCACTCTCCTCGTTAGCGCCGTAAAAAAAAAAAAACGTGACGGTTCGTCCTATTAAATGCACCATTTTAAAAAAAGGCAAACACGGATTGATTGTGACCTACAAGTTTTTACACTTTAAACACCTGATGCCATTTCTCTTTAGGGTGCTCGAAACGGTCACGACTTAAATGGATTCGGCGACCATATAAAAGGACAACGTGGCGTCTAAAAAAAATAAATAAATAAAACCTGACGACTGAATGGATGAGAAGAACGAGATGGTGCGGTGGACGTACAGGAAGAACAGCCGGCTTAGCAAACGGTAAACGAACTTGTAAAAGTCACATCAATATCCTCGGTCTCGTGTTATTATCGAACACCAGCTCTACAGTTTTCAAGAGATTATTCTTTTTTTAAACCATACCATCTTTTTAAACCCACTTAATCCGGAGCATATTTTATGTACTGTATAGTATTTTTTATATATATTTCATAACACAGATTTTTATATTCACTGGAGACAGATGTGTAGTATGTGAGCAGACGCACACCTTCACCGATTTGTCACTTTAAGAACTGCAGAGCCTTCAACTTCTGTTCAGATTCTCATTCCAAAATCTCCCGTTAGACATGCGGCGCCTTCATTTTATTCCCCACTGTAGTATGACCCCCAAAAAAAAAAAAACACTCACAGATTCAAACGCAACCCCACCTGTCACCCCGTACGTCCTAAATACACAGGTGTGGCGTTTACTGTCAACTCCGAATTGGCCCACGATGGAGTGGCGTCCCGTCCGGCGAAGGTAAAAGGGATTCAGAGCTTAGCGTAAAAGTATTCATAAAACATATGTGCGGCTGGGTCTAAAACCACATGAAATAACATCATAAGATAAACTATACATTTAGTCTGTAAACAGAACCTGAAGTGCACTGCCACTGATCCAAATCAGTGGGGAAGCTGGAGCCTATCCCAGCAAGGAGGTACAATCCCTGAATGGGACGCCAGTCCGTCGCAGGGTGAACACTCACACATTAGGGGCTAATTTAGCAACGGCATTCATCAAACCTGCATGTCTATGGACCGTGGGAAGAAACAAAGGGAGAACAAATGAACCCCACACAGGGAGTGCCTGGGGTGTGAATCCCTTCTCCTTGATGAGAGGCAGCAGTGCTACCACTGTGCCACCTTGATGCTTCTAATATAATATACTGCACATACTATTATACTGTATTATAACAGTTTATAAGCCTACTTAAGCCTCAGCAGGGTTTTAATGAACCTGGAGCATATCCCACCAAGCACCGGGCACAAGGCAGAAACAGTCTCTAAACAGGAGTGACTTATTATAAACTATACCAGAGATCCTAAATTGGGTTAATTAGATTTCAGAGCGGTTGCGCTGCTACCCTGCAGTTAGGAGACCCGTCTGGGTTCACTTCCCGGGTCCTCCCTGCGTGGAGTTTACATGTTCTCCCCGTGTCTGCTCCGGTTTCCTCCCACAGTCCAAAGACATGCAGGTTAGGTGCATTGGCGATTCTAAAATTGCGTTTGGTGTGTGGATGTGTGTGTGTGTGTGTGTGTGTGTGCGCCTTGCCTGGGGTTTGTTTCCTGCCTTGCGCCCTGTGTTGGCTGGGATTGGCTCCAGCAGACCCCTGTGACCCTGTAGTTAGGATATAGCGGGTTGGGTAATGGATGGATATTAGATCGGATTGACAATGTTGTTTTGTTATATAATATTATACTCTCAAACTCACTTAATGCAATTCAAGGTCAAGAGTAATATTATATTTCACATACCCTACTATAATACAGAGATATGCTGAATATTGATTAGTACACGCAAGTAAGAATGTCACTGTACCCTGTACACGTGGTAATAAAAACCCCAGAAGCTATGAACTTATTCCAACATGACCCTAAATTAAGTGCGTTTTAGAATGTTATCATATTCTCAATCTAATTTACGGTTAAAATATAATATAATATAATATGAGAATCATGTTTGGAGGTACTGTATCATGTCTTCAGATTCGGGGGTTCTAATCCCAACGCGTTTACTGTGTGGAGTTTGCATTTTCTCCCTGTGCCTGTTTTCTTCTCCCATGCCAGGCTTGTTTGAGGTGGATTAACTCGAAAAGTGATTCTGGGTGTATGACTAAGTGTGCCCTGCGATTGACTGTCGTCCTGTCCAAGGGTGGGCTCTTTTAGCCTTAAACTGGAGCTGGCGTATGTCCTGGCAGCACTGAACCACAAAATGAACTGGGATGAGAGGAAATGATAAGAGAAGAGAAGATACAAGAAGAATGGTGCAGTGGCAGCACTGCTTCCTCGCAACAGGGATGCCAGTGTTCGAGTCTAGAGTGCTCCCGGCATGGCATTTACATGTTCTCCTATAGTGTCTGTCTGGGTTTCCTCCGAGTGCTCAAGCTTCCTCGCACAGTCCAAAGGGTTTAAGGTTTGGTGGACTGATGATGGTAAATTGCTCCGGGTGTGTGTCTGTGTTTACCCAGTTATGAACTGGCACCCTGTATAGGGATTGCTCCTGCCTTGCGCCTGATGCCTACTGGGTTATGCTCCAGCTTCCTTGTGACCCTGATATGGATAAGCAGGTTTTGAAGATGGATGAATATAATATAATATAATAATATAATATAATATAATTAGTTACCTACAACACGAATGGAGGTCAACAGACGGGCTATCTATCAGAGAATGGATGGACTGACGGGCGGCTCTCCACTCATACCCTGGCCGTTTGATTTGGCCCTCCACTTTTATGCT
Source organism: Polypterus bichir lapradei (assembly GCA_026402145.1). Classification (NCBI taxonomy): domain Eukaryota; kingdom Metazoa; phylum Chordata; class Cladistia; order Polypteriformes; family Polypteridae; genus Polypterus; species Polypterus bichir. The sequence goes on along the minus strand of JANRMT010062845.1, from coordinate 8,791,511 downwards.
CTAAAAGGTCCCCATGTTAAAATTTTCCAAAGCCCATCAGGAATACCCGCCTGTCCACAAAAACATCTAATCCGTCGACCATTCCCACATTCAGTGCCAACTACACGGACGTTCCCCTGCCCTTTTCGTCGGACGCGGCTCACCTTCTTGCGTGTGACGATTCCATCAGCTGCTGGGGTTCAACTGTATGTCCGTAAGTGACCAGTCCGAGGGTCAGAGTAGCGCTGTTTTGTTTCGAATCCCACTTAATCGGCGCTTTCGGTCTCTGCAGTCACACAGTTACAACAACATACGAATACGGCGAAATCAAAAGGCACCTTCGTTTGTACTTTTTCAGCCACCTCTGAATGCCCCAACGTTTTAACAGCAATGCCATAGACGAGCTCTTACCAACAAGACGACTCCTTCATCCGTTCAGGGTGAGGACGCATCTCGGCGCTCGATGTTAAACGCGTTGTGTGGATCCGTTTATTACCGTCGCCCGCTTTCCAGGCTGAATTCTCACCGCCAAAAAACTCGGCATTGTGAGCAAAGACTGCATCTTTTTTCTCGGTTTATATTCTCCAAACAGTTGGGAGAGATCTCCAAAGGTAAGCCCACGTGAATCTTGCTGGGGGCTACAAACAAAAAAAAAAAAAAAACTTTGCGGGGTCACTCGGCTGCTGTTGAGGGCAGGCGGCGCTGCGTGGCGTTGCGTTGCGTTTCGTTTCGCCAGAGCTGATGGCAGCGGTCCTGTCAGGCAGGGCGCTGCGTTACCTGCTGCTCGGAGACACTTTTCTTTTCTTTCACTCTGTCAGCCCTCATCTTACGTCTCTCCCACGGCCGGATGAAGTGGGTCGGCGCTGGATTACTTTGTCGCTTTTCCTGTAGCCCCCGGCAGCGCAGATCGTCAACATTGCCACCCAGCTGCGTCCGCCGCGCGGCTTGCTTCGTAAGTTAATGTGAACCCACCCGAAGTGGAACTCGGGAACGTCAGCCGAGCCGAACACTCCACTTATTGAGACTTTGAGTTATGACGTCAGGTCGCCAAAACACTGAATTTCGAGTCGAGTGGCAGTTTACGTCAAGCAATCCGCATTCATAAAGCCGAATGCACAACTACGTCTCATATTTGCAATGCACGTTTAAACGGATTATAATGAACGAAAGCTTTGCCTACCAGGGATGGAACTAACTATGAACACACGCATGATCGGCCTTGTAAATGTACTCACATGATGCTTTAGAACGCAACGATCCAACGGAAGGACCAAATAAGGACCTATGGCAGGTCGAAGCAGTTTCATGGTCGAATGCTGAACGTACAGACGAAAGGAAACAGTAAGGTGCGAGCATGGGAAGATTGTCAACTTTTCAATCTCGGGAGTGCGCACGTTCTTTCAGTGCCCAAGTTTATTCCCATGGAGACTCCTGAGCGTCCTTCCATTATTTCATTACATCTATACACCCATTTGCTGAACGCGTTCAAGCATCTTTAAGGTAACCGATTGCCGGAGCTTCTCCCTGCAGCACGGGGCACGAAGCAGGAGCCAACTGCGAATTGGGCATGAGAAACACGCACGTGGCCAATCAAATTCAGCCTAATGTGACTTGGAAAAAATAATCGAGGGAGAAAACTGGCAAAAACCCAAACAGCGGACAGGTTGATTTCCATTTTTTAAAAGCTTTTAAAATATCTGGAGCTGGTGCATATATGTTGATGATCCCTGAATCAGCATTCCAATGAAGATGTTGCACAATTTCCTCCGTGTTTGTGCTTCCACGATTTAAATATCTGCTCTTAAGGCTGATGAGGTGGATATGTAAGTTAAGAAAAATGGATGGATATATAATAAAATAACAGCAGGCAGTTTGGAGTAGGGGGTTAAAAGGTTGAGGTTGTGGGCTGAAATCCTACACTTGACACTGTATGACCCTGAGCAAGTCAATTCACCTGGCTGTGCTCCAATTCCAATGTATCTCACATACTGTAAGTCGCCCTGGATAAAGGCGTCAGCCAGGTAATACTGCATTCATGTGGGGCTTTCTCAGCGTATCCGCAAAACATTGCACGCGATGAGTGGCTGCGCCTGCGTGCTTGAGAGTGCCCTACCCAGCTGTATAGTGCCGTCCAGTGGAGAAGCAAGAAAATGCAAAGTGGCAGGTCATGTAATAAGCCGTTCCTTGGGGGTCCGCTTTGAAGTTTTGCGCGGGTCGGTTTAATGACGAACGAAGGAAGGTTCTGGGCTCGACATAAAGATTACATTACATTACATGGAGGGGTCCGGGCTGGGAGGGTAGTTTGCAGGTTCTCCCCGTGTCTCTTTTTTATCTCAATATCCCTAAAATTTACTTGTTCGGTGATTCTAAATTACTGTAGCTCCATACAAATGTGAATATAATGGCATGCATATCTATATATTTATATTCATGTTTGGTTATAGGTTATGTGGATTGGCGATGCTAAATTTCCCCTTGGTATCTGTGCGTGTCTGAATGTGTTCACCTTGTGATGGATTTGCTCCTGCCTAGGTGTTGTTCCTGCTTTGAGCCCAATGCTTTCCCTGGAGATGCTCCGGCTTCCCTGCAACTCTGCTCTGGATACGCGGCTTTAGAAAATGAAACAATGGACATTAACAATAATAAAGAAATGCAGGTTAGATGGATTGTCGATGCAAAATTGCCCCTAGTGTGTGTGTGTGTGTGTGCGCGAGCGCGCACGTGCATCACCCTGCGATGGGCTGGCACCCCGTTGTTCTTACCTATAGCACCCAGTGCTTGAGGATGGTCTACAGCTGCCCTACGTCTCTATCCTAGATAAGTAGGCTTTGAAAATGGAAGTAATATATTATATTATATTGTATTATAAAGGCCCCGACCATGAACTGGTCACGTGAGTTCACAATATTCTGATATTCGATTGAAGGGTTATCAGATAAGGGGTGGGCAGTTCTACAATTATATTATAGGGAGACTGCACTTCTGCCCTTAATAAGAGGGTCAACATGGATTAATGGATGGATATTACTACTGCTACTTATGGCGAGATGGGGTACGGCTTCTGAAATGGGGAACCCCTGCTGCATGGTGTCCCGTTTCGGTGTGATCCGGCTTCCCGTGATCCCGTAACACACAGTCAACGCCCATTCACTAATTTCTTGAACCCTTCAGTTTCCAAAAGTCGCTTATCCCAATCAAAGTCGCAAGGTTCAGGGACACGCTAACCACACAATCACGTTTACCGGGGTCGACACCAAGCAGCCTAACGCGCACGTCTCTGTGATGTTAGGGGACGCAGGAAGCTCGCATCGCGCTCAGTTTTTTTAAATAATGTAAACTGTCAAGCATTGTTATAGTGCGAAAACTAAACTGAATTCCGGACCAAAGCGGTGTTGTCCTTCCATTTTTGTTGTGTGAACGTAATTGCCATTGGGGAAAAAAATCAATAAATTAGGGAAACATCCAAAGCGTTACAAAAGTCTTTTAATATATGAGCATTATGCCAACATTTACAAGTCCAGATGTCATCAATTAAAAGGCGTCGCTTTTGGGAAGAATAAATCACTTTCACTGCTTCTCCAAACTGAGCTCAACTCCCCAAACGGTAATATTATTAAGGCACTTGCTTACAGTAATATTTATAAATTACAGAACAGAAAGGAGATGACAGGCACTGCCTTTTTGTACACTGCGCCTACAGAGCTGCATGTTTTCATGGTCTTATCATTTCAGTAATAATAATGGGGTGGCGGAGTAGTAGCGCTGCAGCAAGGAGATCTGGATTCATGTCCGAGGATCTCCCTGTGTGGAACTTCCATGTTCTTCCCGTCTCTGTGTGGGTTTCTTCCCAAAGTCCAAAGCCAAGTACAAGTTAGGTGGGTTAGCAATGCAAATACGGGACCCTGAAGTGTCTGCGTGTTCACCTGCGGCGTCTCTAGCTTTAGCACTCAGGAAGGGTTTAGAGCCGGGGGTCGGTCCTCCTGAAGTTCTCTTGGGATCGCGTGTGCGTGTGCGTGTGTGAGTGAATGAGAGAGAGAGAGAGAGGGGGCGCGTGATCACCTAGTGATAGACTGCCGCCTTGTCCAGCAGTTACTCCTACCTTGCGTCCAGTGATCACTGGGATAGGGTGCCCTGGATAAGCGGGTTAAGATAGTCGTTGGATGGATAATCCAAATAAAATCACACCTTTTTTCCCCTGGCTGTTTAGGGGTCAAGGCAGCCGCCGGGTTCAAATTCCACATCTGGAGACTGCTGGTTCTCCCTGTGTCTTTGTGTTTTTCTCTCAATATACTCAAAGATTTACTTTCAGGCGATTCTAAATTGGCCCCATGAAAGTGACGATATAGTGCCTTGCGTATGTAGATATTTATCGTAATGTCTGGTTTGATTGTTTGGATTGGCGACGCTAAATTGGCCCTTGATGTCCCTGTGTCTTGTGATGGACTCTCTCGGTGTTGTTCATATTTTGGGTCTGGTGCTTGCTGGGAAAGGCTCCACCTTCCCTAGAACTCTGGATAAGCGGATTTGGAAAATTGATCAAAGGATAAAAAAAAACAAAAAAAAAAAACAGGCGTGTAAGTGAGGCTGGTGATGAAAATTTGGCCCCGTGTTTGTGTGTGTGTGCATTGTAATGGGCTAGCATCCCGCCCAGGTATTGTTCCTGCCTTGCACCCGATGCTTGCTAGGATGGGCTCCCGCTGCCTTGCCCTGGCTAAGCACGTTTTGAAGATGGATAATATAATATGGGTGGCGCAGTGGGTAGCGCTGCCGTCACGCAGTTAGGAGACCCGGTTTCGCTTCCCAGGTCCTCCCTGCGTGGAGTTTTTATGTTCTCCCCGTGTGTGCGTGGGTTTCCTCCCACAGTCCAAAGACATGCAGGTTAGGTGCATTGGCGATCCCAAATTGTCCCTACGTGTGTGCTTGGTTTGTGGGTGTGTGTGTGCGCGCCCTGCCCGGGGTTTGTTTCCTGCCTTGCGCCCTGTGTTAGCTGGGATTGGCTCCAGCAGACCCCCGTGACCATGTAGTTAGGATATAGCAGGTTGGATAATGGATGGATAATATAATATAATCGTGGCTCTGAACTGGTTCTCAAATTATTGGTATTTGATTGAAGGGTTAGAGAATGGCTCAGCTCAATAATTAAAAGAAGGGGGAACTGCAACTCTGCCCTGGATAAGGGGTTAAGAAAATGGATGGTTAAAAATAATAACATCATAATGATGATAATAATAACAACAACAACAACAATATAGTTCCTTTCCCATGCTAAAAACATTTAAGACACTGTTAAAGCAGAATTTATATTGCCGTTGCTGCACCATCTTCATTTATTGTAATAACGATAATTCTAAAAATCTTTTTTTTTCTCTCCATACTGTATTCTTTATTAACTTACTTGGGAATAAAAACATATTCTTCCTCAAATCAGCTCCCTTTTGTTAGATTTTCTTTTCTTTTCCTGCTCTTCTCGGTGTTCTCTGCTGTTATTGTCAGAGTCAGCGAGGCTGCAGCATTTTAAAGCTTCCAGGCGGTCCCGATGGTTCGTTTCTTAAGGGGACGTTGATTCATAAGCGGCATGGCAAGTGAAGGTAATGCATCGGCGGAGCGGAGAAAATGGAAAGCAAAAATCACTCATCACAGGAAATGGACACTTTTCGATTGATTTTCCGAACTTAATTAGAGTAAGTCTTGATGGGAAATTAAGTTCCGGTCAATTTATAGGTATATAGCCTCTTTCAAATACGTTTTTTTTTTATTGGGTTGTGTGATTCCCGATAGAATCGTTGCTTGACAAAGAACCATTTAATTTGGCGACGGGTTTTCTGCATATGACATTGGTTCTTTGGGCTTTGATGGGTCCATCCTCCCACCCCTCCATTTTCTAAACCTGCTTTTCCAGAGCGGGGTTTTGACTCGGCAGACATCGCGGGCAAGGCAGGAACAATCCCTGGACTGGGCAACAGTCCATCATAGAGAATACAATGGCGTGTGTGGCAAGGAGAGCCGACAGATTTGACACACAGATGTAATAATGAGGAGTTCACATGAAGCACCATTACAATATAATCTTACAGACATCACATTGTAATGTATATATGGTGCCTTTCACAAAGCACGAACCACGGGGACTGTGACACATTTGACCCCACAGATGTAATAAGGAGATGCTCAAGCCAAGCACCATTGCAGGATGTGATGTTTCAACTCTTGTTTAAGGTTTGAGGCCGGGCTGTGTTATATTTATTATATTTCATATCATCATTAGGTTGCTGATCTTTATGAAGGTCTAGCCGGCTGCCTAACAGCATACTGACAGATCAAGAAAACCTGCATGAACTTAGCCTTTGTGCACCAAGAGTCCTTTTAAAATCAGGAGCCCAGTGGCATTTCATAAATATATCATCATATTTATGGAAAATGTTACATGTCTAAATAAATAAATAGCGTTTTTTTCTGGTATCTTCATATGGGTGGTTCTTTAAAATTCTTTTATGGACTCGCTCCGCTTCCAATTGGCGCCTTTGACCCAATTAATAGGCACTAAATATTTAATTACAGGTAGTATAAAAAAAAGCATGACATTCTATTTAATAAACCATACCAACAAAACTTCGTACTGCATTTAAAAACTAATATTTACATTTAATTGCTTAGCAGACACGTTTACCCAAAGCGACTTACAAAGGACTTCAATATAATCTAGTAACGTCAGGTTGGCGGGCTATTTTGAACAACTGTGGCAGGACAAGTTTGAAAAGTTGATCACCACAAGTGAGGAGCTGTAAAGTGATCATTTAATAATCAATATGACAAATATGCACAGAGCATTAAAAAAAATAAAATCATTTGACAGGCAGAAACAGCACAAGCACACGCGTATAGGGTGCCACGATATTTTCACGCGATGCTTTTTCCGAACCTGCTAACTCCACTTGTCCTCCACAGTCACGCCGCCCATCAGATTTCCGAGGGTTGGTGGTCATTTTTTCCCCCTCCGGACCCTCCGCTTGTCTTCCCAACTCCCGAGGAGGCGCATGTGAGGCGAGCGCGGCATAACGAGAGTGTGCGCGTGTGAGTGCGCGTGCTCGTGCGTGAGGCTGGCGCCCCGTCCACGTCAGGTACCCGAGTTGACACCGGATCCGTGTGACTCTCCGCCGGATAAGCGGGTCAGAAGTGGACGGCGGGACGCACATATTCATGTGGTTTTAAGTGAGAAAATGAAGTATAATAAAATGATCAATAAGATTGCAAGGACGGAACTTACTGTACTAGAAATTTAATAAAAACAGGCTTCCCCTTAAGTGACTTTTCAGCCTTTAGTTCTTCAAATGGAATACCGAAGAGTGAATCGCTTTTGATGCCATGTAGTGCTGATGGATTTTATTGTTTAATAAATATCAGTTTTCAGAAGCTTTAACAAGCTTATTTCTTTACAGGAGTATTGGGAAGCCAGAGCCTACCTGCAAGCATTGGGCAAAAGGCAGGAACTGAAGCTCCACAGGAGCTTCCATACCGCCCGCCCATTCATCCATCTTTGAACTCACTTAGTCCAGTTTAGGGTCCCCAGAGGAGGGAGCCTATCACAACAGCACAAATCTATCAGATTTACTTCTAAAGTCCCCCTAGTATGTGCTTCGTGAAAGGCACTATATACAGTAAAATAATGTGGCTAATCTTAATGAATACAGAGGTATACAAATGAAGCTCCATTACAGTATAATGTTATATCTGCTGTGTAAAATCTGTCAGATTTACTTCTAAAGTCCCCATAGTATGTGCTTTGCGAAAGGCACTATATATAGTAAAAAAAAGGGGTTAATTGTAATGAATATGAATGAATGATTTGTCTACATCTTTATTCCAAAAAAAAAAAAAACACCAGCCAGACTGGGACTTCACAGAGTCGAACCCCTGAACAGACCTCAGCCCAGGCAGCCAGGACCCAAACTCAACATACAGGCATCCAGGCCCACTCAGGCCCAAAATGCAGCACAGGCTTAATTAAAAAAAAAAAAAAAAAAGAGGACAAAATACTCAAAAATGCCCTTCAAGGGAGAGGAAAACCACACACCTCTGGCTTTTAGGACAACACAACCAAGTTTCTTTATTTATATAAACACTGCAAAAATGGCAAGATACAGGAAAACAAGGACAAAAAACGAGGCCCAAAGGGGTTTTGTGTTGATGACTAAGGAGGTACACAAACTGAGCACCATTACAGTATCCGCTTACATCTGCTGTGTAAAAACGGCCAGATCTTCCTTTGAAGTCCTAGTATGGGCTTTGTGAAAGGCACTATATAAAATAAAGTGTGATTTATCATAATCATATTTCTAACCCTTATTAAGACAAATTGCTTTGTTGTATATAGTGCCTTTTACAAAGCACATGCTAGGAGATCTTCAGGAGTAGATCTGACAGATTTTACACAACAGACGTTCAAAAGGAGCATATCAGTCAAGTGCAATTCGGCACAAAGCTACAAATATCAATCAAAGAGTCAAACTACTTTATAGAGCACCTTTCTCAAGGCACATTCTCACGTAAAGCATTCAAAAGCGCAAGAATATCATTTTCCAAACACTGACCTCTCTTTCTCCATTATGAAGTCCCCCACTGGACTGGGTGCCAGTCAGTCTCGGGGCACACTCACTCATACGATTTGCTAATTCGGCCGACATGCTTGTCTTTATGGTGCGAGACACAGGGAGAACACGCCAGCTTCACACAACCAGTCACCGGGCGCAGATCTGATGCCACCTATGATGGAGCTGCGAGGTTGGTGGGCGAACCACTGAGCCACAACGCCAAATGTCACTCCATGCTTACAATCAAATGTAAAAGATAAATCAGCCACATTGGTGTTCATTTAAACAAGACAAGGGCACGACTGAAGGTTTAAATCAGTCTGCACACACCGAAGGTGTCGGTGTGCCACCCGTAACTTGTCGGCTCCGACACCTCACACCAAATCCCACCAGATCTCCTGCCTGTCGTTCACCTCTTTGCCGTTTCTTTCCCTAATTCCCCTGCTTTTAAAATTTTTTTTAGAATGAGAAAAGGCCATTCAAAGTTGGTGCATTCATCTCCTGAAAGCTTCCCCTTAGGATATTATTATTTTATTATTTTTTTTTTCCTTCAGAAAAGCCTCGACGTTGATTTGTTGTGACTCCAAGTGGCAAATTACTTAATGTATGCAATACCACTTTTCAGGCTGAAGTGCATTGTGCTGCTTTGTGCTCAGATCCATTCTTTAGGAAATTTGCATTTGTATTTCATCATTCCATTTTAAACAGAGCCATTTAAAAATCACAGAGGGCACCGAGTTATTTCTTTTATTACCTTCAGTTATTTGCACTAAATCCTCACATGCAAGTCATTTTTAAAAAGGCACAAGAAGCCGTTAAAGTTCATTGAATAATCAAATTAAATGATTCAATTATGCAGCTTTCCCTTTATTGCTATAATGGCCACACGTGCCGTCACTGGCTGTGCTACCCGAGGTTCCGAGTAACTGAGGAATTCTACTATGTGGGCACCGCCGCCGCTGCCACACTCCTTTACTTTTGTGACTTCCAGACATGTTGTCAGGTGGCAACAGAAGATCAGCGTCTCGCTTCCCCTGCCAGGCGACTCCTGCAGTCGGGTAATGTTTCCGGAGTTAACAAGTCATAAAGAGTCGGGTGGGCCCGTCATAAGAAACGGGAGGACGTCCAAACAGGGCTCGGCAGGGCTGGATTTACACATTTCTACGCCCTAGGACAAAGCACATAATTCTGCAATTCAAACATGTGATTTATAATTTTCAATTTAATATGGAATAGTTTACATATAAGCACTTAATACAACCTTGATAATCTTTGACCCACATTATATTTTTAATTCAAAACTACATAATCATATGCGGGCGGCACGGTGGCGCAGTGGGTAGCACTGCTGCTTCGCAGTTAGGACACCCAGGTTCGCTTCCCGGGTCCTCCCTGCGTGGAGTTTGCATGTTCTCCCCGTGTCTGCGTGGGTTTCCTCGCACAGTCCAAAGACGTGCAGGTTAGGTGCACTGGCGATCCTAAATTGGCCCTAGTGTGTGCGTGTGCCCTGCGGTAGGCTGGCGCCCTGCCCGGGGTTTGTTTCCTGCCTTGCATCTTGTGTTGGCTGGGATTGGCTCCAGCAGACCCCCCGTGACCCTGTGTTAGTCAGTTATTATTCAACCCGCTATATCCTATCACATGCAATAGATAGTTGTGGGAATTAAAAATTATGGAATAAACCATTTGAATGCTATGCAAAAATAAATTAAGACTAAGTACTTATCAATCTTGTATTATTCAGGATTTTTTGGAACTATAGGTGGTGCGCCAAACAAATGATCAGCGGATACGAAAGAAGTAATAAAAATTTTAAATAATAATTCATTATTTTAATCAATTATTTTTTATTAAAAAATAAATTTAAAAGAACTACTTTAAAACCAGTTTAAAAATGTAAAAATAATTAACCAAATTAGCATATATAACCCATACGCGGTACGACGATTACTTCTTTAGTTAGTTCAAATTATTCACCCAGATGGCATATTCGATACGAAAAACAGCAAAGAAAATTTACATAAAATGCAAAAGATTTACATCGATTCTCATTTGACATTATAGAATTTTATTGAAATCTTTTGCATTTTGTGTCAAACTTACATTACACCACATTAAATGATGCTGCATAAACAAACCATAAGTTGTGTATGTTTCCATCCATCCATCCATCCATTATCCAACCCGCTTTATCCTAACAACAGGGTGGTCACAGGGGTCTGCTGGAGCCGATCCCAACCAACACAGGGTGCAAGGCAGGAAACAAAGCCCAGGCGGGGTGCCAGCCCACCGCAGTGTGTATGTTTCATGTTTTGTAATAAAAATCTCAGCCCCCCTTATAATTTGGCAAACACCCCTATCAACTTTTTCTGCTTACAGCTTTCAACCCTGAGTAAACTAAACAATATATAAAAGTAGTAACGATATAGTTTACGTACCTACTATCAGTAGATATGTAGAAGTCAAGCGATACGAGCGTAATGAATCACTATTGTAACGGCAAATCTGGAATTTTCCTTTAACACGTGGTTTACACTGAGTGTGTGAGAGAGAAATAGCAAATGCTTTGTGCCTGTGACTGAGCAAGACAGCACAAGCTGTAGAGATGGGCAACGTAAATGTACCGCTCAATTTATTTAATGTATATGGATGTAAAT
>JANRMT010062845.1:8754726-8779890 GCA_026402145.1 Polypterus bichir lapradei | reverse complement strand
TTATGGGAAATCTGAGCCTGGGGCTCGGTCAGACCAATTATTACTGGACACTTGACTGCCACCTTTCACCCTGTCCATAGAGCCGACTCGTTTTCTTCACTTCATCTATTTAATATACCGTAGGGAGGAGGCTGTGGCAGCTGCTAGTCCTCTGTAATGCAGGGATTCGTATCGAGCGCTTTAACAAAAACACTAAAAACCCGTTATTGTAACATGGCTTTCTCATCACTTCATTTTAGTGTAACTCTGATATTCTACATATGCATTGAATTATTGTTTTCTTCATGGCTCCCCAATCCATACTAACCCCTACTTTCTCTGCTGTTCTCTTTCTGGTTTTCTGTGGTGCCCATCTGTGCCACCACCACCTGATCAGGGCACCATGCAGTCCCTACATTGGTGGATTGAAGGCCAGAAAACATGCTATAGAAATAAATGTTGTGGTTCTTATTGAGATGAGACACACTGTTCTTCTACCTCAGACTGTTAAGAGCTCAAGGGTTCCCAAGCACATTATAGGATAAGTTTTGATATCCTCCCTCCAAGTCAAAGTTATTTCTTCGCCAACATGGCAGATGAGCATTGGCCACATGAAATTGTGTTTTAAAATGTAGTGTTTTTTATAGATCTGCACTGGGGCTTTACATTGGAGGACATGGCATATGGAGAAAAAGCTTAAAAACTTACCAAACACGTCCTTTTCTCAAGCCAAGATTGTTGTTGAGTACTGATCCGTGCCTTGCAAATACACACAGACATTGTAAAATAGTTTATATGTCATTTTTAACAAAAAACACCAATATTTTGAGATTCAGACAGTTTAGAAGAAGACCAGCTGTGCAGGAGAGCTCACCACTTGTCTTCTTCTGCAATGGCCTTTCACCCCAGTGGTAGGCAATAGATTGCACCAGGAATATGCGATAACAATGACTATTTCCAGATCCCTTTTGTCATCAAAAACATGTGTCAGAAACATAGAGGGAATGTTTTCGTATATCGAAACTTTTGCCTCTTACTTGTTAAGTTTTTAAGCTTTTAATTTTCCAATCGTTTTCCATGCCCCATAGCCTCCATTGCAAAGCACCTGTGCAGGGCAAAATATATATTTGTTTAATTTGTCAAAAACACTTAACTTTATAATGCAGTTTCATACGCAAATGCACAAATACCGTGTTTGTGAAGAAATAAGTTTGAATTAAAAAAAAAAAAAAAACTGAACTCCTCCTTTTAGTCCCAAAAACCTCCAAACATGCCCAGTAGAAGGAGATATTACCGTCCAAACAGACCAGGTCTTTCTGGTGACGATGCGCTTTGAATTCGACTCAAACTTGTATCTTTTGGGTCAGGTTTGCTCACTTTTCTGGCTTCAGACCCTCTCGTTTGGTCACCTTTAGTAGGATTTTGATTTCACATTCTCAGTTTTGTTGACTTTTTGACTATGGCTAATTTTCTGACTTTGTCGTCACCCAGTGCAGTTTCTACAATGAGACTGAAACAAAACCATAAAGGAATAATCCAAAAATGAAGCAACATTGTCCTAAATAGACAGATGTTAACGTAACAGATAAATAGACATAAAGGGCACTTTATAATGAATAGGGAGAGATTTAAGGCAGGGTGGCATGGTGGCGCAGTGGGTAGCGCTGCTGAATCACAGTTAGGAGACCCAGGTTCGCTTCCCGGGTCCTCCCTGCGTGGAGTTTGCATGTTCTCCGAGTGTCTGTGTGGGTTTCACCCGGGTACTCCGGTTTCCTCCCACAGTCCAAAGCCATGCAGGTTAAGGTGCATTGGCGATCCTAAATTGTCCCTAGTGTGTGCTTGGTGTGTGGGTGTGTGTGTGCATCCTGCGGTGGGCTGGCGCCCTACCCCGGGGTTTGTGTCCTGCCTTGCGCCCAGTGTTAGCTGGGATTGGCTCCAGCAGACCACCGTGACCCTGTAGTTAGGATATAGTGGGTTGGATAATGGATTAATGGATGGAGATTTAAGGCAACATGTAATAGATGTATAGGGGAAAGTACTAGAGAACAGATTGATAGGAAAGACACTATATAAGAGATGTCTGTCTGTCTATCTACATATAGTCACACTGTATGTATATATGTGTATTGTAGATATAAAACAAATAAATATTAAAGGCACTATACAATACATAGATAAGTATTTAAGAAATTACAAAGATATGAATGACAGTGCTAATAAATAGATATGAAAGGCATTGATAAGCTAGACAGAGCAATAGACGTAAAAGGCACTATATAACAGACATAAAAGGCACTATAGACAAATATATATGAAAGGTGCTATATAACAGACAAGCAGAATTGCAAAGACCAAGCAAGAGACTGGGAAAGCCATAACATAAATAACATGTATTATTATTATTATAGCATACAATAGAAGTGTTGGTGGCTCAGTGTTGTTAAAGCAGCCATATAATAGATATGTAGACATGAAGGGCACCATATAATTAATATCTACATAGATATTTAAGGCACCATAAAATAGGTATATATGTAAAGCACTATATAATAGCTGAATATGAAAGACACTGTATATGAGTTATATAGAGATATTATAGAGAGATAAAACAAGAAAAACATTATATTAAAATAGACCGGTGTTAAAGGCACTATAATACATAGATATCTGTTTAATAGACTATAAAACAAATATGAAAGACAGTACTCAGATATGAAAAGCACTATATAACAGATAAAAAGGCACTATATAAGACAATAAATAAATCAAATTAAGGCACTATATAACAGATAGATCAATGCATATGAAAGGCACTATATACAGTAACAGGTAGACAGGAGGCCACACCTCATGTCATCCAATAGCAGTGTTGGTCCCAGTTTCAAATCCCATCATGCCAGGCCGTGGTCCGTGTGGACCCCCCCCCATCTTCATGTGACTCTGACGTCGATCCCACATGCTAAGGACACGCGTCTTTGACTGATTTATGATCCTGTGGTTGCCTGATTGAGCTCTGCCGCTGAATGGCGTCCCGGCCACATGTGATTCCTGCCTCGAGACCAGAACTGGACTCGGCCCATTTCATAATGTTATGTTACTCCAGTTGCAGTTTGTCATCTTCAAAGGCCGATGCTGCCAGATGACCTCATTGTCCAAGCAGTGTCCCAGAGTTAGGCTGGAGAGGGGAGCCCAAAACTTCTCTTCCAGAAAATGAAACTAATAAGGAATGGCGGACCCACCGTGTCAAGTTACTTGAACAAATGTTATTTCTGGGAATAGGAAGTTTAGGATTATTTTATAAATGGGGGGAGGCCTGTTCCAGTGGTGACGTCCTTATGAACAGGAAGGCAGGAAGGGTGGTAAAGGTTTTAGACTTCAAACCCTGAGGTTGTGGGTTCACATCCCACCACTGACACTGTGTCACCCTGAGCAGGTCACTTCACCTGCCTGTGCTCCAGTTGGTAAAGCAAAAGAAATGAAACCAATTGTGCATTAAATGTTGTAAACTGCCAAATGAATAAATAATTACAAAAGAGCATTGGGGAGGCAGAATCTGTTGAAAGGCGCTATACGAAGCACAGACTGCTGTTTAGTTTTCCTTGTGTGACAGAAAATGCCGAGGCAATGTGGGGGTTGGGGTGTTCTCTTATTCTGACGAATGAGATTTTAATTTTTTTTTCTGGTTATTTTTTTCAGGACTTGAAATCATCGAGCACATGGAATAAAGTTGCTCTCGGCTCTTAGACATCTGTGTATGAGTAAATCGTGACAGGCACACATCCATTAAAATGCTGCAAAATGCACATTCAGTGACTTTGAAGTGCTTAAGCAGAAATCAAGGCGTGAAATGTGTTTACCACACGCAACTGCAGTGCAGCTGGTCACCCAAGTCATTTACCCAAAAACGTTATTACTTTAGAATTTAAAATTCTCGGCACCGCTTAATGCAGGGTCGTGGTGGAGGGGCAGGTGGGGTATTGTGTGGAGCCTAATCTGGCAGCATAGAAAACAAAAAAGTCCAAAGAGCGTCCAGTTTGGAATGGCTGATTCGTGTAATGGGGTACGGGGTTCAAACCCAAGACGATAAACTGATAGATGTGAAAGGCACTATATAATAGATAGAAATGAAAGGCACTAGATAGATAGATAGATAGCTAAACAAAAAAAATGAAGGGCACTATATATATATATATATATATATATATATATAGAGAGAGAGAGAGAGAGAGAGAGAGAGAGAGCACAACTTCACCCCCGCTAATGGTGCCAACCCTGCCAATGCAGTGCGCATCACCCCAAATCTGTGGGTGGCCAATTTATACTTTGTATGTCCGCATAGTCGGTATCTGTGACCACGTGCCTCCAGATTTTTGGGTGCCCTTTGGCAGTTGTTGTAATGGTGGTGGCAGCATCATGCTGTGGGGGTCCTTCTCAGCATCAGGGACAAGGGGACCAATGAGAAACGAGTGAAAGATGAATGCAGCTAAATACCAAGGGGTCCTGCTCCAGCGTGCATGCCCCCTCAGACCGAAGCAATGGTTCACCTTTCAGTACAACAACAACCCGAGTCATACAGTCAGGACAGGGCTGGAGTGGCTTCAGGACAAATCAGAGAGTCCTTGAGGGGCACAGCCCAGACCTGAAGATGGCTGTTTACAGACGCTTCCCATCCAATCTAATGGTCACCCATGTAACACCAGGCTGTGGCAGATAGAGGGTCATTTCCGGAGAGTGGGACAGGACTACGTGACTGCCTGGGGTGTTTCCAACCAGGATCTTGAGCTGTTTCGTCATGTGGTGGGAGCGGCAATATGCTGTACCGGTGCAATGCTCCCTCAACCTGAGCTGACCTTAAAGTCAAAAGGACACCCCACAAAAATAGAATGAAGAACCACAAGACGAATCAAAGGTTGTTTCCTTGCTTATACAAACATGGGTAACGAGATGAGCGATGTACCAGTATTTAACATGGTGAACAGATGATATTACACATCGTGCCATGTGACGGCACTCCCCCGGCAGCCAGCTGGCATCTAGACAACCTGGCAACCAAAACAGTGCAGCGTGCAACAAACAACGAAATAGTGATGTGCACAAAACTACAATTAAAAGGTTTAACCACAACACTCCCTTATCTACAGGGGGCACTCCAATCCTTTTCCAGCTGAGAACCAGAACCTCGGAGCTGGAGGTGCTGATCCTCATTCTGACAGCTTCACACTCGGCTACAAAGATCACCTACGGTGTATTTTCTGTGTTGTGTATAATTACATTTCGTCTCTGTAAAATGTTCTTTGTGGGTGGAGCTCAAAGGGGCGGGGCCACCCTGTCATCACTGCTTCTGAACCTTCTCTCCGACTGTACAAGTGAGCGGAGAAGGCTCGGGAGCAGGAGATCATTCATTTATCGTGGAGTTCAGTGAGTATTGTGTTTTCTGTGATGGATTTTCGGATTTTTTTTTTTTTATTGTGCTCTTTTTGAAGGATTCTGATTTTTGGGATTTGTTTGCGAGTCTTTTTAATTTTTTTGTATTACACTCAATTCTCGCTATCCCCAGGGATTACATTCCCTAAATATCTCTCAGAAACGGAAACCATGGATATTGTAGTATTTATCATATTGGTAAAAATGGGACGAGTTTCCGGTGAGAGTCCCGATTTGGGGGTGGTGGGTGGGGGGGTCACAAGGCAGGAGATCAGTGAACTCATTGACCCTCTACTTTCACCCCTTGAGGCTCGGTAATGATCACCATTATGAGATTTTCTTCTTCTATAGTCAAGTCTGATCATCTTCCAGTTGCTCTGCACTAAACCATTTATCCGATAGTAGCGACGAGCGGTGTGTACAAAGGGCAGTGCGAGATTATGACCCACACTTATTGGGAATTCTTTGTTTATAAAAGAACAACTGCAAGTTGCTGTCCCCATGAAGAATGGGGTTCAATGGCTTCCCCAGAGTAGACACACGCTGATGTATTCAGTGTAGTGTGTGCGCGGCTCTGGGCATCACCGACCTGTCAATTTCACATTTCACTACTTTGCAGTAGAACTCAGAATTTTTCTTTCTGCTCTGCAGGACCATGAATAGGTGCGAGTAGACCACTAGTGTCCCAGAATGGTCCATGTACTTCTTGGTATTTGAAGTTTTGTTTCAGAAAATATCATTTAAAAAAGAAAAAAAAGAGACACTTATTTGATTTTCAACTTAAAAGGGAAAAATGAAAAACACAAAACAATTACTTTTTTCCTTTTGTTCTTTCGCACATCACAAAAGAAAAATGCAAGAAACGAGAACGAGAGAACACCCAGTATTTATTTTGTGTGAACTGGAAGTTTTTGTAGGTCAACAAGCTGGTCAGGTAATGTGCCACTTGCAGCAAACACTGACTGGACCATCATCATGACGTTGGAACAGTCCTCAGACGGGATTTTAGAGATGGCAAAACAAGGCCTGTCATCGAAAATGATATCTAAACGTCTGTCATATGAACACAGAGAAGCGAGGATTATTTCTGCGAGAAATATTAGAAGGTTTTGTGCTGAGCAAATCTCGGGCTGTCGACTCTCTGACACACACATTTGGTGATAAAGGTGACAAACTTCAAGGCCGTCGATCGATGTGTTGTGAGGAGGACTGCTCGCACGTGTCATCAAACATTGCGCAGAAGTACTACTTCCGGCATCAGACAATGAAAATGCGTCTGTTTTGTTGTTTTTGAGCGGTTACACTTTCATTATTTGAATCACAAATAAATCTAGAAAAGTGTGTGTCATTTTAAGTTTATGACTGCTATTTGTTACCATAGAATTAAAAAATATCTTATTTCCCCCCCCCATTTTATTCTTTAATCAAAAATCAAAATCTGAAAATTCCTTTCATTTTCGCATTTGCTTCTAAAAAAAAAAAAAAAAAAAATTTAAAATACCAAAAAGTATATGGGGGCGGCCCGGTGGTGCAGTGGGTAGCGCTGCTGCCTCACAGTTAAGAGACCCAAGTTCGCTTCCTGGGTCCTCCCTGCGTGGAGTTTGCATGTTCTCCCCGTGTCTGCGTGGGTTTCCTCCCACAGTCCAAAGACATGCAGGTTAGGTGTATTGGCGATCCTAAAAATTGTCCTTAGTGTGTGCGTGTGTGCCTGGTGGTGGGCTGGCACCCTGCCCGGGGTTTGTTTCCTGCCTTGCTCCCTGTGTTGGCTGGGATTGGCTCCAGCGGACCCCCGTGACCCTGTAGTTAGGATATAGCAGGTTGAATAATGGATGGATGGAAAAGTATAAGGACCCGAAATGAGTAGCACTTTTATAATAAGTGAGAAGCAAATCTGTAGGAACAGAATCTGCAGAATGCAAGGGTTTACTGTATCTACTCTTCAATGAATACATCTTCTCTCTGCCCGTTTAGTTCAAGCCAAGGGTTTACGGTCATCCCTCCTCTTGTGGGTATTTTGTCATATTTTTGCTGTATTTCTACGTGTTTGGTCAGCTCCCCACTTTTGGGGTCTGCTCCAGTTGAAGCCAGCGGGTGGTAGTATAGGGGCCATGGCCGAGTTCAGGTGACCCTCTACTGGGCAGATCAGACCATAATGAGGGACAGACTTCCTCCATCCCTCATGGCTGAAGTCTAGTTATGCAAATCGATTTGTGATCTCGGGACCCCTCAGACATACAGGATTCACTACAACCATAAAGGGCTTACAAGGAGGAGAAACGGAGTGCAAAAGGCGTCAGGGGAGCGGTACCATTAGGTCTCATATCGATAGCAGACCCTGAAGTGTGAATCTGTGCAGTGACATCCTCCGCTTACTCATCCCTGCAGATGTCTGCATGTCTTACATCAAAATAAGAACGGAGCCTTCGCTGGTGTCACAGGCCCACGAGCTTGTTGATGAAATAAAATAACGAGATTCAGTGTACTCCACCTGTCAGGGAACATGAGCCGCTCTGTAACCTGCTCTCCGGTGACACAGCCAGGGGATGCACGAGCAGAGGGACGCGTTTCAGTTCTGGTAGCGCACTGTACTGTACATGTGTCTGGGCCCCTCCACATCATTATTACATTCTCCTGCTGTGTGAAGGCGGCCGAGTGTACGAAAAATCAATGAATCAGCTCTGTGGCTGCTCCTTAAAGGAACGGACAGCTTCGAGCGACTGGTTAAGATTCTGCACAAGTAAACAGCAGCTTGTCGAAACAGCGAAGGAGGCGGTTTTACCCTCCAAGTATTCCTTGTACGCAGCGTGAAAAACAAAATAAAAAATTGATGTCTTCTTCTGCAAGTCATGTTTGCATAATGACCGACAGGATACGGATGTGGTCCAAACAGAACTATTTATAGGACATACTTGAATGTAACTATAATGGGGGTGGGTTTCAAAGATAGTTTTTTTTATTTTTATTTTTTCAGTAAGAAATATTCGTGAAAAAACGGAGCAGGGTCACAGGGATGCTGGAGCCAATCCCAGCAAGCATTGGGCGCAAGGCAGGAACAAACCGGCAAATCACTGGGAGAAAGACACTCACAATCGGGTCAGTCTATAGCGTCACTGATCCGCCTAAACTTCATGTTGTGACCACAAGGGGGCGCCGCTAAGCCTCAAACTCAAAACACAGTAGTACCCGACACACTTTTAGGGTAAAATAAATATTGATTTATGCAAAGAACATTTCCGATAATCACCTCTCTAATACCAGATGCACAATACACAAAAACAAATTCTTCCTCCTCCTGTCCTCCGGATGAATGTTGCCCGCTGCCTCCTGACTCGGACTCATTGATGTGAAGCAGCAGGCGCCCTTTTGATCTGGACGCGGGACTGCTTCCGGTGCTATGCCGCGTCTTCACATAAAGAAACAACTTAAATTAGTTAATAAATCAATGAATGGAGTATGAATTATATCAGCTGCTCAGACACAGAACACACACATCAAGCAATGAATATATGGAGTTATTTATCATATCTGCTCTACTGACACTGAATATACACATCATTCAAATCAGTCAATCTATGTATTTATTTATTAATTAAAATGTATTTATTATATCACATCCACTGATGCAGATCTTTCCCATGAAGGCTGGGACCAATCAATTAATCAGTTAATTACATCGATTAATCATTTATTTATTCATTTACTTATCAGCTTCACTGATGCAGAACATACAAATCATATAACCAATTAATGAAGTGAATCAATAAATTCATTAATTTATTTATTATTGCATCATCCTGAATATCACACATACAAAACAATCAATTGATTGAATCCATCTTTTTATTAATTTATGAAAATCAGTTCCACTGAAGCATATCTTACTCATGCAGGGTAGGATCCATCAATCAATAAAAAAAGGTATTTGGTTAGGTTATATTATTGATCGATTGATTGAATCAGCTCCACTGATACAGAACACACAAATCAGCCCATCCAATCATTTAACTAATCAATAATAGATCACTTGTCAGTCAGTCATTTTCCAACCCGCTATATCCTAACACAGGGTCACGGGGGTCTGCTGGAGCCAATCCCAGCCAGCACAGGGCGCAAGGAAGGGACAAATCCCGGGCAGGGCGCCACATAGACATAGAATTACTAGACGCCGCATGACCAGCAGCATCGTACGTCAACGTCGCCGCCATATTGCGAGTGGCACTGCTGTGGAGTGAAGTACAGTAATAGATAAAGATACCTCACGCACGTACTGCTTGGGATTGTACAAACCGCTGTACGCTCCAAACCAGATCCCGGGGGGATTACATTTCATAGGTAAGGCTGAACAATTGTTCTGGTTATATTTGGCCATTAGAAAATCCATTTTTATAATCTTAGCACTCAAGGTCACCTTACAATAAAATTAAACAACATTAGTAAAATTAAAACGAGAATATTAAATCAAAGAGCAATAATTAGCAAACACACAAACATAACTGGCAGTAACAGTGCAAAATTCACAAGTGGTATGCCAGTTTGAAAAGATAAGTTTTGAGGGCAGTTTTAATATATGAGAGGGAAGAGAATTCCCGAGTTGAGGAGCACCAGGAGAGACACTCGAACTCCCATAGCACAGAGTCTGACGTGTGGTACAGAAAGTCGAGCTGCAGATGAGGATCTGAGTGAGTGAGAGGAGTGTCAGTCTGGAGGAGATCAGTGAGGAGATCGTGGAGAGCTTTACATGTTCAGAGCTGGATTGTGTATTGCATTCTGTAGTGAACAGGGAGCCAGTGAAGTTGAGAGACAATCGGTGTGATATGTTCAGTGGGTTTAGAACAGCAGGTTATTATCCTGGCACCAGAATTTTGAAGAAGTTGTAAGCGATGGATAAGTTTTTGTGGAATGCCAGATAGAATAGCATTACAGTAATCTACACATGAGGTGATACTTCAGTACTGTGCTGCATAAGAACAGGACAAAGTCTAGAAATGTTCCGGAGTTGGAAGAAGGCAGTCCGAGAAATGTTACGTATATGGGAGGAATTATTTAATAATTGCCATTATTAGTGTATAAATGGATAGAAATAATTGCATGCAAACGACTCACCAAAATCTGTTGAATGTAAACGATACTGTTTTAAACGTTATTGTTTTTTCATCAGAAAACCCGGTTTTCACGTCTACCTGTATTAGTTTAAATGGCACTTTTGCCACTCGTGATAGGACGTATCGTGTCGACTGGGCAACACAGCGAATGCGGCGTCTATCTATATATGTCTATGGGGCGCCAGCCCACCTCAGGACACACACACGAGACAATTTACCGGAGCAGATACGGGGAGAACATGCAAATTCCACGCAGGGAGGACTCGGGAAGAGACCCCTGGTCTCCTAACTGCAAGGCAGCAGCTATACCCACTGCGCCACCCTAAATCAATTACGTAATTCATTTAATTAACCATATCTGCCTCACTGTGGCAGATATCGTCCACGATGGGCGGGGCCAGTCAATCAGTAAGCCAACCGCGGGCCTGTCAATCCGAGCTCTCAGTGCTCAGGCGCTCGCCGCGTTTCTTATTCAGTTTCTCCAAGATGGCCTCAGGCCCGTTTTTTTTTGCCTCTCATTTCATTCATCAGTTCGGTTTCCACATCCATTTTCCAGTTTTCATTTCTTGATCTGGGGGATGGTCGTTGTCTTCACTCTCCACAGTCCCAGGCTGAACACTTTGTCTCATCAGCTGTCTGTGTGGCACCTGTCTGTTCTCCCTGCGCCACTGTGGGTTTCTCTTCAGGTATTTTAGTTTTCCTTACAAAGATGTCAGCGTCAGTTTAATTGACACCTGCGGTTTGCAGAGGTGTGTGTGCCCTGCGATGGATATTCTTCTAGAAATGAGGGGGGAAAAAAAACCCTGTAGGAGAAAATTTGCCAGGAACACAGGGTGCACGTACAGAACCCCTAGTGCTGCGTTTTCTAAATGCCCAATTAAAATGCCCTTCTGGACGCCATTTTCTTTCACATCAACCTCAATTATTCTTTTCTCCGTGACGCTCTCTTTTCAGCCCTGATCATTCCAGTCATTACTCCCACGATCAGGGCAACTCCTAAATCACGGTATTCGGGATCCCCCCGCCCCGGAGTTTGTAAAGTGAGCCACACACCAAGCGGCGCCTCTTGAGCAGCCCCCTCCCGATTGCGTTCATGCTGAAATGGGCGACCCGAATGGCAGCCGTGTACCTCCGCGAGGACGTGGCCTGCTGATGGCACTTTTTACAAGCGGGAGTTTCAGTTCACCGGCATTTACAGTGCAAATGTCTGCCTCTAGTGCCTTATATAGTGCCTTACACAGAGCACGGCCTGGCATTGGCACTGCCAATCCACTTGTTAGAGCTTTGTGCTTCACGTCACCAACACCTACGGCACAGATGTCAGTCTTGGATACCGAATGAACCGGTCAATCTGATGGTTTAAAAAGTATTTTCATAGCTTATCGTGAAGGGGATCAGTGAATAAATGGGCTGATCAATCAGTCATATCCGTTACTTCAAATGTATCTTAGAACTTATCCTGACTAGATGAATGTATCACGGAGTTAAACGGTATCTTACGTTCACAGCCCATCAAAAAGATGATCAATGAATGAACAAAATGGACGAGTTGGTCAATCAATTAATCACTTAATTGAAAAAAATCTTACTTCGCAACGCATCATGAAGGCGATGAACGAATGAATGAGTCCACCTCTCAGTTAAAAATGTATCTTAGTTTTAGAACTTCTCATGAAAAAATGAATGAATAATCTATCAGTATAGTTAAACAGTTTCTTACGTTCACAGATTATGAAGGGAATGAATGAACTGGCCAATCATTGTGTCAGTTAGTTAAAAAGTATGTTACTTTCTTGGCTTATCATGAAGGAAATACATACATACATAAAATAAATAAATAAATAAAAGGGGGGACCATGCACTGATACAGCACGTTGCCGCATCCACCACAAGACAGACCACCTCAAGATCCCAAATTAGCAATAAATCAGTTAGTTATAAAGTCTCTTACTTTCAGTTTTTCACGAACAGGATGAGTGAATGACTAAATCAATGAGTAAATGACAAAAACAAGCAATTAGGTAAAACAGCAAGTTACTTACACAGCTTATCATTAAGTGGATCAAGGAATGGATGAATGAACCAACGAATGAAGGAATCAGACTAAAAATCAACCAATCAATCAACCAATCAATCTGTAGCCGTCGCGGGGTCGGCGCTTTGTTAATTATTTTATTACGGGGAACCCAGGAACACAACCTGCCTTGACCCGGCACGCACACATTTAGTTACACCGATAATCAGGGGAAAAGAATCAATAATAAAGTATAGATTAAGCAAATAAAGAAGGGAAAAAACAAACAGCTCGTACGCAAAAGCCTTCCCAAATTCTCCGACGGCGACAACACCGCACAAACGAAACACCGGGCGATAAACAATTAACACCTACGACAAAGTCCAAACACAGTCTAGTAAAGCAGGTGCAGACCACTACACACCCCCCCCCCCCCCAGGTGAACATCCCCCTTAATGAAATATAAAGTTTTGCCCTACCAGATTCCAGTTGTGGCGTGAGTGGGAGCGCGCAAACAAGACGAAATCCCACGGGGAAGCAGGCACAGGACAAGCCCAAATATCCTGATAGAAACTGTAATCCGCGGTGGTTGTCGTTGCAGTAATCCAGTAGAGTGTGTGGTGAGTAGTACCGAATACATATCCAAATGATCGCATTCCCTTCAGCATCTCTTTGGCTCCTTTTTTTAAAGAGAGCGCCCAATTCCCAGCACTCTGAAGCTACCCCATGGTGTAATATTACCGGGGATTCTGGGAGTTGTAGGACATTTAAGTAGCGCGCCTACAAATCTCTCAGTTAGTTAACAGGTATTCTACTCTAACAGCTTATCATTGATGGAGCTTAGTGAATGAACGGATTATTATGGATGGACTGGCCAATCAGCTAGTTAAACCGCCACTCTCACTCTTTCCCTCAGTTTCTCTTTTCTTTCAGTCGTTCATTCTCTTGTACATTTCTATTCATTTTGTTATTTTTCTTCATACCTTATCCATTCATCCATTTATTAAATTTCCTTTTTAAGTCACATTCCCTTTATGTGAATAAATGTGTCTGTTATTCAGCTTTCATTTATTCATTCCTTTTTCTTTCATCGTTCATACATTTGTTCGAGGTACATTTCCATTCATTCACTTTCCTAATCTGCTTATTCCAGTACAAGATGATGGGACACTGCAGGGATTTTTTTTTTTTTCTGCGATTGGAAAGATAAATCCATATACGTACATAGCATAGAAATATGTATACGAAAAACACAAAGAACACGAGGCTCAGTGACTATGACCAGGGCTGGGCGTGCAGTGTCATGTATGTCAGAGGCAGCACAAGGGCATGGAGTAATGTTCAGGGGTCAGACGGGCATCAGCGTGACGGGATGAGGACATATAAAGCTGAACCCTGGCATAGGACAAAGCCTACAGGTAGTTGTGGACTGGCTGACAAGGAGTGATCCTCTTTTGTGTCCTGGAACCTCTTTATGATGGTCTTCTGGAGGTCTCACACACATTGCATCACTCACATGACACCCGCACACACACACATATATACAATACAATTTATTTCTGTAGAACCCAAAATCACACAAGAAGTGCCGCAATGGGCTTCAGCAGGACCCTGCCTCTTGACAGCCCCCCAAGCCTTGACTCTCTAAGAAAACGAGGGAAAAACTCCCAAAAAAAACCCATATAGGAAAAAAAATGGAAGAAACCTTGGGAAAGGCAGTTCAAAAAGAGACCCCATTCCAGATAGGCTGGGCGTGCAGTGGGTGTCTAAAAGAAGGCAGTCAATACAATGCAATACAATACACAGAACAGAACAAATCCTCAATACAGTATAAAAATAAAAATTTTACAAGTACGGAGCAGAATTTAACAGTAGATGATATCCCATAATATGATTCAGATTTGTTTAGAGGCCTGGAGACCTCAGCCATCAAGTTGCCTCCCTCTATTGGCCATTCCACAGCTGAGCCAGCCAATCCGATGAAAGGACCCCTCTACCCGACGATACCTGTGATCCTCCATCAGGGATGACTTTACCTTAGGCAGGCAAAACAACTTGGCATGTGGGCAGTGGCACCAAATGCCACATTTGAGTACCAAGAAGAGAAACAGAATAGGTGAGGGTTAGTAACAAATACTAACCATCATATTACTTATGTTTTAGTGCTAAGGACTAACAACAGAGGTGCAGTCTGCACAGTTAATCAGCAGCTCTAGTCAGGGTGTGCTAAACTGAAGTCGTGAGATTTAAAGGCTGAGACCGAAGGGGCATCTCTTATAGTAGCAGGCAGACCACCCCACAGTTTAGGGGCCCTGTAACCAAAAGCTCGACCTCCCACTGTTATTTTATTAATCCTTGGAATCATAAGCAGACCGACATTTTGAGATCTTAATGTGCGCTCAGGTTTGTAAGTCTTGATAAATTCAGACAAGTAAACCGGACCTCAGCCATTTAATGCTTTATATGTTAAAAGGAGGATTTTGAAATCTGCCCTAAACTTAACCGGGAGCCAGTGTAAGGATTTAAGAACTGGAGTTATGTGTTCATATTTTCTTGTTCTTGTAATAATTCTTGCAGCAGCAAGAACAGTATGTATACAAGGATATGTCAGTAGTAAGATTTCTTTGGGCAGGGGGTGTGAAACCTGCTGAAATTCACTGCAGGATGAAAGCCTCCTGAAACTGGAGCATTGGGAGAACATGCAACTAACACTGGGATCTGAACTCTGGGGATGTCAGGCAGCAGTGGTAACCAGTGCATAGCACAACACTGCTAAGATCAGGTGTGTAGGTGGCCAAAGGCTATCATGGCAACATCTGGGCAAGGCATGAACCAGTCCACCACAGGGCCAGTCAGATACAACCCGTCATCACAAACTGTCTGTCTTTTATGAAGATGTGACAACAGGGTGCGCGTGCAAACTCCACTCTAGACAACAGCAGGGGGTGCCAGCTCTTCAAACCCGGGACACTGGGGCCAGAAGGTAGAAGCTCTACCCAGCCGCTCCCCTGGGCACCATCAACAAATACTAAACTAGGACTGGAAAGGAAAAGAAATGCAAGCGACATCCAAACGTGGGCCACAGCATCGATTTGATTAAAGCTCGTGTCTATTTCTGGCACTAAGCGACTCCCCGCAGAGCAGGACGTTTTTCTTTCCTTTTTGTATTTTCATGTTTCCTTTCAAATTTCCCTCTTTTTGTGCACCGGCATGCATGTAATTATTGCCTTTTGTGTAAAAGCGTAGCTTGAGCCTTCCATTATAGTTCTAAATTTACTCACAATCCCCTTGGTGGCCCCTCTGCATCTGCCTGTGTATCTCAAACAGTAAATTATTAACTCATTATGAATTTTCATTCTTTCAAATAGATGATCCTCAACAAATGTGTGAAAATGCAGATTTCTTTCTTTCCATTGTCCACAATGTTTATGCATCTTATCAAAAATCTGCTCTCCTCCTCTGAGTGCCATCAACCCATAGTTTAGATTATTGGATTTCTGGAAATAAATCCCATCCATGGATACGTTTGTGAACCCACTTATTTGCTTCAGGGTCCTGGGGCATCGTCAGCTATCATCTTTAATTCACTGTGTGAATCCATGGGCAACACCAGGCTCCGCAGGAGACAGAATGGGATTAGGATGTCAGGAGGGCCGAGGTGCAATCTGAGAGGGGACGACGTCTGACTTAACCAAAACCAAAATATGAAAATGTCTCTTTGTGACCATCTCAGATTAAACACATCCATTGATCTAATCGTCGCCTCTCCAAGGCTCAAAATATTCACAAGCAGAACCCTGAACTTCCTTCTACGGCAAAACAAGCAATCTGAAGTTCATCCATCACCATAAGGTCTGTCCTGCTGGCACATTCTCCATGTCATTCCAGTGACATTTAGCCTTTACATATCGTGAATGACAATATACAGCTGGCATACTACTTTGACATCTTTATTATGTTAGGGTTCACCTTACTGCAGCTGCCTTACCTGAATAACATCAGGCCACACCTCTCTGCACAATGTTTGTTGCATTAGGCCACACCTACTATAGCTGCCATACTTGAATAACACCAGGCCACACCTCTCTGCACAATGTTTGTTGCATTAGGCCACACCTACTATAGCTGCCATACTTGAATAACATCAGGCCACACCTCTCTGCAGAAGGTTTGTTGTATTAGGCCACAACTACTATAGCTGCCATACTTGATTAACATCAGGCCACACCTCTCTGCACAATGTTTGTCACTTTAGACCACAACTACTAAAGCTGCCACACTTGATTAACATCAGGCCACACCCCTCTGCACAAGGTTTGTTGCATTAGGCCACACCTACTACAGCTACCACAGTTGATTAACATCAGGCCACTTCCCTCTGCTAATGTCTATTGATTCAGGCCACGCCCACTGCAGCTGCCATACCTGATTAAAATCAGGCCACGCCCCTCTGCTCAAGGCTTATTGCTTCAGGCCATGCCTACTGCAGCTGCCATACCTGATTAAAATCAGGCCACACCCCACTGTTCAAGGCGTACTGCTTCAGGCCACGCCTACTGCAGCTGCTATATCTATTTAAAATGAGGCCACACCCCTCCACTTAAGGTTTATTGCTTCAGACCACGCCTACTGCAGCTGCCATTCTTGATTAACATCAGGCCATGAGCCCCTCTGCCCAAGGCAGGATGTCTGGGCTCCTCACACCCACTACAGCTGCATTACCTGCTCATGACATTAGGCCACTCTCTTCTCCAGTTGTCATTCTGGTTTGACATCAGGCCATGTCCCCTCCTCATAAACTGTACTAGAATTGGCCACAACCTCATCCACTGCTTATGCCATCAGGCCACGCCCATTTTCAGACACTCTCCTCGGCAGCACTCATACTACATTGACATCAAGTCATACCTCTCCACATGAGGCTTGTTGCATTATGTCTCATCATTTGCATCCAATCCACTGCTTATAACAATAGGACACACCTGTCTCCACACACCTCCTCACATTTGGTCACTCCCCTCAGGGTCTACCACTCTTTCAGCTGTTTATGACTTTAGGCCAACAAATCTAGTAACAGCTGCCATACTGTATACTGACATTAGGCCACACCCATTTTCACACAGCTCATGACATTAGGCCACTCCCTTGTCCAGTTGTAATCCTGCTTTGACATCAGGACTTGACCCTCCTCATAAAGTCTATTAGAACTGGCCACACCCCCATCCACTGTTCTGCTGCTAAAACATTAGGCAACACCCAATTTTATACTTTTCATGACATTAAGCCACTTGTCAAGACCAGTACTGTCACCTCTTCACTTGTCAAACTGCTTTTAGCATCAAGCCATCCATCTATCCATCCTCTTCCACTTATCCGGGGTCGGGTCGCGGGGGCAGCAGCTTGAGCAGAGAGGCCCAGACTTCCCTTTCCCCGGCCACTTCTTCCAGCTCTTCAGGGAAAATCCCAAGGCGTTCCCAGGCCAGCCAGGAGACACAGTCCCTCCAGCGTGTCCTGGGTCTTCCCCGGAGCCTCCTCTGTGTTGGACGTGCCCGGAACACCTCACCAGGGAGGCGTCCAGGAGGCATCCTGATCAGATGCCCGAGCCACCTCATCTGACTCCTCTCGATGCGGAGGAGCAGCGGCTCTACTCTGAGCTTCTCACCCTGTCTTTAAGGGAAAGCCCAGACACCCTGCAGAGGAAACTCATTTCAGCCGCTTGTATTCGTGATCTCGTTCTTTCGGTCACTACCCATAGTTCATTACCATAGGTGAGGGTAGGAATGTAGATCGACTGGTAAATTGAGAGCTTTGCCTTACGGCTCAGCTCCTTTTTCACCACGACAGACCGATGCAGAGGCCACATCACTGCGGACGCCACACCGATCCGCCTGTCGATCTCACGCTCCATTCTTCTCTCACTCGTGAACAAGACCCCGAGATACTTGAACTCCTCCACTTGGGGCAGGATCTCTCACCCAACCCTGAGAGGGCACTCCACCCTTTTCAAGCTGAGGACCATGGTCTCGGATTTGGAGGTGCTGATTCTCATCCCAGGCGCTTCACACTCGACTGAGAACCGATTCAGAGAGAGCTGAAGATCACGGCCTGATGAAGCAAACAGGACAACATCATCTGCAAAAAGCAGTGACCCAATCCTGAGTCCACCACACCGGACCCCCTCAACACCCTGGCTGCGCCTAGAAATTCTGTCCATAAAAGTTATGAACAGAATCGGTGACAAAGGGCAGCCCTGGCGGAGTCCAACTCTCACTGGAAACGGGCTCGACTTACTGCCGGCAATGCGGACCAAGCTCTGACACCGGTTGTACTGGGACTGAACAGCTCTTATCAGGGGGTTCAGTACCCCATACTCCCGGAGCACCCCCCACAGGACTCCCCGAGGGACACGGTCGAACGCCTTTTCCAAGTCCAAAAAACCCATGTAGACTGGTTGGGCAAATTCCCATGCACCCTCCAGGACTCTGCTAAGGGTGTAGAGCTGGTCCATTGCTCCGCGACCAGGACGAAAACCACACCGTTCCTCCTGAATCCGAGGTTCGACTATCCGACGGACCCTCCTCTCCAGAACCCCCGAATAGACTTTTCCAGGGAGGCTGAGAAGTGTGATCCCTCTGTAGTTGGAACACACCCTCCAGTCCCTCTTCTTAAAGAGGGGGACCACCACCCCGGTCTGCCAATCCAGAGGCACTGTCCCCGATGTCCATGCGATGTTGCAGAGACGTATCAACCAAGACAGTCCTACAACATCCAGAGCCTTAAGGAACTCTGGGCGTATCTCATCCACCCCCGGGGCCCTGCCACCAAGGAGTTTTTTGACCACCTCGGTGACTTCAGTCCCAGAGATGGGAGAGCCCACCTCAGAGTCCCCAGGCTCTGCTTCCTCGTTGGAAGGCATGTTAGTGGGATTGAGGAGGTCTTCGAAGTACTCCCCCCACCGACCCACAATGTCTCGAGTCGAGGTCAGCAGTGCACCATCCCCACCATATACAGTGTTGACACTGCACTGCTTCCCCCACCTGAGACGCCGGACGGTGGACCAGAATCTCCTCGAAGCCATCTGAAAGTCGTTCTCCATTGCCTCTCCAAACTCCCCCCATGCCCGAGTTTTTGCCTCAGCAACCACCGAAGCCGCATTCCGCTTGGCCTGCCGGTACCTATCAGCTACCTCCAGAGACCCACAGGACAAAAATGTCCTATAGGACTCCTTCTTCAGCTTGACGGCATCCCTCACCGCCGGTGTCCACCAATGGGTTTGGGGATTGCTGCCACAACAGGCGCCGACCACCTTATGGCCACTGCTCCGGTCAGCCGCCTCAACAATAGAGGCACGGAACATGGCCCATTCGGACTCAATGTCCCCCACCTCCCTCGGGACGTGGTCAAAGTTCTGCCGAAGGTGGGAGTTGAAGCCACTTCTGACAGGGGACTCTGCCAGCCGTTCCCAGCAGACCCTCACAACACGTTTGGGCCTACCCCACCATCGAAGCCAACTCACCACCAGGTGGTGATCAGTTGACAGCTCCGCCACTGTCTTCACCCGAGTGTCCAGGACATGTGGCCGCAAGTCTGACGACACAACCACAAAGTCGATCATTGAACTGAGGCCTAGGGTGCCCTGGTGCCAAGTGCACATATGAACACCCCTATGCTTGAACATGGTGTTCGTTATGGACAATCCGTGACGAGCACAGAAGTCCAATAACAAAACACCGCTCGGGTTCAGATCGGGGGGCCCATTCCTCCCAATCTCGCCCTTCCAGGTCTCACTGTCATTGCCCACGTGAGCATTGAAGTCTCCCAGCAGAACGAGGGAGTCTCCAGAAGGTATGCCCTCTAGCACCCCCTCCAGTGACTCCAAAAAGGGTGGGTACTCCAAACTGCTGTTCGGTGCATACACACAAACAACAGTCAGGACCCGTCCCCCCACCCTCTCATCCACCGGGGTAAACCCCAATGCACAGGCTCCAAGTCGGGGGGCAATAAGTATGCCCACGCCTGCTCGGCGCCTCTCACCGGTGGCAACTCCAGAGTGGTAGAGAGTCCAGCCCCTCTCAAGGAGATTGGTTCCAGAGTCCAAGCTGTGCATCGAGGTGAGTCCGACTATATCTAGCTGGAACCTCTCAACCTCA
The DNA here is from genome assembly GCA_026402145.1 of Polypterus bichir lapradei. Lineage (NCBI taxonomy): Eukaryota > Metazoa > Chordata > Cladistia > Polypteriformes > Polypteridae > Polypterus > Polypterus bichir. The sequence continues at coordinate 8,759,221 of JANRMT010062845.1, read as the reverse complement.
CGCACTAGCTCAGGCTCCTTCCCCTTCAGAGAGGTGACATTCCACGTCCCAAGAGCCAGTTTCTGTAGCTGAGGATCAGACCGCCAAGGTCCCCGCCTTCGGCCACCACCCAACTCACACTGCATCCGACCTCCTTGGCCCCTCCCATAGGTGGTGAGCCCATGGGGAGGAGGACCCACGTTGCCTCTTCGGGCTGTGCCCGGCCGAGCCCCATGGGTGCAGGCCCGGCCACCAGGCACTCGACATCGAGCCCCACCTCCAGGCCTGGCTCCAGAGGGGGGCCCCGGTGACCCGCGTCCGGGCAAGGGAAAACGTCGTCCAAGGTTTGCGCTCATCATTGGAGGTTTATTGAACCACTCTTTGTCTCATCCCTCACCTAGGACCAGTTTGCCTTGGGTGGCCCTACCAGGGGCATAAAGCTCCGGACAACATAGCTCCTAAGATCATTGGGACGCGCGCCTTTCTACTGTTTATGACGTCAGGCCAGCATACCCAGTTGGAACGCTCATACTGTCTGTGACATTAGGCCACACCCACTGCAGCTCCATTACCTGCTCATGACATCAGGCCACGCCTACCTTCATACACTCTTTTCTGCAGCTGCCAAACATTTTTGGCCTTTGGCCACACCCCTTCAAGTAAGGCTTACTACTTTAGACCACACCCTCTGCAGCTGATCCTGCTGCTTATGACAACAGGACACGCCCATCTCCACATGCCTCATGACATTAGGCCACTCCCCTCTGCAGTTTTAACATCAGACTCTCTGACTTTACATCAGCTGCCACACGTTGTCTGCTGCCTCACCACGATGGTCACTGCTGGACAGAAGACCCTTTAAATACATAAGATGTTGCAGTGCCAGTTGATCGCTCAGGCACATGCTAGGCACACAAAGTGTGTCTCAGACAGGACATTCTGAAAGTTTAAAATAATTGGGCTGAGTTTCAAGATGAGTCCTCAGTGACAAGCTCACCATAATACATTCAACTTGGCAAAGATTGTGATGCCTATTGTGTGTGAACATGCATGTGTGTGTGTGCAGTTGACCCGGTCATGCATGTTAACTCTGGGGTCTGCTCGACATTGACCACCACATATGGTGTCACCCCAGCTTCATGACCAAAGACCTAAAACCAGGGAGGTGAATTTCAGTTTCTGAAAAGTCTTTTTACATCTCTGTATTTGGATTAAACGGCTGTGCTGCTAAGAGTTCCGTGAACTTGAGACTCTGAGAATTGCACAAATCGAAAAGGCTAACAGATGGACCAAAAAACCAACTTAAGAACTTATGAATTTTACCAGGGACATTCAGGCTGGTGATGCTCACTCAAAGCTGCTGCTAACTTCCTCTTCAGGGTTTTAGTGCCAAATGTGATGCCAACATTTTGAAAATGATTTTATGCACTCTTAAGAATGATTGAAAAGTGCTGGCAACCTGTCCATGGCTGGAAACGACTTGGGCCACCCTGGCTGTGAACTTGTTAAAACAGGTTTGATAAAGTAAAAAAATTAAGTTGGCACAGTGGCAGGGTAGATCGGGCTGCTGCCCCTCAGAGCCCCAGGAGACTGAACTGAAATCCCAGGCCAGGCTCTCTTTATGAGGATTTTGCACTTTGTCCTCATGGAAGGTTTCACCCCACAGGGCTGAGAGGTGGCTCTGTGGTTAAGGATTTGCTCTGGCATCTGGAAGGCTGTGGGTTCAAATCCCATTATTGGCAGAAGGGATCTTACTCTGTTGGGCCTTTGGGCAAGACCCTTAACCTAAAACTGCTCTAGGGGTGCTGTACAATGGCTGGCTCTGCATATCAAATCAAAAAATTAAAAATATGAAATCCTTTAACTGATTCAGGGTTCTAAATTGGCAGCATGCTGTGCAATGGACTGACATCAACCACATCTCCATTAATTTAAAATGGCACCATTGTCCAATCTGCTTAATCCAGATGAGGGGCGCATGGGGGTCTAGCATGGGGCACAAGGTAGTGTCAGGGATGCCAGGGGCCATGACCCGGCCGGGACGCCATGAGGGACTGGATGTGGGTCTGTGCCCACCCTGGATCACGTGGGGGTCACCTTCCTGGTTGCTTTGGGGGCCACGGGTACAGGGCATGGAAGCTCCACCCTGTAGGGGCCTGTGGTCACCGCCAGGAGGCGCCCCAATGCCTTGGGGACCTGTTACCCCAGCACTTCCGCCACACCAGGAAGTGCTGGGGGGAAGAATTAGGACGGCGCCCGGAGAGCTGCCGGGAGGACAGCCGGCACTTCCGCCACGCTGGGGCGTGGCCAGAAGAGGAATGCCGGGAACACCTGGGGCTCATCCGGGGATTGTATAAAAGGGGCCGTCTCCCTCCATTCGAGGCTGGAGTCGGGAGTTGGAAGGACGAAGCTCAGGAGAGAGAGTGGAGGCGGCCCGAAGAAAGGCATTGTGGCCAGGACTGTGATTGGGGTATTTGTGCACATGACTGGGGTCTGAGTGACCAATGAACTGGGGTCTTTGTGACCAAATCATTGTAAATATTGTAGAATAAACGTGTGGTGGTGTTTTAACAACATGTCCGCCTGTCTGTGTCCGGGCCGGGTTCACAGTAGGAACAAATCCTGGACATGGCACCAGTCCATTGCAGGGTGAACACACACACACAAGTTCCAATTAATTTAACCTGCATGTCTTTGGACCTGATGGAAACAGGAAAAACATGCAAACTCCACAAAGGGAGAACCCGGGACACGAACCCCTGGTCTCTTCTCTGCCAGGTAGCAGTGGTACCAATGTGCCACCGTGCTGCCCCAAATACAAAAGATTAAAAAGTTAAATATGAATGAAAAATAAGCTCTTGTTTTAGGCCAAGCAGGTCAGCTCAGACTTCTCTATTCCCAGCTACACATTGCAGGTCATTTATTAAGAAATAATGGATGCAGTTTTTACGTGCAGGATAGATAGATAGATAGATAGATAAAGGCACTATATAACAGATAGATAGACTGACACCAGAGCCACGTATAAAACACAAATAAACTTTGTCTTCCCCATGTCCCACCGGCACAGCACTGTCCCACAAGCACAAAAACAGCAACACAAAATCACAAAACACTTCTCTTCACCACCACTCCTCCCAGCAAGCGTTGTCCTCCTCCTTCTGACTCCGGCTCCCGGAGTGGTGGCTGCTGGCTCCAGGTGCTTGATCACCCGTTTCCAGTTGCACTTCTGGGTGTGGCTGGAGAACCGTCCAGACGGGCTCAGGAACCCTTGCAGCACCACCTGGCGGCCACCCCGGGCTGTAGAAAACTCCCATGGAGCCCTGCCAAGCACTTCACATCTCTGCTGCTCGTGTTGTGAAGAGTGGGGCTGAACACACCCCAAGGAGACATGGTCGCTCCTCCGAAATGGTGTTATAATGGGAAACAAATACAGTTTTTTTTTTTACCTCCTCTTTGCTCGATCAGCTGCTGGCTTGCTGCTGCTGCTGCTGCCGTGTAATCTTCATCTCACGCTGCGCACTTCTGTCATATCATGTATGTCCACATATTCGATCTCTTTTTGCTTTTACCTTTTCATCAATATTGCATTGAATTTTGATTCGGTGTTTGGACTTTCATCGTGACAATGCAACGTATAACTGCCCGTGAGTGAATTTTGTCTCTTTCTCTCTACAAGAAATGTGTCTGACAATAGCATTCACACAAATGAGAAATGATTTCTCTCGCGGGATTTCACTTTCGGGGCGGCACAGTGGCGCAGTGGGTAGCGCTGCTGCCTTGCAGTTAGGAGACCCGGGTTCGCTTCCTGGGTCCTCCCTGCATGTTCTCCCCATGTCTGTGTGGGTTTCCTCCCACAGTCCAAAGACATGCAGGTTAGGTGGATTGGCGATCCTAAATTGTCTCTAGTGTGTGCTTGGTGTGTGTGTGCTCTGTGGTGGGCTGGCGCCCTGCCCGGGGTTTGTTTCCTGCCTTGAGCCCTGTGTTGGCTGAGATTGGCTCCAGCAGACCCCCGTGACCCTGTAGTTAGGATGGATGGATGGAGGGATTTCACGTTCACCAAATAACAAATCTTTTAATTCTCGCAGATACGCCTCTTCATTGGGAAGAAACACTCCCTGATGGCAACACGAATTAGACGATCTACAAGCCTCCAACTTAAAGTTTAAATCTGAACAATATATTCGATCTCTTTTCGCTGTTCTGTTATTTCATCGAGTAATAATTTTTGTTTGTTTGCGCTAATGCGATCTTTACTTTCTTTTTTTTTGAGACTTTTGAATTTTCGTACTTCCATTATCTCTAACCTGCTCGGCATGCGTACCACGCCATCGTTTTTGAATTCTTCACGATGTTCTACTTTATAATCTACTCTTTGTCTTTTATTTCCGGCCCCAGGGCGTGGTTAAATCTCTTTGCACCAAGTCTCGTCTTGCAGGGTGTACAAGTGTCTCTCCGAGGAAATCCCGTCTCGTCTCCTTCCAACCTTCCAAGATTTTTTTTTTTATAATAGAGA
>JANRMT010062845.1:8731354-8754326 GCA_026402145.1 Polypterus bichir lapradei | reverse complement strand
TGCATGTTCTCCCCATGTCTGTGTGGGTTTCCTCCCACAGTCCAAAGACATGCAGGTTAGGTGGATTGGCGATCCTAAATTGTCTCTAGTGTGTGCTCTGTGGTGGGCTGGCGCCCTGCCCGGCGTTTGTTTCCTGCCTTGCGCCCTGTGTTGGCTGAGATTGGCTCCAGCAGACCCCCGTGACCCTGTAGTTAGGATGGATGGATGGAGGGATTTCACGTTCACCAAATAACAAATCTTTTAATTCTCGCAGATACGCCTCTTCATTGGGAAGAAACACTCCCTGATGGCAACACGAATTAGACGATCTACAAGCCTCCAACTTAAAGTTTAAATCCGAACAATATATTCGATCTCTTTTCACTGTTCTGTTATTTCATCGAGTAATAATTTTTGTTTGTTTGCGCTAATGCAATCTTTACTTTCTTTTTTTTTGAGACTTTTGAATTTTCGTGCTTCCATTATCTCTAACCTGCTCGGCATGCGTACCACGCCATCGTTTTTGAATTCTTCACGATGTTCTACTTTGTCATCTACTCTTTGTCTTTTATTTCCGGCCCCAGGGCGTGGTTAAATCTCTTTGCACCAAGTCTCGTCTTGCGGGGTGTACAAGTGTCTCTCCGAGGAAATCCCGTCTCGTCTCCTTCCAACATTCCAAGATTTTTTTTTTATAATAGAGAGACATTTTTATGAATATCCATATAGTGTGTTACATTTTGGGGGGTACACTCCGCCTATGCTGAAACACAGTACAATTTGTTGCAAGTAAAGGGGTCGGCATGCTTTGTGCATCCACTGTGTTTTGGTATACGACTCGTGTTATTATCTATTTATTCAATAAGATCGCTAATTATTGGGTAAAGCGCAGTGTTAACACTGGCCCACCTTTGAAGCCCCCGCTGCCCTTTCCTCTTATTTGGCTCCTCTCAGCCTCGTGCTAAAGGCCGCTTAGCTGGAAGTCGAGGCCTGCGTTTTGATTGGCATCCCGGGTTATTAAAACTGCAGGTTGTTCTCCGTGATTAAGCAGGAATGAACAACCAAGTACAGGGTCCCCAGCAGAGAAGATTTCTTTTGGCTTTATAAGGACGTTTTTTTTTTTTTTCTTCTTTTTATGCAACACATCACACAGGGAGCAGCGGGAATCGGAGTTCAAATGTTCGGCTTGCCTCCCGACTACGAACTTGAAGCCCAGAGAGGGCCGGGTGCCCCCGCAATCATTACAAGCAGGCAGGCGGCGAGGGCGGCATCGTGGCTTATGACATCACCCACTGGGCAGAATAATGACCGATGCCACCGGACGGCTGTTTGATGGCACCTTTCTCTGCGGAGTGGCGGTGGGTTTAATGAGGTGGCTTAGGGCACAAATTGGCTTCTCTGCTGGTTTTTCTGATGACTTCAAAGAAGTGCGTTCTGACAACCGAGTACACCCAGATGAAAGGGCAGACGAGGCTTTGAAATCGCTGGCGCATCCGCACTGTGGCAGAGAAGCGTTTGTCTCTTTTTACCTTTACAGGAGGAAGAAGGAAAAATAAAAGAAAGAAAAGAAAAACATATCTGCTTCTTAGCTAAAGGAGACAAAGCGGCTCCAAATACCATCAAACAATTGGGAGCAACAAGTTGGTGGTCTTCAGGTGTGACAGCGCCCAAAACTGATTGCCGTTTTTAAAAAAGAGGAGAAGCAGGAAGGTGGTGTAGCACGGTAGCAGAGGTGCCACCAAGCTCTTTGACCCTTCTGATGCCCATCTAGGTTGGTGCTAATGCCTTTTGGGTGCCACGTGGGTTTTCTCCTGATACTCTGTATGTTCAATTCATCATAGCAACTATTCATGGTGGCTCTAAAATCCATACTGACCCCAACTCTCTCTTCTGTTTCTTTTTCCAGTTTCTTTGTGGTGGCGGCCTGCGCCACCTCCACCTACTCAAAGCATCATGATGCTCCAACAATGATGGATGGATTAAAAGCCAGAAGTCTACGTGACCATCATCATCAAGTCCGTCCGTGAGAACACTAAATCCAAAGAGGACTGTTTCATTTATGTTAGGTAGAATGTCCAGAGGGGACTGGGCAGTCTAATGGTCTGGAATCCCGACAGATTTTATTTTTTTCTCCAGCCGTCTGCAGTTTGTTTTTGTTTTTTCTGTCCACCCTGGCCATTGGACCTTACTCTTATTCTATGTTAATTAATGTTGACTTATTTTATTTTCTTACTGTGTCTTTTATTTTTCTATTCTTCATTATGTAAAGCACTTTGAGCTACTTTTTGTATGAAAATGTGCTATATAAATAAATGCTGTTGTTGTTCTCTGTAAGAGGAAGTGCTGCCGTGAGGCACTGAGCCCAACGCCAACGTCATGACTGTACTGACTACAAATTGAGTATGTGATGGCTCTTAGGGTTCTACAGGACGTCAACAAGGTTCATATTACAAAGTTGAGGAAGTTCTGTTAAGATCTGGCAACAAAGAAAGACAATGAGAAAGATGGACAATCGGGTAGTTACAGGAAAAGCTGCAGGGAGAAAAGATCATGGAGGATAGAGACTAACATTCATGAAGAGTCTTTCTGATTGGATGAGAATGGCCAGTTAGTTCCTTACAACATTTTAGAACATTAGAACAATCTGAACGAGAGCTGGCCATTCAGCCCAACAAAGCTAAACAGTCTTATCCACCTAGTCCTTCGAGTTTTGAAAGTCCCTAAAGTCCTACTGTCTGCCACGCTACTTGGTAGCTTATACAGTAGATAGATAGATAGATGTGCAAGGCATTATATAATAGTGTCACAGATGTCCGGGGACACTGCCCGGCCGGGATGCCTGGATAGTCCCCGACATGGACAGTATTATTCCTCGGCCACGAGAGGGCAGCCGCCCGGGCCTATCTGGGGGCCACAAGGAGGGACCTGGGACATTCCTGAGAGGATGTGGCCACCGCCAGGGGGCGCCCGGACAGTAAGGGAATCCTGGATGGCAGCATTTCCGCCACACCAGGAAGTGCTGCCGGAAATAATTCCAAGAAGACCCGGAGTGCTTCCAGGTGCTTTCCTGACACTTCCGCCACACCAGGAAGTGACGTCAAGGGGAGCACCTGGGGCTCATCCGGGCCATGATAAAAGGGGCCACCTCCTTCTAGCAGACGAGCCAGAGTTGGGAGGAAGGAGAGGAGGAGGAGGAGGAGGAGGTCGAGAGAGAAAAGAGAAAGAAGAAGAAGAAGAAGAAAGGAAAGAGAGTTGGTGAGAGAAGGCATTGTGGTGCAGTGAAGAAAATAAATAAAGGAGTGTGTTTTGTACATCCTGGTGTCGGTCTGTCTGTGTCTGGGGGTGCATTTGCCACAATAGATAGATAGATAGATACTTTATTAATCCCAAGGGGAAATTCACATACTCCAGCATCAGCATACTGATAAAAAGCAATATTAAACTAAAGAGTAATAAAAATGCCCATGTCCAAGTAGTAAAAGTGTCCAGGGAACAAGTCCACATAAAAGAAAGTGATAGGAGTGATCGGTAAAATAGAGAAAAAAGGTAGAAAAATAAATTTGTACACGGAGCTGCTGGAAAGGCTGCCTTATTGCACGGGTCTACAGTTCTCTGTGTAAAGAAAAAGTTCCTCATGTTTGTGCGAAATTTACCCTTTCCAACTGTGTCCCTGTCTTCTTGGTGAACTAATTTTAAAATCACCGTCTCGATCCACTGGACTAATTCCCTTCATAATTTTAAGCACTTCAATCATGTCATCTCTTAGCCTCCTTTTGCTTAAACAGTAAAGGCTCAGCTCTTTTAATCTTCCCTCTATCTTTATCCCAGTAGCCCTGGAATCAGCCTAGTCGCTCTTCTCTGGACCTTCTCTACCGCTGCTATGTCTTTTTTGTGGCCTGGAGACCAAAACTGCACACAGGACTCCAGATGAGGCCTCACCAGTACGATATAAAGCTGGAGCAGACCCTCCTGTGACTTGTACTCCACACATCAAGGCGCTATATAACCTGACATTCTGTTAGCCTTCTTAATGGCTTCTGAACACTGTCTGGAAGTCGATAGCTTAGAGTCCACTATGACTCCTAAATCCTTCTCATAAGGTGGACTCTCGATTTTCAGACTGCCCATTGTGTATTCAAACCCCACATTTTTACTTCCTATGTGCAATACTTCATATTTAATGACATTAAATTTCATCTACCCAAGCCTGTATGCTATCCAGTTTCTTCTGTAATGATTGACCGGATTTGCAATTATCTGCTAATCCCCCTAGCTTGGTGACCTCTGCAACCTTAACCAGCTTGTTACTTATATTCCTATCTAAATCATTTATATTTATTAAAAATAGCAGTGGCCCTAGCACTGACCCCTGCTGGTCACCACTCTTAACATCAGCCAGTTCTAATGAAGTTCCTCACACCATCACCCTCTGCTTCCTGTGTCTGAGCCAATTCTGCCCGTATCTACACCCCACACCCTGAACTTCTTTTAGTTTGATGCCCACCCTCTCATGTGCAGAGGCGGCCTTTGGGGGTGGCGACTAGGGCAATCGCCCCAGGCCCCACGATAGGAGATTCTTTTGTCACCATCAACTCATCATACAAATATTGGGGGCCTCTGCAAGACATTTAAATCCGTTATAGACTGAAATACGGTACGTGGTGGATTTCTTCGGAAACCACTCATAAACGAGGATTGTTACTTCAGAAGCCTTTTTTTGGTTTCAAAATACCGTAATAATTACTCCTTTCAGTTTCGGATTTACACTGGGTCAGCAAAGAAGGTGACGCTAATACCATGCAGGTGTCTCCAAATGGCCTTATCTCGACTCTTCTTTCTTGTCGAAATATACGGTGAGAAATCATGTTTCTTGCTTTTGGGTGAAAAGAGTGGTCCTCGGCAGGGCGTTCCTAACGGACGCCTCTGGACAATTCCCGCGACCGTTGCGAGCGCGGAAAGAAGCTTTCCAAAGTTGCAACTTATGAAAAATTATCTACGATCAACAATGCCGCAAAACAGACTGCGCAGTTTAGCTATTTTGTCAATCGAAAAGGAACTTGCCTCAGAATTGGACTACGAGGATCTTATCAACGATTTTGCTCAGCGAAAAGCCAGAAAAGTGGACTTCCGTCTGTGACTGTCAAAGCAGCTGTTTGGTAAGCGTTCGTTTTATTGCAAGTGTTCTGGTTCTCCGTAATTAAATAAATTTGCCGACTCCAGCGGGTTCGGCAGAAATGACTGTTATCTAGTTTGTTAATTTTGCGTGCAAAATGTTTCCGAATCATTAATTAAGTTGGTTAAAGGCCACTAAACCAATATAAGAACAATTACAATACGTAATGAAATCAAACGGCCAATGGTACCTACATAAGGCACCATGTTTTTTAACAATAATAAGGCGGACAAGCCCGTGAGTGTGGTGGTACGGTATATAGCCTACACTTATGGCTCTGGGCCCCACATATGACACTCGCCCAAGGCCCCGCGTACTCCTAAGGCCGCCTCTGTCATGTGGCACCTTATCAAGTGCCTTCTGAAAGTCCAAATAAATAATCTCATCTGCTCCACTCTGGTCGTATCCTTTTGTTGCCTCCTCATAGAATTCCAGCCTGTTAGTAAAACGCGACCTCCCTCTTCTGACCCCACGCTGATTGCTCAGTGAAACTCCTGTCCTTGCCAGGTGCTGCTCAATCGTATCGTTAATAATTCCTTCCATTAATTTTCCTGTGATGCACGTTAAGCTTACTGGCGTATAGTTGCTTGCATCTGCCCGGTCACCCTTTTTATATAATGGGATGATATTTGGAATTTTCCAGTCCTTTGGAATCTCTCCAGTGCACAGTGACTTCCTAAAAATATGTGTCAAGGGTTTATATCTACACTCGCTGGCCTCCTTAAGAACTCGACGGTAAATATCATCTGGTCTTCGAGAACATTAGAACAATTTAGACGAGAACAGGCCATTCAGCCCATCAAAGCTCACCAGTCCTATCCACTTAATTCTTCCAAAAGAACACCAAGTTGAGTTTTGAAGGTCCCCAAAGTCCTAGTGTCCACCACACTACTTGCTCACCTATTTCAGGTGTCTTGTGGTTCCCTTCCTAATGTTTGTATGAAATTTACCCTTAGCAGAACAGAGACTTGTGGAAGGCCATGGTCACCAATGCCAGGTTTAGATATGGTACCTAGAGTAAGAAATGAAACAAGAGAACACAAAGGTTTGGGGGACCAGAGATGACTGCTGTTTATTTAGGAGATTGAGACGTTAAAATAGAAGTTGGGATTTTGGTGACTCTTCGTATCTTTTTCAGATGGGAGTCTACGTTTAACTGACTCCGTTTTGTTGGAGGTGGTTCTTATCAGGTGCAGACAGCAAGGCCACACCAGTGGGTGTGGGACTCTGCCAGGCCTGTCCTTTGTCACCGTCCCTGTGCATAATTTTTATGGACAGAATTTCTAGGTGTAGGATGACCTGTTTCGATAGCCTCAAGATTGCATCTCTGCTTTTTGTGGATGATGTGGTCCTGTTGGCTTCATCACGTGGTGGCCTCAAGAGCGCATTGGTTGAGGCTGAATGTGAACTGCTCTGGCTGAGGATCGGCACCTCCGAGTCTAAGGTCATGGTGCCCTTTTCAGGTGTGACATGAGGTGCTGCCTCAAGCGGAGCAGATTCTTGCAGTCTTGTACATGAGGGAGGTAAGATAAGAGTGAGGGATCGGAAAGGTGGATGTTGTATCGGTCAGTTGTGGTGAAGAGGGAGCTGTCGATTTACTGGTCGATCTACATTGCTATCATCAGCTATGGTCACAAGCTGTGAGTAGTGACCGGAAGAACCAGACCATGGAGAGGAGTGGCAGAAATGAGTTTCCTTCACAGGGTGTCTGGGCTCAGCCTTAGAGATGGGGTGAGAAGCACAGACATTCAGAAGGAGCACAAAGTAGAGCTGCTGATTCTCCCCATTGAGGAGGTCAGATATCTGATTAGGACGTAACCTGGACACCTCCCTTCAGAAGTCTTTCAGGCATGTCCAACCAGGAAGAGACCTCGGGCAGACCTAGGACACGCATGTGAGATTAGATACTGGCTTCAAACCTTTAAAATGGGATTTAACTACTCAAAGACAAATAACCTCCTCAGACAAGCCATCATGAATAGTCATTTGTGGAGCAGCTGTTTAGGATCAGCGAGACGGAGATGGATGGCGTATTATAGAATGCACTCGACCAGTTTAAGCATCTCAACAGCAAAGAGAAGAGCCAATTGATGTTGATGGGGTGCAAGTCACAAGTGCATCTCAGGGCCAGAAAACTCAGAGTCAGCATGGAAATCATAGCTCAGGGTATTCAAATGAGACGCCACGACGAGCAACTCGAAGTCAAAGCCTCGGAAATGCCAGACGCCACACGGCCACATGCAAGAAAATTATTTATCATGGCCTTTGGGAATTGTGTGCGCCACAGGAGCAAAGTCCTTCTGCTGCTCTGCTTCTCGACAATGGCTGCCTCAATATACTGACTTTATAACGTTCTGTCTATCTGGATATCTACATACTATATGGTGCCTTTCACATCCATCAATCTGTACATTACTTAAAACATTTTTACATCTACCTGTTCTTTCCATTATAAAGTGCCTTTAACATCTATCAATATATTTATATCTGTACTACATATGTAACTTATTAGCTATCTTTCCTGAATAGCATGTGTGGACTAAGCCCCGGACACAGACAGGCAGACATGTTGTAAAACACCACCACACGTTTATTTACAGTTCCTACTATTTACAAGTCCACTAAGTGCCACACAAACCCCAAGACTTCCCCAAAGTCCAGGCCTCTCACACACTCTGCCTTTCTCCTTCTTCGGGCCACCTCCACTCTCTCTTCTCCTGCTTCGTCCTACTTCCACCCGACTCAAGTCTTCGTATGGGGGGAGGCGGCCCCTTTTATAGTCACCCGGATGTGCTCCAGGTGTCTCCCGGCAATCTCCCACCGACACGCCCCAGTGTGGCGGAAGTACCGGCTGTATCCCCGGAAGCACCCCGGGTGTCCCTGCTCCTCTTCCCCCCGGCACTTCCGGGTGTGGCGGAAGTGCTGAGGTCCAGGGTCTCCAAGGCATTGGGGCGCCCCCTGGCGGTAACCACGGGCCCCTACAGGGTTGAGCTTCCAAGCTCCCTACCCGTGGTCCCCAAAGCAACCAGGGCGGTCGCCCCCATGTGGTCTGGGGAAGGCGCAAGCCCTCCTCCGGGCCTCTTGGGTGTCCCGGCCGGGTCGCCTCCCCAGCCGCCTCTGACACATGTTACTCCCTATTATACAGTGTCTTTCATATTAATTTGTATATTTATCTCTGCACCATATAGCACCATTTATCATCAATTTATCTTTTCTAAATAGCTCATTTCATTCGAATTAGTGTGGTGCTGAGGTGTCGCCCATTGAGCGGATGTGCTTGGGTCCTAACTTGGGATCCTGAGGTGGTTTGTCATGTGGTGGGTGCAGTAACACGTTGCATCAGTGCTGCTCACAACCTCGCTCTCTTTCTTCCTTTTTACCATCTATTATACATTGCCTTTCACATAAATCTTGTGATGGACGGCTGACCGAAACCCCCAGGACGCTAGATGGTGACTTCCCTGCAGCCTAGCGGTGCCCCAGATTCCCGCAGGGCTCTATGGGAGATGGAATTCGGCTTCACAGCCCTGCTGGGTACCGTGGGTGCCGCTGCAGGGAGGCACGGGGACTTCTGTTTCCCTTATAGCCCAGAAGTACTCCCAAGTCATGGGGATGGAAGGGCAGAAGTACTTCTGGGCTGAAGAAAATACAAGTCCCCATCTGGTGAATCACATGGACGGAAGGACAGAAGCACTTCCGGGTCAAGTACTATATAAAGGACAAGTGGAGACTCAGCAAGAGAGCCGGAGTTGGGAGGGAGTGTAACGGAGCTGCTGGGAGGAGAGAATTGTTATAATTATTGTATTGTTATTATAGTTATTGCCTGTTTGTTGTGGTGGAGGTGCTTTGGGGCACTATTGAGAAGAAAATAAAAAATATTCTCAGCACTTTTAACCTCGGTTATCTGTTGGGGAAAAGGTGAGCAATAGTGCCACCTAGCGTCCACGATCACAATCAATATATTTATCTCTGCTTTATATACTGACATTTATTATTTATTTATCTTTTGTAAATAGCTCCTTTCCTATCTATTATATTGTGTCTTTCATATCTGTATCTAATATAAAGTAATTATTTATTAATCTATATCTCTATCTCTGCATTATATAGGGTGTCACACACGTGCACATGGGAGGGAGCTAAAGGGCTTGAGTAAGGACAATTCTAAATCATACCGGGATGTGGCAGAGTGCACTGACTCTTTGTCTCCCTTACCTGCAGACCATTCACCGGAGATCTCACCTGGCCCTCTCGATGTCACTTCTGGGTCCGAGCCTATGGAGGAAGACCTTGCCGGCTCTGGCCCCTTTGATGTCACGTCCGGGCTTGAGCCTATGGCCGAAGACCCTTGTGAGCCCGACCCCTTTGACCTCACTTCCTGTCTCTCCCTTTAAAAGCCTCCACCTTCCCCCTAATCCCTCAGTTCTGCTTTGGACTCAGTTTTGTGCACATCAGTGATGTATTCATTTTTCGACTTTGCAACCAGGATACCAAATATACGGGTGGCTGTCCCAAACCTTACTATGACTCTGTGTGGCGTTTGTGACAAGGGGCATTTATTATTTATTTTTCTAAATAACTTCTTTACTATTGTATAGTGTCTTTCATATATATATATATATACGTATATCTATATCATAAATTGCATTTCATCTAAATTTCTCTCTCTCTCTCTCTCTAAATATAGATATATGCACTGTGTATATATATACTGTATATATCCATTTATGATCTATTTACCTTTTTTATCATATAGTGCCTTTCTATCTATCTATCTTTTATATAGTGCCTTTCTATCTACCTATCTATCTATCATTTATATAGTGCCTTTCTATCTATCTATCTATCTATCTATCTATCTATCTATCTATCTATCTATCTATCTATCATTTATATAGTGCCTTTCTATCTACCTATCTATCTTTTATATAGTGCCTTTCTATCTATCTATCTATCTATCTATCTATCTTTTATATAGTGCCTTTCTATCTATCTATTTATCTATCTTTTATATAGTGCCTTTCTATCTATCTATCTATCTATCTATCTTTTATATAGTGCCTTTCTATTTATCTATCTATCTGTCTTTTATATAGTGCCTTTCAATCTATTTATCTATCTTTTATATATTGCCTTTCTATCTATCTATCTATCTGCATAACATAGTGACATTTATTATTTATTTATCTTTGACAATCAGCGGGGGGTATCAATAGATGGGAATTCATCAAGCTCTATGGCACATCTCCCCTCTGTGGTGGTATATGCAAACTCTGGACTGTGAGCTCCAGGCATTGATGTGGTTCTTGTAATAATGCAGGTGTTCTAATATCAGAGACATTTTTGGGGTAACACAGGTGTGGGACTTTGAGTGCCACCTATAGGTGGGACTGCTGGTCACTTGACAATGAGCAATGAGTATCTTATAAATCCATAAAGCCACACGTAGCGCGTCAATGGGTCACCCTCTGAGTTCCTCCCAGGTATGTAATTTCACTGCAGGCCGAGAGAGGGCACTGTCGCTAACTATATCATTCTCCTTTGCCTCTATAATGGCAACAAACCATCCAGCAAGGGCAACTGATTCTGGCCATTCCTGCCCCAGGACCATAGAAGCTCAGGTATCCAAAAGGAGGCATCACTTATTGACGGGAAACTTGAAGAGATGGAGCTCCTTCAAACTCCCAACTAAAGTGATCCAAGATGCCTTTAGAGACAGAGGGACTGCAGTTTACAATGCCAGTGGGCGACTCTTTTGTTATTGTGCCACAGTGTAAATTTATTTTGTCAAACAGGGATGGCCCGGTTGGATCCCCAGCATTTATTTTGTCTTTCAATTCATCATTCCCTGAGACGACTGCACTGGATATTTACAGTTGTGCTTGAAAGTTTGTGAACCCTTTAGAATTTTCTAGATTTCTGCATAAATTTGACCTAAAACATCAAAACTCAAGTCCTAAAAGTAGATAAAGAGAACCCAGTTAAACAAATGAGACAAAAATATTATACTTGGTCATTTATTTATTAAGGAAAATGATCGAATATTACATATTTGTGAGTGGCAAAAGTATGTGAACCTTTGCTTTCAGTATCTGCTGTGACCCCCCAATAACTGCAACTAAACGTTTCCGGTAACTTCTGATCATTCCTGCACACCGGCTTGGAGGAATTTTCACCCATTCCTCCGTACAGAACAGCTTCAGCTCTGGGATGTTGGTGGGTTTCCTCACATGAACTGCTCGCTTCAGGTCCTTCCATAACATTTCGATTGGATTAAGGTCAGGACTTTGACTTGGCCATTCCAGAACATTCACTTTATTCTTCTTTAACCATTCTTTGGTAGAACGACTTGTGTGCTTAGGGTCGTTGTCTTGCTGCATGATCCACCTTCTCTTGAGATTCAGTTCATGGACAGA
This sequence comes from Polypterus bichir lapradei, assembly GCA_026402145.1. Classification (NCBI taxonomy): domain Eukaryota; kingdom Metazoa; phylum Chordata; class Cladistia; order Polypteriformes; family Polypteridae; genus Polypterus; species Polypterus bichir. The sequence continues at coordinate 8,742,761 of JANRMT010062845.1, read as the reverse complement.
TGTCCTGACATTTTCCTTTACAATTCCCTGATATAATTCAGAATTCATTGTTCCTTCCATCAATGAAGGCAAGCCGTCCCGGCCCAGATGCAGCAAAACAGGCCCAAACCATGATACTACCAGCACCATGTTTCACAGATGGGATAAGGTTCTTATGCTGGAATGCAGTGTTTTCCTTTCTCCAAACATAACGCTTTTCATTTAAACCAAAAAGTTCTATTTGGTCTGATCTGTCCAGAAAACATTCTTCCAATAGCCTTCTGGTTTGTCCACGTGATCTTTAGCAAACTGCAGATGAGCAGCATTTTTTTTTTGTAGAGCAGTGGCTTTCTCCTTGCAACCCTGCCATGCACACCATTGTTGTTCAGTGTTCTCCTGATGGTGGACTCATGAACATGAACATTAGCCAATGTGAGAGAGGCCTTCAGTTGCTTAGAAGTTACTCTGGGGTCCTTTGTGACCTCGTCGACTATTACACGCCTTGCTCTTGGAGTAACCTTTGTTGGTCAACCACTCCTGGGGAGGGTAACAATGGTCTTGAATTTCCTCCATTTGTACACAATCTGTCTGACTGTGGATTGGTGGAGTCCAAACTCTTTAGAGATGGTTTGGTAACCTTTTCCAGCCCGATGAGCATCAACAACTCTTTTTGTGAGGTCCTCAGAAATCTCCTTTGTTCGTGCCATGATACACTTCCACAAACATGTGTTGTGAAGAGCAGACTTTGATAGATCCTGTTCTTTAAATAACACAGGGTGCCCACTCACACCTGATTGTCATCCCATTGCTTGAAAACACCGGACTCGAATTTCACCTTCAAACTAACTGATCATCCATGAGATTCACATACTTTTGCCACTCACAAATATGTAATATTCAATCATTGTCCTCAATAAATAAATGACCAAGTATAATATTTTTGTCTCATTTGTTTAACTGGTTTCTCTTTACCTACTTTTAGGACTTGAGTGAAAATCTGATGATGTTTAAGGTCAAATTTATGCAGAAATCTAGAAAATTCTAAAGGGTTCACAAACTTTCAAGCACAAATGTATTATGTGTGTGGCCTCAGACAACGCTTGGGCTGAAGTCTTGAAATCATAAAAGGACGTTGAAAATCGATGCTTTGGAATATCATGATCATGGATTGTGTCAAAGCCAGATTACGTCTATCCCCCCCATCTCCACCAAAGCCCCGGGTGACTTAGCTCCTTAGGAGATAATTGATCCTAATTTTAACAATTCATTGCAGTAGCAAGGCTCCCCGTTAGTCATTTCGGTCTGAGAATACTAGATTGCTTCATCATGGGTAGCTGGGTGGTTAAACTGAACTGTGTGAAGAAACACTGTGGGGGTGACCAACCAGTAAGAATATGCCTTAATAGAGGCTCACTGGGACTATGATTGCCTTTTTTATCCTTCACCAAGTCAGAATTGTTCATTCTTTTTAGCAAATAAAGGGGTCTGTTTGCCTATAATTTATTTATTGAGTTTCTGTAAAGAGCAGGGACAAATAAAGTGCTGTTTTTCTGTCCGTAAGCCCAACTGTAGACACAACAACAAGCAGATCTGAGTGAGCTTACAGGATACGGTGCTGCAGGAGATGTTAAGAAGAAGACAGGGTGACTGTCCACATTCAGTGAAGTGCCTGGCACGAAACCTCCAAGGACTGGCATGCCACGACCCCCAAGATGCCTGTTTTCTTTGAATATGAAGACCCCCCCCCCCACCAGGGAGGGATGAGTGTCCATCTCTAAAGGGGCTTCTAGCCTGGTATGACATGCATTGCCATTCACCCAAAAGAGTCTGCCTGCCTCCTTCTCAGACGGCCCCCTCGACACACTTCAGTGTGACAAGGACACAGTTGACAAAAGAGGAGAGTGGCACACCTTCTGGGAAAGGAATTCTTCTTCCTTTTTCTTTCTTTCTTTCTTTTATTCACACTAAAGCTTGGAGCCCAGGGACTTCGTAACATTTTCCTACAGCAGACCTTTCATTGAGAGTTCATGAAAAGGCGTGCTGTTCCATCAGGTGGCTTTGCTGGAAACCGGTGTCATGTCGGGTCACATCATCGTCTGATGAAGGGATTGTTAAACGATGTAAACTCGAAAAGGGCGGCTCGATGGGGAGACTTCAGAGTGAGTTAGGAGGCATTTGTTTCTGATGTTAACAGTACGTAGAAGTAGAATGGTACTCAGTGGATTCAGGAAATTGTCAGATCCATTCACTTTACACACAATTTGTTTTGTTGCAGCCTTTGTGCTAAAGTCATTTAAATTCATTTTGTCCGATGTTCCCAGCTCTCCTAAAGTATGTGGTACTATCCTGTGACGAGAGGGGGTGCTGTTGCTGTCAGCGTTGTCTCCATTTCCCTCTCAGCACAGAGGACCCGCCCCTTGAGGGCAACAGAGCCAGAGAAGTCCCGCCCCCTGCAGTCCAACCGTCCTGTCTTATTTGGACCTAAGAGCCCAACTGTCAGGAATGACACCAGACTTGTAGTTCTCTAGAAGACGCCACTAGAAGGCGATAAGAGGCTAGTACCGGTGCTGCTTGTCTGTGCCATCATGCTCCTCTTCTCTTTGTCTGTTTTGTTTGAAATTAAAAGAGGTTTGCCCAGCTGGCACCCCAATTATTCTAGGACTTGTTCTGGCCTTCTTACTCTGCTGCTCAAAACACCGACATCTCTCATCAAACAATACTCAATACTCCACAATGTCAAAGTGAAAAGAGGATTTTAGACATTTTTGCTAATTTTTAAAGATAAAAACTGAAACATGACATTACCACAAGTATTCAGACCAATTTCCTCAGTTACATTATGAACTTGCTGCTTTGTTTCTGGGTCATACTGGAATCATTGAGTTTTGTCATCATAATAACAAGTCAAGTGGCTTTAGTGTCATATCATCCATACACCATATTGCATCATACAGTTGCATGAAATCACGTTCACAGGAGTGCATTGCAACATATAATACAATACAATACAATTTATTTTTGTAGAGCCCAAAATCACACAAGAAGTGGCGCAATGGGCTTTAACAGTCCCTGCCTCTTGACAGCCCCCCCCCAGCCTTGACTCTCTGAGAAGACAAGAGAAAAACTCCCAAAAAAACCCTTGTAGGGAAAAAAAGGAAGAAACCTCGGGAAAGGCTGTTCAAAGAGAGACCCCTTTCCAGGTAGGCTGGGCGTGCAGTGGGTGTCAAAAAGAAGAAGGGGGTCGATACAGTACACAGAACAGAACAAATCCTCAATACAGTTTACAAATAAATAATTTAGAAGTATGTAGCAGAATTTAACAGTAGATGACATCACATAATATGATTTGGATTTGTTCAGAGTCCTGGAGACCTCAGCCATCAAGCTGCCTCCACCATTTGGCCATTCTATGGCTGAAACAGTGCTGGGCCAGCCAATCTGATGAAAGGACCCCTCTTTCCCACAATTCCTGCGATCCTCCATCAGGGATGACTTTACCTTAGGCAGGCAAAACAACTTGGCAGGCGGGCAGTGGCACCAAGTGCCACATTTGAGTACCAAGAAGAGAGAACATATAAATGAACAGAGGGCAAGTGTAAGACAGATAATGAACTATACATATATCTACATCTCTATCTATATAGAATTATATTGTGACAGATTAGGGTTTCCTCGCACCCCTGTACCCTCAGACCACACGTCGGACACCAGATAAAAGTCCAATAATAGGATTTATTATAATAATAAAGTGCACAAAGCACGCTCCTCTCCACAATACTCAATAAACAAATACACTATAATCAATAAACCAATCCTCCACTCCCAGACGCTTAGCCACCCTGCCTCCCAACTCAGCTCGTCCGTCTGGGATTTCCCACAGTCCTTTATACTCCTCGACCCGAAAGCGTTTCACCCTCTCTGTCCATGTGACCTGGAACACTTCCGGGTCAGATAAAAAATCCTTTTTTCTTCACCCAGGAAGCACATCGTTCTCTTTGTCCATGTGACTATGACGTACTTCCTGGGCGTAAGGCAAATAGTCTTTGGGCCTCCCTGCAGCGACTCCTGGCGGCCCCCATGGTATCCAGCAGGGCTGTGAATAAAGACTCCAATGTCCATGATGCCCTGCTGGTCTTCGGGGCACCTCCATACTGCAGGGAGGGCTCCACCTGGCGGCGTGGGGGTATTGGCCGGGATGAACAGCCGGCCATACATCACAATATATATACTGTATAGTTATGCAGATCCAGATCGTCTGGATGACTTTGATTTATGTGGGGACGATTCGAGTTCGGCGTGAAGACGATTCTTCATGTCGTCAGTTCGCACACTTCTCGATAGTCCGGGATTTTTAGGGTGATTTTCTATGTAATAAACTTAATAAGTTATAGCGTAATGAAAACTGCATAATTAGATCTGGACCACCCTATATATATATATATATGTATATACATAAATATAAAAATCCAGCGTCAGTCCGTTTCTGTCTGTCTGTCCGCTTTTCATGAGAGAACTACTTACCGGATTTAGATCGGGTTTTTTCTATAATTGGCTTGAACATTCCGGTTGATTTTGCGACTTCTCTCACCGTGCTAAGTATCATAGTCCACTTGCGGTACCGATTTATTTGCGCGAATCCGAGAGAGAGAGAGCTGCAGGCTGAGGACCCTCCTCACTCACTTGACCAGCCTGCATTCAAGTCGCTCTACCTCTCACCACATGTTGGAGCGCACCTTGCTTCCGCTTGGCTAGCAATACCTGTTTGTTCAGCAGACATCATCATCTAGAGATTGTTCACGAGTAACGTTTGACGTTTTTGAGATTAGAGAGATCAGAGCTCCGTGTGTTTTAGAGGGTAGCTGCTGATTGCCAGAGATATCACGGCCATGTGCTTTTCTCCCCACGCGGGGGATGCTCTCCCGTCAGAGCAGGACACGATCAGATACAGTGATGACGTTTGACGTACCTACCTTCTGCTTGGCCAGACTTACATTTTTATTTAAATTTTTGTATTGATTTTTAAAGTTTGTCCTGTTTCACTATTACGTCGGTGGAGCTGCACGGGACAGCTAGTCTTATATATAAACGTCTACGTGTGGAAGTGTGTGTGTCTGTCTGGCCCAGAAGTGTAAGGCGGCCCGGAAGTGCGAGGCTACAGCATGAAGCTCAAAGAAAGCGACTCTGTGCCAAAGTGAAACCTCCAAGCAGAGAGAAACTCGCTTAGCCACTGATAGGCAACAGAGGTGAGCATATCGGCAAAACGAAACTGCTGAGGAAAGAGAACCTCGCTTAGCCGCTAATGCACAAGCGATGCGATTGATTGATTGATTGAAGTGCCGGAATCCATGGTTTGTAGGAATCTGGGCTTTTTACAGCACGGGCTTACACAGCTAGTTATACAATAAATACATAAATAAATAATAGATAAGTGAACAGATAGTAATAATTTGAAATAGATACTAGTAAATAACCATCCATCCATCCATTATCCAACCCGCTATATCCTAACTACAGGGTCACGGGGGGCCTGCTGGAGCCAATCCCAGCCAACACAGGGCGCAAGGCAGGAAACAAACCCCGGGCAGGGCGCCAGCCCACCGAAGAGTAAATAACCAACAACTAATAATAAAAAGACAAATGTAACAAAGTGTAGTATGGCATACCGAGGGTGACAGCATGGCTGTACCAGCCCAGGAGCACTGCCACCTAGTGGGATGGGGGGACTGTACAATCTATGATATTCCCCCCACCCCAAATCCAACCATCGCATAGCTACGTCCAGAAACGGGCACACCGGGAACGCCAGTCCAATGCCATCTCCTAGTACAACATACATCACTAGTAGTGGAGGACTTTGGTAGAACACCAGTCTCATATCTGAACCCAGCAGCTTCCCAGAAGGCAGCACTTCAGCGGTATGCCACCATACTGCTTACCTGGGACAAACCTCAAACACCTAATATCAGTGACAAACACCAACATTTGGGGAAAGAAAAAAAATAAAAAAGAGCCGGGATGTGCATTATGTGCGTCAATCGAGGTAGAAAAACTGGCTGAGTGGCGTTCTGTCAGATTTAATTGTGTTCTCAGACACTGCAAAGAAGGCAGTGTTTCCATCCTCAGGCTGTTTTAACCCGGATTCATTTTCTCCTTGATTTCCTAGCAGGCAGCATTTTTTGTAATTGTCTACCATTGAAGACTGTTTTACATCTTACAAATTCTGCTGCAGCACAGTCTGTCATCATACTGAACATCAAGTTATAGCCATCTGTCCATCTTACCCAACTCTTATCCAGGGTGGAGTCATGGGGCAGCTAGAAATGACATTTAAAAGATTTCAACACAAGGCCGCATCATAACAAAATGTGAAAAACATGAAGGGTCTGAATACTTTCTGAATGCGCTGTATAAGTGGGCTCTCTCAAGTGAATCGAATCTTCTAGTCATGGAGGTCCACAGCCTAACACAACAGCTTTTGGTTTGCAAGGCAGCAGTCATCCCCTGATGCCAATCTTGAGAAATTCGGACCAGGATGCTGGAGGGGGAGCCTTCATATTTTTTTTATCGTCAATCCTCCAGGTCTCAGCGTTTGCACCGCTTGTATGATCTAAATATAGATTTTCAAAAAAAAAAAAAAAAAAAATGCACGTGCCAGCAGGAGAAACTTGAAGTTTAACCGGTTCAGATGCCCGTTGTGGTCTCTCTAGTAGTGCCAAGCTCTAAGCTCAGTGTGAATATTCCAGAAATAGCCAATTCTTACATTTTTAAAGTCTGTTTAAGATGTGACCCAACTCCCTGGGCTCTGCTCTCCTCCTCACTTTGACCTCCACTGTGCATGTCGGACCCCCTGCAGATTTATAGCAGTGGCCTTTACTTCTCAGCCATTTAAATCTATCGACTCTGTGATATGGTAATCTTACGCCACTGCAGTGAAGCCCTGGCTGCTGATGCTGCAGGTTAATAACACGGACTAGCGGGTGATATTTAAAGCACGCGGTACGCGGGTGTGAACAGTGGCAGCAATTCAACAAAAGGATTTACGGAAATCTCCACATATTGGATGATTCCCAGCTGTTCTGAGGAATGAGGAAGATCCCGTAAGGACTTGGGAGATGATTCCACTTTCAGCTTTATTAGTTCCCTACTCTGCCGGCTTTTAGGATATTGCTGTCTTTGCCATCCTTCTCAGCTCAGTCCTCACGGGCACACAGCTCAAAGAGTCCAGGACACAACTCATAATGGCACACGTTTGACTGAAGCGCAGTTTCCTGCCAGTTTCTTACTTACTTATCCTGGCACATGGCACTGAACAACTCTGGCAATGTTGAGTAGTTTCGCAATTTATGGTGAGGCCTTTAGACAACTAGGGCTGAATGGCCACTTCTTGTCACAGTTTTCTGAATGTACTAAATACCGACCTCCATTGACAGGTCTAATTCTGTGACCAATAAAACCAGGTGGCTGCACTGTGATGCCCCGGTGCCCGCAGTCATGGGCTTCTTCTTCTGCAGGAACTTTTTCCTTAAGGCAGCGTTTCTCAACCGTTAAGTATTGGCGACCCGAGTTTTCATAACAGTTTTAATCGCGCCCCCCCTAACGTTTTTTTGAAAGAAGCCCACTAATACCAATTTGTTCTTTTTTAATTAATGATATATCATAGATGCCTATTTTATTATACCTACTTAACTTTTATCGACATTTATCTAATTCTATATTTATTTTGCTAGTATCCATCCATCCATCCATCCATTATCCAACCCGCTGAATCCGAACAGGGTCACGGGGGTCTGCTGGAGCCAATCCCAGCCAACACAGGGCACAAGTCAGGAACCAATCCTGGGCAGGGTGCCAACCCACCGCAGGACACACACAAACACACCCACACACCAAGCACACACTAGGGCCAATTTAGAATCGCCAATCCACCTAACCTGCATGTCTTTGGACTGTGGGAGGAAACCGGAGCGCCCGGAGGAAACCCACGCAGACACGGGGAGAACATGCAAACTCCACGCAGGGAGGACCCGGGAAGCGAACCCAGGTCTCCTAACTGCGAGGCATTTTCTAGTATCAGAATGTAGTTTAAGTTAATTTGTTTTGCTTTCAATAGATGTATTTTTTATATTTTCGATTCTTGTTTTTTTTTTCACATCTTCGCGTCCCCTTTTTGTTACTCTGCACCCCCCTAAGGGGGGTCCGCCCCACAGTTTGAGAACCACTGCCTTAAGGGGAGATATGTTATTACTACTGTGTGTACCTAAGAAATCGGATTATATTTTTTACCCTTTTTTTTAATAAAACCTCAGGTGCGAAACAGGGCCTTGCATGCACTCTTTAAATTTAGAAGGCACAGAAGAATTTCCAATTACATTCTAACTGAACACTTTCTACTGCAAATGGCAAAAAATGTTCTGCTTCACTCATTTATCAGTCACGGGGACAAAACAGCTGCAGCTGCTCATAAAGGCGGGTCTCGGTGGAAAAGTAAAAAGCCTGCCGCCGAGTGCTGCCCCCGCTGAACGCGGACCTTCAATAAGCCAGATAAAATGTCATTTGCCTGCCATACTAAAGGGACAGAAGACTCCTAATTAGTTTTGTAGCCTTTATCACTGGGATGATTATCATTCAAATAAGCTATAACTTCAAGAATATTAACTTGACTTGGCCCCCCTAATGGACTGGCCTTGTACCCTCTGGCACCAGTGTTGTCACCAGTCTCTCATGAACCACCCCTGAATTGGATAAAGCGGGTCTGAGAATCTTTTGTTATTTTATGTTCTGTTTATTTGATGTGCATATTAGTCTTTTACATTTTGATGTTCGATTCATATTAATCGTCATGAGGATGGTAAAGGAGTCTTCTTCTTCTTCTTCTTTTGGCTGCTCCCATCTTCTTCCATATCTTTCTGTCCTCATCATCTTGTTCTGGCACACCCATCACCTGCATGTCCTCTGTCACCACATCCATAAACCTTCTCTTAGGCCTTCCTCTTCTCTTCTTCCCTGGCAGCTCTATTCTTAGCATCCTTCTCCCAATATACCCCTCATCTCTCCTCTGCACATGTCCAAACCAATGCAATCTCACCTCTCTGATTGTCTCCCAACCGTCCAACCTGAGCTGACCCTCTAATGTCCTCATTTCTAATCCTATCCATCCTCGTCACACGCAATGCAAATCTTAACATCTTTAACTCTGCTACCTCCAGCTCTGTCCTGCTTTCTGGTCAGTGCCACCGTCTCTAACCCATATAACATAGCTGGTCTCCCTACCATCCTGTAGACCTTCCCTTTCACTGTTGCTGATACCCGTCTGTCACAAATTACTCCTGACACTCTTCTTCACCCATTCCACCCTGCCAGCGCTCTCTTCTTCACCTCTCTTCCACAATCCCCATTACTCTGTACTGTTAATTCCAAGTATTTAAACTCATCCATCTTCACCAACTCTACTCCCTGATCCTCACCATTCCACTGACCTCCCTCTCATTCACACACATGTATTCTGTCTTGTTCCTACTGACCTTCATTCCTCTCCTCTCCAGAGCATATCTCCACCTCTCCAGGGTCTCCTCAACCTGCTCCCTACTATCGCTACAGATCACAATGTCATCAGCAAACATCACAGTCCATGGGGACTCCTGTCTAATCTCGTCTGTCAGCCTGTCCATCACCATTGCAAATAAGAAAGGGCTCAGAGTCGATCCCTGATGTAATCCCACCTCCGTCACTCCTACTGCAGACCTCACCATGGTCACACTTCCCTCATACATATCCTGTACAACTCTTATGTACTTCTCTGCCACTCCCGCCTTCCTCATACAATACCACAGCTCCTCTCGAGGCACCCTGTCATATGCTTTCTCCAGGTCCACAAAGATGCAATGCAACTCCTTCTGGCCTTCTCTATACTTCTCCATCAACATCCTCAGAGCAAACATTGCATCTGTGGTGCTCTTTCTTGGCATGAAACCATACTGCTGCTCACTAATCATCACCTCACTTCTTAACTGAACTTCCACTACTCTTTCCCATAACTTCATGCTATGGCTCATCAATTTTATCACCCTGTAGTTACTGCAGTCCTGCACATCCCCCTTATTCTTAAATATCAGCACCAGTACACTTCTTCTCCACTCCTCAGGCATCCTCTCACTTTCCAAGATTCCATTAAACAATCTGGTTAAAAACTCCACTGCCATCTCTCCTAAACACCTCCATGCTTCCACAGGTATGTCATCTGGACCAAAGGATGGTGAAGGAGTATTATGGCAAAAATATGCACTTGGAAAAAAAAATTATACTTTAGGAACCAATTGTTGTAGTTACTACAGGTCAGAATTAGCACCTATTAATTCTTAGGAAAAAGCGGTTAAAAAAGCCGAAATTGACTAGCCAGCTAGCCTGGGGGAATACAGATGGCTGAGATGGAATGGGGATGAAATGGGACTGGAGTCTTGCTGAAAGAGGACTGGGGTGAAGCAGGGAGTCACCTTACACTATCATATCCCACTGAAGGTACAGCAGGTACATCCAGGAAGCTGGGCTAACATAAGGACAGGTGTATGTGATACTTCGTGTCTAAACGGTGGATGCAGTTTTTAATCAGGCCGGTGCTGCTGCTCAGATTTGTGAGTGAAAGAAGGATGAGCTGACACGGAGCGGTTCATGAGGGAATGGTACTAATTAATTATCTACCTGCAAGTGAGAGATCAGAGCAGCCATCTCTCAAATTAGCAGCTCCGGGCAGCAATTAGCGCAGCACCTACACTAAGGGTATAGCAACTCTGAGTAAAGGGAGAAGGGTGAGAAAAAAAAGAAAGAAATTGGAAGAGGATCTGAGAGAACCAGAGCGTGCTCGCAAGTGTGGACCAGGCGGGTAAAAGTCTCCAAGAGGGAGCATGAAAGTTCTGGGGAGATGGGTCAAACCTGATGAGCAGAAGTATAGAACAGGGGACATCGAGGACTTCAGTGGACTCATTGTGTGTACCAACGGAGGAGGCAGGGAGAGAAAGCTGAGCTCTAGCGAACTCTCAGCGGGCACCAATGGAGGTGGAAGAGAGACAGAGAGAGAGAGAGACGGGGCGTTAGTGAATGCTTGGCAGGTACCAAAGGAGATGAGGCGAGAGAGAGTTGGGCTCTAGTTAAGTCTCGGCGGGCACCAATGGAGGTGGGAGAGAGAGAGAGAGCTGGGCTCTAGTGAACTCTTGGCGGGTAACAAAGGAGATGATGTGAGAGAGAGAGAGAGAGAGAGAGATGGGTTCTAGTGAACTTTGATGGGTACCCACAGAAGTTGAAGAGAGACAGAGAGCTGGGCTCTAGTGAACTCTCAGTGGGCACCAATGGAGGTGGGAGAGAGAGAGAGAGAGAGAGAGAGAGAGACGGGGTTCCAGTGAATGCTTGGCAGGTACCAAAGGAGATCAGGTGAGAG
>JANRMT010062845.1:8713676-8724848 GCA_026402145.1 Polypterus bichir lapradei | reverse complement strand
TTGAGTGAAAATCTGATGATGTTTTAGGTCAAATTTATGCAGAAATATTGAAAATTCTAAAGGGTTCACAAACTTTCAAGCACAACTGCATATAAAGAGAGTAAACCAGAAGCCCTTAAGCCTCGATCACAGTGACGTGCCGTTCTGATTATTGCTTATAGTTGCCACACACTGCAGGCTCCTCCTCCTGCATCCTTGTACTGGATTAAGCCGGTTTCCGGATGTCGTTTTATATTAAATATTCTGTACCTCCTGTACATTCACAATTTTTTTTTCTCTCTCTCTCTCTCTCATCTGCCTGCCCTTGAACCCAGAGCACGTCTCTTTCCTGATTTATCTTTGTGAGTCTTTCACAGTCTGGTCATGAACAAGCACTTTGAGTCTCTAAATAGCTGGGCTGCGTCACCAGCACTATTTATATGTTATATTTGAACATTTCAGCTAATATTTCAGAGCAGTTTAAGGAAATTTAACAAGACAGCTTGTTAGACTTGGGCCAAAGAAGTAGACCGAGTCCCATTAGTTAAACATTAATTGATTCAAAGATGTCTGGCATGCGGTATGAAGATGGAAGGAGCCGAGGCACAAAAGGGCAGCGGATGCCATGGCACCGGCTCTCTCAGTCATCTCAATATACTCAAATATGAATTATTGTCTTGTTTTTATCATGAAACACCAAGTGATCATGGGAGATCATGCTGCTCATGAACTCTGTTGACATCAACTGAACCTTAAAAACATTTGTTATGGAGAGCATGCGAAGTCGGATAATTGAGAAGTGTTACCTGCAATTTAAGTCCCCAAGCAGTGAATGTTCTGTCAGAGAGAACGTGTCAGGCTGCACAAGGATTTGGTTCTGATGTTTCACATAATCCTGAATTTGTTGCTGTCACACATGTGTGTTTCTGTGGATCACACACACCTGACTGACTCACATCTTGGGACGAGAGGGGGCGCTGTCACTGACGGTATACACCCATCCATTATCCAACTCGCTACATACTACTAACTAACTACTGCTGGAGCCAATCCCAGCCAACGCAGGGTGCAAGGCAGGAAATAAACCCCCAGGCAGGGCGCCAGCCCACCGCAGGATACACACACACTAGGGACAATTTAGGATCGCCAGTGCACCTAACCTGCATGTCTTTGGACTGTGGGAGGAAACCCATGCAGACACGGGGAGAACATGCAAACTCCACGCAGAGTCCTAACTGCGAGGCGGCAGCACTACCCACTGCGCCACCGTGCCACCCACTGACGGTGTCGACTCTTTATATTCTAGCACCCAGTAGAAGAATGCAAAATGGCTTTATTGTCATGCCATCCATACATCAAATTGCAGCATACAGTGGCACGAAATCACATTCCCCAGTGCACCGTGGAGCAACACATAAACACAGGACAAGTGCAAGACCAGTAACAAACTATACTATACAATAAATAATAGGTAATTGAATAGATAGCAGCAAATAAACAAGTAAATAATAACAACTAATAATAAAAAAAAAACAAGAGTAGTAACAAGCATAACAATAAATAAGCTCCTAGGAGCAGATCTGAGGGCGGGGGGGGGCAGCAAGGAGTTCAGCATCCAGACCGCCAAGCAGTACAAGCTGTCACAGCACCGGGCAGAACAGGTTTGGGTGCTATGGTACCTTCTGCCAGATGGAAGAGGGACAAAGAGACCGTGGGAGGGGTGGGAGCGGGTCCTCCAAAATGACGTGGGCTTTGCGGATACAACGCTTTATAAGGTTGTCTTTAATGGAGGGCAGAGGTGTCCCAACGATCTTTTCTGCTGTCTGCACTATACAATAAACTTATTTTTTTGCACTGAGTGCAGACGCTGAGCACCGTGAACACTTCTCAATTAAAATACAAGTACAGATTATACTAATTACTAAATGCAGAGCTGGCACACAGCGAAAGTTGGATTTGTTAAAACACAAAGAACAAGAGTAGAAACTGATTAGACATCAATGGAAGCCAATGACATCTGTCCATTACTTAATTGATGAACTACGGCCATTTGACAACGGTGAAGATTAAAACTATAAAAGTGAAAGTCAATAATAAAAAGTTGCAGTCCTGGAGACCTCGGCCGCCTACCTGCCCATTCTGATGAGACAAGATGAATTTTCCATAAGCAGGAGAGCAGCCTGGCAGTAGAGCAGCGGCACCAAGTTACACATCCAGATACTGAGAAGAGAAACAGAATAGAGGAGGATTGGGAACGGTTTATAAATATTGTATGATGTATATTTCCATACAAATGACTAACAAACAGAAATGCAGGGTGCACAGCTAATCAGCAGCTCTAGTCAGGGTATGCTACATAAAAGTGGTGAGTCTTCAGCCAGGATTTAAAAGCTGAGACCGAAGAGGCATCTCTTATAACAGCAGGCACTATCTGTTGTAGGGCCTTACAGTCAGAGACTCTGCAGTTTCCAAACCAGACAGAGATGCAGCGGATCAGAACGCTCTCGATGTAGAATGCCTTCCTCAGCCACAGAAGGAAGTGGAGGCACTGCTGTGGCTTCTTGGCTATGAAGGTGGTGTTAATTGACCAAGTAAGGTCAGATGTCAAGTGCACACCAAGAATTTGGTATTCTTGACCAATTCCATCACAGAGCCCCTTGATGTGCAGTCGGGTGTGGACAGCACGGTCCTTCCCGAAGAAAACAATCATCTCTTTCGTCTTGTCCACATTATGAGACAGATTACTGCACTTGCAGCAGTCCACCAGTCGTTGTAATTCCATTCTGTAAGGTGGTGAGACCCACCACCATTGTGTCATCTGCAAAATTAATGATGGTGTTAGAGCCGTACAATCTTGATACAGCTAAGCAGACTTTACAGAGACAACAACTAGACTTGTGCTGCAGCTGTTAGGTGCAGTTTGCCTACAATATAGATGGATGGATGTCCTGGGGCCTCATGTATAAACAGTGCATACGCACAAAAATGTTACATGCGTATGTTTCCATGTTCAAATCACGATGTATAAAACCTAAACTTGGCGTAAAGCCACACACATTTCCACGGTACCTCATACCTTGTCGTACGCAAGTTCTCCGCTCGGTTTTGCAGACTGGCCACCACCCAGCGTCAAAGCAGTGCTACTGTTCCTGTGATGTTTCTTTTTTAGATTTACATCCCTGACACAGTTTTATAAATACACTGAAATTAACCACATATTGTTTATTAGTGTAATGCATCTGATTGTAATTAACCTGTAACAATATAATGGTCCGCGGAATGGCCAAAGTATTCCAAATACCATAACTGCTTTAGTGTTGTTACTCTCACTGCACCTTCTTCTTCTTCTTTCAGCTTCTCCCATTAGGAGTTGCCACAGCGGATCATCTTTTTCCATATTACTCTCACTGCACTACTCGGAGTATTTACCGTATTTACGAGTGTACCACGCGCACATTTTTCCCCGAAAATTAGCATTAGAAAATCAGGTGCGCATCATACACGAGGAAATGTAATTCTGTAATGTTTACTTCTTCTGCTTGGACTCGCTTGCTCACTTGCACAGTCGCACTCCCTCTCTCTCTCTCGCTTGCTTGCACTCTCGCGCACTCTCTCTCTCGTTTGCTCTCTCTCAATTGCTCTCTCTCTCTAAATGCTTCCTATTCAATCACAACGCGCATCGTACATGGGGCAAAACGATTTTCGTGATTTTCTTTGCAAAAATTAGGATGCGGGTCTTACACGAGGGCGCGTGGTACACGAGTAAATACGGTATATCAAAATTAATGATGGTGTTAGAGCCACACAATCTTGAGTCAGCTATGCAGACTTTACAGAGACAATGACTAGACTTGTGCTGCAGCTGTTAGGTGCAGTTTGCCTAAAATATAGATGGATGTATGTCCTGGGGCCTCATGTATAAACAGTGCATACGCACAAAAATGTTACATGTGTATGTTTCCATGTTCAAATCGCGATGTATAAAACCTAAACTTGGCGTAAAGCCACGCACATTTCCACAGAACCTCATACCCTGGCGTACACAAGTTCTCCGCTCGGTTTTGCAGACTGGCCGTGTTCCTGTGTGGTTTCCCTTTCTTTTTTAGATCCACATCCCTGACACAGTTTTATAAATACACTGAAATTAACCGCATAATGTTTATTAGTTTAATGCATCTGATTGTAATTAACCAGTAACAATATAATGGTCCGCGGAATGGCCAAAGTATTCCAAATACCATAACTGCTTTAGTGTTGTTACTCTCACTGCACCTTCTTCTTCTTTCAGCTTCTCCCATTAGGAGTTGCCACAGCGGATCATCTTTTTCCATATTACTTTCACTGCACCACTCGGAGTATTTACCGTATTTATGCGTGTACCACGCGCACATTTTTTCCTGAAAATTAGCATTAGAAAATCAGGTGCACATCATACACGAGGAAATGTAATTCTGTAATGTTTACTTCTTCTGCTTGGGCTCGCTTGCTCGCTCGCTCGCTCTCTCTCTCGCTTGCTCGCGCACTCGCACTCTCTCTCTCTCGCACTCTCTCTCTCTCTCTCTCTCGCTTGCTCGCGCACTCGCACTCTCTCTCTCTCGCGCTCTCTCTCAATTGCTCTCTCTCTCTAAACGCTTCCTATACAATCACAAAGCGCGTCGTACACGGGGCAAAACGATTTTCACGATTTTCTTTGCAAAAATTAGGATGCACGTCTTACACGAGGGCGCGTGGTACACGAGTAAATACGGTATATCAAAATTAATGATGGTGTTAGAGCCACAGAATTTTGAGTCAGCTATGCAGACTGTACAGAGATAACTACCAGACTTGTGCTGGAGCTGTTAGGTGCAGTTTGCCTGCAATATAAATGGATGGATGTCATTTATCTTCAGGAACCTAGAAGATTAAAGCCTATCATGTACCTCCATTATCATTTTCTAAGCCAACTTAATCTTGAGCAGAGCCTTAGAGATTATCCCAGCAAGCTTAGGCATCTCATGCATAAAACAGGGAGAACATTGCCAACTGGCATGTGAACCCTGCTGACCACTGTGCCACCACGCTTCCAAACATATCATGTGAAATGTTTCATTTAGGATGAAGTACCAACAAAGTGATATCCTTGACAGCTTATACATTTTCCTGTTCTTATCTCCAGTCTCATCCATTTCTGATGTGGTCCATAACAAGTTAACAGTCAGTGGGCCAGTATTGATCATAAAAGCACTGCTATTGATAACGGAGGCTCAGTGTCACCACGGCAGGCCAAGTCCTATCGACTCCATTGGCAGGCTCTTTCCATTCTTACCAAGCTTTTTCCCGTAGGGGCCACTGAAGCGGCTAGCTTTAAATGGTGTCACTGGGCTTTATCATTTGAGGCCTTTTCTTCACGTTCCAGAATTCTCTCCTTCCGGCTCAATTAGCCATCCCCCTCCTTCTCGTTCCTCTGCTCAGACTGTCAATTAGATTCAACAGAAAATGAACAAACACGTAATTATTGAATTATAAATTGTCGCATCCGTACTTTTACACTGACAGTCGCCAAAGCTGCATGTTCTGCTTTGTCTTTTCTGGATTAAAATGATCATTAGGAGACACCGTCTGATGTTGTCCAAAATCCCGACATCCAAAGTACAACAAATGCAGAGAAAAATAAAAAGATAAAGGGACACGTGAGGGAGCTGCGATGTTCAGTATAATAGCAATCCGGCAAGTGTTGTCCAAAAATGTACAAATGACACAAAAACCCACCCATCGTCCAAACAGGCCATGTGAAGGCACACCTGTTCAGACTGGGCCTTGGCGTTAATCCGAAATGTAAGGCTGGTAGGTCAGCTGACCAGCTGCTTTCTACGGTACCACTGCTTTAAGAGGGAAGCACACAGGAGCTCGCTTTATTGACTCTGCCCAGCGTCTTTCTTCAGGGCTGAAGCTTCTCGGCAGAGTCAACTCACTCCTTGTTCGTCGCCTGGAGGGAAAAAAAGGGTTTCTATAAATAGCGGCCTTTTCTGGGCAGCATTCGTTTTGATTGTAATAACGCTCCCGTAACAGTTTGGCTGCTTGGAAATTTCATTAAAGTATTAATATGGCCATCTGAAAGTATTGGTTCACTTGAAATAGTGGCTTCATAAGTCCTGATTGCACTCAAGGGGGTCTGAAAGGGCCAAAGGCCTACAGAGAGCGCTGATGGAACGGAAATAACCAAACAAACAATTATCACCGCCATCTATCATAAATGTGACCCCTGAACGAGCTTCATTAGATCGCCCCAATGATGTTGCGGGAGGCGCATTAGTATCAGCTGGTGAAAATTTTCTTGATGGGTATGAGAACGCGTTTAGGCTTTGTGTGTGAGGAGAGTCTTTAATTTCTTTGGCCCCCCGCATTTTTTAAATGTAGAATTGCTGATGATCATTTGGTTATTGCTATCGCATCTGCCGTCTCTCGTCCGTTTGAGTCAATTTTCAAAATGTGCACAACAATTAAACATTCACAAAAGAAATAAGAGAGAAAGTGCTCTTGTATCCTGGGGCACTGAGTTCACTTCACACGTTCTGTTCAGGTATTCCCTGCACTCCTGCCTCATTCCAAAGACGTGCCCAGCAGGATGACTGGTGGCTCTAAGCTGGCCCCGTGTATGAGTCGGCGTCTTAGGTTTTGTCTTTCATGGGATTTTATGTGATTTGTGTTAACATAGAGAGGCAGGGCCACCATGACATCATGTCTGAGAGACCACCCCCCCACCCCACCTTTATGTTTAAGTAGATGAGAGAGAATTCTTTAGAGTTTGGGGATTGTGGTTCTTTGTAATTATTGCTCGGATTTGTTTGCTTTTGTGTTTGGGGTTGCTGATTGTTGGAGAACAGAGCAGACTGGTTTCCTTTGGATTGCCTTTCAGTCAAGTCATTTACATTTATTGTTCTCTTTTTAAAATACTTTTAAATACATCTGTTGGGAGACAAAGTCAGAGAGGCGAGATTGCGTTGGTTTGGACATGTGCAGAGGAGAGATGCTGAGTATATTGGGAGAAGGATGCTAAGGATAGAGCTGCCAGGGAAGAGGAAAAGAGGAAGGCCTAAGAGAAGGTTTATGGATGTGCTGAGAGAGGACATGCAGGTGATGGGTGTGACAGAGTAAGATGACGAGGACAAGAAGATACGGAAGAAGATGATCTGTGTGGCAACCCCTAACAGGAGCAGGCAAAAGAGGAAGAAGAAGATTCAAATAAAGTTTCCGCTTTGGCCTTGTCCTGCCACGTCAGAGTTTTTATGACTCGCTGTGCCTTGAAGGGTATTCTTGTGCATTTTGAACATGTAAAGTACTGTTTAAACTTTAAAAGCTACTTCCCTATTTTGGGCCTGTGCAGGCCAAAGCCTGCCTGCCAAGTTTGGGGTCTGCATGCCTGTTATATAGCTTATTTTTGGGGCAAAACCCAGTGATGGTCCTGGGGCCTCATGTATAAACGATGCATACGCACAAAAATGTTACATGCAAACGTTTCCACGCTCAAATCGTGATGTATAAAACCTAAACTTGGCGTAAAGCCACACACATTTCCATGGTATCTCATACCCTGGCGTACGCAAGTTCTCCGCTCGGTTTTGCAGATTGGTGGCACCGAGCGTCAAAGCAGTGCTACTGTTCCAGTGTGGTTACCTTTTCTTTTTTAGATCCACATCCCTGACGCGGCATTAGAAATACACTGAAACTAACCGCATATTATTAGTTTAATGCATCTGATTGTAATTAACCTGTAACAATATAATGGTCCACAGAATGGTCAAACTATTCTAAATACCATAACTGCTTTAGCGTTGCTACTCTCACTGCACCTTCTTCTTCTTCTTTCAGCTGCTCCCGTTAGGAGTTGCCACAGCGGATCATCTTTTTCCATATTACTCTCACTGCACCACTCAGAGTATTTATATCACTGTATCTGAGTGTGAATCACAGCTCTACAGCAGCTGATTGGAAAGAGAATTATCGGGATACAGCATCAAGCACATGCTGCCTCAGCCATACTGTCTATTTGAACTGCTCTCATACACCAAATGTTTCAAAGCCTTTCCTGTACGGACCTCGCGGTTCACAAAAAGTTTCATCCCAAGAACTCTAAACGCACTCAATCAGTCCACCAAGTGCTCCTTGTAGAACTGTTTGTACTTATAAGTACAATAACCTCGCTGTAAACTTGGGATACAGTTATAATATTGCACAACCTGAGCCACTTTATAAAGCGCGTATTTACATATGATGATGATATCATTTTAAAGATGAAATGCAGCAAAATGTTTATTACAGATAAAACTTTAACTTAATTTAAATAAACTATATTGTTAATAATTAAACATGTGAGGACATGGTGCCACAGTGCTAGCGAGTCGTTGGCGCTCCGTTCACGGATTGTTCCTGCCTCGTGCTGTATTCTTCTAAACACGTACTACGAAGATATTTCAATGTTCCTTAAAAGTTCTGAAGAACCGGCGTTCAAAGCTTACAGATGGCTTAACGTCTATTACAGAGCTGATTGTGTGGCGATTGGGTATTTGGAGAAAAAAAAGTAAGGACAGGAATTGGGGGTTAGTACGTTTGAAAGAGACAGTACTGCTGTAATAAAGTATTTCATCGAAGGTCACGCTCAGCGCAGGAAGCATCTTGCGTGAGACATGAACAATCACTGTGTCACCGTGTTCCCATGTTTAATAACATGATTTAACTCCTATCACCATGAAAATGATATCACATATACATCTCAGTATTTTAATTATTCAGAGAAGCTGAATAAGCCCGGAAGCACGTAGTGATTCACACACACAGAGCAAATAGAAGATCACATACAAAACAAAGCATTTAACGTGCTACTTTAGTTACGATGGGATTTGAGAAACTAGTAAATTAAATGATTTTAAGATGAAGTTTACGATGTTCTAATTTAATGACAAAATAAATTACGTGATTAAAGTGGAAATTTCGGGATTAAAGTTGACATTTTGTGCTTTTTTCCCACTGTGTGCCTATTTTTTTTTCTCTGTGCCCCAATAAGCTTTCATATGATACCCAGACGGTGGGCTATGACTCGTCTTTTCATGGTGACTTTGATATCTGACAACTTCTTTTTTACTTTGGGCACTGTGCAACTTTGTGAACTTGAGCTTTCGAGTTTCTCCGACACGCTATGTCACTCGATCAACTTCCTTTTGTTGTTCATGCCACTGTTTAAACCAACAAATAGTACGTTTTTCTTTGCCTCCACTTGGTATTTGCTGAAATTCTTCTATTTTTCCTCTGTGCTTTTGCCATTGCCTTTTCACAGAACCCTGAGCTTAAGGGCTATTTATATTGATTTGCATATTCAAAGAGGTGTAATTCTGGGAGGAGACGGGGCAGGACAGCAGGCGTGTGCACGTGCGTTACTTTTCAAGCTGACCGGGATTTATGTAGCAGAAGAACATGGAAGTTGGCGTTCACACAGATTTATGCATCTGGATTTTTTTGTGCGTACGCACATTTCTGCTTTTGTGCCTATGTCATGTTACAGTGCGAATTCTACACACGGTGTTATGCATGAGGCCCCTGGTCTGGCTGATGGTATTTGTTGGCCTGTTCACCCTTTTTGCTATTTGGTGTGCACATATTCACAAGTGTGAGTATTAGTTGTTAAAATTAAATATTGCACAAATGTTACAAAGCTTTTCGCTCACACTGAGAACCATAGTCACATGGGGTAAAATACCACGTAGTGTGGTGGACAGTAGACTTTAAGGACCTTCAAAACTCAACATGATGTAATTCAAGAGAAGTTAGCTGAATAGCAATGGGGAGCTGGTTGGATCAAAAGATCTGTCCTTGGCAAAATTGTTCTAATATATCATATGCATTGCATTTGTCATTCCAAAGGATGGCACATCACAGACATTTGTGAGATAGATAGATAGATAAATAGATAGATAGACAGAAGCTCTGGAGATATTATAACAAATGATGACAACAACTAAAATCCCCCTCAAATATGCACAAGAACTATTAAAGCAGTTTTGAGGTGGCTACTGATATGATAGATAGGAAAAGAGCTATTTAGAAAAGATAAATAAATAATTTATAATAAATGTTACTACATAATGCATATATATATTTTATATATAAACATTGTCACAAAGTTGAGACATACTTAAGAAAAGGTTTGGGGCAGCCACCCGTATAATCTCGTAACACGGCTGCAAAGTCGTTCGTTTTATAAAGATATAGCAATGAAGTGCATACAACGAGTCCAAAACAAGACTGAGGGAAAAGGGGAAAAGGGCAGACTTTTAAAGGGGAAGACAGGAAGTGAGGTCATAAGGATCGGGCACGTGTTCATCGCTCATTGGATCAGGCCCGGACGTGACATCAGGGGGGCCGGAGCTGGTACGGTCTGTTTCCATTGGTTCGGTCCCAGAAGTGATGTCAAGAGAGCCAGGTGGAGTCTCCCAGGAATGGTCTACAGGGAAGGGAGAAAAAGAGTCAGTGCACTCTGCCACATCCCGGCATGCCTCCGAACTGCCTTCACTCAAGCCCTTTAGCTGCCTCCCATGCGCACGTGTGTGACAACATCTATGTGTGGAAGTGTGTCTGTCTGTCTGTCCAACCCGGAAGTGCGAGGCTACAGCATGAAGCTCAAAGAAAGTGACTCTGTCGCCAAAGACAAACTGCAGAGAAAAGAGAGAAACTTGCTTAGCCGCTGATACACAAGCGAGGCGAGCACATCGGCAGAACAAGACCTCCGAAGATAGAGAAACTCACTTAGCCGCTGATAGATAATGGAGGTGAGCACGTAGGCAAAACAAAACCGCTGAGAAAAGAGAACCTCGCTTAGCCGCTAATGCACAACCGATGCGACTGACTGATTGAAGTGCCAGAATCCATGGTTTGTAGGAACCCGGGCTTTTTACAGCACAGGCTTACACAGCTAGTCTTATATAGATTGATATGAAAGGCAATTTATTATAGATATACCTGTACATATGAAAGACACTATTTAATAGATAGGAAAGGAGCTATTTACAAAAGATAAATAAATAATACATGTCACTATGTTATGCAGATATACTATAGATAGATAGATAGATAGATAGATAGATAGATATGAAAGGCACTATATAATAGATAGATAGATAGATAGATAGATAGATAGATAGATAGATAGATAGATAGATA
>JANRMT010062845.1:8693765-8713276 GCA_026402145.1 Polypterus bichir lapradei | reverse complement strand
ATACAGATAGATAGATAGATAGATAGATAGATAGATAGATAGATAGATAGATAGATAGATAGATAGATAGATAGTGTTTGTCTCTTATACAGAGGCTCAGGAAATATAACAAATGACAACAACTAAAATCCCCTCAAATATGCACAAGAATTATAAAAACACTTTTGAGTGGCTACTGATATTAAATTATTAAATTTTATTCTACTGTATATAATATCACTAAACCCTGTTAATCCAGATTGGTCTTGTGCCAGTTGGAGCCTATCCTGGCAGCACTTTGCCTGAGAGGGTGTCAGTTCTTTGCATGGCTCATTCACACACATGCACGTACACAGACCCCTACATTAGCCAAATGAAATCCACAATGACAGTAACGGTACCATGAAGTTGAGGCGTTGAGTTCCCTGAGCGTATCCCTCACAGACATGATGAGAATGTGCAGACACTACACAGACAATAACTGGGTGTGGGATTCTAATTCAGAACTGCAGCGGTCAAAAGTACCGTTATAAATATTTACATTGCCACCTCCCAGGGAATGTGCAGCAAATTCTTTGAATTAACTGACAACAACTTTCATCTTATATTTTGGCTCCAATTACGTGAAGTTATTTTGGTTCTTTGATTTACAATTTTGATGTCATGTCCTTGGTTATTAGAGTTTTGTCCTCTCGATATCGATGATTGCCTGTTAATAAAACCCCACACTGTATCCTGATTCCATTTGTTGTGGAGTTGTTTCAGGGTTCATATATTCATACACAGCCCCTTAGCCTCTCACGCTTTTCCAATTTTTGTCACCACTATTACAAACATCTATGAAACAATAAAAATAAGCTGCAGAAAAAGCCAAAAAATAGACTTTTTGCTTAAGTTGAAAAAAAAAAATGAAAAGACAATTGAAAGAATTATAAGAAATGGTTAGAGCTGCGCCAGATAAATGCCTGTGCTACAAAACTGCAGCCTCTCGAAAATTACTGATGAGTCAGGCAGCACATGCAGTGTCAGAGAATATGATAGCCTGCTGCGTTCTGAAGCTCTCTGCATGGCTATTGATACGCAGAAATGTGCGAGCTGGGAGCTGCAGGCCCCGAAATGATGACACTGACACAAAGTGTTGGCGCTTCTGGATTGCCATCTAATGCTCACATAATCATCAGAGCGACTGTTTTTTGGGGGGTGCCTCGTGCATGAATTGACACGTGGCGTTCTCTCTAATATCTGAATCAGATTTTTAGTAAGCAAGGGGTGACATGGCAGTGATGCCTCATGGATCCCATGTTCTGAGTTTGAATCCAGTACCTGCATGGAGTTAACATGTTCTCTCTATGTCTGCTTGGCTATTCCTACAGTTACCCCAAGATGTGCATTGTTGGATGATGGCAGACTGCATGGTGGATTCACAAAGTAAGATGCTGCAGATGTTCTATCAGACGGTTGTGGTGAGTGCCCTCTTCTACGTGGTGGTGTGCTGGGGAGGCAGCATAAAGTAGAGGGACGCCTCACGCCTGGACAAACTTGTTAAGAAGGCAGGCTCTATTGTAGGCACGGAGCTGGACAGTTTGACATCCGTGGCAGAGCGACGGGCGCTGAGCAGGCTCCTGTCAGTCATGGAGAATCCACTGCATCCACTGAACAGGATCATCTCCAGACAGAGGAGCAGCTTCAGCGACAGACTGCTGTCACCATCCTGACAGACTGAGGAGACCCCACACTATGCGACTCTTCAATTCCACCCGAGGGGGTAAACGTTAACATTATAGAAAGTTATTGTCTGTTATACCTGCATTGTTATCACTCTTTAATTTAATATTGTTTTTAAAAGTATGCTGCTTCTGGAGTATGGGAATTTACCCTTGGGATTAATAAAGTATCTATCTATCTATCTATCCTGCCTACTATGCTAAAATTAGGATCTATCTATCTATCCTGCCTACTATACTAAAATTAGGATCTATATCTATCTATCCTGCCTACTATACTAAAATTAGGATCTATCTATCTTTCTATCTATCCTGCCTACTATACTAAAATTAGGATCTATCTATCTTTCTATCTAGTCCTGCCTACTATACTAAAATTAGGATCTATCTATCTATCCTGCCTACTATACTAAAATTAGAATCTATCTATCTATCCTGCCTACTATACTAAAATTAGGATCTATCTGTCTATCCTGCCTACTATACTAAAATCGGGATCTATCTATCTTTCTATCTATCATGCCTACTATACTAAAATTAGGATCTAGCTATCTATCTATCCTGCCTACTATACTAAAATTAGTATCTATCTATCCTGCCTACTATACTAAAATTAGGATCTATCTATCTATCCTGCCTACTATACTAAAATTAGGATCTATCTATCTTTCTATCTATCTATCCTGCCTACTATACTAAAATTAGGATCTATCTATCTATCTATCTATCTATCCTGCCTACTGTACTAAAATTAGGATCTATCTATCCTGCCTACTATACTAAAATTAGGATCTATCTATCTATCTCTTCTCTTTCTGCAAACTTTATTGTGCTGTAGAATTAATTTTGCCATTTTGACCCCTCAATCTACACTCAATAACCTGTAATGACAAAGTGAAAATGTGCTTTCAGAAATGTCTACAAAGTTTTAAAAATCAAAAACTGAAATCTCTCTTTCATAGAAGTACAGCAATCCCAGTTTCCAGTCTTCGTGGGCAAGTCCCCCGCCAAGCTTTACCAACCTGGATTTGGACACTTTACCCCATTCCTCCTGGCAGATCCTCTCAAGCGCGGTTAGCTTGGATGTGAAGCGTCTGTAAACTGCCATCTTCAGGTCTGTGGTCTTTGGCTGGGCCACTGAAGGACACTCAGAGACTTCTCTTGGCTGTATGCGTCAGGTCACTGTCATGCTGAAAGGTGAACCGTCAGCGCAGTCTGCGGTAGCATGCACTCTGGAGCAGGTTCTCTTCTGAATTTGGGTACAGTCATCCTTCATTGAAATCTGACCAGCCTCCCTTGTCCCCTGATGCTGCCACCACTATGCTGCACCATAGGGATGGTAGCGGGCAGGTGTATTAATGAACCTTACAGGTACATTTACGAGGTTCATCTAATCCTGTCCTTGAAGATTAACACAGATACACACATCCAGATAAAGTCTCGTGTGGTGCCCAATTACCAGTCACTCTGCCATATTCCGCATAGGATTCTCTACATACTGACTCTCTACCACATTGTCGGGCAACCGGTGCGCCGTGGAATTTTCTAGGGCTGCCGCGAAAACTTTTGTAAAATATTTCAAATTGCTAGTGTATTTGAACTTTTGGTTGATTAAAAAGATAATGTTTAAAAAAAAATATCTTATGTCGGAAAAACAGATAATGGAACACTTATGGAAATGAAGTCTAAGAAACGCGAGAGACTTCAAATGATCAACAAGGAAATGCGAAATGTCTTTCGAAAATTCAATCTCATATGTGCTGAAAAACAATCTCAACGTTCACATTAATTAAATTTAAGATTTATCCTTTGATTCCTTTATTAATACAATGTATTTCAAACTTGTAAAATTAACTGTTTTTATTGACGATTGTCATTGATTGTGTCGTCGCGACTTTATTTATGGGCAGTCCCTCAGGTGCGGCGCGAAAAAAAATTTTTGGACTTAGACTCGAAACTCGAAAAAGGTTGCCTTTCACTGCTCTACCACCAGCACTAACAAATAGACAGCCATCTTCATGACACACAGGGCCGGATTAAGGTGGGTGCTATTGATGCTGCAGCATTAGGCCCAGTCCTGAAATAGGCCCAGATTAAAACAGACGAGAATTTTCCGGAAGCTGAACAGTTTTCCTTTGCTATATTAACTTCAAAATAATTCTTAGAATGAAATTTGGAGTCCCACTTTCGGACGCCTAGACACAGCGTTACTTATTATACAGTTACTATTGTTCTTTGCGCTGTGACGTAACTATAACGTCGTCGTGTTTATTGTTAACCGAAGATGTCAAGTTAATGCTATCAATTTTACGTTAAACAGTTTACTTAGGAAAACTTTTTGCAGTATCTTGGGGATTCTTGCCACTTTATTATTGTTCGGTGAGTGCCACGTAGTAAATTTTTCACCTTGAAAGTTAGTTGTACAGTAAAAATCGATGGCTACTTAAATGGTTATCTGTAAAGGTAAAACTAAAAGCCGGCGCGCAGGCCCGGCATGGATGTTTAGAATTTTTTAAATCCTCGACAGGATTCTGGTCTATTATGAAATTTAAATCGTGGACACATTTTTACCCTCAAGAGCCTGAACTGAGTCACTTTGACCCAATGTCTCTGCAAATTATTTTTTCTTACTGTGTTTCGTAAGAGAATTGCGAAATTTTGTGTATTTCATTGTTAGGTTTTCTGCATTAAGTGCATTTTTCAGACAATTGCTATTGAATGTTGATGTTACATAGTTTGATGTTAATCTCGAGTTGTTACGATACTACGTCGCTGTTATTATTCATGTTCAATAAAGGCTGGCTGGTTGCGTCGCAAGCGATTAAGTCTCCTTGGTCGGTCTGAGTGCGCATGTACGGTGAGTGTCGAATGCACATGCGCCAATGCTGAGAATAAATAGGCCTTTATTGCGCTGCAGCATCAGGCCCAATTTCGTCTTAATCCGGCCCTGGTGACACACATTCTTTTAGTTATAGGCCACAAGCAAGCAATTCTCTAAGCTGGAGGCGTGTCTTAGCCAAAATCACGTCTCAAAGGATACATTTACTCAGCAAGCTGCAACCAACCAACTGACCTTCCTCCTCAATCTCCGTCATCTCAAGACATAAATGTGGCGTAATGCTGTGCAAAATCAATGTGAAACCTAATCAGAGTCTAGACGGAAAACAATCACAACTCAGGAGAAAAAAAAAAAAAAAATTTCCATCGAGATGTATTTGGACGCGGCCGTCTAACGAAGCCGGAAAGCCATGTAAAACACAGCTGGAAAACTCGACATACCCATTTAAACGCCAACGTGATGAGCGGCTCCGACAAAAACACAAAAGAAAATGTAGTGACGCATGCCGAGCTCAGCGTGTCCAAACGATCGCAATCCAAGGGGCACCGGCAGCCAGCAAATGAAGGCCCCTGATGGGACAATTGAGAACTTCAAAACTGACTGACCGCTCTTCCTACTCATTCTGTCCATTGGGTGCCATATCGGGGAGGAGCAATCATTATGGCTGAAGCTTTACAAATACAAAAGCAACTGTTTGGATTTGAATGACTCGTCTGAGTGGAGCCACTTAGCGCTTGCCAATCACCACTCGCATGCTTAACATGATGGATGTACTGTTGAAAAATTAGAACATTTAAGGCGGCAAAATGGAGAAATTATGGTTGACAAAAGAATATTAGTCTTTGGAAGTCTTTTTAATAGCACGTCAGAACAAATGAGTAATATGGTCTACGTTGGGCGGCATGGTGGCGCAGTGGGTAGCACTGCTGCCTCGCAGTTAGGAGACCCGGGTTCGCTTCCCCGGGAATACCTGATCTAAAAAGGAATACCTGATCTAAAGACTGACAGGAGGCACATGAAATATTGGGGTACAACTGTGGAAAAACTCAAAATAAATCAAACTTATTACAAAGTATCTACTGGATGGCAGCTTTATCTATATCGCGTGCTGGTCCCAGAATAAACAGTCTCCATTAGCAGTTTGGCTGGCTTATATAGGGGATCCTTCTGGAAGGGGCAAGACTTTAGGCTCCGCAGGGGAAGGGAGGTCAGGCGGGGCGGGACTTCAGGCTCCGCAGGGGAAGGGAGGTCAGGCAGGGGCGGGACTTCAGGCTCTGCAGGGGAAGGGAAGTCAAGAAGAGGCGGGACTTCAGGCTCTGCAGGGGAAGGGAGGTCAGGCAGGGGTGGGACTTCAGGCTATGAGAGGAAATGAGGTCAGATATCTTCTTGGACTTGCCCATCACTACAGCAGATGATAAGGGAGAGGCAGTTAGCAACAGCACCTCCTCTCAACCCAGTGTGAAACTGCTTACTTTACGAGAGCCTTGAAGGTGTTTCCTAAGCATGCATATGTCCCTGAATATGCTGTAATCATAACAGCTGCCAGTCCATGACAGCCCCTGTCAATAGCTTGGCCCAATCAACCTAACATCCAAGTCTTTGGGATGGAAACTCCACCGAAACAGAGGGAGAACATGCAAACTGCTCACAGACAGTGGTCAGACTGGGATTTGAACCCAGGACTCTGGAGCTGTGAGTTGGAAGTGCTCAAATTTCAATCAACAAGATGCCACGGTTGAACCAAATGGACATAAATCCTTTTCAGTTTTATTAGCAAACAGACATAAAGGACACAAATGACTCCTTACAATCTACAGCTCATCCAGCTCTGAAGTGACATGCAGGCAGGAGGCAAATTGAGGCCAAGTGTAATGGTCCCATTTTTCATAGATAAGCTGCCCAAAGCGACGTTTATATAAATGCTCTACACGGGTCAATTAATAGGCAGTAAATGGTGAACTGTGTTTATGTACAAAGTTAAAGTACAGCAGAGAAAGCCTTGAGCGACGGAGTCTCAGCTCTAGTGAGTGATGAGGATCTGACTTGAAATATCCACGCATAAGCCTAGGAGGCATTTGTCTCTCACTATAAGAAATAAATGTGGTTCAAAGATTCATCATTTAAGAACAAGACAAAGCAATTAAAGCACAGTGAGATCTGTGACGAATGGAAAGGTCATTCCATAACAGTTGTCATGGTCCTCCGTGCTTTCAACATGTCAGATCCACAGTCGCATGTCAAGATAGATAGATAGATACTTTATTAATCCCAAGGGGAAATTCACATAATCCAGCAGCAGTATACTGATACAAAGAAACAATATTAAATTAAATAGTAATAAAAATGCATGTAAATTGTCTGCTCTGTTCAATGGTGTAGCGCAGGCCAGAGGTCTGCACAGTTGGTACTGGAGGGCCACATTTCTTACTGCTCAAGAGACATTTTGATGCTTCATTTTAGTTGTCTCGTCACCATTAACTGCTTATTTATGCCTTAAAGCAGCCGCCTTGACCATCTTGAATTACCAATGAGGTTCAAATGACAGCTGCTCTCCTTCTACCTCGTGTCCATGTTCACAATGAGCTATCTGGTTATTAAAATATTTGGAATGAAGGACTGAGAATTGGACATCTGCTTCAGGCTACCACTTTGGAGGACATCCTTGTGAAGAAATGCCTCACGGTCAGAAAGTTCACTTTCATCCCGAAGGTTAATGTTCTCAGTGAATAAGGGCGCCTTTTAATAAGTTTACCTACCAGGCAAAATCTTCAGTAGGGTACATGGATGGTGAGGTGGCGAATATTAAGACCCCCCGACCGCCCCTGGCCCCTTAGGCAAATTTGCAAAGTGGTGTGTGGACAATTGGTTGTAACACAGTATTTCTCATTCTTAATTTCACTGGGAGACTTGATTGTTTCATGGCGGCATGGTGGTGCAGTGGTAGCGCTGCTGCCTCACAGTTAGGAGACCTGGGTTCGCTTCCTGGGTCCACCTTGCGTGGAGTTTGCATGTTCTCCCCGTGTCAGGCCAAAGACATGCAGGTTAGGTGCTTTGGTGATCTTAAATTTTCCTTGGTGTGTGAGTGTGCCCTGTGGTGAGCTGGCGCCCCACCCGGGGTTTGTTTCCTGCCTTGTGCCCTGTGTTGGCTGGGATTGGCTCTAGCAGACCCCCGTGACCCTGTAGTTAGGATGTCGCGGGTTGGATAATGGATGGATGGATATATACTAGAACAGTCTGGTTTTACGCCTAAGAAGTCCACCATCGACCGCATCCTGGCACTGAGGGTTCTCATGGAGCGCAAACGCAAATATCGGTAGAGTTTCTTTGCAGCCTTTGTCGATTTTCACAAACCGTTCGACTCAGTTGATCGAGCTGCCCTGTGGAACATCCTGAGGGTTTGCGAGATCCCCTTGAGGTTGCTGGATATCATGGCTGGCCTGTACACTGGTACTGTGAGTGCTGTGCAGAGTGGAGGCAGACCCTCTTGTGTTTTTCCCAGTTGATTCTGGGGTCCGTCAGTGTGGTGTGTTCTGCTCCCACTGTGTTCAATGCTTGTATGGACTGGGTGTTGGGCAGAGTCGTGGGGTCCAGCGGCTGTGGGGCATCTGTTGGTGAAGAAAGAGTCCTGGATCTTGACTTTGCTGACGATGCTGTGATCTTCACAGAGTCAATGGAGGCTCTGATCGGGGCGCTCGAGAGACTGAGTGAGGAGTCTGAGTGTCTGGGCTTGCGAATGTCCTGATAAAAACCAAAGATCCAGACCTTTAACTCTTTCAGGGCTGATGTCAACTTTTGTCAAAATTCAGGGGTACAGGACGGTAATCAGCTGTAAACTGCAACAAAACTCGCTGTTACGTTTACGTTTGACTTTCTTTGCTAGAAGGAAAGTTACATAGCTTTGTTGATCGAACCTCGATTCCTTACACGTGCCCGAGTAGTAAAGAGCAAACAGCATCTAAAATGGCATCGACATCTGGCGAGAGACCAAAACGAATGTGCAAAGCAAAATACTCCATGGACGTTTTACGTAATTTTGTTGAACAGGACTCTGACTTGTCGGATTCCGAGTTTGATGCAAGTGATCTGGAGATGGATATTGAAAACGAAGGTGAGGTGCCGGCATTATCTGATCGGTCCCCTGCTGATCGTGGCCTGAACACTTTCATGTAGCTGATGCTCCTACAGCAGCGTTTGCCTGGGAGGACCACCACTCTTGACGACAAGAGGTACAAACCACATTGTGTCACATTGCGACGGCCACTGCCGCCCACCTGCTGTATGAAGACAACAAGACCACCGTGCATTCCTGTTGACCACTGGGGTGCCCCCGCGCAGCCACTGCTGCCAGAGATGCCGAACATGCGCCAACAGCAGCCACAGCACGTAGCAACAGATGGTTTAATGTTGATTTTTGTGTGAAACCATCGCTTTGTGTTTTTTAGAAAAAATATTCAGCCCTCAAAGAGTTAATGACCTCTTGGGCACGGCCATCAGCAGTGCGTCTGTCTGCAAAGAGAGTGTCGACCTCGTCTAAAGGCTTACTTAACTTGGCAGTGACATTCATGTCTCTGGTGACTCTTCTATGAAGTCAGTAGACGGATTGGGAGAGCATGGGGGGTCATGATGTCGCTGCAGAGGGGTGTGTGGCGCTCCCGATATCTCTACAAAACGATGACGGTCCAAGTCTTTACGGTCCTGGAGCTTCCTGTCTTGCTATATGGTTGCGAGACATGGACACTATCCAGTGACCTGAGACGAAGACTGGACTCTTCGAGTGGAAAATCCTTGAGTACCACTGGTTTGACTTTGTGTTGCTCACGGAGTCCCGAATGAGGCACATGACCTGCATTGTGAGGAGGGAGCGTCAGTTACAGCACTACGGCCATGTGGCGCGTTTTCCAGAGGGTGAACCGGCTCGTAAGATCCTCATTGTTGGGGACCTGAGTGGCTGGACCAGGCCAAGGGGTCGCCCACGTAACACACCTGGGTGCGGCAGATAGAGGGTCATTTCCGGAGGGTGGTACTGGACCACGTGTCTGCCTGGGGGGCTGCCAACCGGGATCCCGAGTTGTTTCACCATATAGTGGGTGTGGCAACGTACAGTACCAGTGCAGGCTCCCCGACTTGACTTGATTTGAATAAATCTTACAAACTATTCAACTTTTTATTGTAAAATCAGATGGAACCAGATTGTTAAATTGCAGTAATAGCTGCAACATCATTTATTCTTGTTCTGACCTGTGAAAAACCATAGTGACTTAAAATGTCAATAAAAGTTATTTCCACCATATTGTAACTACATGTGTTGTATTTCATCATTGGGTCATTAAATGACACACAATACATACATTTTACTTAACTTTTATTTTAAATGTACCGAAACTGACTTTTTGTAAACATTTACCAATCAATGAATGTGTGCACACACTTTATTTTTTTTAATTAGTGATCTATAATCGACTTAATGGATTTTAATAATAATACAGTGGTGCCTCGGTTTGCAAGCGTAATTCGTTTCGTAAACGTCCTTGTAATCCAAAGCACTCGTATATCAAAGCGAATTTCCCCGTAAGAAATAATGGACACTCAGATGATTCATTGCACAACCCAAAAATATTCATATAAAAATGATCAATACGAAATATAAAGTAAAAATGCATAAAACAAATTAACCTGCACTTTACCTGTGAAAAGAATCGTTACACACACACACACACGCGGTCACAATGCTTTAGTAAACAGTATACTGTACGCTCATACGGATGTTGGAGTAGACGAGTGAGGCACGCCGACTGAGACCAAGCATGGGAGACGATTACCCACAATCCCGCAGCGAGGGAGAGAGAGAGAGAGAGAGAGAGAGAGAGAGAGAGAGAAGAACCATCGGCTCACAGTTGTGATCACGTAACGCTCGGCAGACAAAGCGTATACTGTTGGGTTTTCAAGAGACCAAAACTTTATTCGAATACAGGCAGAACAAACACACGTCTCTTTTAGGAGCTATCTGAGCACACTGTCAAAACTGGTCACCACAGCTCCACCTCTTCGTCAAAAGAACACAAAAATCTTCCTCCTCAAAGGGGCGAGGCGGCTCGGGAGCCCCGACCGGAGCAGAGGATGTCTCGGGAAAGAGAGACAAGGCAGTGAGAAACTAGGACAGCCGCGGTACGGTCTTTTAAATGTTTGACGCCCCGCGCGAGATGCAGATCATGCAGCACGGCAGCAGGCTAGCAGCTGATCCCGCAAAGAGGAGATGAAAAGCTGTGTTTGTTTCCCATCGTATCACTGTTTAAGAAAGGGGTTTCAGAGGAGTGGCCATGTCCACCGTGTTCACAATACGTACTACTTGCTCGTTTATCAAGTTAAAATTTATTACAAATTTTTGCTCATCTTGCAAAATACATGCAGACCAAGTTACTCGCAATCCAAGGTTTTACTGTAATAAAAATTATGCTTTACATTTATATAGAGGTTTTCTCACCGCTCAAAGCGTTTCAGTGAGCGGGGTGCCACTTCAACCACCACTAATGTGTAGTATTAACCTGGATGATGCGACGGCAGCCCTTTTTGCACTAGTATGCGGTGAAAGCCGGCCTCGACCACAAACAGACACCAAGAAAGTTATGTCCAAAAACACACGTTTATTGTGCTTTCTCTTCATAATATCACACGCAATGCACAATTCACTCACAGTCCTTCTCTTCAGGCCGCCTCCACTCCTCTCATGTAAAGCTCTGTCACACTACCTCCCAACTCTGGCTCTTTTATAAGCACCCGAATGTGTTCCAGTTGCTCCTTGACGATCTTCCAGCGGCACTTCCTGGTGTGGTGGAAGTGCCACATGAGCACCTGGAAGCACGCCGGGTGTCCCTGGAATTCCTTCTGTCAGCACTTCCGAGTTTGGTGGAAGTGCTGACGTCCAGGACTCCACAAGCCTGTGGGGTCCCCCCTGTGGTGACCCCAATAGGGTTGAGCTTCTATGCTCCATTCCCGTGGCCCCCATACAAACCAGGGCGGCTGCCCTCTTGTGGCCCAGGGGAGGTATAGTCCCTCTCCGGGTCCTTCCAGGCGTCCCGGCTGTCTGCCACAATGCTCACCACACATGAACTGTTAGGTGGAGAAGTGGTGAGTGGGAGAGAGAGAGAGAGAGAGAGAGAGAGAGACAATTAGAGACAGGGGATGATTAGGGGGCCAGAATGACTAGGCCATGGTGGGCAGTTTAGCCAGGACATTAGGATACACCCTACTCTTTTATGAAGGATGCCCAGGGATCTTTTATGACCATTTTACTATTCACAAACAACAAGATAGAAACCAATTAGACATAAATGGAAACCATCAATATCTGTCTATTGATTTGTTAATTGATGATTGACAACAGTTGGGATTATAATCGTAAAAAAGACAGCCAAAAATAAAGTCAAAGTCCTACCAAAGTCAAAAGACCTTGGCCAACTGGCTGCCTACCAGTTTCTGTGCAGGCTGTCAAATCTGATGATTCCAATGTTCCTTTATCCGAGATGACTTCTGCACGCAGAAGAGCAGCCTGCCAGTAGAGCGGTGTCACCAACTGCCACATCCAGATATTGAGAAGAGAAACAGAATAGTGGAGGGCTAATAAATAAAAATTGTGAATTTCAACTTGGGATTAATAAAGTATCTATCTATCTATAAATATTATATTACTTATATTTCTGGCAATTGATTAACAAACAGAAATGGAGTCTACACGACTAATCAGCAGCTCTAGTCAGGGTATGCTAGACTACAGTGGCGAGTCTTCAACTGGAAGTTAAAAGCTGAGACTAAAGAGGCATTTCTTATATTAGTCAGCACTATCCATTGTAGGACCATACAGCCAGAGACACTGCAGTTCCCAAACCAGACAGTGATGCAGCGGGTCAGAACGCTGTCAGTGGTACCCCTGTAGAAACGTGGAGAATGTGGTGGGGTATGTGGAGTTTGACTTTTTCAGCCATTGAAGGAAGTGGAGATGCTGCTGTGCCTTCTTGGCTATGGAGGTGATGTTAATCGACCAAGTAAGGTCAGCTACCAGGTGAACACCCAGGAATACTGTATGGTGGCCTTCATCACCGCTGAGCCCTCCATGTGCAGTCGGGTGTGGACAGCATGGGCCTTCCTGAAGTCAAAAATCAACTCTTTTGTCTGATCCACATTAAGAGACAGATTGTTGCACTTGAACCAGTCCACCAATCATCTTAATTTCATCCTGTAAGATGGCGAGACCCACCACAGTGTAAGGACCTGAGAACTGGAGTTATGTGTTCCTATTTTCTGTTTTTTGTAATGATTCTTGCAGCAGCATTTTGAATTAACTGAAAGCTGCATAAGGAGCGTTGTGAACTGCCAGTAAATAATGAATTGCAGTAGTCAATCATCCCAGAAACAAATGCATGGATTAATTTATGAGTACCTACATATTTTAGAAAACATCCTATCTTAATCTTCTAGTATTTCTAAGATGGGAAAAACATGCTTTGGACAGTTGGGTGTGTTTTAAATGACATGCTAGTGACAAAAACACCAAGTAAATTGCATGCTGATTCACTAAAACTAGTTGTTGCAGTCGGCGTCATTCTCTCCAATAACTAACATTTTTGTTTTTTTCCTGCATTCAGGGACAAGACACGCTCATCCATCCAGCCATCCATCGGAGAAACTTCATTTGGTCTAAAAGAAGGCGATAGATAGATAGATAGATAGATAGATAGATAGATAGATAGATAGATAGATACTTTATTAATCCCAATGGGAAATTCACATACTCCAGTAGCAGCATACTGATAAAGAACAATATTAAATTAAAGAGTGATAACAATGCAGGTATAACAGACAATAACTTTGTATAATTTTAACATTTACCCCCCGGGTGGAATTGAAGAGTCGCATAGTGTGGGGTCTCCTCTGTCTGTCAGTGGAGCAGGACGGTGACAGCAGTCTGTCGCTGAAGCTGCTCCTCTGTCTGGAGATGATCCTGTTCAGTGGATGCAGTGGATTCTCCATGATTGACAGGAGCCTGCTCAGCGCCCGTCACTCTGCCACGGATGTCAAACTGTCCAGCTCTATGCCTACAATAGAGCCTGCCTTCCTTACCAGTTTGTCCAGGCGTGAGGCGTCCTTCTTCTTTATGCTGCCTCCCCAGCACACCACCGCGTAGAAGAGGGCGCTCACCACAACCGTCTGGTAGAACATCTGCAGCATCTTCTTGCAGATGTTGAAGGACGCCAACTTTCTAAGGAAGTATAGTTGGCTCTGTCCTCTCTTGCACAGAGCATCAGTATTAGCAGTCCAGTCCAGTTTATATAATAAATGGGTCTCATCTGTATATGAGTGAAAATAAATGTACATTTTCTAATGTTAGTTCCCAATGAAAACATGTAAACTGAGGCCTATTCTGGGGTCAGACTGAGTGATGGTCCTAGTCTGGCTGGTGGTATTTAGAGACCCTTCTCACCCTTTTTTGCTACTTAGTGAGCACTTCTTCACAAAAAGTGTGGACATACCGTCTCGCCTTAGATTTGGAAGGTCAGGTTGCCTGGGGTGAGACCTATTCTAGGTAGGCTAGGGCAGGCCTTGGTCTGGTTAACGGGTCTTTTCCAAGGCTTCACACCCATCTTTCACTTTTTTGCACTGCACTTTCACTCTGACTGTGTCTGTTGTAACTGACTGTGGACCGCCTAGAGGTTTATTTTCTCCAGGGATGCTGCTGCTGCTGACTGGAGGTTTTGTTTTCCTCTCGTTAGTTGTCAATTGTTCACAGTTCAACAATTAATTAGTAGACTAATAGTGCTGGGCTGCATTTATGTTAATTGGTTTGAAAGTACTTTCGTTATCCTGTGTCTTTATGCGGACTCTTTATGTAATTAGCAATCTGTAAAGTCTGTGGTCACAGAAGCTCTGTGCCTGCACTCAGTGAAGGGTGCTATACAAACATAAACTGAACCGAGTTCAATTAGGAATGCTGTAGATTGTCATTTCTGTCCTTTGATGGGTGTTTTGGTGCCATTTGGTTACTGACACAGTTTGTCACGTACAGACTTTGCAAATCTTTCTCCAGGTACTTTTTTCCACATCCTAAAAGAGTGTGTGTTGGGTGAACTAGAAGCTCAAAATTGACCCCTATTTGATGGACTGGTGTCTCATGCAAGGTGGGCAGAACTGGACAAGTGGAAGGAATAGAAGTAGAAAATCAGCATCCTTTGCAGAGCAAGACACCTTACAAAGCAACAAAAATACAATTCCAGGTAATGAGATGAAACACAAGGCCATTCAGTACACAATAAATCTTGGTGAGTCTGCAAAGTGTATGCAGCTTTATGATATTTTACAGCTAATAAATTATAAAAATAAAAAGGTACTTGGGAACAGAAAAGTTGTTTGTCTTCAGAGTCCTTCTTGATGTTTGTACCCGTCCTTAGTGTGTCTCTCTCTCTCTCTCTGCTTGTTGGCTCTGGGCCCCCTGAAGTGACAGAGCTAACCGGCATCTTCACAGGAGCTAATGAAGTGCTGCTCTCTGTGACCGTGACACTTCGGAGTCGTCGTCGTCATCTCTGCACTGAGCCCTGGAGGCAAGAAAGGCAAGGCGGCCGTTTATCATGTTGTGCCGAGTAGACTCCGCGGCGCAAGACCAACGCAGTGCATTGTCAAGGAGTGTGACATCTGGATGGACCGCCAGCTTCGCATTATCTATTTACAGTCACTGATAAGAAGTGGCTGGCAATGAAATGAAAAAGATATTGGTATAAATTCCTCGTATTGAGCCATGGTCTGCCATACCAAGCAGCGAACTGGAATACGGTAAGATAAAATTTGGTTTGATTAGAAACACAGACATCTAAACCCAGCAGGGGCTACAAGGTGGGAGCCAACCCAGGATGGGATACGATTCCATTGCAGGGCACAGATAATCCAACAGTCAGTCGTCAATTTGTTTACTGAACTCATTTAATTCCATTTTAGACTTGTAAGTTCTGAATGTACTGTGTCTGTTTATGAGATAGAGAGATATGAAAGGCACTATATGATAGATAGATAGATAGATAGATAGATAGATAGATAGATAGATAGATAGATAGATAGATAGATAAGGCACTAAAAGATAGATAGATAGATAGATAGATAGATAGATAGATAGATTCTAATCAAAGGTAATGTATGCAGTAATAAACTGCATTTCATTTTTCATTTCAACAGATGGTGCATCACAGTCATTTGACAAATGCAATGCATTTTTATAATTACAAATATTTGGGATGTGCCATCTGTAGGAATAACAAATACATTGCATTTTATTACTACATTCCAACAAATGGCACATCACAGACATTAACAATACTTTTACAAATTCCATTCCAAATGGCATATAACAGAGACCCTTGAACTGCATGCGTCGTTCCAACAGATAGATAGATAGATAGATGTGAAAGGCACTATATAATAGATAGATAGATAGATAGATAGATAGATAGATAGATGTGAAAGGCACTATATAATAGATAGATAGATAGATAGATAGATAGATAGATAGATAGATAGATAGATAGATAGATAGATATGAAAGGCACTGTATAATAGATAGATATGAAAGGCACTACATGATTGATAGATAGATAGATAGATAGATAGATAGATAGATAGATAGATAGATAGATAGATAGATAGTCAAGTCTGGGAGCAAGCACTGGTACTTTACGTTGCCACACCCACTACATGACGAAACAACTCAGGATCCTGGTTGGCAACCCCCCCAGGCAGACACGAAGTCCAGTTCCACCATCTGGAAATGACCCTCTATCTGCCACAGCCAAGTGTTATCTGGGCGACCCCTTGGCCTGGTTCAGCCACTTGGGTCCCCAACAATGAGGATCTTACGAGTCGGATCACCCTGTGGGGAAACGCGCCACATGGCCGTAGTGCCGTAAGTGACACTCCCTCACAATGCAGGTCATGTGCCTCATTCGGGACTCCATGAGCAACACAAAGTCAAACCAACGGTACCCAAGGATTCTCTGGAGAGACACAGTACCAAAGGAGTTCAGTCTTCATTTCAGGTCTCTGGACAGTGTCCATGTCTCGCAATCATATAGCAAGACAGGAAGCTCTAGGACCGTAAAGACTTGGACCTTCATCCTTTTGCAGATATCGGGAGCACCACACACCCCTTTCCAGCGACATCATGACCCCTCATGCTATCCCAATCCGTCTACTGACTTCATAGATAGATAGGAAAGGCACTATATAAGATAGATAGATAGATAGATAGATAGATAGATAGATAGATAGATAGATAGATAGATAGACATGAAAGGCACTATATAATAGACAGACGGACAGACAGACTGAATGGCCAAAGGTATGTGGACTGTCCTCCAAATTATTGACTGCAGGTTTTCGTTGTCAGCAGCTTTATAAACTCAAACACATAGCCAAGCAATCTCCTTTGTCACCCACTGGCAACAGAATGGGCCGTACTGAAGAGCTCAGGGATGTTAAGTGTCTCACTGTCACAGGCTGCCACTTTTGCCGCAAGTCAGTATGTGAAACTTCTGCTCTGCTAGATCTGTCCCGGTCAACATCATCTTAGCCATGAAGTGGCAGACCACGCAGACTTACAGAGTGGGGCCTCTGAGTGCCAAAGCACATAAATATCATTAATCCCTTATCATCGCTCACAACAGAGTTCCAAACTACCTCTGGGAGTAACAACAGCTCAAGAATTGTGCATCAGGCACTTCATGAAATGGGCTTCAATGGCCAAGCAGTTGTACACCAGCCTAAGATCATTATGGGCAATGCCAAGCACTGGCAAAAGTAGTGTAAAGCACACCACCCGCCATTGGACTCTGTAGCAAGGCATTGCGTTTCACTATCTGGCAATTTGATGGGCCAATCTGGGTTTGGTAGATGTCAGGAAAAAGCTACCTTCACAGTGCCAATTCTAAAGTTTGGCAGAGAAGGGATGATGGCAGGGTTTGGGCTGGGCCCCTCAGTTCCATTAAAGATGACTTTTAATGTCACAGAAGACAAAGAGGTTTTACACAATCTCCAACTTTGTGACTACAGCTCAGTGAAGGCCCTTTTCTGGTTCACCATCACTGTGCTCCTGTGCACAAAGCCAAGGTCTAAGAAGACAAGAAGTAACTGCAGTGACTACACAGAGCCCTGACCTTAACCTGATTGACCAGCTTTGGGGTGAATCACAATGCAAATTGTGAGCCTGGTCTTCTCATTCAGCTTTATAGTGCCTGATCTCACAAACTCTCTTTTGACTGAATGGGCGCAAATCCCCACAGACACCCTCCAAAAAAGAGTGGAAGCTGTTCTAGCTATAAAGAGCGGGCACTTCTGTATTAACGGTTCTGGAAAGGGATGTCCGGCAAGCTCATGTGGGTGTGATGGTCAGGTGCCCAAAAACTGATTATACAGTATGTGTGGCCAATCTCTCTAGTTGGTCTTCAGGTCTAGAGAGCTGGAAGGAGAAAAAAACACTCATGGCATCTCAGCTGGAGCTTTCTAGTAGGCACATGGACGACTCTGAACTCAGCTGGAAGAGGATTCTTTGGTGTGATGAGAGCAAAGCTGAGCTTTTTGGCCAACAGTCTAAACACAATGCTTTTCTGCCACAGGCCCTGGGAAGCTTGTGAGGGGAAAATGAATTCAGCAAAATACGGGTAATTCCTGGAGAAAACCTGATGCAGTCTGCAAGAAACCTGAGCCCGGGGAGAAAACCAGCAAGACAACAAGCTCAAAGTATAAAGTCAAAGAAACACAGCAATGGCTTCAAAGCAACAATGTGAATGTTGTGCAGCAGTCAAGTCAGAGTTTGTATCTCAATCTAATGGAGAATCTGTGGCAGGGTTTGACAAAGGCTGTTCACTCAGAACCTTCATGACACCCGACAGAGCTTGAGCAGAACTGCAAAGAGGAACGAGGAAAAATGGCAGAGCTGATAGAGAGGAAGACCACTGCACACAGACTCAAGCCTATCATGTCTGCCATCTCCTAAATACTGACTTGAAGGGGATGAATACTTATGTGATCAATTATTTCATGTTTTATATGTAATTCATTCACCCCACATTGCAGAGATCTGTTTTCACTTTGACATTAAAGAGACTTTTGTTATTGATTAATGTCATAAAGCCAAATTAAATCCACTGGGAATTTCCACATTAACTAAAGGATTAGTGTCTGACCGGTGACTATGTTTCTGTCATTCCAAAAGATGGTGCATCACAACCATTAATACTGCTTTTACAAATCCCATACCAAAAGGCCTACAACAGAGACTTACGCATTGCATATGCTATTCCAACAGATGGCGCATCAGAACCATTAACACTGCTTTTACAAATCTCATACCAAATAACATATAACAGAGACATATGCATTGCATTTATCACTCCAACAGCTGGCACATCACAAACATGTGTAGTAATAATATGCATTATATTTCCCATTCCAACAGATGGCGCATCACAACCATTAACACTGCTTTTACAAATCTCATACCAAATAGCATATAACAGAGACATATGCATTGCATTTATCACTCCAACAGTTGGCACATCACTGTTGGAGTGTAGTGTGTAGTCACACACAACCATTAACACTGCTTTTACAAATCCCATACCAAATGGCCTACAACAGAGACTTATGCATTGCATATGCTATTCCAACAGATGGCGTATCACAACCATTAACACTGCTTTTACAAATCTCATACCAAATAACATATAACAGAGACATATGCATTGCATCTATCACTCCAACAGTTGGCACATCACAAACATGTGTAGTAATAATATGCATTGTATTTCCCATTCCAACAGATGGCACATCACAACCATTAACACTGCTTTTACAAATCCCATACCAAATGGCCTACAACAGAGACTTATACATTGCATATGCTATTCCAACAGATGGCGCATCACAACCATTAACAC
>JANRMT010062845.1:8679400-8693755 GCA_026402145.1 Polypterus bichir lapradei | reverse complement strand
CAACCATTAACACTGCTTTTACAAATCTCATACCAAATAGCATATAATGGAGGCATATGTGTTGCATTTGTCACTCCAACAGTGGGCGCATGACATGCAGTTATAGTAATAAACTCTCTTGCACTCGTCATTCCAACAGATGATGCATCACAAACATTAACACTGCTTTTATGACTCCCATATCAAATTACATAAAACAGAGGCATGCACATTTTACGATGCCCTGCACACGTTAATGAGGAGGTCTACATTGGTTACTTAGATTTCGGCCCACCTTAGATGGGTAGAGCATCTAGCATTCACAATAAAACGTGTACCCTCCCAAAGGGATAAATACTTTGCATAGACACTAATTCTTTTCTATCTGTGTTCTTTTAAAACATACTCATTTATTATATGTGAAATAATCTAGTGTACTGTCAGTCCATTTAATATAATTAGACATAAGTAAAGGGGCCTCCTGTGTCTGGGCCTTCTCTTCCTGTCGCCTCTCACCCACTAATGAAGTCGGTTCAATTTTTCTACCGATTTACTTCTTCTCTTTTCTTTTGCTCTGCAGTTCTTGTGGTGACACGCACTCCTTCTGTGTTCGGCTGAATAATAATTATTGCATAAGGCCTGTTTTACATAATAAGACCTGCAGCGTACAAAGAATGGGAAGCCATTTATTCGCGGCAGGATTCCATCCTGCTTTGCACTGAAATCTGCTTTTTATAACTGGCAAATGTAGAGCATTGTGTTCTATTCACCTAATCAATCAAGACCCCACTTACAAGAAATCAGCCGCTGCTGGGTGCTGCTGGCAGAACGTTTGGCTTTTTAAAAATAGTGACATCCAGCAGAACTGCATCTGGGAAAGGAGTCAGAGCGACGAAAGCTTGAAAGTTAAACGCACTGAACTTAAGGGTCAGTTTGTTGACCGCAATTTAATAAGGTGACAGTGGGACGGTATGGACGGACACAATGTCCTTTAGGTTATCCGAATTTAACAGGGACAGGCGTTAGAGACTGTCGACACCAAATAAAATATCCTGTTATGTGAGGTAAGCAGTAAATATCTCTGTATCCAGCAAGGCGTGCTGAAAAAAAGGAATTCATACTTTGTATCATGCACAACATTATGGGATGGTTGAGATACCTGTAGCTACATTAGAGTTGTGTTTACCCTTGGAAAAATTTGTCAAAAATGCTAAAGTTCTTTAAAGAAAAAAAAAATGTGAGTACATGTAACAGAAAGGTAAATACCAAAATGTCAACGTAATTATGGTAAGCGCTGTATGTCTAGTGTGCACGGCTGTGCTGATGCAGATTTAGTACATTTCCATTGTGTGACATACACTGTGTGCAAACTTATTAGGCAAGTGATTATTTTGACCATATTATCATTTTTATTTTATACTAGCTGATTACCCAGTGGGTGGCACGGTGGCGCAGTGGTAGCGCTGCTGCCTCACAGTTAGGAGGCCCGGGTTCGCTTCCCAGGTCCTCCCTGCGTGGAGTTTGCATGTTCTCTCCGTGTCTGCGTGGGTTTCCTCCCACAATCCAAAGACATGCAGGTTAGGTGGATTGGCGGTTCTAAATTGGCCTGGGTGTGTTTGTGTGTGTCCTGCGGTGGGTTGGCACCCTGCCCGGCATTGGTTCCTGCCCTGTGTTGGCTGGGATTGGCTCCAGCAGACCCCCGTGACCCTGTGTTCGGATTCAGTGGGTTGGAAAATGGATGGATGATTACCCAGTGGCTTCGCTCACTGAGTGCAAGGGAAAAAAATAAAATGTTGTATTTATAAAATAAGTTATTAAGTAGTAAAACATTTTGATAAAAGAATTTGAAGAACATATAAGTGTATAAATTATTAAACAGTAAAACATTTCCATAAGAGAATTTGAATGATATATAAGAAGTGTATAAATTATTAAACAGTAAAACATTAACATTTAAGAAGGTACATTGAGTACTACTGCAGTGGTTTCGGGTAAACTACCTGCTTGACAACGTTGCACTACGTGCCTGTGATTTAAGAGAAAAATTATTCTGAGAAATGTGGACGCTGCCCTTCCGTGCTTAACGGGCCGAAGGTCCAAACAATTCCCAAGTCCAATACTTCACATGAAGAGGTTGGTACATCTTCTTAGATGTAAACCCTCCATCGTCTTAAAAGAATTCATCACAAAAGCAACCTTGAATGTTGCGGGGTTTTAGTGACCTGAACTCACCTTAAGGGACAGTAAGTAGCCGTGCAGCTCAATTTACCAAGAGAGTGATGCTTCGATGGTGCCGATCACGCTCATTCAGAAAGATTTCCACTCTCCCAGGAGCCGAGGGGGACTCGAAGTGTCACAAACAGTGCGAGAAGAGAGGACGCCGCCCGAAACTGCGAAACTCTCGACCCAGCGGAGCAGCCCGACATTCCGCGCCTCCCAGCGTCCACTTTGTTCTCATGACCCCTCGCCGCTGAAGGCGGTCTCGTCTTCATATTGTTTACAGCTCGGCGCAGTTAAAAAGTAGAAAGACGCAAAGCTGTTTTCCTCATCTCTTCTACTATCAAGTACTGCCAATTA
This sequence comes from Polypterus bichir lapradei, assembly GCA_026402145.1. Taxonomy (NCBI): domain Eukaryota; kingdom Metazoa; phylum Chordata; class Cladistia; order Polypteriformes; family Polypteridae; genus Polypterus; species Polypterus bichir. The sequence goes on along the minus strand of JANRMT010062845.1, from coordinate 8,691,199 downwards.
AAAAAAAGTTATAATGTGGCAGTTTCCGCGACAGTCACGTGGACGAATAAATAAAACTTCTCTGTCAGAACGCGCCTGGCAGCGGACGGCTCAGCGCTGGAGTCCAGACAGGAGGGCTGGGAGAGGGCAACACGGGGCACACTTTTATGGGATAGATCAGCGTGTTTATGTTAACTTCTTTTCAATATCAGTAAAATAACTCTCACACAAATAATAACAATTCGTAAAGACGATATAAAAATGGCGTCCACAAACAAAGTGATTAGCTCCTGTATTATAATATGTTCTGTGCTCGTACGTAATTTCCGTTTCATGTGGTCATACGCGATTTCCGTTTCAAACGTGAAAAGAATTTTATATATATAGATTCCAACTCCAAGCTGTATAAACTTGAATGCTTATTTGATTTAAACATATCAGGTGATGTGTATTTGTGTAATGAGGGAGGGTGTGGCCTAAGGAGACCAACACCCCATCTCAAGGTGTGCGTGATTATTAGGCAGCTTGTTTTCCTCGGGCAAAATGGGCCAAAACGAAATTTAACTGACTCTGAAAAGTCAAAAATTGTAAAAAGTCTTTCAGAGGGATGCAGCACTCTTGAAATTGCTAAGATATTGTGGCGTGATCACAGAACCAATCAAACGTTTTGTTACAAACAGTCAACAGAGAAAAAAAGACACAAATTAACTGCCAAAGATTTAAGAAGGATCAAACGTGAAGCTACCAGGAACCTGCTTTCATATTCCAGAACTGCAACTTAGAGTGTCCAGAAGTACAAGGTGTTCAGTGCTCAGAGACATGGCCAAGGTAAGGAGGGCTGAAACCCGACCACCCCTGAACAAGACACATAAGTTGAAACGTCAAGACTGGGCCATGAAATATCTGAAGACCGATTTTTCAAAGGTTTTATGGACTGATGAAATGAGAGTGACACTTGATGGACGGGCCTGTGGTTGGTTCAGTAATGGGCACAGAGCTCCACTTCGACTCTGACGCCAGCAAGGTGGAGGTGAGGTACTTGCATGGGCTGGTATTATTAAAGATGAGCTAGTTGGTCCTTTTTTGGGTTGAAGATGGACTCAAAATCAACTCCCAAACCTACTGCCATTTTTTAGAAGACACTTTCTTCAAGCAATGGTACAGGAAAAAGTCAGCATCTTTCAAGACGACCATGATTTTTATGCAGGCCAATGCTCCATCACATGCATTGAAGTACTCCACTGCGTGGCTAGCCAGTAAAGGCCTTAAAGTTCAAAGAATAATGACATGGCCCCCTACCTCACCTGACCTAAACCCTATTGAGAACTTGTAGGCCCTTCTTAAATGGGAGATTTAAGGTGAAAGGAAAATAGTGCACCTCTCTGAACAGCGTCTGGGATGGGAGGCTGGGATTGCTGCTGAACAAAACGTTGATCAAGAAACTGACAGACTCTATGAATGGAAGGCTTATGATTGCTATTGAAAAGAAGGATCCATCCATCCATCATCCAACTCACTACTGTATATCTGTATATATGTTGGCTGGGATTGGCTCCAGCAGACCCCTGTGACCCTGTGTTAGGATTCAGCGGGTTGGGAAAATGGTATGGTATGGTTGGTCATTGATTTGGAGAAGGCTTTTATGATTGAATGTCACGCCAAGAAGTCTGGAGGCGCACGAGAGAGGAAAGAGGACCAGAGAAGTCTGTGAGGATTGTCCACGATACGTATACAGGTGCATCTCAATAAATTAGAATATCACCGAAAAAAGTTAATTTATTTCAGTAATTCAATTCAAAAAGTGAAACTTGTATATTATATAGATTCATTACACACAGAGTGATATAGTTCGTGTTTATTTCTTTTCATTTTGCTGATTGTAGCCTATAGGTAATGAAAACGCAAAATTCAATATCTCAGAAAATTAAAATATAGTAAAAAAGTTCAATATTGTAGACTCCTGGTGTCACAACTCCACTCGGCTAATTAACCCAAAACACCCTGAGCCTTGAAATGGTCTCTCAGTCTGGTTCAGTAGGCCACACCATCATGAGGAAGACTGCTGACTCACCAGTTGTCCAGATGACAGTCATTGACACCATTTCTCCACAAGGAGGCTAAGCCACGAAAGGTCATTGCTAAAGAAGATGGCAGTCACAGAGTGCTGTATCCAAGCATATTAATGGAAAGTCAAGTGGAAGGAAAAAGGTGCAGAAGCAACAGGGATAAGTGCAGCCTTGAGAGGATTGTGAAGCACAGCCCATTCAAGAATTTGGGGGAGATTCACAAGGAGTGGACCGTGGCTGGAGTCAGCGCTTCAACAGCCACCACACACAGACGTATCAGAGACGTGGACTACAACTGTCACAGCATTCCCTGTGTCAAGCCACTCCTGAACCAGAGACAACGTCAGAAGCGTCTTACCTGGGCAAAGGAGGAAACTGACTTGGACTGTTGTTCAGTGGTCCAAAGTCCTCTTTTCAGATGAAAGTCAGTTTTGCATTTCGTTTGAGTCTGGAGGAAGAGTGGAGGGGCACAGAACCCAAGTTGCGTGAGGTCCGGTGTGAAGTTTCCACAGTCAGTGATGATTTGGGGAGCCATGTCATGTCATCTGCTGGTGTTGGTTCACTGTTTTTCATCAAGTCCAAAGTCAGCACAGCTGTCTACCAGGAAATGTTAGAGCACCTCATGCTTCCCTCTGCTGAGAAGCTCTATGGAGCTTATCCAGCAGGACTTGGCACTTGCCCACACTGCCAAAAGTACCAATATCTGGTTTAATGACCATGGTGTGTATCACTGTGCTTGATTGGCCAGCAAACTCGCCTGACCTAAACACAACAGAGAATCTTTGGGGTATTGTCAAGAGGAAGATGAGAGACACCAGAGCCCAACAATGCAGACAAGCTGAAGGCCGCGATCAAAACATCCTGGGCTTCTATAACACCTCAGCAGTGCCACACGCTGATCGCCTCCATGCCACGCCACACTGATGCAGTCATTCTTTCAAAAGGAGCCCCAACCAAGTATAGAGTGCGTACATAGACATACTTTTCAGTAGGCCAACATTTCTGTATTAAAAATACCATTTTTTACTGGTCTGGTCTTATGTAATATTCTGATTTTCTTTAGCAATGACCTTTTGTGGCTAAGCCTCCTTGTGGATGAAGGGTGTCAATGACTGTCTTCTAGACAATTGTCAAGTCAGCAGTGTGGCCTACTGAACCAGACTGAGAGACCATTTAAAGGCTCAGGGTTTTCTGGGTTAATTAGCGGAGTGGAGTGGGACACCAGGAGTCTACAATATTGAACTGTTTCACAATATTCTAATTTTCTGAGATACAGAATTTTGAGTTTTCATTAACCTGTAGGCCAAAATCAGCAAAAGGAAAGGAGATAAACGCTTGAAATATATCACTCTGTGTGTAATGAATCTATATAACAAATGAGTTTCACTTTTTGAATTGAATTACTGAAATAAATTAACTTTTCGATGATATTCTAATTTATTGAGATGCACCTGTATACTGTAGAAGTGAGGACTTCGGTTAAAAGAAGATGAGATCCCCAGTTAGAGGAGGTCTGCACCAGGGGTATTCTTCAAGTCCTTACCTCTTTGACCTGCTTATGGATGTTTTGAATCACGGGATACAAGACCAATCCTCCTGGTGTAGGCCTTGTGCTGATGACATTGTGTTGTGTAGCACCAGAAAGGGGGAAGATGAGAGTTAGTGGGAAGAATGGAGAAGGGATTTAGGAGACAGAGGGTTGAAGAAGATAAATAGGAAGAAGAAGACAGGATATAAGAGGTGTCAGGGATGCCAGGGGCCATGACCCGGCCGGGACGCCATGAGGGACCGGATGTGGGTCTGAGCCCACCCTGGATCACGTGGGGGCCGCCTTCCTGGTCGCTCTGGGGGACACGGGTTGAGGGCATGGAAGCCCTACCCTGTAGGGGCCCGTGGTCACTGCCAGGAGGCGCCCCAATGCCTTGGGGATCTGTTACCCCAGCACTTCCGCCACACCAGGAAGTGCTGGGGGGAAGATTTAGGACGGCGCCCGGAGAGCAGCCGGGAGGACAGCCGGCACTTCCGCCACGCTGGGGCGTGGCCAGAGGAGGAATGCCGGGAACACCTGGTGCTCATCCGGGAACCATATAAAAGGGGCCGTCTCCCTTCATTCGAGGCTGGAGTCGGGTGGAAGCAGGACGAGGCAGAAGAGAGTGTGGAGGCGGCCCGAGAAGAAGGCATTTGTGGCCAGGACTGTGTTTGGGGTTTGTGTGCACTATTTGGACTGGGTCTGTGTGACCAATTATTGTAAATAGTTTGTGTAAATAAAACGTGTGGTGGTGAAAAACAACATGTCCGCCTGTCTGTGTCCGGGTCGGCTCCACAGAGGTTTAATGATGATCAGGATTCAGAAGTTAGCCTGCAGGGAGAACTCTTGGAAAGATCGGAGAAGTTTAAATATCTGGGATCAGTGGTAGCCCAAGATGGAGAATTAGTTGCAGAGATAACCCACAGAGTGCAGTGTAGATGGAACAAAGGGAGAAGGTATCAGAAGTACTCTGCAGGATCAAAGAATTGGAGTGAAGATTAAAGGTGAGGTTTTGAAGACAGCGGTCAGACCAGCAAATGATGTATGGAACTGAAACTTGGGCAGTAAAGAGAGCACAGCAGGAGAAGAAGATGGCTGTTGAAGAAATGAGGTGTGGTAGATAGGGGCGCTCTCGCTCCCTTGAACCCCTGTCCACGACTCCAGACACCAGGTCAAAGTCCAAAATTCAACTTTATTCTTCAGCCACAGTGTACAAAACACCCTCTCCTCCACAATACTCATAAACAAACACAATAATCACTAATAAACCAATCCTCCAGCTCCCAGACGCGTTGCCACCCTTCCACCCAGCTCAGCTCGCCGGCTGGGAGCTCCCACAGTCCTTTTATATCTCCTGACCCGGAAGTGTTCCCAATCCCCAGTCCATGTGATTCTCAATCACTTCTGGGTCAGGTAAAAGCTCTTCTCTTCAACCCGGAAGCCCGTCGCTCTTCCTATAGACGAACTTCCGGGTCATAGGGCACAAAGAAGTCCTCGGTCCTCCCTGCAGCTCCCTCTTGTGGACCCCATGGCATCCAGCAGGGCGGTGCATAAAAAACACATTGTCCATGATGCCCTGCTGGTCTTCTGGGGACCTCCATGCTGCAAGGAGGGCTCCAGCTGGCGGCTTGGGGGTATTGGCCGGGATAAACGGCTGGCCATCCTTCACAGAGGATATTGAGATGGATGTGTGGAATCACAAAAAAAAGGACAGAATAAGAAATGAGACAATCAGAGGTGCAACCAAAGTGACAGAGATATCTAAGAAAATACAGGAAAGTCGAATGAAATGGTATGGACATGTGACGAGGAGAGACAAGGAATATGTGGGGCAAAAGAGTGATGGGAATGGAAGCACAAAGAATGAGAAAGTGAGGGAGGCCAAAGCAGAGTTGTATGGCTAAAGTAAAAGAAGATTTAAAGAAAAAGGGTTTGAAAGGGAAGGAACTGGGTGGAGGAGGTTTCACCAAGCATATCGACCCCACATAGAAATGGGAAAAGTTGAAGAAGAAGTTTATGACAAAGGTCGAGGAACACCGTAATAAGACATTCCAGTGTCATCATGCACCATCCAGTCAAACTGAAACTGCCTTCTCCAAAAGAGTTTGTATAACACACTCAAGGGAACTCTCTTTGACTAGAGAAGCAGGTTGTTAAGACATTGACGCCTTCCTAACAGATATTGTTATCTATCAGGTCACGTCAATTATTTATGATCCGACACACACAAATTAAATTTTATGACAGTCTAAATTTGTGCTTTGAATTCTACATTTCTGGCCTTGTAAGCAAAAAAAAAAAAAAGTTTTACAGTAGCAAAATATCACAAAGCTCCTTCAAGGGCTATGACTGAAAATCGATTTAAGAGTCAGGTAGCGTGATGGGAGCTGAAGGTTTCCGACTCTCACATCCAGATCCTTTTTTTTTTTTTTTTAAAAAGGGTTTCTGCTCCATCTGCATGGACACTCCAAGTCGTGTGTGTGTGTGTGTGTGTGTGCGTGTGTGTGTGCATGAGCGCCCTGCGATGTCTGGGGTGACGTTTAATGCTAGTGAAGCTCTGCCACCCACTCGTGACCCCTTGGGTTTGAGAAGTTTATGTGGTGTTATAATTAGACATTCTGTGAACCCAACAAGCCACCTTAGTTTAGTGTCCTCTTGCAACCGTCCATTAGGCTTTTGGCCATGTTGTCTTTATAAGACGCGCGTGTTTACAGCTTCAGAGTGTTCATTGCCGTTATAATTAAAGCCTGCACTTACTGCTTCACTTCTTGTGTGTTGATGCCCTACAAAAATCAGACCCAAACAGTTCAGCGTGTTTTCTCCATAATTGGCTGCACAACAGACTAATCGCTGAGCCTAAACTGCAAAACATCCCTAATTACTCCAGCAGGGTGCCTTGCATTAAAGCCAACAGACATCATTTTGTTTACCTTGTGCTGGTCTATTTAACAGAAGCCTGTGTGACAATGGGAGCTGCTTAGAGAGCCCGTACAGGCTGCTCTCCCCATTTATACATTTTCCTATTTTCTGTTTGTGTTTAGTCCACCCCTGCTATATAACTCAAACATTTGAAGGAAGCTTCCATGGAGTTCTACAGTAGCTGACTTCACATCTAATAGTTTGGGTTTAAAGCCCATGCCCATTCACTGCCTACGCATAATGGAGACCCCTTCACTTTCTGCACACTTTATTATGTTGTGCATTTCATTTTTAATCGGCAAAATTTCAATTTTTTCCCCCATCAATCTCTCAGTATACCCCATAACGACAAAGTGACCATAAATTTATTTCAAAAACTAAACCTCAAGTCTCTCCTTCATTCATAAAACTATTCAGACCCTTAGTTCAGTACTTTGTGGAAGCTGCTTTGGCACCTTTAAGACTACTTGGGTAAGTCTCCACAAGCTATGCACACCTGGGGCCTCATGCGTAACGCCGTGCGTAGAATTCACACTTTAACATGACGTAAGCACAAAAGCGGAAATGTACTTACGCACAAAAAAATCCAGATGCATAAATCTGTGCGTTCGCCAACTTCCACGTTGTTCCGCTACATAAATTCCAGTCAGCCTGAAAAGTAACGCTCGTGCATACGCCTGCTGTCCCGCCCCGTCTCCTCCCAGAATTACACCTCTATGAATATACAAATCAATATAAATAGCCCTTAAGATCAGCCTTCTGTGAAAAGGCAATGACAAAAGCACGAGGGAAAATAGAAAGCGAATACCAAGTGGAGGCAAAGAAAAACGTACTATTTGTTGGTTTAAACAGTGGCATGAACAACAAAAGGAAGTTGATCGGGTGACATAGCGTGTCAGAGAAACTCGAAAGCTCACGTTCACAAAGTCGCACAGAGCCCGAAATAAAAAAGAAGTTGTCAGCTATTAAAGTCACCGTGAAAAGGCGAGGTGTAGCCCACCGTCTGAGTGTCATATGACAGCTTATTAGGGTACAGAGGAAAAAAAAATAGGCACACAGTGGGGAAAAAGCAGGAAATGTCAACTTTAATCTCGAAATTTCCACTTTAATCACATAGTTTATTTTGTCATTAAAGCAGAACATCATAAACTTCATCTTAAAATCGTTTAATTTACTAGTTTCTCAAATCCCATCGTAACTAAAGTAGCACGTTAAATGCTTTGTTTTGTATGTGATCTTCTATGTGCTCTGTGTGTGTGAATCACTACGTGCTTCTTAAACTGGCTTTCTCTTCCTCCAACAGGACACAGAATCCATTATATTCTTAATATTGCAGCTCTCCGAATAATTAAAATACTGAGAAGTATATGTGATATAATTTTCATGATGACAGGAATGAAAGCACGTTACTAAACATGAGAAAACGGTGGCGCAGTGATTGTTTGTGTCTCACACAAGATGCTTGCTGCGCCGTGCGCGACCTTCGATGAAATACTTTATTACAGAAGTACTGTCTCTTTCAAACGTACTAACCCCCAATTCCTGTCATTACTTTTCTTTCTCCAAATACCCAATCACCACACAATCAGCTCTGTAATAGTCGTTAAGCCATCTGTAAGCTTCGAACGCCAGTTCTTCAAAACTTTTAAGGAACATTGAAATATCTTCATAATGTTTAATTATTCTATCCATCTGTCCTTCCAGTGTCGCATCAGCCACAGCAAGAATATAGCGCGAGGCAGGAACAATCCGTGAACGAAGTTCCAGCTCCTGGCTAGCGCTGCAGCACCGTGTAGTTCAAATTAAACTTTTATCTGTAATAAACGTTTTGCTGCATTTCATCTTAAAAATGATATCGTCATCATATGTAAATACGAGCTTTATAAAGTGGCTCAGGTTGTGCAATATTATAACTGTATCGCAAGTTTACAGTGAGGTTATTGTACTTATAAGTACAAACAGTTCTACAAGGAGCACTTGATGGACTGATTGAGTACGTTTAGAGTTCTTGGGATGAAACTTTTTAAAAATCGCGAGGTCCGTACAGGAAAGGCTCTGAAGCGTTTGCCGTATGGGAGCAGTTCAAATAGACAGCATAGCTGAGGCAGCGTGTGCTTGATGCTGTATACCGATAATTCTCTTTCCGATCAGTTGCTGTAGATTTGTGATCCACACTCAGATACAGTGATATAAATACTCCGAGTGGTGCAGTGAGAGTAATATGGAAAAAGATGATCCAATGTGGCAACCCCTAACGGGAGCAGCTGAAAGAAGAAGGTGCAGTGAGAGTAACAACGCTAAAGCAGTTATGGCATTTAGAATAGTATGGCCATTCTGTGGACCATTATATTGTTACAAGTTAATTACAATCAGATGCATTACACTAATAAACATTATGCGATTAGTTTCAGTGTATTTATAAAGCCGCGTCAGGGATGTGGATCTGAAAAAGAAAGATAAACCACACAGGAACAGTAGCACTTCTTTGACGCTCGGTGCCACCAGTCTGCAAAACCGAGCGGAGAACTTGCGTACGACAAGGTATGAGGTACCGTGGAAATATGCGTGGCTTTACGCCAAGTTTAGGTTTTATACATCGCAATTTGAACGTGGAAACGTTCTTACGCCAACATTTCTGTGCGTACGCATCATTTATACATGAGGCCCCTGGAGTTTGGCAGTTTATCCCTTAACAATATTAATTAGAAAAATTACAAAATGTCAAAAAAAGCAACCGAAATGACAAAGAAAAGGAAAGTGTACTTAGGTCAGTGGTCAGATCCTGACCGAAAATATGACAAAAAGGGTCAGTGGCAGTCATTAGAAATGTCGGGATGGCCTAATCAGATTACACGCAACAGATTCTATCTTTGATCAAAGTAGAAAAAAGTCACACCAAAGTAATAACTGCAATAGAAGTAGCATTGCCAGGTGCACAGAGTACAGTACATATTCTTACTTGCTAGCCCACCCAACCCTCAGCATGCCACCACCCTTCAGTGCCATGATAAACGACAACGCATTAAAATACAGAAGTCAGTTTTATTTAACAGAAAACGCAAATCCACTTACCCGATGTTTCTGTTACTTCTGCTTCCACACCAACATTCGGCTATACTCCAGGTGCCTAAAGTCATGTGAAAAAGCCAAAATGAGCCATTTCATATTTTATTTCAGGTTGTTTATAAGTACCCACGCTGCCATATGCCAGAAAGTGCTCGAAAGGATTTGTTCATTTATATTAAACAAGGAATGATAATTTTTCCAGAATTTCCCAACTTATATCAACACAGCTTTAAAATACAAAAAAAGAAGAGAGAAAGTGGAGTCACAGCAGCCAAACGGGAAGAAATTCATTCATTTAATTTTTGTCATGTCTGGACAGCAGAAGTCCATAGTGCCAATCGTGTATGGGTCATGGTTGACAGCATGGTTCTGATGCCCAAGTAAGTTGGATAATGATCTGATACTGATTTACTGTATTCAAGTCTGAATTCGGGCTTGATCTGGAGGACTTTTCCAGCCTGGATGTGGACGCCTTTCAGTTTTCCAAATGATAACTACAGGGGCACATTGGACAGAAATGGCAGTATCTGGGCGTGCAACATGGTCGAAATATCAGAGATGACAATGGCAATGGTATCCTTGATAGGATTCATGGTGGTGCAGGAAATGACTTCAAGCCATGCCAATAGAGTTGGAATATCTGGTGTTGGTATCACAGGTTAGAAGAATCCAAGTGTTTGCATATTGGAAGCCAGTGTGGTTCACCTCTCCGAGCCATGCAGCAGGATTGATATATTCAGGCCTTGGTGTTGATCGTAATATTCTGTTGGTGCCAAAGTTTGAAACTGCGGCCCTTCAAGTACTGAGTAAAAGGTCTGAATACTTGTGTTAATGTGATACTTCAGTTATCATTTTTAATAAATTAAGAAATATTTTTAAAATTCAGTTTTTGCTTTGTCATTCTGGGGTGCTGAGTGCCGGTTGTTATGGGAAAAACATGAATTTACTTGATTTTAGCAGAAGGCTGTCACAAGCGAAGGGGTTGGAAAGCTTTCTGAATCCACTGTATGGTATATAGTGGGGGCTTTGTCAGAAATCTTACCACTCACCCAGTACGCTTAAGAAAGATGGAACAATCCCACAGACTTACATAAAAACAGTCACAGTGGTGTTCTGTTGGTCATTCTGATCAAAAGTAGGAAAGGCAAAGGAAGTCCAAAGCCAGCTTCATGTGTTCCTCAAACTTTCCCATTCATGAAAATGTCACCACTTCTGGAGTTTAATCTTGTCCTTGATAAGTTCTTGTCTGAATTTTCTGCGGAGTATGTCAGCACTTTATTGCCATTTTAGTGCACAACCCCTCCCCACTTTGGTCTTTCCTGACATAAACACAGAAACAGCAGTGTAATTTATTTATGATCTTAATTGTCAACTGTCACTCTCTGAAGCTCGGGGAAGCACACAATCAGTAATCTACGCAAAAACAGATTTAGGGTAGAAGATTGTTATTTAGCATCCTACAAATTTATAACTGATGTCCATGGCACCCTTTAAACCAGTGTCCTGAGGAACCCCTGTGGCTGCAGGTTTTTGTTCCAAACAGATTTCTAACCAGTGACAACACCTGATAGCACTGATCTCATTTAATTAGCTGGTATTATTTTTTCTTTTATTCGACGTTCAGAAAAGCATAGCAGCACGAGTTTTACATTTATAAGACATTTATAAATATTTCTGCCTTTGCTATAGATTTAAATGCTTAACTTTCTTTTGTTGATTTCATTATACTTTGCCCTTTCTCTGTGCAGTTTTTCCCCCATCATTGTATCTTAATAATGGCAACTTAAAACGAGCAGATCAGACATGCAGGCAAACAACACACTGAATAATCAAAGGCTGCAGCTACTTTAGCGTCAGACCCACTAATTAGTATATTATGGATTAGTTAAACAATTAGTTAAACACCTTGAAAAGTAGAATGAAAATCAAGATGAAAATACTGTTAAAAAGAAAAAAAATACAGTATTCCTATATAACTGCTTGGTACATTTTAATATTTTTTTTTTTTAGCAAACTTAGTTTTCTAATTAATATATTGTTCCCTAAACACAGAACTTGGGAAATAACAGTTCACTTAATTAGCCCAGGAGTTCAATTAAAAACAGAAGCTGGTTGGAACAAAAACCTGCAGCGACAGGGGGTCCCCAGGACCGACGTGGAGAACCCCTGCTTTAAAGTCAGGTGGCTTGTCCACAATCTTAGATAGACAGATAGATTGATAGACAGATAGATAGATAGATC
>JANRMT010062845.1:8593311-8679000 GCA_026402145.1 Polypterus bichir lapradei | reverse complement strand
ATAGATAGATAGATAGATAGATAGATAGATAGATAGATAGATAGATATGAAATGCACTATATAATAGGTAGGTAGATATGAAAGGCACTAAATGATAACTAGATAGATAGATGTGAAATTCTTTCACCCGGAGTGAAATTACCAGCAAAATACATTCCAGAGACATTACTTTTAAATATGAGTTATTTTTACAAAGCTATTTAATAAACAAAAATGTACTAACTGACTTTATGCTGAAGTAAATAAAAAATATCAATATAAGTTACATAGTCACCAAATGCAGTTGAATGTTGTGCCATGCTGACATTGTCTTTTTTACTATTATTATTTCCTATACGTTTTTGGCATCTGCTTTAATTGGATTCACTTAAAGTGGCGATTTCTTGGGGATTGTTACCAATAGCTGTGGTGGGCTGGCGTCCTGCCCGGGGTTTGTTTCCTGCCTTGTGCCCTGTGCTGGCTGGGATTGGCTCCAGCAGACCCCCGTGACCCTGTAGTTAGGATATAGCGGGTTGGATAATGGATGGATGGATGTTACCAATAGAATGAAGACAGCTTGTGCTAATTTGCTTCTAGGGCAGCCTTTACTGCCCAACACCTTTCGATCTGAACAGAAGGATCCCAAACTTGGAATTGTGTTGTTGGCCTGCTGCTCTCTGGGTGGCTTTGCCAAACTACAATGACAAGGGAAAAGGGCTTTGCCCTGTTAGCCACCTTTGTCCTTGGCTGCACCATGCCAGCTGGACTCCTTTTTCTTTATTCATTAAAAGAGTTCCATATTCCCCATCACTTCAGTAGCACAGATACCGAATATTTATGACTTGATAAAGAATGTAGGCTGTCTCTTAGCAGCTCAGCTCACGAGTGACACTATTAACAGGTGGTGGCCACATCCTCTTTATTTCAGAGCCATATAATTGTCTTTAGATCATGACGCGATCACAAGTAATTTTTCCATGACATTTCTAGACTGCAGCTTATAATTGATATCTTTCCTATTCTGTCAGTCATTACCATTATTCTGGTACCTCTGTAATTTAGCATTTTTTTTCAGTGACAGGAATAATGATTTTCTTGTAAAAATCAAATGAAGGCCCGTCACATATCTGATGCAATCCAAGAAAGCTGACAAAAGGCAAGCATACTTTAAGTCTGGGTGACACTTGTAATGGATGGCCTCCCTTTTAATGGAAGACCCTTCAGGGCCTGCTAGAGACAAAAAGACATAAGAAAAAAAAAAAAAACTAACTGCATAAATAAAGGCATACAAATCAGGCCAGCACAAGTCCTTGTTGATGTAATAAAAGTAAAACATAACCCAACTTTGAGAGCAGTTAAAACTTCATCTGAAGGAAATACAAGAAACAATCGTTTTCATGTTAATGAGTTTTTCTCAGTTTCGTATCCCAATCATGTTTTCAAACACTATGGCAAAGTCTCAGAGGATTATTTGGATGGGATGCAATTACAGACTAAAATCTTCATTAAAGCATCATTGGATAATATTTTTACTTTGCTGACATCATACTAATTGGCTACGATGTACCACTTTGCCATAGGAGTGATTCTAAAGTGGCAGCGAGCTAGCAAATTGTTGAAAAACGTTTAATTAAAGGCATAACAACGTAAGGCTAAATGAGCCGGGGTGTAGGCTGTGGAATTTCAAATGCATTACTGTGGGCAGCTAGGCACAAGGAACGACAATATGTAAGAAATCATGAAAAATTATGAGAGGCTGCCTGTTTTTTAGATGTTGGCAAAACAACTCGTTTGTGAGGTGTAAGGATTTGGATATGCGCTCTTAATTGCCTCTGCTTCATTACGGCAGTAAGTCAGAATTTATATTCAGTTTAGTAGAAGTGCATTTGCACTTATGAGCACAACGAGCTATAGAATAACTGCAAATGTAAAAGGACAAAAATACAACATAAACTCAAAACGTAATGTTCAAACATAAATGGAGTCATCGTGCTATAGATATATACTTTATATATTTTTGTATGTATGTGTGTTTCCATATAGTACCACTGATTTTCAGGAAAATAAATTAATTTGCATATATGGACTGGGTCAGTTCTATGGTGCAGAGTTCAGTGCTCCAGGGCCCTGGACCAGGTTTTTTTAAAAAAAAATCCATCTTCTTAAAACAAATAGTAGGCATGTTAGGTTGTCTGGTAAGCCTATGTGAGACCAGCAGACGCGAGTGCTGTCATGTCTGAGTGTGCCCTCTGACGGACTCATCCAGGGTTGGCTTTAGCATTGCCACTAAAGTTTCCAGGACAGACTTTAATTCCCCCAAGGCCATACAGTGGAACAAGGGAGTTTAGAAAATTACTGGATTCTGTCACAAGTAAATAATCAGATAGGGACATACCCCATCCTCATCTCCTGTCATTATTGCATATAGATAGATAGATAAATAGATAGATAGACAGATAGATATGAAAGGCACTATATACAAAGGATAGATAGATAGATAGATAGATAGATAGATAGATAGATAGATAGATGTTAAAGGTATTATATAATAGACAGATAGATACCATATAATAGATAGATATGAAAAGCACTATATAAGACACACAGACAGAAAGATAGATAGATTTGAAAGGCACCATATAATAGATAGATAGAAAGATAGATACCATATAATAGATAGATAGATACCATATAATAGATAGATAGATAGATAGATAGATAGATAGATAGATAGATAGATAGATAGATATGAAAAGCACTATATACAAAGGATAGATAGATAGATAGATAGATAGATAGATAGATAGATAGATACCATATAATAGATAGATATGAAAAGCACTATATACAAAGGATAGATAGATAGATAGATAGATAGATAGATAGATAGATAGATAGATAGATAGATAGATGTTAAAGGTATTATATAATAGATAGATATGAAAGGCACCATATAATAGATAGATATGAAAAGCACTATATACAAAGGATAGATAGATAGATAGATAGATAGATAGATAGATAGATAGATAGATAGATAGATAGATAGATATCATATGATAGATAGATAGATAGATAGATATGAAAAGCACTATATATAAAGGATAGATAGATAGATGTTAAAGGTATTATATAATAGATAGATAGATAGATAGATAGATAGATAGATAGATAGATACCATATAATAGATAGATATGAAAAGCACTATATACAAAGGATAGATAGATAGATGTTAAAGGTATTATATAATAGATAGATATGAAAGGCACCATATAATAGATAGATAGATAGATAGATAGATAGATAGATAGATAGATATGAAAGGCACCATATAATAGATAGATAGATAGATAGATAGATAGATAGAGAGATGTGAAAGGCACTATATAAGATAGACAGACAGAACGATAGATTTGAAAGGCACTATATAAGATAGACAGTCAGACAGATAAATAGATACATAATTTTAAAGAAGCTGAATAAAATACTACATTATGACAAACAACAAATACACTTCAAAATTACTAAAAAGAAATAAAACATGTCACCTGGCTAAAGATAAAAGATATAGTCTCAGTCCCTGTGAGGCGCTATAGAGACGTATTGCTGGTGGCATAAAGGAGCCAACAGTAGGGTTTCTTGACACACTTCTAATGATTTTTTGGCTGAAAATCAAGTTAGCGTTTCTGTGTCAGCGAGAAGATGTGTAGCATTGTTCATAATGGCACTCAGTTTTGTCTTTATTCTCTCCTCCTCCACTACCTCCAGAGGATCCACCGTGTGTCCCATAACTGAGCCTTGTTGATGTGGTGGGCCTCACCTGAAGTGATGTTGGCAGCCCGCATTGCACACAGTCGAAGATGGCACTGGCCATCACATAGTGGTAGAAGATTTAAATATTTTTAACCCTGTATGTCAAAAACACGCAAAAAGGTTTTATTTCAAGACTGATGAATTTGTTTACTGCAGTAGACTTACTTAAGGAACACTGTGCCTTTTGAATTCTTCTCAAGATTATCCATGGATTTGTTCTCAAACCCTCTGAAATTCAGTTATGGAGTTCAGAAAGGCTGGAGGCAAGTGAATCAACCACAAGTGTGGTGCTGTTTCCTTAGAATTATTGATCTATTAATCCATATTCTAATCCACTTAAAGTTATAATAATGCTGGGTTGCTGGAGTGTGGCAAGAAGAACTGGGCATGAGACAGGAAGCAACCCAGTATGGGGCACTAGATAATCACCACTTAAACACTCATAAAATTATGGTGCCCAGTTTAGAGTTACCAATTCACTTAAAGTGCTTGAGGACGCTGATGGAACGCTGGAGTATCTAGAAGAACACCCACATAGACAGGGGAGAAATATGCAAAGTATACACAGACATGGGTAGAAGAATAAACACCATATAGCTACAAGGTGCTAAGGTAGATTTCCAGTTCCATAGCGTGGCACAATAATAAATCCTCCTTCTAAAGAAATACAGTTAAAAGCTCAGGGTTTCATTTTTTATCCTTAGGACGAAATCTAAAACTTGATGCAATACAAGACACGAATAAGAACACTCTGCAATTGAAGCGACTTGCCAGCCTGACTGATTTCATTTTGTTGTCTCCACGCGCTGCTTCATAAAGATTATTCAGCAAGATTCATTTAAAAAAAACAACACAGATGACTGTAATGTCGCCAGTTTGATAAACCTGATGAATAGCTTTCATTTTGTTAATTTTAATGAAGCGATTTATTCTTAAACCCTTGTGATCATCTCCAGGAAAATGAATGCTAGTTATCCCCCTTTCATAAAATATGAAATGAAAGTAATTTTATTTCCATAATGCTTGAAGTGCATAATGAGCAGCTAAAAAAAAAAAAAAAAAAATCAACATTCTGATGGCTCAGCGAGATTCCTCAAAATCTCATTAAATAATGCTGGGTATACGTTTACAGACTGCATTTTTTAAATCATGCGTATTCCCATATCTCTTAGAAACTGACAAGTTTAATGCGTCCAGGTAATGAACCGAGGACTTTACATAACTTAGCCCCCTGTCTTTATATACTGTAGGAGGTTCAACCTTCTCGGCACCTGCCTGTCTGTCTGCCGTACAGCACACTGGAGTACATTCTCCCTAACTTCTACTAGGCCAGCCACTCTCTTCTTCCTGGGTCTGCCCATTTTTAGGACATCCAGTGTACCTGCGGCACAAAGCATCCCTGGTGATGTGATGATGTGTCATACCTGAGGGGCCAATTTCTGTGTTACTTTTTATGTGACCTAGCTGAGATTTTCTAACCTTACCTGCCTAAAAACCGCCAGACCACCCATCTCATCAATAATAAAGAAGAAGTGTCCAACAATTACTGGAGATTGTGAACTTACTGTGGAAGATTGACACAGGAATTGTATCAAAATAAAGAAGATCCAGTCTCGGAGGCTAAGAGAAGTATTTGAGATGCTAGAAAACAACCCAACAATGATATGGACTGGGGGGTCACCTTTGCTTTATGGTTGTTGTATAAACCCAGGTTTAAGTGTCAAATAAAGTCTTTGCTCAGCATGCTTTCAATATATTGGCATCCACATCTTCTAATCACATCTGTCTTGCTCACCCTATGAAATGTCATTTCCTTTGGCTCAGTTGCCAAGCTATGCCAACAAAAATAGATTTTGGCTTTTGTCCTTGCTACTGATGGACGTCTATTGTACACACAGTACAACTTTGACAGGCTGCAGTGCATTTTTTTTCAATAGAGAGTGTATTAACTTAATAATTCTTTACATGTATATAGTGCTTGTTCTCACTACTTAAAGCACTTTAAACAGTGAGTGGGGAGCCACTTCAGCTACCATTAATGTGAGCATCCAAATGGACGATGCAAAGGCAGACATTTTTGCGCCAATATGCTTACCACACATTAGTGGTCAAGTGGTAAAGGGGTGAGACAAACTTAGGCAATAAGAAACAGGGGATGATTAGGGGGCCAGAATGACTAGGTTATGGTGGGCAATTTAGCCAAGACATCGGGATACTCCCTACAGTTTTTGAAAGATGCAACAGAGAGTCAGGACCTTGATTTTACATCTCATTCAAATGATGGCACAATTTTCAAGGCGCAGTGTCTCCATCAATGCACTGTGCCACTGGAACCCACATTCAAGCCACAGGGTAAGCGCCACCTGCTGGTCGCACCAACACCTCTTCCAGGAGCAACCCAAGCATTTCCTAGTTGGTCTCGCATCCAAATACTGGCCAGGCCCTAACATGCTTAGCTTCAGGTGGATGACCTGTTCGGAAGTGCAGGTGGTGTGGCTGCTGGTCATCAGGACATCCAATACAGAGGAAAACAAAGGTGTAAGGAGTACTGGGTAAGGAAGAATGATGGACACTTAGAAACACACATGGCACCACATCCTGAATGAAGAACCCTAGCATCTCATTTGATCTCAGCTGATTACAACTTCATAGATAGATAATCTACTAGATATTATAGAAAACTGGATTCTTAAAATTTACATGTACTAAAAAAAGTATTATAAGCACATGAGAAAGTAAGCATTGTTTTATACTAAGCATTAATATGTAAGAGTTAGGATTAAAAATACGTATGCCTACATATTCTTTATTATTTTGTATAAGCCAGAAAACACCAGTTTTTCATAAGTCAAAGGTCTGTGCTGGTATCCCAAAGGTTGCCGGTTTGAATCCCCATCACTGCCAAAAGAGATCCTACTCTGCTGTTCCCTTGAGCAAGGCCCTTAACCTGCAATTGCTCCAGGGGTGCTGTACAATGGCTGACCCTGCACTCTGCCGCCAAGGGGTATGCGAAAACTAACAAATTCCTAATACGAGAAATTGTATAAGGTGAAATAAAGAACAAAAAAAAAAAAAAAAAGGGTCAGACGTGCTAGAGAGATGAAGAATGGGCCCCTTGCTTAGAGAAGGGAATGTGAACTCTTTGGTTGTAAATCATTATAGCAAGCAAGCTGAGATAGTAGGGGGAAAGAATTGCCCTTATCAAACAGATAAGATGGACAGAGGGGGTTCGACACCCCCTTAACTAAGAATTATTGGTGGAATCAATTAGAGGCAGAACTAGAGCAATGGAATGCTAGAAGTCAGATGAGGAAGAATAATGGCTTAAATAATAAGAATTGTAATAAAAGTAAAAGGTGCCCATTGCTGGGGGCTCATTGTTCCATCTTAAGTGAGTCGGTATGCGTGCCATACAATAAAACTTAATTCTGCTGTCTGCTCCGAGTCTCTGAATGCCTTCATTGGGGCTTAGGGTGCCCTTGTTGGCCCACTTCAACAATACCACGAACAAAACAATTTCCCATTTGTACTTCTAAGACAATAAGACAGGGATCCGGCCACTAATAATAATCTACAAAGCTGGACATCAAGATGGTTAACCGTCAGGAGGCAAAGAGTACAGATAAGAGGAGAATGGAGTCATCAGTGGAGACCCTCATGGGTCTGTCCTTGGACTGTTATTTTCTTGTGCTTTATATTAATGATACTGATTTCAGTATTGTTATTAAACTCATGAAATTTGCAGATGACACTAAACTTGGTGGAATGGCAGACACTAAGGAGGCAGCAAAAGGAATTTATTCTGTAAGTGCCTTGAGCATGGGAAAGGTGCTATATAAATAAAATGTATTATTATTATTATTATTATTATTATTAAGAAGACCTGGCCAAGCTTCAGAACTGGGTGAACACTTGGAAAAAGCAGTTTAATGCAGAAAAGGGCAAAGTGCTACAAGTGGGCAAAAAGAATGTCAATTATAAATGCAAGATTGGAGGCACTGAGCTATAGCAAGTGACCTCTGAAAAGGATTTTAAGCATGTGTATTGACACAACATGTTCATTGTCTAAGAAACAGATAAAGGCTCGGGCCCCAAAGGTTTAATGAATGCATGTGGGGGGCACAAGAAGATGGACATCAGTGGAGTGAAGAGCTTTGTTTGGCACATGATCGTTTATCTAACTGGATAAATATGAAGGAGATTTTTGCGTATTGTCTTGAAAGTTAATGTCAAAAGTTAACATGAATACTCTTTTCAATTGGAAACCAATTTAAATGGCATAAGACTAGGGCTGTAAGAGAATGAAACATTGTACGGGCAGTGGCGGTTCCAGGCCAAATTTACCAGGGGGGCCAGGGTGGGGCCAGTGTATTTTCATGGGGGCACAGAACAAAAAAAAAAAAAAAAAAAGAAAAAGAAAAGGGCAATATTTAATTGTTTAATATATTAAGTGAATTTATTTGGATCACAAACAAAATGAATTGAACATTTAACAATATAACATACAAATGAATTTCAAACAAAAGATTTCACATACTGTACATATGCACAATAAACCTTTAAACTCATTTTACTTTTTGTACAGCAGCTCTTTTTTGTATTCAAGATATTCTTCTTTTTATGTAGGTATGTAATTGTTTTGTTATAAGGTGACTTTTTTACAGCATGACACTTAAATGTACACTCACATTTTCTGTTCAGTAATCTCTCATCCTCCAGCACTGGCAACACAGTAGCCTGTAACATTATAATAACAGTATTCTGCGTTTGTGATTTCTTGCAAAATGGTCCACAAATGCATCAAGGTTCAAAGCCTTGGCTCTTCTGGATTCAATGCTTAGCATAAAATCAGCTTTAACAATTTGTGCTAGTGGTCTTCTTTCTCCTTTTTTCCTCTTCTGCTCCGAAACCCGCCGGCAAAAGAGTGAGCGTGCAGCGCCGTACAGAGTCTGTGTGGAATGCTCCGGCATGTTAGTTCCAGTTTCTGTGCCAGCGCATATCACCGTAAGTAAATAATTAAAATTTTATCTCTTCAACACGGGGCCAGGGCCAGTTCCACAGGGGCACTGGTCCCTGTTGGCCCCTGTTGGCCCCCGTCTAAAACCGCCTATGTACAGGTGAAAGCATAATTTGTGCAGGAAGGCTGGGGTTGTTCTAAGGTTCTAGGCCAAATCTTAATCCCAAACAATGGTTAATTTTTCCCATTAGAAATTACTAACTGTGTAAGCCTGTGCTGTAAAAAGCCCAGGTCCTAGAAACTACTGAAATCGTCAGAAAAAAAAAATGAAATGTCAGGTAATTGAAAGGAACTACTCTGGGCATCTCTCTCCTAAGAAGTTTTGTTTTGCTAACGTGCTCACATCACTTGTGCATTAGCGGCGAGAGGAAAAGTAAAAGGGATACCATTTTGCCGATATTAGTGGCTAAGCGACTTTGTCTTACTTCTGAGGTTTCGTTTTGCTGATGTGCTGCCCTCAATTGTGATTTAGTGGCTAAGCGAGTTTCTGTTTGCTCGGAGGCCGACCCCTTACCCCAACTCCACCTCTCACTTCCGGGCTGGACAGACACACACACTTCCACACGTAGATGTTTATATATAAGACTAGCAGACCTGGCACGCTTCGCTGTACGTTTAACCGGCTAGTTTCGGCAGCGGATCGTGGTTTTCCCAATCTAGAAATCCTGTCTTCTTTAGATTCGTTTAACCGCCTGATTTTGGCAGTGAATCGTTTTTTTTTCTAACGTAGAAGTCGTTTCTTGTTGAGATTCGTTTAATCGCCTGGTTTTGGCAGCGAAGCGCTTTTTTTCCAACCTAGAAGACCTCTCTTGAGATCCTTTTAATGGCCTCGTTGATTGCATGTCTTCCAGGGTAGTTTCAATACCCATTTCTTGCACGGACTCTTCTCCCCTTTTATGAGTGACTGTGTAAGTACCGCGTGTACTAAACAGTAAATTAGTAAAGGAGAGAGGACTAAACACTAAGGAAAAAGAACGGCAGGACCGCGTCAGCAGCGGAGCTCAGCTCGGAGCGAAATGAAGTGAATGAAATGAGGTGAATGGGAGGGGAGATGATCACATGACTCCCCCACCCGCCTTAACTCTCCATCCCTCCACAAACACAGTCTCTCGGATCCCAACTCTGCTTTACATATATATATATATATATATAAGTTTACTATACATAATTTTAACCTTTTTGAAAAGTTCAATTGAAACAATTAGCATCAAAGAGAAAAAAAACTACATGCTGTTCTCTGCAAAAAACTAACTTCAGTTTTAGCTGTTAATTTGCCAACCTTTTGGAATTATCAAAGCATAACGTTTAATGGTCTCATCCTGATGTCACAGACAGATGAGTACAGCAATCACTCTCCACCGCTATAACTGTAATACTCTCATCATTTCAAACTTAAGTATTTTTGAAATCAAAATATAATGCCAGTCTGGCAGGAAGCACTCATCCATGCAAAGAAACACTTCTGTTGTTCTTGTTGTTAAATGCCACTGTCTGAGGGGATAAATTATGGTGTAGCTTTTGCAAATAATTATTAAAAAAAGACTGTTGCAAGGAGCCAACTACCTTAGATAATGGAACAATAAATATGGTAGCATTGGAGAAAGATTTGAAATAGTTTGAGTCACTTAATTACTATAAGATATCACAGAAGATTATGCGACTTTCCGCTATGCCAGAATATTGAACCGAGCTTGTTTCAGCACATTATATGCAGCTTTACAGAATCTGATAATATTTTGTATTTTATCTAACTAGGAGAAATGATTACATTATGACATTGCAGCAATAAACAATAGCTGCATTTTTTTATGTACTGCAAAATAAAACATGCAATTTTATGAAATTGCATTTGTAGTATTAAATCAAATATCAAATTTTCCTTTGCAAATCTGTGGGTAGCACACACATATCTGGTTTACCAATCATAAGGCAGAAAACATTAAAATAGTACGACAATGGAGACAAGAACTGGCCATTCAGCCAAAGCAAGGTCGCCAGTCTTATCCACTGAATTCTCCCAAAAATAACATCAAGTTGAGTTTTCAAGGTCCCAAAAGTCCTCCTGTCTACCACACTCCATGCTCACTTATTCCATGTGTCTGTGGTTCTCTGTGTAAAGAAAAACTCCCCAATATTTATGTGAAATTTATCCTAAACCAGTTCCCAACTCTGTCTCCATGTTTTTGTTGAACTCATTTTAAATTCACAGTCTTGATCCCTTCATAATTTTAAACACTTCAGTCACGTCTCCTCCTAAGGCTCAGCTCTTTTGAATCTTTCTTCATAATTCATCCCCTGTAGCACTGGAATCAGCCAGGTTGCTTTTCTCTGTACTTTTTCTAACACCGCTATGTCCTCTTTTTGCATCCTGGAGACCAAGGCTGCACACAGTACTCCAGAGGAGGTCTAACCAGTGCGTTATAAACCTTGAACATAACGGTAACAAACCAGATACAGTGATCCCTCGCTATATCGCGCTTCGACTTTCGCGGCTTCACTCTATCTCGAATTTTAAATGTAAGCATATCTAAATATATATCACAGATTTTTTGCTGGTTCGCAGACAATGGGTCTTTTAATTTATGGTACATGCTTCCTCAGTTGCTTTGCCCACTTGATTTCATACAAGGGACGCTATTGCAAAATGGCTGAGAAGCTACCCAATCAGAGCACGTATTACATATAAAATAAAACTCCTCAATGATATACGATATGCTTCCCTGCGGTGCTTTGCACACTTGAAAGCCCAAACAGCACGTATTGATTTTTGACTGTTTGCTTTTCTCTGTCTCTCTCTCTCTCTGACATTCTCTGCTCCTAACGGAGGGGGTGTAAGCAGAGGGGGTGTTTGCACACTGGCCTAGAGGATATGGATGCTCCTTTAAAAAATGCTGAAAGACTACCTTCACATTGCTGCTTTCCTTGTAGCTGCTTTGTCCGCCGGTGCCTCGCATACTTAAAAGCCCGAACAGCCCTATTGATTTTTTTGATTTGTTTGCTTTTCTCTCTCTGACATTCTCTGCTCCTGACGCGCACTCCTTTGAAGAGGAAGATATGTTTGCATTCTTTTAATTGTGAGACGGAACTGTCATCTCTGTCTTGTCATGGAGCACAGTTTAAACATTTGACTAAAGGGTGTTATTTCATGTCTGGAGGGCTCTAATAATGTTAGAAAATGTATTTAGAAGGTCGTAAACAGGTTTTCTATGCTCTAACTGCGAAAATGTTCGATTTATAAATAAAGAATCCTACTTTGCGGAAATTCATTTATCGCGGCAAAGTCTGGAATGGATTAACCGCGATAAACGAGGGTTGACTGTAATGGAGAACTCCCCACCAACATCTCCGGCCCTCGTCTCATAGTCGTCTCTCTGCCTTGCTGTACTTTGCAAAGCAATGCAAGGAGTGGTTGGGGTAGCCTTTGGAGTCTCCAGTGCATTTCTAGTGATATAAACATTTGAAGAGTAGGCAATTTTGGGTAGCTGCTCCCATGTGGTGAATTGAGTTAGATGTAAAATGTTATTTTCATCAAAGAGTGGCAAGGTGGTGTTGTGATGACACTAATATACAATCATGGCCAAAATTATCGGCACCCCTGGAATTTTCCGAGAAAATGTACCATTTCTCCCAGAAAATTGTTGCAATTACAAATGTTATGGTATCCACATGTTTATTTCCTTTATGTGCATTGGAAAAACACAAAAAAACAGAAAAAAAGCCAAATCTGACATCATGTCACACAGAACTCCAAAAATGGGCCGGACAAAATTATTGGCACCTTTTCAAAATTGTGGGTAAATCGTTTTATTTCAAGCATATGATGCTCGTTTGAACTCACCTGTGGCAAGAAACAGGAGCTGGCAATACAGCAATCACACCTGAAGCCAGTTAAAATGGAGAAAAGTTGACTCAACCTTTGTGTTGTGTGTCTGAGTGTGCCACACTAAGCATGGAGAACAGAAAGAAGAGCAGAGAATTGTCTGAGAACTTGTGAACATAAATTGTGGGAAAATATCAACAATCTCAAGGCTACAAGTTCATTTCCAGAGATCTTCATGTTCCTTTGTCCGCTGTGCGCAACATAATCAAGAAGCTCACAACACATGGCACTGTAGCTAATCTCCCTGGACGTGGATGGAAGAGAAAAATTGATAAAAGACTGAAATGAAGGATAGTCTGAATGGTGGATAAACAGCCCCAGTCAACTTCAAAACATATTCAAGCTGTTCTGCAGATTCAGGGTGCAACAGTGTCAGCTCTAACTATCCGTCAACATCTGAACAAAATGAAACGCTATGGCAGGAGAGCCAGGAGGACCCCACTGCTGACACAGAAACATAAAAAACCAGACTGGAGTTTGCCAAAATGTACTTGAGGAAACCAAAATCCTTCTGGGCGAATGTCTTGTGGACAGATGAGACCAAGGTAGAGCTTTTTGGTAAAGTTCATCATTCTATTGTTTACAGAAAATGGAATGTGGCACACGAAGAAAAGAACAACACAGTACCTACAGTCAAACATGGTGGAGGTTCTAAGATGTTTTGGGAATGTTTTGCTGCCTCTGGCACTGGATGCCTTGACTGTGTGCAAGGCATCATGAAATCTAAAAACTACCAAAATATATTGGGGCGCAATGTAGGGCCCAGTGTCAGAAAGCTGAGTCTGCGTCAGAGGTTATGGATGTTCCAGCAGGACAATGACCCCAAACCTCTAAAAGCACCCAGAAATGGTTGAAGACAAAGAGCTCAAGAGTTCTGAAGTGGCCAGCAATGAGTCCAGCTCTAAATCCGATTGAACACTTATGGAGAGATCTCAAAATTGCTGTTGGGAGAAGGCACCCTTCAAATCTGAGAGACCTTGAGCAGTTTACAAAAGAAGAGTGGTCAGAAATTCCAGTTGAGAGGTGTAACAAGCTTGTTGATGGTTATAGGAAGCGCTTGATTTCAGTTATTTTTTCCAAAGGGCGTGCAACCAAATATTAAGTTGAGGGTGCCAATAATTATGTCCAGCCGGGTTTTTGAGTTTTGTGTGAAATGATGTCAGATTTGGCTTTTTTTCTCAGTTTTTTGTGTTGTTCCAATGCACATAAAGGAAATAAACATGTGTATACCAAAACATTTGTAATTGCAACAATTTTCAGGGAGAAATGGTGCATTTTCTGGGAAAATTCCAGGGGTGCTGATAATTTTGGCCATGACTGTATGACAGTGCAACAAGGAGTGGTTGAGACCCCTAGATTAGGGTTGCTCCAGAATACTGGTACTGTAATGGTACTACACCAGCATTTGGTACCGAAGTAACAAAATGTGTGTACTGTACTGTTTCATTTCCGGTATTCTGCACAACCCTAATCTCATTTCATTCTTAATGAATCAAAACAACTGGAAATACTTGGTGGACACAAGAAAGAATGAAAAGTGCAACTTGGTAACAGAGCCAGCGTTACCAGAGTTAATAAACCAAGATTTTATGACAATGAAGGGGTAAACAGGCACACTACCCCAAATACCGAAGGGCTTAATGGGCTTACAGGAATTGTTAAAGCTCTCTGTGGTGCTCCAGTACTCGTCTAGATGAACTTTCATGGCTGCTTTAGAAAGTTATAAACATTAGAGGGCTGTGAGGTACCTGATCTTGATATGTCACAGATGCCAGAGACTTGTAATTCACACATGACACAGCAGCTTATATTTGGCCACTTGCAAAATCAACACTGTAGAATATATTCAGGCTGAGAACTTTTTGATTACCCCTCTTATTCTTTTCAGCTTAATCCATTTGATGAATACAATTACATACAATGCACAGTCAACTCTCCTCATTAAAATGAATACTGGTATGGACTGCCTCACCCCCCTGGCTAGTGCTTTGGCATTCATGTAAAACAAAATTCACAACCTTTAATTGAAAAATAAAGAAAATTTACCTCAATATGGTGTACTCGTCCTGTTTATATAACATACGATATGTTCAAGGAAATCTTTACTCTGTAACTTCTGTAGATAATGGGCCACATCTCTGCTCTGCTCTTGATACTTGGCCTCAGGATAACAAAATGTAAAGCTTTCTGAAACATAATTTCATTTCCTTGCTCTTTTGAAGGTGCCATGATTCACGTCATTTCCAACTCTGCTCTCTGTTCACAGTATGTATTCATTGTTAAGCTTTCTTCATTTCAGGCTGCTTACTGTTATACAGCTGATTTTATCTTTTGTTCTCTGTCATTCAAACTAGAAGATAGAAAAAAAAAACAAAATGTAAACTTTTTCAACAGAGACAAAATCTTATTCAAATGCAGTAACTAATATAAATAAAAAACAGGAACTAAACTTTCTATAACATCAAAAATATTGGTGATGGATTTCATTATGGATTAACTGTATATTATCTCCTACCCCTAGGCGGTCTGAACACTGAACTCTATTATTAGTTGTCATTTATTTATTTTCTACTAGCTGTCCCTCATGGCTCTGTCCACATAGTAGTGAAACAGGACAAACTTCAAAATCAATAAAAAAAAATGTAATTCTGGCCAAGTGGAAGGTACTGTAGGTACACTCCAACGTCAAAAGTTGCCACTGTATCTGATTGTGTCCCCCATGTGAGGAGAAAAGCACATGGCCGTGATATCTCTAGCAATCAGCAGCTACCCTCTAAAACACACGTAGCTCTGATCTCTCTCTCAAAAATATCAAATGTTACTCCTTAACAATCTCTAGATGATAATGTCTGTTGAACAAACAGGTATTGCTAGCTAAGTGGAGATAAGGTGCGCTCCAACAAGTTGCAAGAGGTAGACCGATTCGAACGGAGGCTGGCTGGCGTGTGAGTGAGGAGGGCCCTTGGCCCGCAGCCTCTCTCTCGGATTCGCGCCAATAAATTGGTACCTCAAGCGAACTATGATACTTAGCACGATGAGAGAAGTCGCTAAATCAACCGGAATGTTCAAGCAAATTATATATAAAAAAAAAAAAAAAAAAACGGATCTAAAATCCATTAAGTAGTTCTCTCAAGAAAGGTGGACAGACCTACATACAAATGTTTTCGATTTATATATAGATATATATATATATTTTTCAAATTATTATAATCTATTCATTTACTGTTATGTATCTGTTTATAGTATAGAATATTTCTTTACCTGTCTTGCACTTGTCCTGTGTTTATGTATATGTCGCACTGCAGTCCTGGGGAATGCGATTTTGGACCACTGTATGCTGTAATATGATGTATGGATGGTATGTCAATAAAGCCACATATTTATAAACATTTTAGCTAAGCCTCAGTCCTTTATACGCTGCAAAAAAATATCAGTTGTAAGATCCTAAAGGTGTCGACTGATGACAAAACTGAACACATTAGTACATAAATAAGGTCTTGGAACCAGTTTTCAAACTTTTACTGCAAAACAAGTCACCAATAGTTACCTGCTATGCCGGACATCAATTTTTCAAAGATTTATTTCCTGAAACAAATTAGGTGATTATGCTAGGTAGCTCAAAGCAACAGAATGGCTGCATCACATAGGAATATTCAGAAACATGAATTCAAGTTTTATGAATGCTTAATCAATGAGAATTCAAGGAAAATGACACCTTTATCGGCTAACTGAACAGATTACAATATGCAAGCTTTCAAGGTAGCTAAGGCCCCTTTCTTCAGACAAGTGTGTTTAATCACTTAATGATGCTGACACATTGTTCAGTTGAGTTAAAGATGTTATGCTGCACATTTTCATGGATGGATTCCACTTGCCCCAATATCACTTTCCATCGTTGCAATGTCTCCATATTTGTTTCTGTCTGGATTAAGTCAATGTAGGAAATTAATTGAAGGTTGATGGTTTTGTATGCTAGAAGCACATGGTCAAAGAGCTGGATGTAACTTTGTGCTCTGTCATTTTCAAGAAAATTCTCAACAACATTACTGAATGACTTCCATGCAATTTCCTCCAGTCTCACTAGCAGATTTTAGAACTGCATGTCATCGATGATGAGTCTGAATTATTTACTCTTTACTGCTAAAAAAGTACAACATTTGCAAGTTTTGAAAGCAGAGACTATTCTTGATAGCTGGTTAATTTCAAACAGCTTGAACATACAGTTTGTCCTGCAGAAGGGCTCAGGGGTACTCAACTCTGATCCTGGTGTTTTGTAGTGGCTGCAGGTTTTCATTTCAACCGGTTTCAAAAAGGATGCCAGGCCTAGCAGGCAATAAAAATTGGTATTTAATTATATGGCTTGTTAGTGCTTTCATTCTTTCAGGACAAATTTTTATCATAATACTATCCATATGTCTTGTTGTCTAGAACAGATATGTACCTCTTGATCCTTCCCTTCTCTCTCATTTAACTCAAAACATTTTATTAGCGCAGATACTTCATGATGCACATAAACAGGTTTAAATGGAAGCCCGTTAGCTGGAGAGCTTTGACATTTACAGCTAATTACTAACTGATAGCTGAATTTAAAACTTAATTTTCATGAACACCTTTGTTAAGTCCAAAAAAAAAAGTCTGCATCTCATTTGTGTTATTTTCATGGCCAGGATATTAAGATGCAGGCAAAGTCTGGGGAGTATACATTTTAAAAAACATGAGGGTTTTAAATTTGTTTTTCTGTAAATACTTTCTTACATTCATCCTTCTCTAAATCGATTAATACAGTACTGGAAATATAATAAGTATAGTACAAGTTAGATATGAAATAGTAAACAGGTTGTCAGTTTATCTACAATCTACAGTCATGAACGTGGATAACGGCTAAAATAGTGAGACTGCATAGTGTACATGTGGCTAAAATAGGTTTACTCTGCAAGGCAGCAGGGTTCATTCTCCCCAACAGGTGTTTGAATTTGACAAGTGTTGGAAAATCTTGGAGCGTAGCATCAGCACCTCCATACTAACAACAAACAGTAGAGAATGGTACGGTTATGTAATTGAGGATGTCAGATGGGTGCCATTTGTCAGTGGCAGCCCACTATGAAGAAACATGCTTGATAAGACCGTGAAGCCTCAGCTGGCCTATATGAGTCTGAGAAATCTGGATTGTTATTAGAGACTGGGAACCTTTGTGAGGCTTACTCAACTTATTACCATCCCAACTCTCACCAGGTCAAGCAGCTGTAAAATAATGAGAAGCAAAAGAACGAAAAACCACACATACATGCGCATAAAATCACTCTAGAACATATTCTAGAGATGAACATATTAAATAAAGGTGAAATTAGAGAACATCTGACTGCTTTAATCATGCTAATACTTTTAGTGAAAATGTACACCAAAGAATCGTTATTGTCAAGTAAGTCATAGCCTGCAAACATATTTATTACGGCATTCTTTAAAACTGGTGAATTTATTCCTTTAATTATTAAGGAGAGGTATTCACAATAATTAAAAAAATGAATCTTTATTAAATGAAAAGAATTATTCTGGCAGGTCAAATATGAAATAGAATATACAAAAAACTTTACATCAGTTTTCCCATTCACACAAAGCAAAACAAAAACAACCAAAAAACATAGAACCTGAAACTACCAATTTCATTTCATTTTTATAAGAGGAACGAAGAATGAAAACACACCTTAATGGCAGTTAAGGATCACACAGCAGTAACCTGTGCAAAATTCCCAAGTTACGGAGGAATAAGAATTAAAATCTAAATACTGTCCTTCTAGAGAATCCAAACTATTTTGAAAATATAGTTAAACTTTTAAAACCATATCCAAAAGTATTGTTTTGAGAAGTAGATACATAAGAGATATGAAGAATGTAAGTTTGATAGCTTTAGAAACCCTGATAATCTAGTCCACAGTCCTTAAAATGTAATCTTTCTTTATTATTGATAATGAAAATAAACAGATATATCTAGATTTAAATGTCTTGAAAAGTACAACTGGCAAGATTCAGTATGATTGGACAAATAACAGTAAAGACAATGTAAAAACGGGAAAAATAAAAACATTTTTCTTAGTGGTTTGTAAGTGCCTAAATCACACCCTTTGGCATAGCTGACCAATTTTATAATACACTGTTGTTTTGACAAGAAATTAAAAACTAATTGTAATGAAAATAAGAACCCAAAGGTGGTTTTACTTTATTATACAATAAAATGCATAAAACACGTTTTCTTATTATTCTGTGTTCATTTTTAACACTCTTTTTCTCTTACTGTCTCCATTCAGATACTTGATCTTCATCATGTATAATTCAGCTCTCTGCTCATATATTTTATTTTATTTTTTTTTAATATAGGTTTGCTGGTATCACATGAAGTCATTAAGTTCTGCCTCAATGGCAGCTGCCATTTCATCCGCCTCTGAGCTGCTTCCCTCTTCATCTTCATTACTTGAATCTTTACTTGATTCACTGTCTGAGTGTTCAGCTTCATCTCCAGCGCCATTTCGTTTGCGTTTATGTCCCCTTGAACAAAAAAGAAGAAAAAAGAAAAGAAACAAAGGTGAGGTTTTACTATTGGTAATACTAAAATTACAGACTTGCAGAAAGTATTATAAATGGAGATGAAAATGCAAAACAGAAACAGATTAAAAAATTATATAAATATAAAATATATGAATATATGATCAGAAAATAACTGACACCCTTAATAAATGAAGTAAACTTAAGTTGATTACTACAAAGGAACACAGTAAATATACATAAGCATATAGAATCAATATAGGCTACAGATTTCTTAAATTTATTCCAGCTAGAATAAGTCATATATTATAATATAGTAAGGAAGTAAGTAAAAATTTATATATATAGCACATTTAAAACAATTGAAGTTGACAAAATTGCTGTAATGAATAAAAAAAAATCAATAGTACTCAGGAAAGGATAAATACACAATACAAAGCGACAAAATATAATAAAATACACACCACCGGAGGCACAAGCCACCTCAACAGATAAAACCATTGTAACGTCGAAGGATAATGAATTCCATAACTTGGGGGCTATAATTCAGCATATATAGTCACCTATAGTCACCTTTTGATGTGGAACAACAAGAAGGTGTTGGTCAGATGAATGCAAAGATCTACCAGGGGAGTAGGGTGTAATAAATTTAGAAATTTAAGAGGAGGCATGGCTAAGAAGTGCACTAAAAACAAACAATAACACCTTAAACAGGACCCAGTAATACACAGGAGGCCAATGAAGAGAAGCCAGGACTGCTGATATGCAGTCTCAATTATTTTTACCCATTAACCTAGCTGCAGCATTTTGGACCAGTTACAAATTAGCTAAAGAAGCCTGACTGAAACCAACATACATTGAGTTACAATAATCTAATTGTAAGGTAACAAATGTGTGGATGACCATCTTCAAGGTATTAAAAGAAAGGAACAACTTAATTCTGGAGGTCACCCAAAGTTGGCTTTTGCCACAAAGTTGACTTACTTATCAAATTTCAGATCAATGTTAAAAAGTCTTAGCATCTGGCTTTACAAATGGTAAGAGCTGACAAAAACCAAATGAAGACAGGTGAAGGTATATATTAGGGGAACACATAAGAACCTGTTTTCTTATCATAACTGTAGAAAGTGATTGGCTATCCATGTCTTTATTTCCTCATAGTTCTCAAGTATCACCAAACTTTAAAGGAAAATAAGGATGACAATCATCAGCATAAAACTGAAAGGATACCTTCTATTTTCGAATGAATCTCGCCTAATGTAAGTAGATAAAACGAAGAAAGGGAGGGCCCCAAAACTGAATCTTGGGGAACACCATACTTAACAGTCTCCGTAGAAGAGTACTCCTTTCCAATATTAACCAACATGGTTCTGTTGATTAACTATGAAGTAAAACATCTGAGGAAAGTACTCTGAATGCCAACAAAATGGTCAAGAGGTTGAAGGAGTAGGTTTCGTTCAAATGAGTTTAATACAGCAGATAGTTTCAACAATATTAAAATAACACCATCTCCAGAGTCAGTGGCAGTCAGCAAATCTAAATATACTGTTTATATATTTTCCCTAATGCACAAAAATTTGCTATTTTGTCTTGGTCAACATTATGTAGGGTACCTCCTTTGAAGAAGAAGAAGAAAAAAAAAAAAAAAAAAAAAAAACTTTAATGCAACTCATAATTGTGGCAATAAAAAAAAATTTCTGATGATACAAACCAGTACATATTCTTTTTTTTTTAACGCTGAAATGATCAATACGTCAATAGACAGATAGATCATTATTTGTCTAAAATAGGAAATTTAGCTTATTACAGAAACTCAAATGCTATAATAAAAACAAACAACAGCAGCCAACCGTATGACCAAGAAAAGTAACACAAGAGAAATCCAGCCATGCGGCATTCAGCTGTTGTCTGCCACTGGCTAAACAGTTCAAACTACTATTAATGTTTATAGATTTACATTCCTACTAGCACATATGAGGATCAAGATACAGTATGTGAAGTTGTATTTTTAAAACATCCCTAAATAAGGACAACCAGAAACAGTTATAATAAAACAAAACATGCACATGACCTCCCTGTACAGTTTACTACAACTGGTATTACTTACTGTCAAGTGGATAACATACAGTGGCAGTTTCTTGGTAAAAGTCCAACCTAATCTGCCAATTTGGTAATACTGTATTACTACATGAATAGTCAAAACCCGTATGTTATCTCCAGAACATTGTTTCATCAACCTATATTGCCATCTCATTTCTTTTCTAGGGTTACAAAATATTAAAATTATTAAAATATATATATCCCAAACTCTTCTCTGCTCAATGCTAAATTGATATTCTTGTCTGCTAACTTTTCTGCCACTATCTTAGCTAGGTTATTTTAATGTATTGTTCTACCAATTTTACGGTACACTGGGTACTTTTTAATGTATGGATAGATGTTTCCAGCAGCCTGCCATTTGTCTATATAAAGGAAGACTCTCTTAAGAAGTCATGCAGCTTGATTAAACCTCAGTAATTAATTTATAGAACAACATAACTCACTATTACAAGGTGCAAGAAAAAATATATAACAACATTTATTTATATAGCACGTTTTCATACATAAAAATGTAGCTCAGTGCTTTACAAAATGAAGAATAGAAAAATAGAAGACACAATAAAAAATAAACATAAGTCAACATTAATTAACATAGAATAAGTAAGGTCTGATGGCCAGGGTGGACAGAAAAAACAAAACAAAAAAAAAACTCCAGAGGCTGGAGAAAAAAGAAATAAAATCTGTAGGGATTCCAGACCAAGAGACCGCCTAGTCCCCTCTGGGCAATCTACCTAACATAAATCAAAAAGTCCTCTTTGTATTTAGGGTTTTCATGGAAGGACTTGATGATGTATATAGGCAACATACATTCCTCAGATGAAACTTAAGTATGGTAAAGGGTCAGTTTTGTTTGATTCCCAAGTACCTTTTCTGTACTGTAGGATTTTAATTTTATAATACAGTATAATGGACTTATTTCATTTATAATAAATTCAATTAATATAAAAGATGATGCAGTATATGTGGTCATCTTTGTTTCAAATCTTGTGTCCAGTTGTTGTTTTTGGTGGAGGATTCCTGTTTTCCACACATATACACACTTTTCTCCGTATTTCTTCATTTTGTGACTCTAAACAGATCCCATGAATGTGTGTCTGCATACGTGAGTGCACTCTGCCAAGGAATGGCACCATGTTCAGGTGTGGTTTCAACTTTTTGCCAGAAGTCCGAGATATAAGAAAATGTCAATTTTCCTCAAAAAACCACTGCATAAACCATATATTTCAATGTTAACGACTCACTAACACCAGTGTTAACTGAGGGTATCTCTATATGCGTCCGGTTTCTTTGTAGATTCACATGGCAATTAAAAGTTGTTTATATGGGCATCTTTAAATATACATATAACTACAACTGTGAGAAAGGAGTTGATAATATTTACTATGAACCTGAAAATGAATATCTAACTATTGTACATTATGAATACAAATAATTGTGGTTAAGAACAGTCTGTGTGAATTTAACTAGTTAAATTATAAATAATGACTGTTTAAACATCCATTTGCAATGACATTATTTAAAATGTATTTAATTTTTTAAATCTTTTATATTCAGTATCTTATTTCATTTTACTTAGACTTAATTTACAAAAATTGGTGTGTGCCCTCTATCCCACTATTAAGTGATGTTTGTTCACTGACTAGTGCTAAAATTGAAATGCATACAATTAAAATCTGAGATTATTGAGAGCATGTATCATGAGTTCATTGTGACCAGGTCTTAGCAGATAAACACACTACTGGGTTATTTATAATTAAATAATGTATGCCCCAAAATAACAGTGATATTGACATAAACAAGAATAAAAAAAATGAATGACTAGCATTATTGTATTAAAAAATCCTGTTTACTAACATACTTCAACTCCCTCTAACTAAAACCTTCAAACCCCTATTCACAGTTTAATCACGATTAGTATCTTATTTTATTTGCTATGTACTCTTTATGTATTGTGTTTCTAAACAGTAATAATGCTGGTAGACTGAGTAATACAATTGAATTGGCTGCATAAGTCACTGTCTTTTACTCACCACGTCTACACTAGTACTATATATTATATTAATATGCTATTTTGACCATTATTTGTGAGGTTATTTTACTGTATTACTGCTCTTCTTTATAATTCTATCTTCTTAAAGTGATATCTAACTCTGCTAACCAGTATGATGATTAGCTCCATCAGAGTTGCCATAGAGTATTCCATATTATGTATCTACAATGACAATAAAGAGTCTTACTTAACAAACTACATGAAAATGTTTCCTCTGAAATAATGAGAGAGACCAGTAAATAGATATGTGGTGACAATGAAGTTGCAGCATTTGGTGAATAGCTACTTTATCTATACAAAAGCAACACAACCTAAAGTGGGAGCATAGCCATGAAACATTTGGTGAATCCCCATGTCATCAATACATGTAGCACAGCTGCCAGAGAACAGCTAGAAGTTTTTGGATTGCTAAAATCTGAAAATCATCACTGTGTAGCACACATGAAACTCTGAGGGATATGTCCCTTGAACAGCCTTTCTTGGAAAGAAAAACACAACATTTGTTTGTACTTCACTTGCACTCTACAAGTATAAGTTGATCAAAACATTTACAACGCCTGGAGCATAAGAGCAATGGTGTATGCAGCATTTACCATAGATGAAACATACTTTCCAGTGAAATGTTCAACTAAAGCTAGCCTAGTTCAATAGGTTGCTACAGAATACCTCATCAAGGTTCAGCTTTTTCATTTTAATGAAGATTTTATGACAGTATTTAGAAAAGAAAAGGAACACAGTTTGAACAGAACTAACACAACAGAGACCATCTATGCCAGGCAACTGATAGTCATAACTGATGGATATTCCAAAAGCTGTGATGGATGGACGGATGGACAGACAGGCAGGCAGAGCAGGAAATCTGGCGTTTTACAGAAGCTCTTTTATATACTGTAAATAAATACATAAACAACAATGTAACACCCTAACAATAAATACCCTATGGTTTGAATGCACACCAGAATGACTAAAACAACAACAACAATATACAGTATTTCTTTTATAGCCCGTAATCACACAAGGAATGGCCTCAATGGACTTTAATGGGCCCTGTATTTTTTTTTGACAACCCCCAGCTTAAGACTCCCTAAGATGACAAAAAAGGAAGAAAATTTAAAAATAAGGAAAACTTCTGACTTGAATGTCACAAAGAGGCATTATACAGGTGTATTTCCATTGGTATAAAGGAACCCCAGTGGCATTTCTTGACACACTTCTGCTAAATAATTTGTTGGCTGAAAGTCATTAGTGTTAGCGTGTCAGAGAGAGGACATGCATCAGTTTTGTTATTATTCTATCTCTCCAATACTACATCCAAGATGTCCACAGTGTGTTCCATAAAAGATCCTGCACTTTTAATCAGCTTGTTGATTTGGTGGGCACCTCTTGAAGTGATGTTATCAGCTGAGCATACCACAACGTTGAAAATTGCACTGGCAATCACAGAGTTGTAGAAGATATAAAGAATGTCACTTCCCACATTAAAGGAACACAGTCCCCTAAAAAAATAACAGCCTCCTCTGCCTTTTGTTCTATGTTAGAAGACCTGTCCAACCTGTCATTAATATGGACTCCCAAGTTGTAGGAGTGCACCAAACCACCTCTACATCCACTCCCTGAATAGTGACCAGGCATAGAGGCTCTTTGGTGTGGTAAAAATCAATAACCAGTTACTTGGTTTTACTGATGTTAAAGTGCAGACAATTCCCTTTACACCAAGAAACAAAGTTCGAAACCTGGCCCCTCTCTTCTACCTCATCCTCCTTATTGATACATCCATAAGAGCTGAATTATCTGGGAATTTCTGCAAATGATATAAACTGGTGTTATATTTATAGTTAAAGGTGTACAGAGTGGAGTGAAGAGAAAAGGGGACAAGACTGTTCCTCGTGGAGTTCCAGTGTTGCTCACACAATCATTTAGTCTCAAACACGGTGGTCTGCCTGATAGACAGATACATACACTTACAGACACATGCATGTATATAATATCTCTCTATTATAATAAAGAAATCTTGGGTCGAGATGTGATTTTCTTGGAGACACTTTAATGTCCTGCGAGACAAGGAAGTGAGACAAAAGGACAGCTGCTGTACAGGCTTTTAAATGATCGACGCGCAGCACAACATGCAGATCATGCAGCACGGCACAAACAGCAGCAGGAGCAAGCCAGCTGATCGAGCATAGAGGAGGTAAAAAAAAAAAAAAAAAACAAAACAAAAAAAAAACACAACTTTATCTGTTTCCCATTGTATCACTGTTTAAGAGGGGGTTTCGGAGGAGCGACAGCATCTCCTTAGTGTGTGTTCAGTTCCCCTCTTCACAACACGAGAGGCAGAGAGGTGAAGTGGCTGTTGTGTAGTGTGCCCCGGGGGTGAAGGGAAACAACTCATTCACTACAGCTTTATTACTGGCAAATATCAAGAAATAAAAAATGAATGAAAATGAAAATAACGAACCCGGAGGTGGGTGAGCGAAGCGAGCAGGGGGCGGAGTCCCCTAGTACATACGTATACACCTACAAATATTTGTATGTGCATAAGTAGATATATATACACATTCTCTCTCTCTTTCTATATACTCTTATACACATACCATCACACATTTCTTTCTTCTGTACCCCACTGTAACTTTTATCTTACAAAGTGTCATTCATTTACAGGGCTAGGCCCACTGCAATGTTTTCTCTATGACATTTTCAACATTGATGCTGCTGATACAGGCACACCTTGATCAAGATAAATGTAAATGTGCATAGGATTCACAATATGTAATTTATAAAAACATCAAATTTACCTTTATTAATCAGATTCTAAAGCAAGGCAAGAAATCTTTCAAGAAATAACTGATGTCCAATGTAGGAAAAGAAAAAACCTTACATCTGTTTTCTGTGGAAAGATAAATAAACTGTGATCTTACTTATGTCTGATGCTGTTGCAGCCACTTTCAGTTTTGGGAACTGTTGCCTCAGCTCTTTAAAAAAAATAAAAGTACACTACTTCAAAGCAGTATGATTTAAGGTGGAACTTTACCCACTTGATTAGTTCTAAACAAAAATATCAATTAATTTAAAATGCATGATAATGCATTCTAAAAAGAGAAACCCATCAGCTTCCCTTATGCATTATTACCCCGTTCTTTGCTTCAGCATTTCTACACATTTTAGATGAAGCCTCTTGCTGGTATTTTGGAGTACATTTGAATTCAATGCAAAGTTTAACTCATTATAATTTACTTTAAAATATTACTGAGAAAGCAAAAAATACTGTCAAGTAAGCTTATCTGAAAACTTGCATTTCCAAAAATGTGAAGCAAGTTAAGAGAGATCCTCACCAGATTGTTGTATACAACATTCAATAAACTCCTTGCAATAGTCAGAAGATGATGGCAGGAATTATACACACATACACTGTAATCTGGCCACATAAAGAATGTTAATGGGTTACCCTAAACACTGGTTGTGGCTTTGAGAAAGATGAACAAAAAACATAAAAAGTAAACAGCACAGATGAGATGAGAAGCCAAAAAAAAAAAAGAAGCAAAGAGAAAAATTCAGTCCCTTTTAGTCATTAAAAATTCTAAGACAAAAACTTCTAAATGATTTATTTTAAATTAGGTGACCAAAGTATAGTACTTAATACAAATTATTTGTCTTAATACTTAGTAGAAACTCTCCTTGGATGGTTGTTGGGACAAATCCTTTTCCCATAATATTCAGTAAGGTTACAAAACTCACTGGAGCAGATCTTACACCATTCCTTTATGTGGAAACATTCCACACCATTGATGTCTTTAGGTCTGTGTTTTTGGATGAGACACTTTAATTAAGACAACAGGCTTTCAATGAAAACTTTGCACTATTACTTTAAATGTATTATTATTGTTTTCTGTTTCTTAAAACAAGTGTGGTTTACTTATTTTGATTCAGCTCTAACAACTGAGACTTGGTCCAACAGAAAAATGTCATCCAAACATGGTAGGAGTCACAACAAAATTACTGGTTTTACCAAATGTTAATGTGTTAAATAATTAAATACCAAATCACATCACATTTTGCTAAATTAAAGACACATTTCTAGAAGTGTTGCTCAAAGCTATTTCATGAATTTAATTCTGCACATTTTAATGGTTAAAATTCTTAAAGGGGAGTAACAATTTTCTCTAACCCTAGAGAGCTCTAGCCTGGAAGCTGCAGCCAAACCAAAACATAAAAAACAAGAGACACAATCAAACATAAATAATTAATATATTTTTGGAATTTCTCACAAAGCATTTTCGTTCATACCTGATTGTTAAGTTCTATGCAGTACGTGATTTGAGCTGTTTAGTGCAGACCTAAAGATGGCAAAGATAATTTTAACCTTGGCTTTAAACAAACCAGCCACTACACTCAGTGGTGTCATACGGCATATACTAAAATCCTACTCGCGTAATTAAGCATAATATATAATACTGGAAAAATAAGCAACATGACAGCCAGACACAGAGCGTGACATTTGTTGTTACTATTTTAAAAGGTCAAAACTCCAGCCACATATACATTTTGACAAGCAAGGCGCTTGTCAGATTACAAACTAATAGACTATTTGTCACTTGTTATACTTCTTTTTATAAACTGGCAGACAACACTGACAAAAGCCAATCAAAACAAAAAAAATGTGCAGCCTCTGCACCCATGGCTTTTGGCACAAACAAGTAGTGTCCAAGAGAGTAACTTATAACAAGTACTGAAAACGTTAGGTTTTAAACATGGCTATGTCCAATAAATGTTTTTAAAACAGTATTTTTGTTGGTCTATTTCTTTGTTTTAGCTTCCTTTACACACTATAATGACTGAATAGTTTAGGTTACATCACACTAAATGCCAGTAAGGCTCAATTAATCAAAGACTTAATTATTTAGAACGCAGTGAACCAAACGAATAATATTCTGAGTGATGTATTACATAGCGACTGAAAATTAAAATAACAATATTGCTACTAGTCTTGGTCTTTCCTTGGAGGAAAGGTTATACAGTTTAGTTAAGTGTCACAAACAAAGAATACAGTGACAACACAATAACAAAGGACAAAGAAGTATAGTATATTCAGCTGTTTTTTTTTCAATTTAATAAATATTGCCCTCAATACAAAGCATGAGCTGTTTATGGGTGAAATAAAACCCAGAAGACTAGAAATGTTGGTGATAAATGATACTTTCACACTATACACTGATGTCTGCAATCAGAAATTACTATCAAGGAAGCAAAAGCATATCTAAGAAAAAAAAATGTAGTTTTACATTTTCCTGCCAGCTAAATGAAAAAAATGGAACAACAACCCATAAAATAAAAGTATTAGGTTTCCCTACAGTGAAAGACTATAATATATATGTTTGATTTCTCAATAAATTCATTATATTTGAACTGACATTATACTTTAGTGGCCTGACGCTTTATGTGGCTTGGGGATATTGGGCAAGTGTTATTTATCACTTTAGATGACAGGTATTCAATTTCCCCAGGCAAAGTAAATATGCAGTAGTGAATAATGCCCAGTTGATGGAACCACATGCACTGTATTTCTTTTTTTAACGTTCTGTCATCAAATTGTAGCCAAGTGATATTCTAGTTACTTTTTTAATACTTAAAAATACTGTATATGTAAATGTTATTTGCTTTGAATTTTAGCAATTGCCTTTAACTTGACAGTCTTTTTTTGGTAAGGTGTTTTGAAACAGGTCTCTAAAAAGGGTATATACGTAAAGGTTAACTGACTAAAAAATCAATAAACTACGGAGGATGAGTTATTAGCTAACATGTATTAATATTAATTTATCTGTTGCTATTGGGATTGACTGAAAAATGAAAATTTAAATAAGGCCACATAAAAAGCAATCACTGCAGTTCAAGCAGTATAAGGCGAAGTGTAAAAGTGTTTGGGTGCTTCAGGTAGCTTTATATCATTTCTCAAAACTTGAAAATTAAAGCTATTCTGATGAGACCGTAATGAGTTTGTTTATAGAAACAAGTGTGAATCCCAAAGCTAATATTAACAGAGCATGATTAACAAAGCTATATACTGTACATTATTTATATCTTTCTGATATCTAATATGTTAGACCTCAAAACACTTTTAACAGAATTTTTTCTAGGGCAAGCGAGGCATAGGCACACTGCAGCGTTTCAATGATTCTTTCATCTGTCTCCAAAATACAAGTAAAGAATGCACAATTTCTTAGCAGGCACTTAATATTTTTAGTAATTTGAAAATTATCAGTTGATATTTTCAGACATTCTCTTATAAAGCCATTGGAATCTGAACACATAATATCTCTTTCTTCCTCTCACTGCAGCTTTACAGAAAATCCTATCTTCTGCGTATATTTCACGTGTGTCAAAGCCGTAATAATTTAAATATAATTTGACTGGGTCAACAAATTAGAGTGCATTCATTATTTACTCAAAAGACCTTCTGTTCATAATAATGGATAAATGCCTTAATTACTGAATTAAAAAGCTAAAGTGAATGCTAGAGAATTGAACATTAAAAGCATTATTAGAGATGGGAAAAAAAGCTGCTTAAGTGCTTATTGTAAACGTTGCTGTAAACAAACATAAGTGCTTTTGTGATTCAGTGTTTTGTATACATCATATGTTCATGATAATTTACAGTAGAAGTGCTTAT
This sequence comes from Polypterus bichir lapradei, assembly GCA_026402145.1. NCBI lineage: Eukaryota > Metazoa > Chordata > Cladistia > Polypteriformes > Polypteridae > Polypterus > Polypterus bichir. Next base: position 8,648,962 of record JANRMT010062845.1, on the reverse strand, counting down.
ATTTAGGCACATCATGTATTAGAGTTGCCATTTTTATGGAAGTAGCTTTTAAGAAAAGAGAGAAAGAACATTTTAACTAAGAAGAGCGACTAACAAGATGCGCATGGTAAATTAAGACTAAATTGGTCCTGTGTGAGGGAATATTGAAGTGTGAGTGAGACTGCCTCGTGATGGACTGGCTCTTCTGTTCAGGACAGGTTTCTGACTTGTGCATGATGATGCTGGGATGGATGAACAACAGACATGAAATAAAACTGGTTCAGAAAAATGAGTCGCAAAAGTATTCTGAATATGATTATATTAGTATTATAGTATATATTTTATATATATATATATATATATATATTAAAAATACACATACATACATACATACCTATACCTCTTCATCTGCTTGTTAACGCAAAAATCTAATCAGCCAATCAATCAGCTCAATGCATGTACACATTGTCAACCTGCTGAAGTTCAAACCGAGCATCAGAATGGGAAAGAAAGGTCATTTAAGTGACTTTGAGTGTAGCATGGTTGGATGAGCTGGTCAGAGTAGTTCAGAAATTGCTGACCTAGTACGATTTTCATTTTTTTTTTTTTTAAACAAAGAATGGTCTGAAAAAGGGAAAATATCCAGTGAGCGGCAGTAATCTGGGAGAAAATGCCTTGTCGATGCCAGAGGTCAAAGGAGAAGGGCCAGACTGGTTCGAGCTAATAGAAAGGCAACTGCAATTCAAAAAGCCACTTGTTACAACCAATGTATGCAGAAGAAGAGCATCTAGGAATGCACAACACATTGAACCTTGAAGCTGACGGGCTACAGCGGCAGGAGACCACACTGGGTACCACTCCTGTCAGGCAACTGAGGCTACAATTCTGATCAAAATTGGACAATAAAAGATTGTAAAAATGTTGCCTGGTCTGATGAGTTTTGATTTCTGCTGTGACATTCAGATGGTAGGATCAGAATTTCAAGTCAACAACATGAAAGCATGGATCCATCCTGCCTTGTATCAACAATTCAGGCTGCCGCTGATGGTGTAATGGTGTGGGGAATATTTTCTTGGCAAACTTTGGGTGCCTTATTAAACAACTGAACATCGTTTAAATGCCACAGGCTACCGGAGTATTGTTGCTCACCATGTACATCCCTTTATGACCAAACTGGTGTATCCATCTTTTGATGGCACCTTCCAGCAGGATAACGTGCCATGTTGCAAAGATCAAATCATCTCAAACTGGTTTCTTGAACATGATGATGAGTTCACCGTACTCAAATGGCCTCCACAGTCACCAGATCTCAAACAAATAGAGCACCGTTGGGATGTGGTGGCAGAATCTCATCATGGAAATGCAGCAACTGAGTGGACCAAAATCCCTGAAGAATGTTTCCAACACCTTGCTCAATCTATGCCATTTAGAATGATGGCAGTTCTGAAGGCAAAATGGGGTTCAACCCGGTACAACCAAGGTGTACCTAATGAAGTGGCTGTTGTCTGTCTGTCATGTGATTACACGTAGAACCACTGGGACTAGAACCTTAATCTTGGTCTTAATTGAAAACTTATGGCATGATGCGTGCTGGACAAACACAAAATCTGATTGGCAGCAATCTCTGCAAAGTTATCAAAGTAAACATATTTCTTATGGCAAACTGATCGAGAAAGTGGCATAAGAGTGAAAAAGAAAAATAGCAACATTTGCCATGTGTGAAACAAAGTGCAGAAGCCGATTTTACCTTAAAGGAATACAGTAGACCCCTGTGAAGTCGCGGTTCAGGGTTCGCGGACTCAGTCGTTTGCGGATTTTTCCTTAGAACCCAACTATTAATTATTAGCTGAAAGTGCAAATATCCTCCACAATTTTTCATGGCTTTTTTCGTGGCAATACTGTGCTGTAGAGAGAACAGGAAGCAACCGCTGAGTGAAAGTAGCCAATCCAAAAGCGTTATTCATTACTCCTGGCTGCTGATTGATTGCTGCCCTGTGATGCGTCTCTAGGTGAGTGGGTTTACCACTGCTGAGGGAAACGCGGTTTGGGATGGTGAAAGTAGCCAATCCGAGACCGTTATTCATTTCTCCCTGCTGCTGATTGACTGCTGCCCTACGATGCGACTCCAGCTGAGTGTCCTCGTGTTTTCCATTTTGTTATTGTATTAATTTTGTTATTCTTAAACACACAAGATGTCACGAATTGCCCTGCACCTTCTAAGGCTCCTGGCATTAAGTCTAAGCGCCAGAAGAAGTTTAAAACACTCCAGGAGAAGGTTGAACTATTGGATTTGCTCTGGGAACTAAAAAGTTATGCTGCAGTAGTGCGCCACTATGGCATTAATGAAAGCACCGCATGCTACATAAAGAAGAACGAAGCAGCGATCTGGAGTACCGTATCTGTAAGTATCTGTGATAGTGCCAAAAATGTAATGACCGTAAGGAATAAAAATATCATCAGGATAGAATCTGCCTTGGTATTGTGGATCACTGACTGCAGGAAGAAGAACATCCCCTTGGACGGTAACATCATCCGTGAGAAAGCATAATTGTAACAGCAGTTCGCTACAGGAGACAATGTAGTAACTTCCCATCACAATGTTTCTGAAACCTATAAAGAAAAGCCAGCACGAAACCCCATCAGAAGAAGACCTGTCCAAAGATACGACTCCTCCTGAAGCTCCTGAAGAAGAGGCGCCACCCAAGGAGTTTTAAATCCTCTGCATTGTACTGCATCATCATCATCAATACCATTCATCATTGGTGAGTACCCGTACATTTTACTGCATTTTAATTAAATGAAATTATGTATTTACTCTACTTATAACAAAGAAAATATGCTTGCATGAATTACAGTACGTATAGCGGTAACAACAGTATTTTACATTCTAGCACCGCAGGGGACATAGCAGTACAGTACTGTACAGTAGACAGGTTTGCCTTTACATTCTGTTTTTAGGTAATGTATTAAGGTAATTTATTTAGGTAATGTATTAAGTTGAGTTTGCAACGAAATTAAAGTGCTTTGGGGGCATACTGTATTTAGGGTTTAAACTATAAAAATAGGCATTTAAAAGGCATTTTTTTAATCACATCCAAAAGTCACGGTTTTTCTAGAAATGTAACCCCCGTGAATTTTGGGGGTGTACTGCAATTAGATTGAAAACCCCAGCATTTTTGACGCTAAACCTGCTAGTACACATTAACTACTGGGGCCAGAACCTCGATCTTGGAAGGACTGCAGGGCTGTGTGTTTTATAGTCATACTAAGGGGCTTTGGTGTTGCCCTGCAGCCACATGACTGGCTGATTAGATTACTTCATGGGTAAGCCGGAGTACTGGCGTTTCTGATAACTTACTCAGTGAAAGTATATTTTCATAGTCCATGTACTGTCAAAGGAGTAGGACCTCTTTCTTATATCTCTGCATGCCCCAGGCATTACTTGTGGCATTCTGATTAACATGCCAGTGTATGCACACGGTACCTTTACATCATTGCATTTTTATAGAATTCCACCAAGGTTACCAAATTTATTTTTATATATACTGGCATTTGAACATTATAATCTAAAAACAGTGCTGGTATTGTCTAATGTAGTTTATTTTTTGCCATAGCAATGAAGTACAGTATAAATAAAATATTACTAAATCTTATAAATGAATTATACCAAAACAAAAAAACTGACCTATGTACTGAAACCTTTGCAATATCTTTTAAAATAGTTTCTAGGGCAGCCAACTGTCTTGTTAAGTCACAGCAGCTGAATAGAGCTATGAAGGTGCAGTGTTCAGATGAAATAAAACTGTCCATGACAAGTCTCACAGCTATTGTAGTTCCTAACAAAAACTACATGATGAGATGGAGTTTCTATAGAAAACCCTGCACAAGGTTCTTGAAAAGCACCAGTCAAGGAGGAAATATTGAAAATATGTCAAAAAAACATACATTTCATTTTAAAGAAACAGGGAAAATCAGAACTGCAATGACTCTGTGTACAACCGGGTATCCATGAAAACTAAGTATTCAGCAGAGAAAAAAATAATCAGGAATTCAACTATTAAATTCTATGGTAATTTAAAATTATTATTGCCTTCCTTGGCTGACCAGAGACAAATAGTAGTTTAAAAAGAAATGGCCACAAACTTAGAAAATCAGTTGATCCAAAATTATTAATGAAAAAGTCATATATAAGATCTCATGTGTAAGAACCTGAGACTAAGCTGAGGACATCTGAAAGATCAGTAGCTTTTAAGTTGATCATAGTGTGTTTTCAACGCTTTTTTGTTTCTACCAAATAAATTTACATTTACTTTTCAGGTGCCTTCCATGGTGTTGAGGATTATGATTGTTGATGTATGAAGCCTCATACCGGTTTCCTAGGGATGGGTTCCTGTTGTGAGGTTGTTAGTGCACGTAGATACATTTGAGATGTATGCCAGGCTATTTAAGAACGAGGGAATGCTGTTGGCATTTTTCTGACCTTTACAAACAAAAAATGAAAAGCACTTCATGTTCCCATAAAGATTTAAATGAAAATTCCAGTTTTTTTTAGCTTCAAAATGTTCATAATGCCCCACACAAAGGATATCATAACCATCAACACATTGTTTTCAAAGAGAATGGCAAAATGTAGAATGATAGTGGAGATTGGCAAGTGGCCCAACAAAACATAAGAAACATGGCAGAACAAGCGTCCACACACAGAAACCAAACAATAAATAAAAAAGAAAAAAAAAAAATACTAAATTATACAAATAAACATTCACAACATTAACAGAAATTATAACAACCAAAGAACAAAAAAAAAAAAAAAAAAGAACAAAGAGGCCATAAACAGAAATTTAAATGTAAGCCAGGGTAGTGAGCGTAGCTGAAACATAACATTAAACATATAGGGCATTGGGATTTGAGTTAAATAAATATGTAAGGAATCAGTTTGTTTTTTTAATTTGATATTACGTAATTATTGTAATGATCAATGTCAAAGAGCTGCAATTAAATGTTTTATGATTATATATAACAATAAAATATGAAAAAGTCTGGAGAGGAGTGAACTGTAGGATGTAGTCAAGATAAAAACTGTTTTAAAATCATTAGTCCAATAAAAACTGCTAGGGTACAATGGGAGTTATTTTGGTTGTTTTATTTTGTTTTTTATGGGCATATCAGATCTTCACATATCATTCATGTGCATTAGCTCAAGAGCAAGGTCATAAAGTAGATAGAAATATTGCATTATTAAAAAATAAAGCATTTTGTAATGCAAAGCCACAGCCTATCTACTTGAGCTAGACTGCAGGTGTTCACTATATGTATTGCATTTAAGTGCTTAGAAGGGATAAAATATTTAAAACATCTTACTCATTATTAGTCTAGAATTTGGCAAAAATTGCCCTATAGTAGACAGACTCCTGGCAATTTGGTACAAGAACATCGTTCAAAAGATTTAGGCAGCAATGTTAGGTTTTTGTGTGTCTATCTTGATAAGAGTTTCATGATGACTCATTGGAGTGGAGGTAAAATTTCCTAGGCTCTGTCTGAGAAATGGAGCATTTATTCAAACAACTCACCTCGCTTTCAAAAATGCACCTTAATTCTCTTCGTAGAGGTATAGAGATATTGTGCTTTCTAAAAATGAAATCCAAACAGAGAAAATGGAAAAGGTGAAACTCATACCTGTCTGTTTCATGATCTTCATTCTCCTGCAGGCGGTAATCAAGACAATTGACATCATTTTTGCTAACAGCTACTACTCTTTTCAATTGTGTCCTCATGTAGAGAGTTGGAAAGTGGCATGTAAATCGTGTCTGAATTATGTCGGCAGCAATGTAAGCAAGCTTGCCTCCCTGGATGTCTGCACTGTTGTCTTTACCTGGATTCAACCTATGAGACATATCTTACGTACAGTAGCATGCACCTTGCACAAGGGGGTAATTGAGAATGTTTCTTAGATTTTGGATGAGTCAAATCTCTGTTAATTGAATATGTGTTTTGGGAAGTGCAAAGCTCATTCTCAGTAGACAAATAGGACATGCTGCAGCAAGTCATTTATTTCTTTGCTCAAGGCAATAAGACGACGCAGCAAGAAGCTCCAACCAACCTCAAGAGGCTTTTTCAGAATAAATGTGAAATTTGAAATGCAGTGAGCAAAAAATACAAAAAGGAGGCAAATAGAAGACAAGAACCCCAAAGCCATCCATTTATATTCTTCTTTTGGTAAGGTGTGCAAAGGATGCAAACTTGTACACAAGCTGGAAGAAGTATAAAGTGAAAATGTGGAAAAATTAAAAGTTTCCTCACTAGCTAAGCTTTGAAAAAACCACAAGTAATACATGTAATGATAAATAAGAAAACATGAAAGAAACCACTCTCCTTGGCTCGATTGGCCACTTTTAACTGATTAGAAGTTAAAGGATAATTTCAAGCATGCCACCTATATCAACACCTTACTGTATGCACAAAAAGCCTAAAAGTTATTTTATATACTGTATGTACATGTTACAAAAAGAATATATAGCAAAAGACGATAATATATAGCATTTAACCTACGTTCAAACTGGAACAGACTGCTCAACTGCCTTCCAGCCAGTTACTACCAAAAGTACTCTCACCACACACATCATGTCTATCTTGACCTTTGTCAATTTATCCAAAGTCTAGGGCCATTCTCCTTTAGGGTTGAAGCCACAGCAAACATGCTTTTTTAATGCTTGCAACACAATTCCAGTTGCTGAAATTCAAGCTTTATATGTGAAGACAAACGCCTTCAAATGACACTCTCTTCAGCCACAAATAGTGATTCCTTTGTGCATAAGATGACAACTTGTCCTTGAACAGTTTTCTACCTCATGATGACTTGTCTACCCCTTCCAGAAATAATCAAAGCTTCTAATATCATTTACTTCAACCAACCTGACAGAGTGCTTCTAGTGAGATGTACCTCTTCTGAGGTCAGCAATGTTATTTCTATCATCTTGAAAAGTGAAGTTGCATGTGCTTTTCCCAGTCAAAAAACTTTGCGTGAGAAACCTTTAAATTAACACACAATTTTATAAACACTCACCGGTTAAGTGAGATATGTTCTGTCACTCTCTTTTTGAATGTTTGCTGTCAGGCTTTACCGTACTGTACACCTCAATGGTAGCCATTTGCAACTGCTTTAAACAGTACCATTGTACATTTTCAATAATAAAATAGTAATGTTGACAACCATGGCATCTTGACAAATAATAATATGCTCTAATTGTAACAACAAATACCTTTACTGTTCCAGTTCTATTGTGTAAACTACAGTACTACTTATAGTATTTATGTAATTTCCATACAAACTGTGTTGGTATAAAAGTTTCTCAGTTAACATTTGAGAATGCCGTCATGTCAACTGACTTTCAATAGTATTAAACTTTAAAACGTAGCTATAAATATCTGCATTTTTATTGCTCTCTTATGGTTTAGTTTAACAACAGAAGAAGCCAATATAATGTTAAAGAGTTATATGTGTGAACAGAAAGAATACAGAAACCAACAACATTAAGAAAACCAATAATTAACAGAAACTTGTTTTATTTTCTATTTTACTGAGATCCAATTTTGTAGGAAGAAAATGATCAAATCTGACAAAAGGGGCAGTAAATTAGGAGAAAGACCATCAAATAAGCAATAAACATAAGAAAGAACATCACTTACTGTGCATTTGCAAGAATTAAATTAGAAAGACACACACTTAATACAACACAGTAAGAAATGTGACTGGAGTCAGAGACCTCACTTATCTTTGTTTGTTTTTGATCATTATTATTTATGAGCCATTACCATTCATTAGAATTCCTAACGTCAAATGCATTACTTTTTGGTAGCATTAGAAATGCTTAACAGGAATCCTTGTTTTGTATTCTCCCAAGATAAAGTCTGTCTGATGCGCTTTTTAATTTTATTATGTGATTAAATGAGGCAAACACTGACATTTAACTGACTTTGACAGTGTAAAGGTGAAAAAAATATGATAGTCCAGGACAAGAGAGAAAAATAACTGAGTAAGAGTGCCAATTTAATATTTTAAATGATGCAACTGGTCACCTTATAGGACTTCAACTGCCTAAATGGCCAGATGGTGGTCGTGGCAGAGGTGGGATATAATGGGGGGGTAGGTGTGATGGGTGTATTGGGTTTGCGCTCATGCTGCAACTGCATATGTATCAGTATCAAGATAGGGCTACTTATAAATGAGACAATGGCTTTCAACAATGCACATGTAGTCAAGTAAACTTGTAGAGTGGATGTGTTACTTAGTAGCCATGTGTCAGACATTTTATTCATGTGTATATTTTATGTTAGGAGCACCTTATCTCTTAAAAAAGTGTTTTTTGTTATATGCACTACTAGGGGGCTTCGCTTGCCAACCCCTTTCACCACCCGCCAGCGCTACTCACCGTTGTGAAGAGGGGGGCTGAACGCACCCCAAGGAGATGCGGTCGCTCCTCTGAAACCCCTTTTAAACGGTGATACAATGAGAAACAAATAACAGTGGTTTTTAATTACCTCCTCTTTGCTCAATCAGCTGCTGGCTTGCTTATGCTGCTGTGCCGCATGATCTGCATTTGATGAGATGATTTGAATGTTTAAAAGCATGTACAGCAGCTGTCCTTTTGTCTCACTGCCTTGTCTCTCTTCTCCCCTAGACATACTCGCACATTATGCAATCTCTTTTTGTTGTTCCGTTATTTCACTGAGTAATATTTTCTGTTTGTTTGCACTAATGTGATCTTTACTTTCATTGTTTTCAGACTTTCGAATTTTCCTACTTCCATTATCTCTAACCTGCTTCTGCATGTGTATCATGGGACTTGCTTCCAAAAGTTATAAGTATGACAGGACTTGACCGTCTTGTGGGACGTGAAAGTGTCTCTCTTCAAAAGACCACGCCTCATCGCAAGAAAAAAGTCTCGTCTCGTCGCAAGAGATATATTATATATATATATAAGTATATATATAAGTTTCAGAAAGATTAAAAAAACTGCAGACAATATTCAGAAGCTCCCTGAAGTAGTATGCCTAATGCCAAAAGAAAAAAAAACTCTCCAGCAAAAGACACACTGATGTTTTTACATCTTAAAGAGATGATGCATAAATGTTTATGACTAGCTGAATCATTCTGCACAAGCATATCTGTTTTTAAGGTTAGCTATTTCAAAAGTGTCGACGGAACGAACAGACTTAAGGAAGCTACTGTTCATCTTAGCAAAGAAGTAAATTGTTCAAAATGAATACTATTAGACACAGCCATGACACTTAACAGCTGCTTTTGTTCCCCACTCGTTAAAGCAGCAGCTTTATCAGACAATAGTGAAGCAGCAGAAATGTGAGGGGGAAGGGACATGAAGTGATGAGGTGTGATGCTCATCTTGCAGAAAATTCATTTCACCCAGCTTTAGGGAAAGATAAGAAGGCAGCAGCACAATCCTTCAGACTGTACCTGCTTCAAATTGGTTTTTACTGACCAATCATTTTTCAGCCTGGTACTGTACATGTGAACAAGCAGGTGCTAGTCCTGTCTTCGGCGATACAGCATGTGTGAAATGAACAACAGAAACTAAATTTATGGAATATATGCATTGTTGTAAAGTTTTTTGTTACATCATGAAAATTTAATGCTTTGCTCATGATGAGATTTGAAAAGATGAAAAAATCCTAGGAAGACTGACTACTATCCATACTTTTTTTCCATTTGATTAAGGCAAATCTGACCTACACTTTGCAGACTGATAGACATGAACAACCACTCTTTTAAAGAATTTCACAAATACCTTTCAATTGTTCCTATGTTGTTACAGAAGCATTACTGTAATTGTAAGAGTCACACTTGGTCATATTAAGTTTGGACAAGCTTGGCTTAAATGAGGCCTGATTAAAATTCAAAGTATTTAAGCAGTTGACTCTAATTATCTCTTTAAATGGGCTCAACAACAAAAACAGGATCTATCAAATTGTAAAATGAAGCAGTAAAACAACAAGGTTTGAACAGTCAAATCTGACAGAGCTAATTAACGGGCACACATTTAGGAAAGCAGAGTGCATTCTGTTAGACATAACCTGCCTACTACAGTCACAAGGCCATTATTGCTATCAGTCCACAGGTTTCTGCTTCAAGGATAAAAAAACATTTAGTTCAAATACTTCTTCCTTCCAGATGCTATTAGAATCTTCAAATTAAGTTTTACTTTAATAAACATACAAATACTTATACTGTCAATCATTACTGAAGCCTTAGTGTTGGTTTAACTTTTTACATGCAATATGTATAATTAGAGTTTCTATTATGTTCATTACTATATTTACTTATTACTTACAAAAATGTTTGATGTAAAAATACAATGCTTTATTAAAACAACCTAAACTGTGTTTTAAAGTGTGGTGACATCATTATGTTTGATTGACAAGTTCTTGCTTGCAGTGTTTAAAATGTGATGTCTTGGTCTTTCTGTAAAAACCTGAGGATAAACTAAATTTCTTTCTTGGGACAATAAACTTGAACTGAACTGACTGAGTTAATCAGAGTCCAAATTTTATTATACACATAAACACTGCATACGAAACAAATGAAAGTAGCACAAGGCTCTGATGCAATTACTTCCCCCATCAAATTCTTCTGTATACGGTACATGAATACAACCAATGTAAAGATCTGCCCAAATTCACAGTCAAAAATTGTATTAATGCAGAAGATGGGAGCAAACAGATTTAATAACACTTCATACTAGACTCAACTTTAATATTTTATGCAATACACTCTATCCTGCATTTGTTTCTTATATTTGTGTGTGAGAAAAAGAAATTCTCATTTCCTCAAATTAATGTTTGTTTCTTTGTATGGCAACCATGTCATGTCACACAATCCTGGCAACTCAGCTCAGCAAGGGATTTAATTTCTGTATTTATTTAAGGACAGCGTTCCTACTGTGTTTTTCTATTTCAAGGAGATACAGTAATGACTAGAGGTCTAGAAAAAAAGGTCAAGAATAGTCAGATGAAAACTATAAATAATTAAGAAGCATACTTCCAATTAGGGTACTTTAAAAACTGCAGACATCCGAAGCTATTATTTCAAGGAGAAATGATGGGGAACTTAGGTTTTCAGATGTTTCTGAGAATAAGACTTAACAGTATATTACTGTAAACTGAACTAGGCTGCAGTGCCAGCTTTGGTCAGCATTGAATGTTACCTTTTGTATACATAGGGGAAAGGATTTTGCATTAATTTTTTTTTTTTTTTTAATTTATAAAAAAAAACACCTTAACCAGAAACTGAAGATCATTTTACTCATAGAACACAGGATGCAACATTAACATCAAGTCAACTCAATCCTGTTTAATTTTGTATACACAGAGGTTTTTGCATTTACTGCACATAACCCTGATAAGCCAACAGGGGTGTGTCTCTATGTCAGTTTTTTTTTTTTTTTTTTAAACCTTAGACTAATAATTTAACAAACTGAAGTCGCTGGCCTATTAGAGTGTTGATGATGTTTCATTATCAGGCTGACTATAGATTGTAAGATATTAAATGTGGTTTCTATTTTGAGGGTGCTACAATGGTGCTCGGATTAGCAATGCTGCCTAACAGCTCTAGGGACCTGCATAATCACTGTGTGGAGTCTGCAGTCTCTTTGTAGGGTTCTTCCAAGTCCTTTGCCTTTCACCGCATCTTCCTAGTATGTGCATTTTATGAATAGTATGCAATTTAAAAGTTCAAATTAGAACTATGTGTGCATAAATATGAATTGATAGCAAACTTAGTTACCTTCTGCCTACAATTCCTATTGTACAAAACATAATAATTGTTTACATTTATATAGTGGTTTTCTTGCTAGCCAAAGCGTTTTAAACAGTGAGTTGGGAGCTACTTCAGTCACCATAAATGTGCAGCATCCACCTGGATAGTGAGATAGCAGCCTTTATTGCATCAATACGCTCACCACAAATTAGCTGTTAGGTGATGAAGGGATGCGAGATACAGCAGTTAGTAAGCTAGAGACAGGGGATGATAAGGGGGCCAGAATGACCAGGCCCTCGGCTTTATGTCTCATCTGAAGGACAGCGCCATTTTTACAGTACAGTTTCCCCATCACTGCACTGGGGTATTGGGATCCAAATTCAGACCACAGAGTAAGCACCTGCTGCTGGCCTCACCAACATCTCTTTCAGCAGCAACACAAGCCTTTTCCTGGACGGTCTCACATCCAACTACTGGCCAGGCCCGAATATGATTAGTTTCAGGTGGATGACCTGTTCTGAAGTGTATATAGTATGGCTGCTAGCTGTGAAATGTATGTGCCTTTCATAACTAAACCTGTTTTGGGCATAATAATTTCTTGTGTTTTATCCTATACATAAGGAAACTTAAAATTGCTCATAATATACAAAGATCACCCTTTTGCTAGTTATAGATTTATTTGCAAATCTGGACAGCTTTTTCCATTTAGTTTCTTTATACAAGTCCAAGTTGCTACTGGGCAATAATTGACAGATCACAACAGAAAAAAGAGCGATAATTATAATAACAGAAATGGACTTTGTGAATCTGAAAGCCACGGTTCCCAGGCCTTCTAAAAGCCTCTAGGACATAAAAGAATTAAGAACTTTTAAAACACAATTAAAACAATAAGTGAATAAATAGTTTATTAAATGTCCATTATTCTTAGTCCATCCAGGCTTCTTGTTGTCCATGGCTGTTAATTCCTCACTGTCAGTAGTCCACCGCCACTTTGTGATGGCCCAGATGCTGGTGACACTGGGCTCATTCCTTTATCACAGGACATTGTTAGTCATAAGACAGATGGACTAGGGCAACGAGGAGAAAAATGCTTTATTAAAACAACATAAACCGTGTTTCAAAGTGTGGTGACATTCAATAAAGTCTTGAATAAAGAACTGATTAAAATAGTAAAAGGGACAGAAGGTAGATTTATTTATTGATAAGTTTTATCAATAAACAGATAAAACCATGTACAGGACAAATTTCTCTCAATACTTCAGAGTGGTCCACTTACTTGCCTTCCCCCTCAGTCGGGTTGAGACTCTGACAAATGCAGTGAACCTTTAGATTTCTGTCTCAGACATCGCTGTTGGTAAACCTCAGAGACCATCAGAGTCCGGCTCTCTACTACTACCTCCACAGGTCCAGAAACCACACTGATTTGCAAAGGTTAATTTTACAGAAATGTCACAGGGTATGAAATAAGAAGTTCATGTCAGAAAATCTTGAAATGTTACCATGTTGGCAAAGCTAATAAGAAAACAAAGCTAAACTCGATGTACTGTATGTCAAGTTTTTCTGTAGTAGTTTTTCCCTCCCTGCACAGTGGTGCTAGCTCGCTGTTTAGTGAAATGTAAAAATAATAAATTGCTGATACACTAATACAGTAGATAATAAAAGTCTGCATTGTGTTCTTATCCTTAATGTCACTGGCATTTTATTTCCAACACCATTTTTTCAGTAAATTGCTATATAATGCTGCAGGCATGCCAAACAAAAACAAAAAAAAAAAACCACACTCTGAAAATGGAGCATTGAAAACAATATATGAAAATTCAGTGCAATTCCTAAATCTATAGATGGCCATAGGATCAGGTAAAGATCAAATAACAACGTATTATGTCAAAAACTCAGAGATGGTGAATACTGCCTCCACAGAGATGTAATGCAAAAAGCCTAAAGTAAAGCAAGATCATGTGAGACAGAAAAACAGACCTAGCAGAGTGTCAAGTAGGTGGCATTTTTAATGCAAATATTATAATGTTGTTTACTGACACTTCTGTGCTTTAATTAGAGAAATAAAAATCTGGCACAAAACACTTGAAAGGCTGCCAAATACTTGGCACATGCTACAATATTTAAAAGCTAAATGTACTCCAAAACAATACTAATCTCATTATTTTTGACATTATTTTCTAATACCTGTTGGCACAGAAAGAAGTAAATGATCATGAAGCCAACAAGCAAAGTGAACAAAATATTAAATATGTAAAATAAAAAATGGTTATCAAGTGAAAAAAAGGAAAACATTTAGCAGAAATTTAAAGGTTGAAGCAAACAAAAATGTAAATAAATAAATGAATAAGATAGACATATATGGAGGAGCAGAGCTAGAGCTATAGGTTTAAATTTCCCCTTGGGATTAATAAAGTATCTATGTCTATCTAATACCAAATGTCTGATTTTTGAACAAAAAATGTGTACTATAAAATTGGTATTGGCCTACTTAAGGCAGGAATCATTTCACCACACAATAATGCAACAACATCCAGTCTACCTTATTATGCAGCATTTACAGCTGTTACTGAACATAAGAGCATGTTATTACACTGATAAGGAACTTCATGGAAACACAGAGAGAACAGGCAAGCTCCATTCAAGCAGCACCTCAGCCTCAAAGTGAACCTAGAACCTTTGTGTTATCAAGCTAATCCCTATTCACAAAGTCTTCTAAAAAATTCAGACTCGAACTGTACTAAAGAAAGCTTTTACTTAAATTAGGCATAATAAATAATTATAAATTAACTGAACCTATTATTATGATGTAGCTAAGCTAGTTGATTCTCTTGGGCAGAACAACTCAAGAGTAGATGATGTTTATCTAACTGGCTATCTAATATTATACAATTTGTGCTACAGGACTGTAACCAGGTAATTTTCAGGAAAAATAATATATCAGTATAAAATAGCAGATTAACACCAGAATTTTAAGTCATACAAAACTTACCACATTTAAAACATTTTTTTGTTCTACCTGATCATAAAATTAACTTAGAATAAATACCTCATTAAAAAAGAATTTCAAGAAATTGCCTTTTTATTATAGTTTTTACAAGTTAGTGCCATTCAGGAATAGCTGAATCATGCTGCTTCTGCATAATGCTTTCCCCAAGCAACAATCAGGTGAGCTAATGTGGCAAGGATGACAACTGCTCCCCATTCAACGATGGAGGGAAAATGTGTGATGCTTTGACATCATTTTAAATGCGGTATAAATTTACATTGCACCATTACTGTGTTATGATTTAACAGGTCATACTAGTAAAAGGCCTATGACTGACACCAAATCAATTAATGGATGTGTTCACTAAAAATGACCAACATTTCATTCAAAAGGAAACTGGCAACACATTGAGTAGTAGTTTCAGTATCTTGAAAATAAAACAGCACCATAAATAACTGCAACTGATATTTGAAGAAGTCATTACTGTATCTGTTAAAATACAAATGGTGGTGTTTATACAGTATGATTTCATTTGTATTTGTTATGTAATTGACTCTTAAAAATAAATTTACTCACCTACTCCTAAAGTAACACACACCACAGTGTATTTTACTTCTTTGCCAGGACCCTTTGGCCAGTGGTACCTTTGCAATTTCCTTTATAGATGGGGTGCACTTTCTAGTGTGAACAGAATAAGTTTTAGCATAAAAGGCATAAAGGACGCATAAGTGAGGAAAATTAAATTGTGCACATTTTTGTGAATTATGTACATTACATAATTATGGCAAAAAAATACTCTTATGCTTCCTAGGAAGCCTGTGGGGTTGTGGCAAAATGTACACAACAGAAAAACCTTTCACTGTCATACATAGTCACATATGATCAATTTTGAGCAGCCAATCAACCTTAGCTAAAACCCTGTAGAAATGTGGAAGGAAACCAGAGAATTTAGGGAATACAAGGACATAGGCAGAATGTGAAAATTTTGCATAAATAGTCTCTGTAACTTGTTTGCACATTGTGTATAGAAAAATATTGCTTTTTATTTGCTTTTACATATAAATATTTATCATTTGCATTAAATGAATATACACTTATGATTTTTGTCTCCAAAAACCACATGATGCTAATGCTGTTTTTAGAATACCTACAGTATACAAGCATACCATTATCCACTACTACATTTGTTGAGAAGTGTGCACTGTTAGCTGCTAATAATATAAAGTTAATTTAAAGGCTTTTAGTAAGTCTGTTAAATAAGGTCAATAACAGATGCAATCTATAATCATATTGACCTAACACATCTAGTGAACCATAGCCTGAAGTTAAATAATAAAGTTAAAATGTTTAAGCATACATAAAGTATACAGTACATAGCCTACATACCGTATGCACAATATTCTGTGTAAGTATTGCTTTATTTTAATTTTAGAACTACTAAAATACCAAATTAAGAGAGGACTGAAATATTCTAATTAAGGGTCACTATTATGTATTTAGATGCAATCATAAGAAACAGTGTTTGTTAAAAAGATGAGTGGCTAAAGATAAAAAAAAACCAAAAAACTTGATTAAGGCAAAGGATAAAAATCAATTACTATAATTCTACTTAAGTACGTAATCTAGTTTGTATGTAAGAATATGTGTTAGAATATTTTTTAGAATAGCATTAAAGGGTCAATGTATTGATCCAGATTCCAAAGATCTGAAAGAATCTCAGCCTGGGTCTCAGGGACTTTCATCTAACCTTTGAATGCTTCTGGTGACTAATCTACACCAAGGGTCATAAAGATCAATCCTTTGAAATAAGAAGTTAAATTATTAAACAGTGGGGTGCATTGATGCTAAGAATTGTGATATAAATTACACTAACCACAGTAGACACAAAAAGGCTAGCTGTACAGCTCAAAATATAGAAACAGGTGTTGCTCATAGTGCAACCAGCGCCCCTCTTTCCTGTTGTGCTCTCATTTTATTATAGGGATAATATGTTGTGCTTTAACTCAGACACTTCCACTTGAAAGAAGTGTGGAATATTTAGGAGCCCACAATCCTTCTGAAGAATTGCACAAATGACACATTTGCTAAATATGCGGATGTACACTGGATTTAAGGAGTATATAGCTAATGTGACTCTACAGGAACACAGGAACACATGCTTAGAGTGAAGAATTTAGCATTTTCTGGAAGTAAACGCCAACTTTATAAATTAGGTACAGTTTGTTACTTTGAACTTCTTCTTAATGCAGACGGTGGGGAATCAACAGTGATTATAAAGTAACGTGAAGAAACTTTAAGGTATTCAAGACAGGATGAAAACTGTGCAAATGGAAACACTGTGCCTTTTGCCTGATTTGAAGTAATACTACATGTGCAAATAACAATTTGTCAAATTGCAGCTTTTGATTTGAACTACAGAGAGAAAATTCATTTTTATCCCCAAATGAAATTATTAAAAAGAAGGATAACTAAATATTTTAATCAAGAACTTACAGTATGTAAACCATGTTTGATCCTAGTGTATAAATATTAAAAAAAAAAAAATGTAGAAAAAATATGTTCACATCAACGCAGGAATTAAAAGTCTGCCTAATAAAAATGAGCAGTCAATATACCTACCAATGAAAGAGGTGTAATATTGATCAGACTAGAAATTAGCCGAACAACTCTTTACTGTTAAGATATGCAAACATTTGTTACACCTTGAATGCTTTGTCTAGTTTTTACTCACGGTTACAGCCACAATATTCCATTTTATAAAATAATTCTGTAATCACATACTTTACATTTGCTTCTATAAAGAAGATGTTGTACAAAACCGTGTAAGTGTATTTTTTAAATGTGGAATTTAAATAAAAGTGAACTTGGGTGCAAAGATTTAATTAATCCATTTTCTGTTAACCATAATAAGAACCTACGTTATGACTACTGTATAAATAAATGAAAGAAAGGCATTCATTTTGAGATTAACTAAAACTTGACACAGTCTTGATCTTCCTTTATCCACACAAAACCATCACAAACAGTTAAATCACTTAGCCACATTATGAAAACTCTTCCAGGCTTCACATGGCTGGTATTATTCTTGCACACATGAAATAAATCAGTCTTCTGAAAGATGCACCCGTTCATTGACTACAATAAGGCTATGGTATAAGCATACTTCGTTTTTACGATTAACAAAACCATTTTCGCACCTGTTCTCTTGGGGTACCCTTTTAAGATATTTTTTTTTTTGTAAAGCTAACACTATTATTCAAAACAAACTTTACAATAGCCTTCTGATTTTCCTTTTTGCAACAACATAGGCTTGTTCTACTAAGTTATTGATCTCTCTTGACAAATACAATATTTTATCTACAACTACCCATTTTGTGGCCACAAGACAACATACTGCATATGGTGCTCACCTCCCTCATTTATTATCACTACTTGTCCTTGTCCTATGTGGTCTCCGATTTCCTGCACTTGTAAACTGGGTTAAGCAGTTTGATGAATGAATTTCTGTAATAACCATGTATTGCCTAGTTTCTAAATTAGCAACCATTTCCTTTAAAACCTAATGTGGAATAAGGTGCCAAGATCAACATTTAAAACTTCCATATCAGGAACTACTAAAGCACAGAATAATAGTTAGTTCTGTCTTAACTGGAACTCGTACACTTCCAAAACATCAACAAACAATAGAATTAAAAGCTGGGAGGAAAGCCAGAAACTTACTCCTGTTTACTGGTCTTTGAAATGCATAGTAAAAATAGAGACTCTTGGTTCATGATAAACTTGGCATGGTTTGCACCTGGCTTTGTTCTACCCCACCATCAAACAAGTTGGTGCTAATTATGGAAAGCAATAATGTCCATTGCATTTATCCCAACCAAAATTAAACACACTACTTTTAATAGACATGTTAGAATATACTGAAAATTACAATTTAACATTAACATAGTATGGTTGTGGCTTTCAAAGATACTGCATTATAAATTTGCTACAAGTATACTGAACTGCTGGCTGGTTTACTGCACAATAGCCAAATTAGCTATTAAAGAAAATTTTAATCACATTGGGAAACACTCACTACCCAAGAACATTAGCACTGTAAGACGTTGCTCCTTTAAGTCAAACTTTACACCAGAGGTCTTCAGTGGCTGCAGGTTTTCACTTAAACCAATTTCTTAATGACAATCCCATTTATTTACTACTAAAGCAATCCGATATTTGGACTTAATTTTAGTTACCTTGCCTGTTACAATTCAGAACCTTAACTTGCCTATTTTAATTTTTAGGAGCTGCATTTATGTTTTAATTGTTGCCAGTTTTCTTAACCAGAAATTACTTAATAATGATATGCAGATAACCATTAAACCAGCAGCTCTCCAGCTAACGTGCTTCTTTTTAAACCTGTGCATATGCACCATGAAGCATCTGTGTTAGAATAAATAAGAGGGGAATTGGAATGACCGTGATGTTTGAATCTGTTCTGGTCCACAAAACACATGGAGAGAAGGAAACTCAACAGTGTAATTAAAATTTCTCTTGGATGAATGAAAGCACTAACAAGCCAAATAGATAAATACCAAATTTTATTATCAGCAAAGACCGAATTCTAATTAGGAAACTAGTTGGAAGGAAAACCTGCAGCCACAGCAACCCTCGAGGACCATGGTTGAGGACCTCTGCTTTACACTAATCTTTCAACATGCAGTATGGATCATTGCATCTCTTAACATCTGTCAGTCAGATTCAATATTTACTTAGAGATCAATAAAACGTCAGCTGGTTTCCATGCAAAATAATACTTACCAATTATAAATTTTACACAAAATAAGTATGTTTTTAGATAAATCTAAGGCTCTGATGATCACTTAAAAAATTAATGTGCTTCTTTATTTTGAAAAATAGCTGTTACTATATCATGTACCATACAGTACATTGGTGGTAAGTTAAAAACCTACTGTCAGCAAACGGCTCTCTGACACTACCTTATCAACTATCCAGCCATGTTCTAACCTTTTTCTCGAGACTGCAGGGAGCTGGAGAGAGTTTGGTGGATCTTAATTAGCCTGGTGTGACTGAATGAGTCCTACAATAGGCCTCATCCAATATGGCACTATATATTTGGATAATATATTTGTCCTGTTTTCAACATAAAGTAAACACTGTCCAAAGCTTAGTATTCTTAGTATCCCCAGGCAGTACTAAAAAATACACAAGTAGAGTACATAGTTAAGAAACTTTAAGAGAAGAAATTCACTTGCACCTGGATAACACTTTAGTTCAGATATTGCAAAAGTGCATCTATTCTTCATTTACTCCTGTGTAAAAAGGCCTTAACAAAGGCTTCTTTTGGTCTTCATAACATTTATAGAACATTAGCAGATTGGTTATTCGTCTCTGTGCAGTGTGGCCTATTGACATGATGGTAAAATGATTCAACATGGATGATTTACAGGTTGTATGCTAAATATGTAACATCAAGAGAAGTGTGTCTTAATTAAGCCATCTCAGACCACTCCAAAGTGACGTGTTATTAATAGGTCACACGGCAGAGATGGATAAACACTTTACTGATGCTTTGCAAGTGTTATGAAGACGTACAGAAGTGTTTGTTAAGGTCAGTTACATAGTAGTAAATGAGTAATGGATGCATTTTTGCAGTACCTAAATGAAAGTTTACTGCAGATAAACAGAAAATGAATAGGAACAGCTAACAATTAGAAGCGTGAAATATGTCAGACATCAACATACACTTAATATTTAATATGTTTCAAAGACTTTGTATGCTATGATGCTGCTATTTTAACCAGTTTTTACGTCAAATGTACATGGTGAAAAAGCCAAAAATGTTTTGTAAATATTTACTTTAAACCCAAGAAGCAACACAGCTTTTAGGAAAACATTTCACAAGTCACAAATAAAATAAAATGCTTTTTTTTAAATGACTGAAAGTTATTTAAATATCAGTTTTAAAGCTTTCAAACTGATGCACTAGGGCAATCACTAACATTTTTATTATTTACTTGGAGTTAATAAAAGGAACATACTTCATTGATACCTATAAATACCTCCTCATGATCTCTTTCAAACAATGCAGCCAAAAAAACGTTATTTATTGTAGATTAGGTTTGGTGGTTACAGTATCAGCAACGAGTCAAAGGCTAAACCAACCCAGAACTTTCTCAAATTGTGAAAAGTTAATGCCTGAAATAATTTTGATAGTATGGACCTTGGGAATCACAAAAGTCTTTAAACGAAAGTAATATGAACATAAAACTAACACATGAATTCCACCCAGAAGGCACCTTAAACAATAATTGAGCATAGGTTCAAGTGCAGTGATGAATCACAGTTTATGTTCATGCATATACCTGCACAACAACACAATATATGCAACATGCACTCTCTATATCCACAAATGAACAGCGCAGGGTTTTTACACTGCTCCAGGAGACTGCATTTTCCCTCGAATGCACAGGATTTTCTCTGAGGTTCCAGGAATATCAGTTTCAAACTATGGGTGACTTTAAACTATCCTGGAGAGAGTGATTGTTTGGTATGTGCATAAGTGGGTCTTCTGATGTTCAGGTTTCCCTTTTTGGGTTCGTATCCAAGCCTTCCACATAGGCTTCTGCAACCCTGAAGTTGATTAACAGGTTTGATAATGGATGGACAAAGATTTTATTTAAATAATTAAAATGCTATACAAATCTAATTCCTTAAATGACCTAAAGAACTATGCCAGTACTTATTGATTGGATGAATGCCTTTAATTTTAATGAAAAAAGAAAAAAAAAAAAAAAAAATCACAAAGCTAACAACATTACTATTAACATAATACAATGCAAAATCTTTTTCTCCCTTCTGAATGACGTACCGTTTGAGTTTATGCAATATTAACTATTAGGAATAAACAAGTTTTATCACACTCAACAACAACAACAACATTTATTTATACAGCACATATTCATACAAACAGTAGCTCAAAGTGCTTTACATAATAAAGAATCGAAAAATAAAAAACACAATACGAAAACAAAATAAATCAGCATTAATTAAAATCGAATAAGAGCAAGGTCCAATGGCCAGGGGGGACAGAAAAAAAAAAAAAAAACTCCAGACGGCTGGAGAAAAAAAAAATAAAATCTGTAGGGATTCCAGACCATGAGACCGCCCAGTCCCCTCTGGGCAACTCCATCAACACCTGTGCATTTTTAGAACCCGGTTTACTTTTGTCATTTGATATGCAGAATGTCCCAAGGAATCCTTTGGCCATGCTTGGTTGGAATAAAAATAAAAACACCCAACAACCTTTTACTCATTAATGATGCACAGCTACTATACCAATAAGTCAAACTGTACAGCCTTATCATCTAAAGTGATAATGTCCTTTAATCTAATTAAATGATTGTGCCTCTGTGAGTTTAAAGGTGGCCTCTTAGCTGCATTTCGTATTCTCTATTTTTATATAGTACTAGGGTGTTGTACCGTGTTAGCCATTATCAATGTAGAGAAAAGCCAAGCAAAATGACACCTTTTATTGGCAAGAAGGGGCCCGAGTTGCCTCGAAAGCTTGCATATTGTAATCTTTTTAGTTAGCCAATAAAAGGTGTCATTTTGCTTGGCTTTTTTCTATTTTTATATTAAATATATGTGCTTGCCTGGTGAAGAATTTCACATCACATGCTGACCTGCAGTTTGTAAGACACACTTATATAGGAGTCATTGTACCCTACTGAATATACTATACTGAATATCTTATGAAAATAATGCATATTTGCTTTTTGAGGGTAATCAAACACTGTATTTAAAAATTCCCCTCCGCATAAGCTACTCATTCGACTAGGGACTCCTGGTCACAAATACTTAATCTTCCCCAGAGTTGGAATTGATAAATTTTCCCCTTGAACACAGGATTAAATAATGATTCTTTCAGTCAGGCTTAGAGTTCTCTTTATTATTCAAAACATTAACTTACTAAAGCAGAACTGGAACAGTTACCTTTTCATGACAACACAATCTCACTAAAGCTTCTTTATCGCACACAGACTTGAAGTGGCTCTGGTCACAACAGCGGTCTTGAATTCTGGCATCAGTAAGTAGATGGTTGAAGCCACTTTACAATACAAAACAAAAGTCTGTGCAGAAAGATAGTGCTAAGGGCAATCAAATGTCAACTATAATGCAGACGTATGCATGTTATCTAGCAGCACAGACAGACCCATCTTCATTGAAGCTTTCTTTCACGAATAAACTATGAAAGTGAACAACTTTCAGTTTCTTAAAAATAATTGATAAATGATGCAGCTGGCCATATTACACACTGATAAACAGATAAGCCAGAACTGAGCATTAGCACATTACAAATGTCTTCAACATCTAGTAGGGCTGACAGCATTGCTTAAATGTTTTCAATTTTAAGCTAAATGTTTTCAATTTTAAGCTGAAGGATTAGACAATGGGGCAGATGAAACTGAAGAAGCAACTGTATCACTCAAGAAATGTACTTTGTCAGCTGAGATATGAAACAACTTTTCTGTGACATTCAGAAATAATGTTAAGTTTACTAGTGCCATCTTTTTTTAACTTAGAATCACGTGCTGTATTAATATGAATAAGTATAATTGTATGCAAAAATTAGATAATAAAATATAATGTAAAGGTTACGATTGTTTGAAAACACCGTAAAAATTAAATTAGAGGTAAGGACTAACTTTTTCTGTATTAATTTGGCTTTTAGTTATAAACCACTTTGTAACCCTCAATTGCTACTGCTGTGGATTCAGGTATTATCATGTTTGACAACCATATTTAAATTGCTTTCAAAAAAAAAATAAAATTATTATATATAAACAAGATAGATAGTCACAGGCGGCTGGGGGTGGAGCCCAGCCGGGACGCCCGAGGGGACCGGAGGAAGGCTGGTGCCTCCTCCCGACCACGAGAGGATGACCGCCCTGGTTTTGTTGGTGGCCTCCAACACCCAGGCGGCGCCCCGGTGCCTGAAGAACCCTGGAGTTCAGCACTTCCGCCACACCAGGAAGTCCTGGATGGGGGGAACAAGACAGGAGACACCCGGAGGGCTTCCGGGTACGCAGCTGGCACTTCCGCCACACGGGGCGTGTCCAAGGAGGAGTGCCGGGAAACACCTGGAGCCCATCCGGAGTGGAATAAAAGGGGCCGCCTCCCTGCATTCGAGAGCGGAAGTCAGGTGGAAGAAGACGGAGCTGGAGAGAGGACTGGAGGCGGCCAGAAGGAAGGCAACAGAGACTGTGAGGCCTGGACTTTGGGGGGTCGGTGCTGGAGGCAATGGGTTGTGCACTAACTTGTTCACATTGTAAATATAATAAATGGGTGTGTTGGGTGAGAAACCGTTGTCCGCCTGTCTGTGTCCGGGTCCCGTTCCACTATATATATATATATATATATATTTTTTTTTTAAATACATTGCTTACCCCATTTATATTTGTAGTGATAATCAAGAAAATGTTTTAATGTCATGATTTCATGCAGGAAGAGAGAAAAAAGTTTTATATAACAGAATTCAATGGTAATCATCACATTATAAAAGCGAATGATTTGGAAAACATTCATGAAAAAAAAAAATTAAATAAATAAAACTCATGTTACTCATGTCACATACTTCACTTGTCCATTACTCAGTCGTATGCTCAAAACGTGCAAAACACATGTATTTTTTGCTAAAATATTATTAATAGTTACTTCAGTAAAAATCACCTTACAACATAAACAGGAACAGCTTTGTCATAATACCATATTTCTAAACTATGAATACAGGTCTCTTAACCAATGAATGAGGGGGAGGGGAAGTAACACTGATGTTATGTTCTTTCAGATCTTTTACTGTAAAATATCATGTGATTGCAGGTCTCTACTGGTAAACAAGTACAGACTTATTTTATGTGCTTCATTCTGAGTTAAGAAGGACCTGTAAACATTTTTGTTTGCTCAAAGACAGAACAAAGTTCTAATTAAATACATTTACATTACTTACAGTACTCTTCCTTTAGAGAAAATGTTTATTTCTTGTTTATACTGGGTGTGTCTGGCATATATATAGTTTATCTATAGTAAATGTTCTCTTGTTTGATATCAAAATAACTAAGAAATGAAATTGCCAGATGTTCTGAAATGAAGACATTCTGAAATGAATTAGCTTAGGAAGGGGTATAACAGTTGGAAGCAGAGAATGTTGTCTAGCACTACACTGTGGCATTTTCATTACATTCTCAATAAATGTTCATGTAGTTGTCTCTTCGTCACTCTTACTGACACTGCAATGACATCAAGCTACTAGCAGGACTTATTTGCATAGTTACTCGATATCACCTGAAGCATCACAGATTTCTCATTAGGATATGATTAAATAACCAGCTTTAGCAAACGAAAAGTAGAAAAAAAATTTAACTTACAAATATTATGCTAGAAGCAGTCAGAAACATAATAGAAAACAATTTTGTTATTATTAATTACTTGTAGAATTATGCAAGCATCTGTTTCTTCTTTAGAAATTGAAACCATCAGTCCTTTTTCCAGTTTCCACATCCGCAGGTAATTTGGAACTCTATTTTGAGTAATGCAACATAAGACAGGTGATTTTTAAGCATTATATGCTTCAGCACTTGCTGGCCTGGCTCTGTGAGTTTGCATCATTTACCACTTCATGTCTTAGCTGCTGTTGTTACTTAATACTTCCACTTTACAATAATAGCACTTATAGCTGACTGGGCAAATCTAGCAGAGCAGAAACTTTATGTGCTGACTTGTGGCAACAATGTCATCCAATGACAAAGCCATGTTTAAAGGCACTGAGCTGTTCAGTACCACCCATTCTACAGCCAATGTTTATCAATGATTGCATGGCTATGTTTGATTTTATGCCTCTGTTAACAATGGGAGTAGACGAAACACCTAAAATCAATGCATTTGGAGAGGATTACACATACTTTTGGACAATAAAGTATGCCTAGCATGTTAAAATGACTTTTCAGTGTGACATATTAACAGCTCATGTGCCTTTAGAATATGATGCTACATGACCATTTCCAAACCTTATACTGCCTTACATATTGCAATTTTAGGTAAACCAACATAGTGAAGTGAAGTGGTTTTACATTGTTATAGTGTACAATATTCAGTGTTACAACTTGGGGTGAAGCAGGTTGTGATCCAGACTCTTCAATTTAGAATTTATCACCAACCTCTGTAATTGCATCTTGGACTTTCCAACCAACAGACCTGAGGATATGAGGACTGGTAGCAAAACATCCTCTACACTGACCCTTAATACAGGCACTCCCAAAGGTTGTGTGCTGAAACCCTTTCTGTACTCCTTCTTCACCTCTGGCTGTGTGGCCAAGATACAGCTTTAACTCTAACATTATATCTGCTGATGACACCACCATGATAGACCCGATTACCAACAATGATGAGAGAGCATACAGAGCAGATATCTACTTGCTGATTTAGGTGTGCTAGGACAATAATCTCATCCTTTATGTCCGCAAAACCAAGGAGCAGACCACACATTCATACACATTGGAGGGGATGTGTTGAAAGAGTGAGCAGCTTAATACTTCTTGGAGCGGACCATAACTGACTAAATGAAGCAGGCACAACAGACTCTGCTCAGCCACCTTTCACACTCCTTCCTTGTTGCAAACAATTCAGAACCATTGGTAACTGCACCAGTATACGCAGGGATAGTTTCTACACATAACTCTGAAGGTTGCTAAACAATCAATCATAAAAGCAAATACTGTATTGTAACATAACAAACACACACAACACATTTCTTTAAGCAAAATTATATTTTTATTTCCATCATTCACAGGTACAAAATACCAAAAAAAATGAAAGGGTCATGAAGCAAAAGTTTGGGCATCCGACATGGTCAGTACTTAGTAAGACCCCTTTTGACAAGTATAACAGCTTATAAACACTTTTTGTAGCCAGCTAAGAGAGTCTTTCAGTTCTTGGGTATTTTCACCCATTTATCCTTGCAAAAGGCTTCTATTCTTCAAGATTCTTGGGCCACCTTGCATGGACTGCTCTTCTGAGATCTGTCCTCAGATTTTCAATGATGTTTAGATCAGGGAATTGTGAAAGAGTCATGGAAAAACAATCAACTTGCATCTCTTGAGGTTTTCTATTGCAGATTTTAAGATTTGAATCATAATCTTGTAGCAGGATCCATCCTCTTTTTAACTTCAACCTTTTTTTTTTTTTTTTTTTTTTTAAAAACAGATGGTGATTTGCTTCCAGAATTTGCTGATATTTATTTGAATCCATTCTTCCTTCTACAAATAGCCTGTGCCACTGGCTGCAACACAAGTCCAAAGCATGATTGATCCACCCCCATGCTTAATAGTTGGAGATGTGGCCTTTCCCAGAATTCAGCACCCTTTTTTCTTTCCAAATATACAGTTTGCACATTGTGGCCAAAAGTTCTATTTTGACTTCATCAGTCCACAGGACATTCTTCCAAAATGCACCAGGGCTTGTTAGGATGTTCATTTACAGACTTCAGGCACCGAATTTTGTGGCTAGGACCCAGGAAAAGTTTTCTTCTGCTGACTCTACCATTAAGATCATACAGTATTTGTTCAGGTAGTTGCTGCACAGTAGAACAGTGCACCACCACTCCAGAGTCTGCTAAATCTTCCTGAAGGTCTTCTGCAGTCAAACAGGGGTTTTTATTTGCCATTGTAGCAATCCAACAAGCTAATTAAGGTCAGAGACCTTCTTGAACTGCTGCCTTGTCGTGGTGGAGGGGTTTGCGTGTCCAAATGATCTTAGGAGCTCTGTTGTCCGGGGCTTTATGCCCCTGGTAGGGCCACCCAAGGCAAATTGGTCCTAGGTGAGGGTTGAGACAAAGAGCGGTTCAACAGACCTTCTATGACGAATAAAAAATTTGGACGGCGTTTTCCCTCGCCTGGACGCGGGTCACTGGGGCCCCCCTCTGGAGCCAGGCCTGGAGGTGGGGCTCAATGGCGAGCGCCTGGTGGCCGGGCCTGCACCCATGGGGCTCGGCTGGGCACAGCCTGAAGAGGCAACTTGGGTCCCCCTTCTCATGGGCTCACCACCTATGGGAGGGGCCAAGGAGGTCGGGTGTACTGTGAGTTGGGTGGTGGCTGAAGGCTGGGACCTTGCCGGTCCGATCCTCGGCTACAGAAGCTGGCTCTTGGGACGTGGAATGTCACCTCTCTGAAGGGGTAGGAGCCTGAGCTAGTGCGCGAGGTGGAGAGGTTCTGGCTAGATATAGTCGGGCTCACCTCAATGCCAGCTTGGACTCTGGAACCAATCTCCTTGAGAGGGGCTGGACTCTCTACCACTCTGGAGTTGCCACCGGTGAGAGGTGCCGAGCGGGTGTGGGCATACTTATTGCCCCCCAATTTGGAGCCTGTACATTGGGGTTTACCCCGGTAGACGAGAGGGTAGCCTCTCTCCGCCTTCGGGTGGGGGGACGGGTCCTGACCGTTTTGTGCATATGTGCCAAACGGCAGTTTGGTTTACCCACCCTTTTTGGAATCACTGGAGGGGGTGCTAGAGGGCATACCTTCTGGGGACTCCCTCGTTCTGCTGGGAGACTTCAATGCTCACATGGGCAATGACAGTGAGACCTGGAAGGGCGTGATTGGGAGGAATGGGCCCCCCGATCTGAACCCGAGCGGTGTTTTGTTATTGGACTTCTGTGCTCATCACGGATTGTCCATAACGAACACCATGTTCAAGCATAGGGGTGTTAATATGTGCACTTGGCACCAGGACACCCTAGGCCTCAGTTCGATGATCGACTTTGTGGTCGTGTCGTCGGACTTGCGGCCACATGTCTTGGACACTCGGGTGAAGAGAGGGGCGGAGCTATCAATTGATCACCACCTGGTGGTGAGTTGGCTTCGATGGTGGGGTAGGCCCAAACGTGTTGTGAAGGTCTGCTGGGAACGGCTGGCAGAGTCCCCTGTCAGAAGTGGCTTCAACTCCCACCTCCGGCAGAACTTCGACCACATCCCAAGGGAGGTGGGGGACATTGAGTCCGAATGGGCCATGTTCCGTACCTCTATTGTTGAGGCGGCTGTCCGGAGCTGTGGCCGTAAGGTGGCGGTGCCTGTCGTGGCGGCAATCCCCGAACCCGTTGGTGGACACCGGCGGTGAGTGATGCCGTCAAGCTGAAAAAGGAGTCCTACCGGACCCTTTTGTCCTGTGGGACTCTGGAGGCAGCTAATAGGTAGATAGACAGATAGATAGATAAATAAATAGAGGTACCGACAGGCCAAGCAGAATGCGGCTTCGGTGGTTGCTGAGGCAAAAACTCGGGCATGGGAGGAGTTTAGGGAGGCCATGGAGAACGGCTTTCGGACTGCTTCGAGGAGATTCTGGTCCACCGTCAGGAGGGGGAAGCAGTGCAGTGTCAACACCGTATATGGTCGGGATGGTGCGCTGCTGACCTCGACTCGAGACATTGTGGGTCGGTGGGGAGAGTACTTCGAAGACCTCCTCAATCCCACTAACATGCCTTCCAATGAGGAAGCAGAGCCTGGGGACTCGAAGGTGGGCTCCCCCATCTCTGGGGCTGAGGTCACCGAGGTGGTCAAAAAACTCCTTGGTGGCAGGGCCCCAGGGGTGGATGAGATACACCCGGAGTTCCTCAAGGCTCTGGATGTTGTAGGACTGTCTTGGTTGACACGTCTCTGCAACATCGCATGGACATCGGGGACAGTGCCTCTGGATTGGCAGACCGGGGTGGTGGTCCCCCTCTTTAAGAAGAGGGACTGGAGGGTGTGTTCCAACTACAGAGGGATCACACTTCTCAGCCTCCATGGAAAAGTCTATTCGTGGGTTCTGGAGAGGAGGGTCCGTCGGATAGCTGAACCTCGGATTCAGGAGGAACAGTGTGGTTTTCATCCTGGCCACGGAACAGTGGACCAGCTCTACACCCTTAGCAGGGTCCTAGAGGGTGCATGGGAGTTTGCCCAACCAGTCTACATGTGTTTTGTGGACTTGGAAAAGGCATTCGACCGTGTCCCTCGGGGAGTCCTGTGGGGGTTGCTCCGGGAGTATGGGGTACCGGACCCCCTGATAAGGGCTGTTCGGTCCCTGTACAACTGGTGTCACAGCTTGGTCCGCATTGCCAACAGTAAGTTGATCCCGTTTCCAGTGAGAGTTGGACTCCGCCAGGGCTGCCCTTTGTCACCGATTCTGTTCATAACTTTTATGGACAGAATTTCTAGGTGCAGCCAGGGTGTTGAGGGGGTCCGGTGTGGTGGACTCAGGATTGGGTCACTGCTTTTTGCAGATGATGTTGTCCTGTTTGCTTCATCAGGCCGTGATCTTCAGCTCTCTCTGAATCGGTTCTCAGTCGAGTGTGAAGCGCCTGGGATGAGAATCAGCACCTCCAAATCCGAGACCATGGTCCTCAGCAGGAAAAGAGTGAAGTGCCCTCTCAGGGTTGGGGGAGAAATCCTGCCCCAAGTGGAGGAGTTCAAGTATCTCGGGGTCTTGTTCATGAGTGAGGGAAGAATGGAGCGTGAGATCGACAGGCGGATTGGTGCGGCGTCCGCAGTGATGCGGGCTCTGCATCGGTCTGTCGTGGTGAAAAAGGAGCTGAGCCGTAAGGCAAAGCTCTCAATTTACCAGTCGATCTACGTTCCTGCCCTCACCTATGGTAATGAACTATGGGTAGTGACCGAAAGAACGAGATCATGAATACAAGCGGCTGAAATGAGTTTCCTCCTCAAGGTGTCTGGGCTTTCCCTTAAAGATAGGGTGAGAAGCTCAGTTATCCGGGAGGGGCTCAGAGTCAGATGAAGTGGCTCTGGCATCTGATCAGGATGCCTCCTGGATGCCTCCCTGGTGAGGTGTTCCAGGCACGTCCAACCGGGAGGAGGCCCCAGGGAAGACCCAGAACACACTGGAGGGACTGTGTCTCCCAGCTGGCCTGGGAACGCCTTGGGATTCTCCCGGAAGAGCTGGAAGAAGTGGCCAGGGAGAGGGAAGTCTGGGCCTCTCTGATAAAGCTGCTGCTCTCGCGACCCAACCTCGGATAAGCGGAAGAGGATGGATGGATGGATGGACCCTGGTAAAAATTATCTGAGACCTCAAATATCTTGGGTTGCCCCAACATTTGCATGGTGCAAGAAATCTGCAGCAGAGACCTGAAACGCAGTATACAGTATACCATGCAAAGCATGCCCAGCTGTAACGTGGGACGAACATCTAAAACACTTGCAAAACATATATGAGAACATTGCAATGCTGTCGGAAAGGACGGACACATGGTCTCTGATATATGCACATACCAATTCAACCAGACATATGCTTAACTGGGATATGGTGCAAGTAAGATTCAGGGCAAATACTAAAAGTGTCAGAGAGCTGGCTGAAGCATGGCTATCAAATTAAAACACCATTAACAGATACTTGGACATGAATCCAGCATATGCAGGCTTAAAAAAAAAAGAACAACATCCAAATAACTGAAGAAAAAAAACTTTAAGACAAACATCCTCCGAACCACACCTTGCTAATCCAATTCTTGCACCCATGATTCCTGTATGTCTAATCATTTTCCTCTGAGGATAAGTCCTGGTAGGTGTTGAAACCCAGGAATATTACATCTCTCTGTTATATAAAAAAATCTTGGGATGAGATGAGACCTGTTCAGAGAGACGAGACATGACTTTCTCAGAAAGACACTTTCACGCCCCACGAGACGAGACTTTGTGCTAAGAGATTTAACCAGGCCTGTGGCCGGAAAAAGACAAAGAGTAGATAACAAAGTAGAACATCGTAAAGAATTCAAAAACGAGATACACATGCAGAGCAGGTTAGAGATAATCTAAGTACTAAAATTCGAAAGTCTCAAAAAAAAAAAAATGATAGTAAAGATCGCATTAGCGCAAACAGACAGAAATTATTACTCAATGAAATAACAGAACAGCAAAAAGAGATTGAAAATATTGTTTAGATTTAAACTTTAAGTCGGAGACTTGTAGATCATCTAATTCATGTTGCCAGGAGGGGACAGTTCCGTCTCTCAATTAAAAGAATAGAAAATCTTCCTCTTCATAGGGGCGTGTCTTGGGAGTGGGACCCCCAACAGCAGCAGAGGATGTTTGGGGTATCTAAAATATAGTTTATCTAGAAGTGATAAGTACCTCTTTCCTCTTTTGATGACCTAACAATATGTCAAAAGGCTTCTTATGTGCCCTTACTGCACTAAATAATATAAAATAAATGCAAGTCTAAGTATTTTAAAAACAGCTGATGAATCTCTATTTATTGCCAATGTTTTTTAACATGTCATTCGCTCTCCAATCCACATAAAAGTATAGTTCTGAAAGGAAAGACAGAATTAATGAACTGAACAATTCTGAATGTGCTGCTAGTATACGTTAACATTATTAGCTTGGTAAGGATAAAATAAGAAACAGCTGCTTCTTAGTTTTACAGGTAGATTAAGATGTAAAATAATACACCCAATTTAAAAGCGTGCTGATTAGGCTTATTAGGATAGTTGTTTCCATAG
Source organism: Polypterus bichir lapradei (assembly GCA_026402145.1). Taxonomy (NCBI): domain Eukaryota; kingdom Metazoa; phylum Chordata; class Cladistia; order Polypteriformes; family Polypteridae; genus Polypterus; species Polypterus bichir. The sequence goes on along the minus strand of JANRMT010062845.1, from coordinate 8,616,685 downwards.
CAGTTCACATTTAGCTTAGCAGCAGTTGCTTATAAATATATTTGCACAAGCTCTATTATAACTATACAACTAAACCAAAAAAAGAGAGGTAAACAAAAAACAAACATTAGGACATGAACCTTTCAGTGGTCACCATCCTCACAAAAACCTCACAGAACAAATGCCTTCTGACTTCATAACTGTGCCATTATTTCACTAGCAGTTTGCAAATTTTAATTTCCTATAATTTTCTAATAACGCACAGCTCAAGCATAGCTTTTATGTTCAGTGTTAATGTCTTTTTAAATGACTGCAGTTTCAATTTCATATCTGATGGTCAGTCATAAAAGCTTAATTTTTTTTCTTTTTAAATCAAAAATATAAGCAATGTTTCACTGCTATCCTCAATTTCTCTTGTGAGTGGGAGTTAAAGGCAGTTTAAGCAAATCTGTTTACAGTATATAATGAAAAAAACAGAAAATTCAGATGCAGGAAACACTAGCTGGAACACCCTATGTTTTCTGTAAAAGGCAATCAACTGTATATTACATTAATGTCAAAGCAATGTCTGCCCAGCCACAAAAAGTACAGTTTAAACAGCAATGTTATGCAGCCTAAGGGGAACTGAGCACTCATCAAATGGGATTTTAAAATAAACTCTTAAAGTACAGAGTAGATTCAGTCCCATATGGCCTGACGGCAAGAGTACATCAGGTGAAGAAAAACAGCCTATGAAGCTAGAGATTAGGGCATTTTAATTTTTACAGTTTACTAACTGCTGAGCAAATGAAAAAGATGAAATACATAAAAGGGAACATGAGAATTATTAATACAAAAATAAGAAAGGAAGACATGTTTTTGTTGAAAAAGTATAAAAAGTCCCCTTTGACCATTAAATGGTTTGCCAGGCTGATTGAGAAATGTTACATCTTATGCTTCAGAAATGAAAGTCATTTTGCACACCACAAAACTTGAAAAATGAATCAACAGGCCAGCTGAATGGAGCCACTTATTTTTTTTTTTTTTAAAGACAAATATATTTTGGAGGTAAATAAAATAATTAATACAATTAGTATAAAAATGATTTCTCCTTTCAAAAAATTCCTGTATATAACACAATGACAGCATATTGTTAAGATAACACATGGTTTGCCAACATGTTGCTAACTTGAGTGTCAAAGGGTGATGGAGAAATGCTTGCATTGCTGAGCTCTACTATGTGGTACTTGTAATAACAGCAACACCATCAACAAAAACTATGTTTATTCATACAGCACATTTTCACACACAAATGTACCTCTAAATGCTTCATGAAAGTAAAAGAAAAATTAAAGTTACTAAAGAAACCAAAATGAAAGAATGCCTAGTTTCTAAGTCTACAATGGTTAAAATGGTCAATGTCTAAGTTCAACTTGATAACACATTCTATCGTCAGATGGCAAAGTTATTAATAATTTAAAAAATATACATATAAATATTGTTATTATGTTGCATTCAGTGAAAACAGCTATACCTGCCACAGTGAATATATGCAAAGCTATGTAAGGGTATCCACCTTCATGACACTTTAGTCAACTTGTAGAGAACCTTTAACATAAGGCAGATTTGTACCATGGTGCTCCAGGAGGCACTATCAGAGCTCTTTCTCCGTAGCAATTACAAACCATTGCATAATCTTCGACTAGACTATTTCCACTATTTTAAAAATATTAATTTTACTTATGGACATTTACTTGCTGTAACCCTCTTCACCTAAAAATTCAGATTTTGCTGGTTCCATCAAGTACAAGGAAAGAACCAGCCCACACAGTGATACCAATCCATCACAGATGAGAAAGACACACACACACACCTATGCTCTCTTATAATCAGGCAGTTTATAAATTCAATTTAGACCAAGACAAAAACGGAAACACATGTAGTTGGTAAAGCTCCACATATACACAAGGAGAAATTTATTTATTGCTCTGATGATGATCTTTCTGATCATAAAACAGGTCATTACAATAGCAACTGATGAGAAGAATTCATAATTAATTGCAGAATTACTGTATGACATTAGAATAGTCCTGTAGAGTGCCTTTTTCTCTTGCACAATTTGGGTCAAAAACTAATCAGCACATTGTCATCTCATAATGGGCTTACATTTTGAGTTTGGTATTTTTCCATTCAGCCATTTTAGCTCTAGACCGTCCTCAAGAAAATGTAATAGACAGACAGACATACACACACAGACAGATAGACACCCATCATTGAGATATCAATGTTTTCAGTATCAGGGGAACCTAAAATTTTGAAAACCGGAGATCGAAATTTTTGACGAATTTAAAGCTTTTGCTTCTTCCCCATAGATAATAGGTTATGGAGGGGGAGGGCGCAGGGCAATAAAATATTAGGCTCTATACTGCAGTTGCATTTATTTAAATATTTTTCAGTTTACAGTTTAATCTTTTGTTTTCTTCTAAGAGTCTCCCATATTTACTTCTCAAGATCACTGCTTGGCAGCACATGTTTTATATGTACAGTACATGAAGATGTTTTATTAAAGAGAGTCCTATACTGTTAACGTGTTCATGTGTGTGGATGTAGTTGCCGCTGATCAGTATTTTGGAAAATTATCTGATAATCTATTGAAATTCTATACAACCCATTTTAAGTATTTAACATACAGTAGTAAACAGTCCTAGTAATGCTAATTCAAGCAGTATTAATGTTCCTAAATGCAAGTTAGTAACTTTTCCAGGTTTTGCTTCCCATCCAAACTCCACTCTATTAGGTGTTTCAATACATATTAAATGTATAATTTTTAATAATATAATTTTTTCGTCCCCACATAATAAAAATGGTAAGAGATACAATTAAGTTTACAGATATAGAAATTAGAACAACTGCATCCATTTTGTCATTTTCAAATCCAAAATTAAAGTCATACTTGAAACAGTTGGTCTGTAATGAAGAAGCTGTTTCACATCAGTTTGACAAAATGAGGGCAATATGATTAAGTACATAATGGGGAATTTCTGAATACTGTACGAATATTGTCTTCAAAGTGATACTCATCCATAAATATACATTCAGAATTAACTAAAATTAGTCCTTTCAATATGTCCTTCAAATAATGCAATACAAGTAGAAAACACTGCTGATAAGGTCAACATGTAAGTTGTTCACTTTAGTACTGCTATCCTTGTCACAACAGGAGCAAAACATTAAGCTACCAAAAGTTGCAAAGTTTTACATTACTAAAAGTTTTCGTACATATCTGAGATACAACCTACCATGAATAGAAGGTGCCTTTGTACAATGATCTCTAATATTGCTCACTACTTTAAAAAATGTCAGATTAGTAAAGATAATGTCAATTAGGTACAAGGTGTGTGTTATCAATATCATGCACATTTTACCAGTATTGTTTAAAAAAAAAAAAAAAAAAGATGTCATTAGGCAATGGTAGCATTGCATTGTTAGTGTTTATGCATTTAAAGCCTAACTCTATTTTCTCTTAAGAGCTTGCATGTAATATCCTAATGCGAGGATTTCAGCTTGAATGATCATTTAAGAATCTTTCTTACTAATTTGGATGGCAATACATTTTTCTTATTCAATGATATCATCCATAGATTTCACAAGCTGTGCCCTTTCATGCTGATGTACAACTAAAATGCAAGGTGGTATTTAAGAATAGGCTGCCTTGTTTGATTTTCATCTTCTGCTTATACCTCAATCAGTCATAAAGTGCACCTGTCACTCATTCATTCATTCATTATTAAGTTTTCTGGAGTAAAACTGGATTAATGGATTTAAAGCTACTGTTTTTAAATTGTTTTTTTTTCTCAAAAGGATATATTCTGATATACATATTCCAGTGTAGCCATGTTAACAGTAACCATTTTGATGAAGTTTATTCAGAAAGAAGAATGGAGTATGAGAGTTAGAAGGCAGTTGATCTGCATGAGGAATAAAATTTAGACAGATGTATTTAAAAGTCTATTTCAGTTTGCAAAATCAAAAGGAAACACTCATTGACTAAGGAAAGGGCAGTCAGTAAAATGTCAGATTTAAACTGTAACACAGGATCTTTAGTTACTTTTACTCCTAAAGGTACGCACTTGAATTCTGATGCTTTCTCTTCATTTTGTTTCCTCTCAAACATTTTTATACCCAAGTTGCCTGGATAGTGCTATGGCCTTAAATTAGCTTATTTAATTTGTGCTTTTATTGTTGTGAGAAAAATGAGTGTATGTTTACAGAAACATACGTTTTAATGAAATACACTTAAAAAATGTTGGTTAACCTTAGATTGAACAATATAAGCACAATAACTAATGCATTTGCAATTAATGAATTGTATAATGAGCCAATAAACCTATATGCAAGATGCCCAACTCCAAGTTGTAGCCAGGCTGGAGAATTAACAAAGATGTTTAGTACACCATTCTAACAATATGCGGTATATTAGGAAGTTAAACACATTGTAAAAGACACAATCAAACATTTAGCCAAACTGTCCCAAATAAGACGTCAGAGGGTCAGATTTTGTTCACTGAGTACAGTACTAACCTTGCTCACTTTCCCACTAATACCGAATGTTAGCAGAGTTATTGGTTACCAGGAAGCATTATTTTATTATTTATACTTAAGATGTCCGTCTGACAAGAAACAAAATGCTCAGACTTCTTGGAATGTGCCTTGACTTAATTACTTATTATGCTGAATAACAGCAGCTCCAAAAAAAAAAAAAAAAAAAAGAATCTTTCTCAGAAACAAAGGTACTTTGAAGAATAAAATAACTGCTGCAGAAATTCTACCTTCAAAATGCCAAGCACGGGTAATGAAGAAGGGTTGAAAGCTTTATAAATTATTACAAAATGTGCAGTAACACTGAATTGGACAAGTAATGCTCATTATTTCTTAGGCAATAATGTGTGTGTTAAAAATGATCAGTTTCTTGTATTAATCATATTAATTGACTGGTATGCTGTCAATCTAACTGACATTTTGGTGAGCTTGCTGCATGTTCTGTTAAAGGTTACCATCTGTAGAAACTGTTAGTCTTGTACAGCTACATTTCTTGCAAAGAACATTTAGTTAAACTTTTTTTAATCAAAATAATATATTTTGGCTTCTCTATTTCAAAAATTATAATCTACTATATAATAAAACCCTAATGTCTGATTGTGATCAAAAGAGGAAGAGCAAGAGTGAGACACACGACGAGGAGTAAAAGGCGTAGGAGGCACACTGAGATTCGCTTTTAAAGATAGAAGGTATAAAAGCAAACCGGAGGTAAGCAAGTCACCTTGAAAATAATGACGGTATGAGAATCAAGTTTTACTTGGAATGTGCTTGAGAAAGGATACCAAGAAACAACACTGAATGTACTTATATGGTAAGAGATGTCAAATATTTTTAAATGTACTCTATTACCTGTGTTTGATAGGCAATACGGGGAGTCTTATATATAAATGTCTATGTGTGGAAGTGTGTGTGTGTCTTTTTGGCCCGGAAGTGAGAGGTGGAGTCGGGGTAAAGACTCCACCTCCGAGGAAACAGAAAACTCACTTAGTCGCTAATACAAGTGGCTAATACAAGGCAAGCACGTCAGCAAAACGAAGCCTCAGAAGAAAGACAAAGTCGCTTAGCCGCTAACATTGGCAAAATGGTATCCCCTTTTACTTTTCCTCCCGCCGCTAATGCACAAACAACATGAGCACGTCAGCAAAACGAATCCTCCTAGTCGAGAGATGCCCAGAGTAGTTCCTTTCAATTACCTGACATCTCTACATTTCAAATTTTTTCTGACGATTTCAATAATTTCTAGGACCCCGGGCTTTTTACAGCACAGGCTTACACAGCTAGCATTTAATTTATTATAAAACATGTGTTTTAAATTATGTAAACATACATAAAGGAAACAGCACATATTTTCTTTTAATTCACATAATTTACAGTTAGGTCCATAAATATTTGGACAGAGACAACCCTTTTCTAATTTTGGTTCTATACATTACCACAATGAATTTTAAATGAAACAACTCAGATGCAGTTGAAGTGCAGACTTTCAGCTTTAATTCAGTGGTTTGAACAAAACTATTGCATAAAAATATAAGTATTTTTTTAACACAATCCCTTCATTTCAGGGGCTCAAAAGTAATTGGACAAATTAAATAACTGGAAATAAAATGTTCATTTCTAATACTTGGTTGAAAACCCTTTGCTGGCAATTACAGCCTGAAGTTTTGAACTCATGGACATCACCAGATGCTGGGTTTCCTCCTTTTTAATGCTCTGCCAGGCCTTTACAGCAGCAGCTTTCAGTTGCTGTTTGTTTGTGGGCCTTTCTGTCCGAAGTTTAGTCTTCAACAAGTGAAATGCATGCTCAGTTGGGTTAAGATAAGGTGACTGACTTGGCCATTCAAGAATTTTCCAATTCTTTGCTTTAATAAACTCCTGGGTTGCTTTGGCTGTATGTTTTGGGTCATTGTCCATCTGTATCATGAAATGCCGCCCAATCAATTTGACTGCATTTAGCTGGATTTGAGCAGACAGTACGTCTCTGAACACCTCAGAATTCATTTGGCTGCTTCTGTCTTGTGTCACTTCATCAATAAACACTAGTGTCCAGGTGCCACTGGCAGCCATGCACGCTCAAGCCATCACACTGCCTCCACCGTGTTTTACAGATGATGTGCTATGCTTTGGATAATGAGCTGTTCCACGCCTTCTCCATACTTTTTTCTTGCCATCATTCTGGTAGAGGTTGATCTTGGTTTCATCTGTCCAAAGAATGTTTTTCTAGAACTGTGCTGGCTTTTTTTAGATGTTCTTTAGCAAAGTCCAATCTAGCCCTTTTATTTTTGAGGCTTATGAGTGGCTTGCACCTTGCAGTGAACCCTCTGTATTTACTTTCATGCAGTTTTCTCTTTATGGTAGATTTGGATATCTATATGCCTACCCCCTGCAGAGTGTTGTTCACTTGGTTGGCTGTTGTGAAGGGGTTTCTCTTCACCATGGAAATGATTCTGCGATCATCCACCACTGTTGTCTTCCATGGATGTCCAGGTCTTTTTGCGTTGCTGAGTTCACCAGTGCTTGCTTTCTTTCTCAGGATGTACCAAACTGTAGATTTTGCCACTCGTAATATTATAGCAATTTCTCGGATGGGTTTTTTCTGTTTTCGTAGCTTAAGGATGGCTTCTTTCACCTGCATGGAGAGCTCCTTTGACCACATGTTGACTGTTCACAGCAAAATCTTCCACATGCAAGCACCACACCTCAAATCAACTCCAGGCCTTTTATCTGCTTAATTGATAATGACATAACGTCAAACTTGCCCACACCTGCCCATGAAATAGTCTTTGAGTCAATTGTCCAATTACTTTTGAGTCCCTGAAATGAAGGGATTGTGTTAAAAAAAAATGCTTTAGTTGCCTCACATTTTTATGCAATCGTTTTGTTCAACCCACTGAATTAAAGCTGAAAGTCTGCACTTCAACTGTATCTGAGTTGTTTCATTTAAAATTCATTGTGGTAATGTACAGAACCAAAATTAGAAAAAAGTTGTCTCTGTCCAAATATTTATGGACCTAACTGTAATATAAAATCTGCCTATGAAATCAGTGCGATCCTGGCAAAATTGAATGTCTAAAAAATATATTGTTATAAATAAATAAAAGTATAATCCTAAGAAAAGTAAAATATTTTACATTTTGGGCCTTGTATGCACCAGAAACATACCAGTCTTCTTCTGATAATGATCATATTGTATATGATCACAAATTCATATGCACATCTGAGTACTGGTATCCATTAGATATACACAAATGATAAAGCTTTGGGAATTACAGAATTACGTCTTTGCAAACGTTTGTCCTTGGGACTTGTTGATAGTCATGGAGAAGGCAAGTCTGAGTGGGAATTGTGTGCGTTTAAATTTAAAAGGGAGATTGGTGTTGGAAGGAAGGACAGAGATTCTGGGAATGAAGATTGTTTCAGAATTTTGGCTAGCAATCAGTTTGTCCTATGTCGTAGTGAGAGTGCATTGCCTTCGTCAACCGTTTGTGTCAAGAAATAATAAGATGATGTTGTACAAAAACCCGTCGACAGAGAAGATACTGTCATTCATTTTACAACAAAGGCTTAGGAAACAGCCGTCGCAGTATAATGAAAATAGCAAGGAGCTAAACCAATGCCAATAGTCGAGAGAGTACCTTCCTGTAGCAGGCAACGGAAGTGACTCCCAGGTGCACACATGGCCAAATTGAAAGGTCACACGGTCAGGCTAGATATAGGGCGGTGAAGTGACACCAATGGGGTCATGAGAGAGGAGCGGGGAATGCGGTAGTCCGAAGGAGGAACAGGAATCGAGAAAAGCACCGTGGGGGTTTATGGGAGGCCGCAGGCAGTGTGGGGAAGGGTTTGGAAGAGGAGGAATAGGAATCGAGAAATGCCGTGTGGGCTGCGTGTGGGGTGGACCGGGTTTGAAGAGGAAGCAGGACGAACCAGAAGAGAAATATATATGAGATGCTGTTCTCCACAGTCTGTACTTTCATTACTGTCGAGTTGCCTAAAAGCCATAGCCACGTCTTTGTTTTACAAAATTGTAAAAGAAATGCTCAACCTACTCAACAGTGTGGTTAATAAAAAAAACCCTAATTGTCCAGCTCTTGTAAAACACTAACAGTGACAGAGTTGTCCCAAAATTTTAGAATATACCTATGATTGTCCTTGCATGTATTGAGGAAGTCAAAAAACAACAACGATAAAACAATAAAACAGCAATTTAGGGGACTGGACTGCACTAATGTGTAAGATTCCTATCATAGCCATTTAGCTGAAGAGTTAAGAAGTTAACATTTGATAAAGATCTGTTCTCTTTAATGAACTGTAAAAGTTTTTATATGGATGCATGGATATTTAGGTGCTTAATATTTTCCTCCTCAATACATAAGACTGGTTGGCAGGCATTCAACCCAAACTGTAAGAAATGTAAGAAGTACATATGCACTGGTTTCCAAACAAATTATTTACATCTTTAAGTTATGACCCTCTGTAATAAAGACAAAGGATAACAGAGCTAAGGTTAGGTTAGTGCATCAAACACACAGCTCACTTTTTGAACAGCAAAAGGATAACCAGAATGGCCATTCTCTTATAATCCAGTATGTGAAGACATAAAATAAAACCGTATGGACAACTAACAAAATACTTAAATTTTATGTGAATAAGAAATCCTTATTATTAGAACAGATTTAGGGCAGGTGGTTGATATTGGGATGTGAAAACTACCTACAGTGCGATTTATAAAAAATACAAAATGAAAACATACCTCTGTGTAGCATCTTTCAAACTGCCTTCTTCACTTGATGGTGTTGAATGTCTTTCTTTAGTTGCAGTTTCAAGATTGTCCACAGGTATACTCTTTGGTGCAGGTGTTAGTTCATCTTCCTTAAATTTCTCCTCTTTTCCACCTTCACTTTCATTGTCACTTTCTTCTCCTAAAATGTCATCCACCTGTAACATTACAGTACATTTTGGTTGATAATGCAGCCACTTAAAAATAAACCTCAAGTTATCAAAACAATTCACCATATTTATTACAATGCAATAACTGTATTAGGAACAAAACATCTTTCAAATATATTAACTATGTATAATAAGAATGCAAATAATAATAACAACATCTGTGGCATCATTTGAAATGAAGAAATTTACAATAATGAACACTCTTGTTTTTTTAGTCGGAAGACTAAATGCAATAATATTTATTATATATATATATAACAAAACAAATCATATCTAGAGTGGATGGTTTCATTCTTCCTTCTGGTCTCAAGAGACCACTAAGGCTGCTTTTTATGTGATTCATATTTTCGATACAGTATCTAATTAAAGATTAATCAGATGGTCTGTTACTGCTTGTAGACTGTAACAATTTAGTCAATAATGAGAATACCAAACTAAATAAAAAAAAATAAAAATCTAGGAATCATTTTTATATATATTTTGCACATGATCTGCTACAGTACATTGAGCTTTTGTTAAAAACTTGGGACACGGCAACTGGTAAGTCCTATGTTCTGTGAGTACCACCTAAGGCCATTCAAGGTAATTTAAGACAGGTTTAAAACAATATCAGTGTTTCTCTGTAATTAGAATGAGTAATCATTCCAGTTCAGGTTTCCTATTCCTCCTTTTTTATTATATATGTATCTTCAGTGGAGGTCTATATTTAGAACATATAAAATCCCTCTTAGCTCTCCTCTCATGTTACACTTTTCCAGTGTCTTTATCCCCTAATTCCAAACCTATACACTCTCATTACTTACTGCTGTGCAAAACCTCCTAGAAACTCTTACCACTTTCCATTACCTGCTCTGGCAAATTCCTTTCCCATACAACAGTGTGTTTGAATTTTGAATTCAGAAATGTTAAAATCTCTCTCTCTTTCAATGAGTGTCCCCTGCTATGTCGAATTTCCCTTATTTTAGATTCTCCACTCCCTCCCCAATGTACTCCAGCAGAGGGTATTGTTTGTTGGCAGATAAAACAGAGAATTTAGGCATTTATATTTTAGTATTAAACATCACATTGTGTGTGCTGCTTAATTCCCTGATTCATAAGTCCTAGCCTGCCATGACACAGCTTGCATGTAACTTTAGTCTTATGTGAGTGACAAAGATTACTGACTAACTATATTAAAAATAAAAAATAGTGACTATAATAATAAGAAATCTGGAGAAAACTAGTTTTTAATGGTATTTAGAACTATAAAACACAGCAAACTACAAATTGATCTCAAAGAGGTAGATACATAACTTGAATTTTTTGCAGTTCCCTTACAGCCACATGGTTTCTCCGAATTTTATTTTAATGATTAATACATCAAACATGTTAGTACCTCCCAAGTTCTCTTTCCAAGTTACTTATTGATTAATTTATTTTAGAATGTATGAGCACCCCCAGACTTCTCTTCCATTCAAGTTCCTTGTATGTAGACATAATTTATTAAAATTTAAAACCGCACTTGTGGGGCCAACTCAAGATAGGAGTTAAAAAAACAGACATTTCTGATGTTTTATCTTTAACGTGGTAATGAACTAGAACTACTTCTGAAACTCCAAAATGATGAAAACTAAAATTATGATTTGATGGCCACAAAGCTAAAATCAGATGTAGACATGACTTTATTAAGGAATCTCTTTTTAACCACCTAAAAAAAAAAAAAAAACCTGTAAAAAAACTTGATTCATTTCAGAGGATCCTGGAGCTGGAATGACATCAAAGTCCTGCAAGTAATTTTCCTTTCCATGTCACATTATTATACACACATTCTTGCCCACAGACAACCTCTTTAACTGCAGCAAATATAAGGGCACTGTAGTAAGAGTTACAGACTATTTAAAGAACAAACAGGGGCTGCCAGGCAACCTGGCAAATGTAATTAGTGCTTAAAATATCCATTCTAACAGGGCGTTTCAGGCAGTAAACATGCCATCTTTTTAGAGAAACACTCAATAAGACCGCCAATTGTACTATAATTACTACATAAAATACAATAAATAAAAACAGCCAGTTTAGAGTGTCAGCCAGTAAACAATACATGATGTATAAATTACAAGAAATGCAGTGAACATATTGATATTGACACAGTTACTGCCTGAGGCTTTGCTGTATACAGGATATCTTGTTCTGCTACCTCTGTGGGGGGAAATTAGATTTGTAAGATTTACCTGAGGGATATTATCTTCATTCTGCATCATTAAAAAATAACTTCAATGTTGAAGTCCGAATAAATCTACTACTACATGTATAAAGAAGAACCTAAAAAGCCTGACCTTTGACTACTCAACAGACACAACTAATTTTTGTGGATTACAACCAGTAATTACAACCAGTGTTGAATTGTAGAATGAAAATACAAACATCAGTCATTCAGTTACAGAAAACACATCGATTAGCCGTAACATTAAAACCACTGACAGATTAAGTGAATAACACTGATTACAGTGTTACAATGGCAACTGTCAAGGAGTAAGATATATGAGGCAGCAAGTTAACAGTTGGCTCTTGAAGGTGAGGTGTTGAAAGCAGAAAAAAATGGGTAAGCTAAAGGGTCTGTCTGAGTGATTCTGACACGGTCCAAATTGTGATGGCAAGATAACCAAGTCAGAGCATCTCCAAAATGGTAGGCTTTGTAGGGTGTTCCCGATATGCACTAAATAGTACCTACCAAAAGTGGTCCAAGGGATGACAACCAGTGAACTGGCGACAGGGTTATGGGGGCCCAAGGCCCACTGATGCATGTGAGAGTGAAGGCTAGTCTGTCGGGTCTGATCCCATAGTATAGCTACTGCTGCACATATTTCTTAAAAATTAATGCTGGCCATCAGATACAGGTGTCAAAACACAAAGTACATTGCAGGTTGTTGTGTATAGGGCTGAAGAGCCATAGACCCGTCAGAGAGTCCATGCTGACCCCTGTCTACCATTAAAAGTGCCTACAATGGGCACATGACCATCAGAACTGGAACATGGTGCAACGGCAGAGGGTGGCCTGTCTGATGTATTATGTTTGCTCTTAAATCATATGGACGATCAGGTGTGTGCGCATCAGTAGAACAGGAAGAAGGCAAGCCAGTGTAGGCAGTGTGATGTTCTGGGAAATATTTTGTTGGGAAACCTTGGGTCCTAGCATTCACATGGATGGTCCTTTGATACATACACCCTAACCAAAGATTGTTGCTGACCATGTACACCCCTTCATGGCAATAGTATTCCTTGATGGCAGTGGCCTCGGGTCTATTCACTTTGCATACACAACTCTAGAAACTGATTAAAACTGGCAAATATACAAATAAATCACTTTTCCCGCTGTATTTATTAATACAAATTTAATTTTCTGTGAGTGTTTGGCTCCATACTTTGCCATTATAAGATTTTTGCTGTGCAATTTTGGCAGGAAGATTTTATTTTGGCATAAACTTGTTTTGAATTGAGAATTGTGTTATTTTTTGCACTTGGGCTTTAAAACTATCTCCAGGCTCTTATAAAATACTGACTCTTATTATTATATATGATTATTACTGTAATATGCAAGTCATTTGTTTATAGAGGCTATATCATTAGTGACTATAAACCTTATTCTGCACTCTATGCTGCGTCAGAGCACAAATATTTTCTTTGCTAATACAAGATAAACTACAGTATTTAACATTCCTGTCAAGTTCAGGCCCCAAATTTGGCTTTGTGCCTTAAGAATATGCTGTACATGTCTTAATTTGTGATTCTTTACATGGAAAAAACTGATGCTGCAGAAAATCAGTTACAGCTTAAGCTCCCTTATACTAAAATCTGAAAGTGCTCACAATATGGCCTTTTAAAAATATATTAATTCAAGAAAATCAATAAATTTAAACCAAAAACTGGCCATAGGTCAACAATTATTCAGTCAGTCTTTTTCTAACTGGTTTTGAACAGGGCTGCAGGGTTTCTGCTGGAGCCTATCCCAGCTAGTAGAGGGTGCAAAGCAGAGAACACAGCCTGGACAGAGGGTGCAAGTCCATTGCAGGGAAAACACACACACTAGGGCCAATTCATCTAACCTGCATGTCTATGGACTATGGGAGGAAACCTACACAGACACAGGGAGAACATGCAGACTCCACACAGGGAGGACCTGGGATGCGAACCCTGGTCTCCTTACTGCAAGGCAGCAGTGCTACCATTGTGTCACCATGCCACCAAACAATTAATTAATGGTCAGATATTGTTGGTTTCCATTTATATTATTTCAGTTTTTACTTTGTTTTCTGTTTATTTTAATAAATCCATGTCTTTATGTATAGGTGCAGGAAGCTCTGCCGTGCAACGGGTGGCACTTCAGCACTACACTAGTTCAAATGCTAATTCTGTATTTAGTAATTTCTACACTACACATTTTTTCATGAAGCACTAGAATGTTTTTGTAAATTGAACAGGGGTGTTCATCCGAGCTTTTTTCAAAATATGGTTTCCTCCTTCTCACTACTCTGACACAAATACCTGAACAACTGCTGTCTGACTCACAGTTCTCCCACCTCAGCTATGACATGCTAAAAATCCTTAGGAGTTGTTTTCAGCCTCCCGACTGCATCTCTGACCAGTTTTCTTTCTACACAGCTTATGATTTTGTCACAGCCAGTTCTTTGAGGATTCTTAGCAGCTTTTTTGACCTAAATTTCCTTATAATTCATTTATCAGTTTGCCTTTGGAGTTTAAATGCCTTTTTTTTTTTTAATATACTAGGGGGCTTTGCCCCCTGCTTGCTTCGCTCGCCAACCTCTGTGTTTGGTTAATCGGATATACAATTGTAATTTTTTTTTTCTTTGGAATTGTTTCAATTTCATTATTTGCACTTTTACTTTAAAGCTTCATTAAAAACAATATTTTTTGGAGACACATTGTGACAACGCAACGTATAACTACCCATGAGTGAATATTGTTTCTGTTTCTCTAATAAATAATCTGACTTTTTCTAATTTTGTCCCTGTGATTTATTGATTGTCATAGCAAAAGCTAATCTCACAGTAAACTGTAAACATTTTAATACGAATGGCATATCACAATCTCCTTTGGTGTGTAATGTTATTCGCGGAATATATACATTACCTTTCTTTTTGCCTGTTTAAATTTGAATCGCTTCTCTGCGATCATAAATATACACCTGACTGAATTGTGTATTCTTTGAAATTCAACTTGTCCTTGCTTTAACTGTTGCGGGACCACAGATTCTCATAGCGTATGGCCTATTATTGTGTAAATCCACGTTTTGTGCATAAGAATGATGTGAACGAGAAAAGAGTCTACTCTTTGCCTTTTATTTCTGACCTCGATTTGTCCTGCTTTTTTTTCCAATTACACCTGGTTCTGATGATTAATCACCTTTTGTTTTGCGGTAATGCGATCTTATCTTTGATACCGTAGTGACTGACATGATAAAGTGTCACAAAAGTTTTACTTGAACAATCACTGACTTCGTAACCCCAAACACAACTTTCTAGCACCCTCTCCAATCCCTCATCCCCCGTGTCTCGCCCCCCCTTACCACATCAATCAATACCCCGCTATCAGTCTTCCGTGCTGTACTCCGCCCTCCTTCAATCGGACCGAACAGTCACTTAAAACCAAAAAGGCCACAACCTGGCCGGGACGCTGCAATACTTTCGAATTTTACTGGTTTCATATTCTGTACCTTTCTCTGCATGTGTATCACGCCATCGTTTGTTTGAGCCTTTTGAATTACACTGCTTTTATAATCTCTTATCTGCCTTTTTTTTCTCTCCAACACCTTTGGGTGTCTATTCTCTATATTGTCCTTATACGCTTTATATGTGTTGAGAGCACAGTATGTGTGTGCACTATGTGCTTTTACACGACTGACTGTTTTTTGATGGATGCGCTCTTATATGATATCTGTTGTAAGTAGGGTGTGTCTTGCAAGAATCTCATGTTCCACGACCCTGCGAGACAGCCCTGGGACAGTCTCTTGGCACCAAGTCTCATGTTTACTGTCCCAGCAAGACACTCCGTGGCAAGTCTCTTTTGTCTCACGGGTCTTTTAAATGTCTTTCGAGGACTTCCGAGAAAATCACGTATCGGTGCCTTGCTTTTGCATTCCAGGATTTCTTTTTATAATAGAGAGAAAACTCATCTTATTCATGTCTGTCAAAACCTTTGTTGCTCAGTAATTAGTGATGTTCGTTTGTCTTCATATTGCAAAAAAGGGGATCTCACATACACAGGTGCATTTAACCTTATACAGACAGGAGACTTCAGTTTAAAAGTTGTAAATGAACACAGGTGGCTTTCTGTCAGAAGACTGTCTCAATTCTACTGGTAGCAGCTGAGGCTATGCACTTTACTGAGTATGTGCTAAGGGTTAAATATGTTAAGCACTTTGAGCTACTTTTTGTATGAAAATGTGCTATATAAATAAATGTTGTTGTTGTTTCAAAGTTTATTCTTTCCAGTTTTGTATTTTACTTGATTTTCCTTTATAATTAATGCAATTATGGTACATCTAAATGATTAGTATGCTCTGTCATCCAAACAAAGATAAAAAATCAACTTAAATGTGTCATAAGAAAACATTGTGGTAGCAGTGGGGTGAGATATAATACACAGATATCAAAAATATCACGTGGACTTGTATGTTAACGCAGTAGTGTTTGCCAAAATGTACTGTGTAAATCCAAAGGTATATTAAAATCAGGATTACCAACTGATTCCACATGAATACCTATGACATAATGTAACCTGTCATACTTAAAGTTTACATATTTATTTATTCACTTCTGCCACCATGGACATATATCTTTTCAGGCTCAGGCCAATGACTTTTTAATTGCTAAAATAGAACTGGGAATGTTAAAATTGTAACACCATGTCAAAAGAAGGCAGACTTGCACTTAGGTTAGGCCAATTTGTTTCCACCTTTGGCAAAATTGATCCTGCTACGCCCCGGGCTCATAAACACAATCACTGGCTGAACTAAATAAGATTAATTGTCGTCATACATAGTAGCATCATGACTGCATCAAGCCATATTTGCATTTCAAATGCTGCTGGGGTATAAATTCTTAACCCTAAAACAATATCAGGCATATTGCTTTAATGGTGTTTTCATGTGATAGTGAGAGAATGCCACCAATAAAACTATATAAAACAGATTACAAGTCCAAAGAATGCATTTACATTTCAAAGCTGACAAAGGGGAAGGTAAAGAAAAATCAAATAACTTTTGTTATAATCAGTATACATTTTTTGAAAAACATAGTACAATCAAGGTTTTAAAATAATAAATAACAGTAAGTAAAAAGATAAACTGAAACTTGCCTTCTGTAAATGCGATCCTATATTTCTTCTTCTTTCACAGTTTTTTGTTCATTTCTGCCCCCTGCTGAGTTTCACCAATTAGGACATGTTATGTTTTTCGGTATAATTTAATACAGTTGTGCTTTAACATAACTGTATCCAGTTGCTGCTGCCTTTTAGTTTTAATGTGGCATCACGATTTTCTTATCAAGTCACTTTTTTTTTTTTTCTAATATATAAATATTTGGTCATAATACTCTCAGGTGTGTCAACCAGAGGGCTGGTTGATAAATACTATACAATATCATCTCCAACTAAACTTATACATAACTGGAATGCAACTCTGCCCATGTAGCATCTGCAGCAAAGTATTACAAAAAGAACTTTACTTGTAGTAGTGCTCAGATTTCATTGGTAACTGCAGTGTCATTTTTAAGTATATAAACTCTTGAAAATGCTCCTGTATTATTTATAGGAAAGCACACTATATCTCAAGATGACAGGACTTTTTTTTTTTTTTTTTTAATATGAGGAGAAGAGATAAAGAGAGCAACTTATAGGCTGCCACGTTAAATGACAAGCCAGTAAATAAATAGCAATCTAGAGGCAAAATTTTTTCTTATATCTCAGTAAACAATATTTAAGGTCACTCAGCTTTTGGAAAATGTCAAAGTCAAGTATTAATGGAAAATGGACAGGCCCACAGGAACAAGCTCTGTCAGTCATGTTGATAAGAGGCAATGATGGATCCAAACCTTCTGTGATCCTGCTTCTTGCAGCAAGATAATATCATATGTCTTATATTATTAATTATCATCGATGGCATTAAACAAATAAAACCAATAAAAATGCTATTTGGTTTGTAAATACACATTTTCAATAACGCTACAACATCTAGATTAAAAAAGGCCATCTTAATATTGACTAAAGGTCAATAAAGTTAGCACAGAAACAAACAAAGCACAATTTTCCTTTATTATGCTTCCTGAATGAAAGAGAAAGCAGATATTTTATATAAGGTATTGTTATTAAAAGTAAAAAGCTATCTTGCTGTCCACAGCAAATCTGGGACTAACACTGAGTGGCACCAGGCAATTCCATTAACATAGTCAGTAATTACAAGCTATAAATGTTCTGATACAATAACTGAAGTGTTTGTTCATACTGTATGTTTAACCAAATATTTACACACACAACATTATTTCCAAACGGAATCTGTGTTCTGTTGGATACTGTGATGGATGTAGTATGAGAAAGAAAGCCAGTATCAGTCTGAAAGTGTGTGCTGGGATGTTCAAATGAGTGGTAAAATATTTCCTTGCAGTGCCAATATAAATTATATACTAAACATACAAAGATATTTTTCCAGACACATATGTAAATAGAACCTACATGCTAAAAGAGGTAAGGAATATATTTGTACACCTAACCTGTTATACCCATCTTAACCTGTTATAAGGAATAGTGTTTATAGTACCATTAGTTATAGTGAATATAAATTTCAATGCTCATATTATTTTCCCAGCTGGATATTATTTACTTTATATATAACTTATACGTATATACATATAATTTACAAACATATACAATATTCCTTGAAATATACAGTAAATCTCTGTGCACGTTAGGTATCTTTTTAATCTGAAGCAAGAATATATAAATGAACAAAATCTCCAAGTATAAGTAAAATCCACCTTAATAAAAAGACAAGTGTCTGTCTGGTTACTAGGGCTTGAAGGAAAACTTACAAAAATAGAAAAAAAAACATGTAAAAGAGTCAAAAAACAAAACACACAAGGATCTAAAAGTAAGAATAAATGCTCTTATCAGCTTATTTTGTTGGCCAATGTTATACGCCAGCAACAGGAGCATGGTAGTGACTTTCGTGAAACCCTTGGACCACATGAATGAGGTTTATAGCTGTAATGTTAATGACTGATAATTTCAATGGATTAGTGAAAATAACAAACTGATGCATATGTCAGGAAACCGAAGCCCTAACATGACCAGGCTAGAGTTGCTAAAGCATCCCAATGTGGTAACAGCCACAACTGCATTTTCTCAACAATAGCTATATGAGTGGTCAGCTTGATGAGTGATGCCGAGAGAAGAGGTGAAAATGGATAGCTCTGTCCAAAGGGAAAAAGGTTGCTGTAAGGAAAAGGGATCAGGTGCGTATTATTATACTAGACCAAATGGATAACGTGTATAAAACAGAAAACATGAGGCTACGTTGACTACTAAAATTTCAAACCATTTCAGATGGATAGCGCAGCTAGTCAGTAATATTACATACAATTTAGAAAGCAAATTCATTTGAAACAACTGGATTAAAGATTTTAAAAAGTACATTTCTCTTCACAAAAATTACAAAACCAAAAAACGTCTCTAAAATGCACTCAATATTGCCAACTTTTGCACCATGAGACCCTTTCATCAGCAAATAACGTCAACTGATGGATCCCAAGAGTATGCATTGAGCATGGTAGGTGCATAGGTTGACAGCTGAATTGTGTAACGATTACACCACAAGCAGCTTAAAGGCACTTTACTGTGACAATATGTGATCTCATTAACCCAAAGGACTTGACATAAATTAAGAAGAAAGCAAACATTTACAGTTAAATGGAGCTAATAATCAATGTTCTAACAGACTGACCATTTCCCTTCAGTAATAACACTGTTTGCTATGAAGATATTGTAATGCCTGCATAATAGTCAAAACATGCAGAGTTTCTTGGTTCCAGAAATGAAAACCTTAGAAAAAAAATGGCAGGTCAAAATTTAAAACGTGCAATTAATGTGGAAAAACAAACAATATTAATACTAAAACCTAAACTAAAACTACTGTCAGCGTGAGCCAGGCACAATGAAAACTGAGTTGGTAGAAAATAATTTTATCCTTGCTACAATGAATAACGGTGATCATTTAAACTAGTTCGATATTATTAGAACATCAGAACTGTGACAAAGGCCAGCTACTCAGCTGAACAAGCTCATCCATCTTATTCATAATATTCATTTATGTGTTTAAAATCAAATATTATCAATATTTTAGAAAACCAAGTGTGAATACTTTAATAAATGTTTCTATAAAGCATTTCAAAAAGTAATGCTTTATTAAAATCCTATAAGCTTAATCAAAATGTGTCAAAAGTTTGATAAAGTATTTATAATAGTGTTACAACTACTTCATCACAAAAAGAGCTTAAAAGAACCTCAATCATCCTTTCACAGTAATGCAGACCTACTCAATATCAAGCTGAGTGGTTTACAACTTGAGCTTTTTAACTTTAAAAAATAGAATGTTTGCCTATGCATACTTTAAATGTTCATTGCCTAACTGAAATCATTCGCTGCTCTCCTCTTCAATTTGAGCCAGATCCAGATGACTGAACACACTCTCCAAATATATTTACAATACTGTATTATTTTTTATTGATTTAAAGAAGAGAGAGAACTCTTTAAATGAGCTGCAAAAGGAAGTACCACCAGAAATGACAGACTCACTGTCAGAAGCATTGCTGCTAACAATGAGGTTACAGAAGTAAACAAGAACTACCTTAAAATAATTAGCAAAGCTAACAAACTAGACCTTACAGGTTGAACTAGTAACTAATCTGTGGAATGCATTAAAATGGTAGTTAAATTAGATTTTCAGGAAAACTTAATTGCCCATTAGGAACAATTATAGGAATATTTACAATAAATGAAAACACATGACTTCAATCTTAAAAACATTCTCATCATTCTTTTATTAAACATATTCATCAATGTGCCTCTGACACTCCAGTAGGAGTGCTTTAAAATGTTTATGAATGTAATTCACTAATGAATCTATATAATAAAACAAAAATAGGCATCACTTCAGCGCTGAGTTTGCCTATTTCCAATGAATCAGAGTTGAACATGTTATGTTATATGAAGCCATACAGAAAAAGTATCGGAATTTGAACCGCATTTGTGTTATTAATTGACATTCATGCAACTGATGGCTGTAAAATAACTGGCTGTATTTTTTAATTTGTCAGACGAAATTTGACAGCAGATTTTGTAATAATGAAGTCAAGCCAAGTGGCTTTGAGACCATTACAGTGCAAACCTTTAGCTGGGCTCACACTAGTATGATATAATAAAGCATTAGCTGTATTCTAACCTCTTTATCCATGCTTTCCAGGTCCTCTTTGCACAGAGTGTACAGCGGCATTGTCTCAGACATACTTGGCTGCCGCTTTCTACGTGATGGACCAGGCTGGTCATCATCCATGCTTGAATCATGCAATGCTTCCTCTCCTAGGGCTTGATAAGGCTGGACCACTCTGAACAAGAAAGGAGGGAGAAAAAAAAGAAATAACATATATATTAATGAATAAACTTTACTGCGTGAAAACAAAAATCTGCAGATATTAGCAAATGATAGTAATCAACAGAATTGCACATTAACAACAAAACCAACCAACCTGTGAATGTTCCACTGCACCTCACAGCACATTACCAAGCCCCCAAATTAAGAACCTGGAAGAAATATCCTGCAAGAAACTAGATCACAGGAATTGTAAACCATAAAGCTATATTCTGATTAAATACTTTAGCAATGCAAGTGAATTCAAGAAATTCTAACTAGTAAAGCAAGCTGAAGTATAGGTGGGTGTTAATAGTGATAGCTTTACTTTGACAGATATATACTTTATATAAAGTATTTGTTTTGCTTAGTTAAAATCAGCCATGAAATTCTGAACATTAATATTTTGGCTTTGTCCAAGTTTCCTCTCATCTGTTCTTATCCTTCCTTGTCAAATGTTCAGTTTCTGAATTGATCTGCTATAAATCTTTCCTAATTTGAGCACTCCTTGAATTTGACAACTGTACTCTTATGAACCACTGCACAGTCATATCTCAAAGCTATACCATTAAAACACTCAATATTTTATTCAGGTTATAATGGGACAGACTATTCCAATTGCTATCACCCCTATACAACTCATTACAAAAGCTGCTGTTCACCTAGTACATTTTGCTCTTCCTTACACTCAGGCTGCTCCTCTGCTTTTCTTTATCCACAGGTTTGCTGGATCCCGTCAAAACCTCTCATTTTGGTTGACAGCTTTCTGCCTGGTACTTCTCACTATTTCCAATGAACCGTTCTCAAGTTTGCTCTTCCATGAAGACACCATTACATTTTCTTTACAGCTTGCCTTTTTCAGAAGTATACAACAGAATTTCTTTCTTTCATGCCCTGGTAAGAGCTTCACCTTAATAAAAGAACTACTCCCAAATCTGCTGATGCTCTTCACGTGACATTCGGAATGGCGACATTTTCTAGCACTTAACTCTGATATGGTGCTAAATGCAGTTCAATACTTCTCATACGCTATCAATGACTGCTGTTCACAAATGGCTGTTAATGTTTTATCTCATCAAGCATTTAAACATATTGAATATATTTTGATGGTATAAACATGTATGCTAAATAAAGGCTATTAAAGGATAACAACCTCAACTAAAAGTTGCTTCTTATGAATGATCTAATAACTGTGTATTCTTGTATTACTTTAAGGAGTTGTTTATCTGAAATGCATCAATCTGAGATTTCTTATAAATTAAATTCTTTAAGCTAGGAACAGCTCTACACCTTTAATTCATACTGGAAACATTCTCTTCCTAATTGCATGCACATTCATTTGCTTAGCAGATACTTTTATCCAAAGAGGCTTACAAAAAGGGTCAACATAAGAGTAAACATCAGTCTGGGGGGCTGTTTGGAGAAAAAGTGTTACAGGACAAGGTACAAGGTACAAAATTGATCATCACAAGTAAACTGCTCAGAACTAAATACAAGCAAGTTACAGTTCCTGTATTACAAAACCTAACAGCCAGTACCAGTTAAACAGAAATTAATTGCTTAAGCGGGCTTTTCCTCCTCATTTGGACCTGACTATAATCTTTAAGACTGCTGATTTTTGATTGACAGACTAGGAATTGCTTCTGAATGTGTTAATTTTCTCCCTTGTTGCTAGCAATCAGTCTTCATTTGGTGGAATTCAATACAGATTTATTGTCCCAAAAGGAACATATTTGTCAATGGGGTTCTTACAAAAAGACCAAGACATCACATAAAAATCATAGCAGCTAAATAAAACATAGAAGTAAAAATAATATTTCTAATATCAATTCATATGTAATACATATAAAATTAAACCAGCATTAAGACTTAACCAATGGGTATTACAATGAAATTAGCCCTACAAGATAAGCATATGGATATTTAAAGTTATTTGGAAGATTAATAGCATTTGGGGAAAAAGGAGTACTTGAACTTGCTGCTTTATATCCTAAGAAACAAAACCTTAAGACAAGAATGCAATAACTGGAACTGTGAAGGCAGCAGGCAAGTTTTCTTTAATAATATACAATGATTTCCATCAAACCACCTCAAAAATTGGGCTAGCAGACCTTGTTATTTTATTCTCTATTTTACTTTGTACCCTGTTTGTTACAATAATATTTCCAAACAGACTAAATTTAATTACTAGGCTGACCC
>JANRMT010062845.1:8552903-8588311 GCA_026402145.1 Polypterus bichir lapradei | reverse complement strand
TTACACAACTGTAGCTAAACATTCCTTTCTTAAGCCTACTCTCGACATTAACATAGGTAATACTACTCTGTATTATTGTATGTTTAAAAAAATTTGCCGTGGCGAAACCTCCCATCATTTCACTAGGCGACACCTAACACAGGTCACAGAGTCACACCATTATACTGCATTACATGCCCTAACCTTCATTTGCAGCATTTTCGATGTTACCCGGCACGTGGTGCAGTTGTTCACCATTAAAATAAACAAAACACATCAAAATATTACCTTGCACTGCACTTATAACCTTTACGACTGCAATAACTTTATATCAAAAACTAAAACGGCATTAACTTTCTTTACAACTTCAACGACGATCTTAGATGGAAAGTTCAGCTGGCACTGTTTGTAAACATAGCACTTTGATTGTGACATCACCGGACCAATAAGTAACGCATGAGCGGGCCTTGTTTTTTGAGACAGCATTGAAAGGAACTAAGGGATCCATCCATCCATTATCCAACACGCTATATCCTAACTACAGGGTCAGGGGGGTCTGCTGGAGCTAATCCCAGCCAACACAGGGCGCAAGGCAGGAAACAAACCCCGGGCAGGGCGCCAGCCCACCCCGTATGGTGCGCACACACACACACACACACACACCAAGCACACACTAGGTACAATTTAGAATCGCCAATCCACCTTACCTGCATGTCTTGGAACTGCGGGAGGAAGAACTAAGGGATTATAGTTTATATTTGTGTTATTACCATTATCTTTCCCTTGCATGTGTGGATGACTGTCATCTACTGAATGATTTTTGGATCCAAAAATGGCTGTTGTGAGAAATAAAAGAATAATGCATTGCATCCAAAATTTTGCAAAACAGTTACAGTATTGTATGCTTAATTCTTCTCATCTTCTTTTGTTTTTCATATGTGCAATGCCTGGCCCTGATGCACTGGAACTCTTTCTCTCTGGCTGAATCCAAAGACATGACTATAAAATGTTAAGAGGTGGACAATGTACAAAGTCTGGGCACCCAGGACTAATTTTTAATTTTGGAAAAACACTCTATAGACTCACACAAAGCCTGGTAGACTGTTGGAAGTTTCGGATTTTTGGTCTATACAATAATTTCTTAATAAAAAGCAATTTGATAAAAACAAAAGACCAAATTAATAAAAAGCAATTTGATAAAAAACAAAAGACCAAAGTCTTCATGTATAATCTTAGCTGGGTATCGCTATTAAAGGCAGCTGTTTATAGTGTGCTCAGTATCCATAATCACCATATCACATGCACAGACCTACTAGTGAGCAATGTAGCCAAACTAAGCATCAAGTTTATAAAAATGGAAATCAAGACCTAGTCAGTGAACAGCACCTTCCTCTAGTGTACTGTTGGCTCTGAAAAAGCTCCGTACTATTAGCCCAAACACTGCAGAGTGTAAACATCATTTTTCCTTTTATGGCAAGGATACCCAAAAACATCCTTTTTTTCTCACCTTGTGATTTCTTTAATAAATTATATACTGTGAAAAGAGTGATTTCTCCATTTTATTAAAATAAGGCATTTCTTTCACAAAGGAAATGCGAGGGAATGATTAAGAATTATTTGATGGAGTACATGGAGTAAAGTCCTTTGCTTTTTCAATGGGCTTTATAAAACACATTTTATCTATTTACTTACAATATTTCCTTAATCATACTAAAAAAAGCAAGCTCTTACGTTAAGTGATTAGCATAATGAATTTAGAGCGCATTTACAGTGTATCAAACTCTTAAAAATTAAATTAACCCTTGAATAAAGAAATCTTGAAAATCTTGAATCAAGATTTCTGTAATGATACTGTACTTTTTCTGAAATTGAAATATACAGTCGGATGCATCCTTGTTAAACAGTTTTCACAAAGTTTTGAAAACTTCCTCATCAGAAAGTCTTAATTATCATAGCACACAATACAAAACCAGAAGTATTATTTAAAAAGGGACAGGCTGGAACCATAATGACTGAGGATGCAATCCTGAAACACTACAATTATTATGTTTGAAATACAAAGTGATCAAACAGCAGAAGTTCTTAATAGTGAGACTTTTATTATTTATCTTGGAAAAGAACATTTGAGCGCAGACATAATCAAACCATAAAACATACATTTAAAAAAATCAACATTACTTCAATTATAAATGGAGATGAATACATATAACTGTTATAGTTAAAAGAATACTCTGAAACAGACAACCTTAACTCTACCTGAAGGAAGACTGCTCTCCATGGACAGAGAGAGATGCTGAAGGCTGGATATAGGATGGCTGGGTACAGCTTTGTGACCCCTTTCTGATCAACTTTCCAGTAACTGCATCATACGTTCGAATTTCAGGACCCGGCTGTCCCTTTGGGTGGATTGGTGTTGGGTGAAAAAGTGGTGTCTGAAATGCACCTTGGATCTCAGGAAATGTTGCTGGACTGTTAGTCCTAAACATTAAATCATAGAAATAATAATTAGTAAGAATAGAAGGAGCACACTAATTTACCACACTTCACACAAGGTCATTTAAAGTCTATAGATTTATTTATTTCTAAGTTTATTGATCTTGAAAATTGAGTACGCGTTTAACATGAATCCAGCAATCATGCAATTTATACAGCTGCATCTACAACTCTAATAACTTCAAATTGTTGGTGGTCATAAAGCACTGGGTCTCTAAAAATTAGCAGTAAATTTATGAAATGCGTTAAATACAAATATTAAATGGTTTTTATTTTCCTGCCAAATTTCAGGAATAAGTACTTAAAGCTTAAAGACAACAAAATAAAGGGAAAACATGAATATCTACAAAAGAAAAATGAGATTAGCACCTACAGTGCAGGCTCTTTAAGCAAAATTGTAAGGTTTTATTAAAGAATGTGAAAAGGTAAATTAAAAAGACATTTATTATATAAAACTTTTCAAATATAATAAAAATGTTTATAGCTGACAGTTACACAGCGTAATAAAATAGTTAACTAAAACCCAATATTTGGAAATGTAAACACATACAGATATCTTTATTGTTGCAATAATTTCCTGCATTATGCATTTAAAAAAAGCTAAAAACTTTGAGTGAAGTGTGGCTTTAAATAACAACATGAAATTGCAACTTTAAATCATAATTAAATTAACCAAAAAGAACAGGATAATTTCATTTTGCC
Source organism: Polypterus bichir lapradei (assembly GCA_026402145.1). Lineage (NCBI taxonomy): Eukaryota > Metazoa > Chordata > Cladistia > Polypteriformes > Polypteridae > Polypterus > Polypterus bichir. The sequence goes on along the minus strand of JANRMT010062845.1, from coordinate 8,585,137 downwards.
TCTAAGGTACAGGCAGCTAACAATTATATATTTGCCAGGTAAGCTTTTGCTCATGAGAAGCTAAAAGAAGCAAAATATGGATATGAAAAACAGTCTGCTCCTCTTGCTCATCACCACAGGTGACCAGTTCTAGAAATTATGTTACGCTATTATTGCTCACTCAGGTGAAGATTAAGTGAGGAAATTGAAAAATAGGGAAAGTAGTTTACATTTGTTAGCATTTCTTAAGCACTTTTTATTTCAAATGGTGTTTAAGACTTTCCCACCGTTTCTTTACTTTTTATATTTTGCATATTGAACTAATAAAGTAAGCAAAAATTACTTCTAGTATATTGACATGATCAGTACTTTCATTACCTAATATACCATTTAAATTCAAACAGGAGTGTGCTGTGTTTAGAAAAAAGTTGGGATAGTATGGAAAGTGGGGGTGAGGGGAGATGCATGCAGTAATTCTTAAATTTGCTTTGACTTTTATTTAAGCGCAGACAACATGAACCTAAGATATTTCATCTTGTGTCTGGATAACGTCATTTCATTTGGTAATATTACATCCATTGCTGCATTTCTGGCCTATAACACATCCCAAAAAAGTTGGGGTGGTAAAGCATTCACTACTATATATCAGGTGTTAGTTTGCCCATTCTTCCTGCAAATACATCTCAAGGTGCGCAACAGTACAGGATCATTGTTGTCCCATTTTTTTTGTTTCAAATTTTTTCACACACCTTCTCTTGGGGACAGGTCAGGACTGTAGGCAGGCCAGTCCAGTACCTGTACCCTCTTCTTCTGCAGCCATGCCTTTGTAATGTATGCAAATGTGGTTTTCCATCGTCTTGCTGAAAAAGACATGGATGTCCCTGGAAAAGATGTCTGTTTGAAGGCAGCATATGTTGCTCTAAAATCTCAATGTACTTTTCTGAATTAATGGCGCCTTCACAGAGGTATAAATTACTTCTGCCAAAAGCAATATAGAACCAGAGATCCTCTAGAATGCTCCAAAGGGCCACCTTCTGAACAAAATAGGTACTTTATTTGGCACAAACCAACATACATTTTTGCTCCCCATAAAATACATGGTTCTTTAAAAAAAAAAAAATCATAAATTTACCTCTGAGTTTTGATGTAGTCCTCTTTCAGTGGAAAAAGCTGTTCTTCTACTTTCTCCCACCGTTCTAGACATGCCCATAACCAATCTGGATTGACAATGCAAAGGTGTTTGCAGCCTTGTGCTTGCCTTACTTTTTCTGTGCCTAGGTAAAATATAAAAAAATATCACTTTGACAAAAATAAATTTCTTTGTACTATAAAAATTGTTCTGCATAATATAACAGTGCTTCAGAAGCAAGATATTAAGTAAACAAACATACTTCAAGGAAAACTAACTCATTCTGCTTCTACCTGAGAGACAATCAAAAAATATTTTTTAATTTTAGACGTTTACACTTATGCTATAATAGTTATTTGGGTGTGTAGAGATCTTAAGATGCCCATTATACCCTAGATGTTTCATACAGGGCTATTTTGAAGCCCTCAAGTAACCCAATACTTGTGTCTTTGCCATGTTACAGAAATATCTAGATTCTTTCAGATCCCTTTCTGTGTAACAAATGGATACACAAGTAATGATAAAATCACAGAGTCCCAGAGATAAGAGTATGGAACGGATTTCTATTCCAAGAGGAGCCTTTAGTTGATTTCAGCTGGTTAAATACATAATAAACAAACAAATAAATGTTGTTTTATAATCACTTTTATGAAGTCCGTCAAATACCACTCATATATTTGAAACTAGCAGTAAACTAGCTTTTTCATTAACATACTGTAGATGCACTTTCTTTCCTGAAACATCTTAGCACACAGGTTACAACACTACCATTAGAAGACAGATAATGCGACACAAACATACTGTGTATTTTATGCATTATTATTTATTTATTTATTTTTTTTACACACACACACACACAATGAAGATAAAGAATGTTCTAAGCAACAGTCTTGTGGACATCCTTCATTTATTTACAGTTCAATTATGTAAATATCACCTTTCAATATTAAATGAAAACTCTTCCCAAAAAGTGACAGGGTAAAGAAAACATCCTAGCTCACTGAAACTAACAACTACAATATGCCACATCTAAAACAAGACTGGAAATAAAAGATTTTTTTGCATCATATCTACTGTATCTACCTGGAAAAAATAAGGATATTATAGAATTTATTTCTCAGTTAATTTTGAAAACTAACAGAACAATATTTACCAAAAAACATCTTGGTTACACTCTGACTGTAACATTTGTTGTTGAAGTACACACTGCAAAGACAGGCTGCCCTTAGCAGAGGAGTTCAAGTAGCCTTAGGCTTTGTTTTTGTGCTGCATGAAGTTACAGACTGATTAGGATGGCACTGGTACTGTCACTTTTGTGGATAAACTATTGATCCACTGTACTGAAAGAGAAGCTGAGTTTCCCAAAGTGCTCTAAGGTAGGTGGTAGGTATGCAGACATTTTAGACTTATTATCCCAGAGGGAAATTTGTTTGCAGCATTAAAGTACAAAATACATGACAATTGTTGTTGCAATCAATAATGATTTCTAACCATACATAGAAATAATTCTGAACTCAGCAGGATCCTGAAAACTAGCAGAATTCAAAATGCTTATTCCTCTCAGGATAAAAGATTTAAATCTGTTGCTGTTCTCCCTTAGGAATCTAAATCTCCAGCCTGGTGGCAATAAATGAAACTTAGGAAACAGAGGACGGCTGCTGTCTGACAGAATCAAATTGGCCTGCTTTCTAACTTGTTTGTGATACAGCTGTGGTACAAAAATAAAGTTACTGATAATTTTAACAATGTTGTTCAGAGAGTTTTTGTTCTTAGTACAAAGATTCCCAAACCAAACCACAAAAGTGAATACAACAACAGATTTGATAAAATGACTTACAAAAAGGTATCATCATTTTGTCTACTTTAAAACAACAGAGTTTCCTTACAATCTTAGCACTAGTTTGGAAGGATTACATCTTTCAGCAGAACACAATAAGAAATCCTATGTTAACAGGAGGAGACAGTCAGCATGAAGGCAGGGAACTGGAAAGAAGCATACCAGATGGGATTCTAAGGCTTCATGCCACCAGACTAAATATAAAATTCAATTTTTTCTTTTTAGTTATTATACTTTGTAATGTATATATGTCAAACTGTGCCTTTGTGTAAGCAACCCTGTCAAACATTAGTAATGCACAAATGTTCTACAGCCAGGGGCCCAATTTAAAATTAAAACAATCACAAATATGAACCCCTCCCAAGGAATAACTGAATATATACACTTAGTTTCCCCTACTTGTACCACTCCCCATCAGGTTGACTTTATTAACAGTATATAGTCAGTAACAAAACAAAAAAAAAAACCTGCTGTACTATGACAAGTGTCTATGCACTGATCAGACAAAACATTATGACCACCTGCCTAACATGCTATTGCATCTCTTGTGTGCTGCCAAAACAGATCCTGTCCAGATCAGTAATGTTTATGGCTATAGACGAATACTCCAATATATTTTAAAAACTTGGATGTGCTTAATTCATTTTGGCTTGGAAATTATAAAGAATCATTTCATCTTGACACTCTTTCTTAGTATGAATATTTTATTCTCAACTGGAGAAACCAACTCAGAAGAACAATGTCAATTTAACAGCACATTTAATGATATTGACCAGCTCCTTAAAAAAATAAATAAATCCCAAATTAAAGCATTATAACGCAAAGTAATTACACATTTGTATCTTTCAAATTCAAAATAATAAATGCAGATCATATGGAGTATATAGCCTTCTTCCACATTGTGCATAAAATGATGGTAAAAAGCACATCTTAGATCATTCATAATCAATATTAAAGAAGGAATTTAGCATGCCAAATGACCCAGAAAAGTTATTAATCTGCTTCTGAATGCTAAACAAACATATGGTCCAGCTTAAGAAATACATTAAAAGTGGAAGCTTGACTTGTAATAAAAGCAGTTTCCATTTACTTTTTTATCTTAACCATTCAAGCTCTAAGCCTGAAATGAGGCTTATTTTCCTTCATTCACCTCCCCTATTCCACCCTCTCTTCCTTCCCACACAATCCATTTGTGCAGCTATGCTACACTTGGAGAAAGCGGGGGTGAGCATTATTATTATACTCGGCTGGAGATTTCAAAAAGTTTCAGTCCAATTTTAAGCAAAAAAAAAAATGTATCAGTACTTCCAGGTTTTCCTTCTTTGGTTTAAAGGTGTACTTTAATCTTTTTAATATTTTAAAAATGAATGTACGCATTTCTTAACCAGGATGGACTAACAAAGCTATTTAATTAGTTAAGGCAATTCCTGAAGTTCTGAGAAATAATTGAAACTACAAGGCTTTGTACTTAGCTAAAAAAATTTAATTACTGTACAAATTTTATAATTTTGATGAGCAACTGTACAAGCAATACGGTTTAACCCATGACATTTTTAATTTCTGTTGGTATACTGTACATAATTTACAAAAAACTACATCTTCTCTATGAAACATTGACACTTCAAGTAAAAAGGGATTCATTATAGTTTTAAAATGTCACACTTGTTCTTAAATTAGAATGACAATGGAGAAAACAAAATTTAAGGTTTATCTTCAGCAGGGACATTAGCATTATGTTTTAAGGAAGGCCTCTTACATGGACTACTATGAATAATCCTTTAAATTACAACAGGAAAACAGAAGCAACCAGTGACGTCCTGCCTAGTTTGGGGCAGCAGGGAACAATGTGTTCTGAACCAATACCTGCTGCCCTTGAAAGAATGGTCCCTGAGAAGTTGCAAGGTCAATATATTCCACTAGATGGAGCTCTGAATTAGTATCTTAATCCATATTAAACTAGCCAGGTGCTTCTGAGAGAACTACAAGTGACCTCGAAATTGGGCTTAAAAGGGTAATCTGGTCATCTTGAAACTGAACAGTTGGAAGGACGAATGTTTACCTGACAGAAAAAAGGGGGTGAGAAATATCGAGTTAGAGAGGTGGTGGTGATGCAGGTTAATAGGGTCATTATTATTAGGCTGACGCCTGCATCCAAGGTGACTTACAACATTTCAGATACAGTTGGTTATATTTCTCTTGTTTCCCTAATTGGACACATGCAAGTAGAGTGACTTGCTCATGGTCACATCAGCAAGACCTGAACCCACAAACTCAGGGTTGGGAATATGTCATGCTGCCAACCACGTTAATTTGAAATGTACAGCATTCACAAAAATTGATTATATTTTGCTGGAAAAGTGCACGTTAGGTAGATAGGAGGCAATACTTGTGATAGGTAGTTTGTGGGCTGTCACTTTGAGGAACTGCAAGGGATGTGTTTTATGCATTTAACTGATATATTGTGCTTCTTGCGTGAGGCATAATTTTCAAATTGAGATTTGCTCAACTTGGCAGGTTAAGATTTGAACACTTATTTGCAACTTTATAAGCAATAATTTCTCTCCCAGACTACACCAATGCTGTTATAGATCATTCCTCAATGTTTTTTTAAAAGGATGTTCAAGAATATAATAAACCAAAACAACTATTTTACTTATAAAAAACAAGGACTTAAGGCTTAGTGCTCATTTGGTACCATTCCTTTGATTGTACTTCGTCCTGCAAAGAAATGAAATTGCCATAGGACTCCCATTTCGGTGCCAATAATGTCATCTAAATGTGAAAACAGTGAGATCTAGCTATACCTTTCCCAACTCCTCCTTCTGCATTAAGCAATATTTACAAGGAAATGGAAACATTTTCTTTTTCAACCAAACATTATTGTAATCTTGCAACACACCTCTGTGTCTGCTACTGCAGGTGAGACATTGCATTCATTCACCACTGAGGGGCTTTATTCCATCACACTCTGAAATTCCAAAAAGGCAAATCACCAAAACGTATTAAGGCCTCCAACCAGTAAAAACGGGCAAAGTAACTTCATATCCTAACAAGACATTTCACTTAATCTAGAAGCATTCGCCTTTTTAAATGTATCAGTTGGGAAAACATAAGGCACAAGAATGGCCGCCTTAAAACAGTAGATAACAATGTGGGAGACTACGGTTTCTACAACTAGTGTACCGAGGTTCATTTAATGATCACTTTTTATTCAGCTAATCTTTATTCAGAGTTTAAACCAAATAATCATATTGGATATATGATTAATTTAAATTTGCATTGAGAAAATAAAATGTCTGTCTCCATTGTAAAACCAGAATAGCCATATTCTCACACTAAGCTAAAATAAAAAAAATATTGTGAAAGTAAATCAGTCTTAGCTAACTGACAGGTTAATAAACAGTTTAATATGCAAGGTTAAAAGTGAATCAAAGTATTAATATGTTATGTTGGTAATGTATGTGATTGTAAAAGAAAGTGGAAATCATTGTTGGTTAATCTGAAGTTCTTGCAAATCCTCATTTTTACAACTTGAAAGGAAAACAGCTAGAGTCTTCTCTTCTTTTGTTTATATCGCAGCCTCTCTAGCTTTTCTTATTGACTTCCCAATGTGATAAAATATGCATTCTGTACTTCTCAAGAGAGACTAGTAACACTATACAGTATACAGATAAAAAAAATGTGATTTAAGCTTCAAGACTGAAAACATGCGAAGAACGTTGATATAAAAGCTTGAAGAAAACACTTTTAAACAGGATAAAAAAAAAAAGAGTAATGGCCAGATTACAACTCTGAAAATATTACATTTTTTAACCAGGATTTAAAAGGGACACATACAGTTTAGTGCAGGTGTGTGTGCAATTGTGCCTCACAATGGATTGTGAATCAGATTGAAAACAGCGGGTTTAGAAATTAATCAACTGGTAAAGATATCTTACACATGAATTCTAGAAAAAAACTGTCTCAAACATTTTGCATTTAGTGTACTACTCCATAACCAGACTGCTTTTTCTGCTGTTAAACAATGTAAGAACCCTTTCAAATCCAAAATGACACACCTGACCGAAAATAGTAATGAAACTACAGCACTACTTCAACTTTTATGATTCAGTATCAAATCATCCACATCTAGCCATACCTTATGTGTCAACTACAAGCAAGATACTCAGAATTTAAAGATACCTTTTTAACTATTTTAGACAGAGTAGATTCAAGGAACATATACATTATCTGAAAATATAAAAAGGGATTGTTAACTCACCAGGTCTTGCTGCTATTAAGTGTGTTGTCCGGTTAGGATCCTTGGGGTTGAGCACAAGGTGTTTACTAATTTTTGCACCAAGTGCAGTTGCATGATAGAATTCCCTTGTTCTTTCCATGGGGTAATTGGTGGGATAAAGTCCACTAAAAGTAACAGTCAAGCCTGCAAACACCTTGCCTTTTAACTCCGGGACTATCTTTCGGATATCTGGCATTTCGGAAGACTCTTTTAGAAGGTATGTGTCATACTTTGAGTAGTACTCCTTGTGTATGCGGACCAAAACCTCTTCCAAATATATCAAATGATCATCCCCATCCATGTCCACTTCCTCATCTTCATGTACCTCTTCTTCCTCCATACTTTGGTCCAGAGACCCTCCCACTGTCAACTCAGATTGCTCACTGTTCTGGGACTCTGTCTCAGCCTCTTTCTTATCAGAGCATCCATTTTCCAAATCATCCAAGCCATCCTGTTCGGTGTCTGCTTGAAGTGGCAAAGCTTTTTCTGTAGAATCTTTGCGTTTATCCTCAGATAGCTGCTCTTCGACCTCTTTATCTTCACCTTTACTCAAGGAGGATTTTTTTGTACTGTCAGGGTCACTGTCCGAGGAGTTTTTGCCTGTTCCCGATTCATTTTCACTGTCACTGGACAGATCAAAGTCCAAATCATTTGTGACACAGTCATTGCTCCCACTTTTACCTGACACGTTATCCATTACCGTAACAATACTATCCTGCTCTGTCAAAGTAGTGTTCTGTTCCCTTACATTCATACATTCATTATTCCTGTCGGAGTCTGTCAAAGTATTGATGACAGCGGCCTCCTTCCCTGATTGTATCTTTTCACAGTCTTTACCCTGAGAGCTTGTAGCATCACACTTTGTGAAAGTCTTTTCACATGACACACTTTTGCTGCCATTCTGTTCCTTGCTACAGTTCCTGAGCCCATTGCTCCGTTCCTCAACTGAGGAAACCAAAGAGTCTTTGGGAGTCGTCATAGTTTCTGAGGTCTCTGCAGATTTATTCACATGATTTGCTGTAAGCACAAACAAGAATACAAAATCAACTGGGTGACTGAATGAGATATTTGTGTTTCTATTTATCTTGTACATTGCAACTTTAGATTGCACTACACCTGTCCAAAATAACTGCCTGACAAAAATTGCCATCTATAATCATGACTCTTGTGAAGTATGTTTCTGGTTGAGCAAGTTACATTATAAACTTGGAAAAAATGAGAAGGAAACTAACTTAAATTGTTACCTGTACATTTTTGCCTGCAAGCATATTCTCTGTGAAATAACATAACATGTTGCCAGTTTCTGTTTTTTATTTATTCTGTGAATTTTATCTTAAAACACATGCCAAAAATTTACTTGACAAGTGCAGGTATAGGAAAGGACATGTGTATACATGTGCAAGAGGCAACCATCCAAGAAAGTCTACGATGAGAATCAAACCTTAAATCAGAAAGTAATCATTTGGCAGAGAAAGTTTCTGTGGTTACTAACACCTGCCATTGTGGATAGGGTGGGTTGTGTACGGTTTTCTAACACTATAGCAAACGATCAAGGCATTAACAGACTAAAATGTAGTACAATGTATCAACAAAATGTTTTAAAAACACAGGTAAAAGTAAACTCGACCTTATTTAAAAAAGCCCCTTAAGTTTGCACCTTCATTACCTTCCAGGTTTTGAGTGTGGTGATGGTGGTAGATGGAGTGTTTATAACAAATAAATAGAACAAATATAGTGATGTGAACTTAAATATGCCATTCTACAGCTCACATTATTTCCGGGAACACTTTACTATTGTGCAAGGTAATCAAATTTATTAACATTGTAAGTGCTGTTCTTCTTAAAGTAATGTAATGACTTGTTGACCATTTTCAGATGTCCTTAAAACTTCTATCAGAAATAGTGCTATTGCTACAATCAAACCTTACCTCCATTTTAGAAGTTGACTCATAGTTTCATCCTTTATAACTCTCAGATGGACGAATGCAAGTCCTTCCATAATGGCTGCATGGCTTTATCAGGTAATCCCATCAGATGAGCCAATTACTTGCATCTCATGTCCATTTCAAAATGCTTTTCAAGACCTTATTCGTTCTCAAGGCCCTGAAGTTGAAGACCCCAAAATGTCAGAGTAGTAGATAGTAAAATGCTGGAGACTTTCAAATCTCCACCATATTTTGCAAACAATATGTGAATTGGGATTGATGAGTAAAAATTGGTCTGAAAGACCTGTGCTCATCAAATTAATTCTTACTTGGCTATGATGGGGAACAAAAGTTTAACTCTGAAGCAGATTTCCTGCACTAGATGTTACTAATCCAGATTTGTAGCCTTCTTAACCAGAAACATACACTTTCATTCAGCAGCAAAAGCCTCCAAATTATGGAGTCTTAAATACAGAAATTTGAAAGTGGTGAGAAACTCGCTTTATTGATATAAAGACCTACATTCAGACTGTCTTGCTATATTTCAATGTACTACTTTGTCAAGGGAGGGAAAAATGACAGAGAATGCTGGGTTAACAGATTTTCTTATTCAGTGACTTATTCTCAGAGGGTAGCCATTTTACTCTTCATTCTTACATGAAACTCATCCTCTTGCTCAAGGAGAATGTGGCCCAAATAAATATACACAAACTATAAGAACAATTTTGCCAACTTATGTTAACATTAACTATGTTAATTTCAACATATACAGCTTTAAAATTAAATCAAAATCTGAAAACAACATAAATTGTAAAAATCTGTGCTTTGGGAACAAGTACACGCCAAAGTGATCTACTGTATCACTGGACATGAAAATATAGAAATGAGCAGATGGAATTACATTTTAACTTTTTTATGGTTTAACAAAATACACTAAAATGTTAAAATTAGAGCCAACATATACGTTGATGTTAGACCCTGATGAAGCAGTGAAACTAAGAAAAATATTTCATGATCCTGATAAATGGCACTTGTATGTGATTTGTAAAACTGAAAATCTTTAAAAACTAAGCTACAAGAAGGAGATATGATTAAGTGATTATAATGTTTTATGCAAGAAAGTAAAAACAATGTCAGGACAAAAGAAATTAATAAACTATTTTCCTTAAAAAATATTCAGAACAGATCACCCCAAAAAAAGGAACTATTTTCAGAAAATATGAACAGATTGCCTATGATAACAATGCACTGTTTTTAATATAAGCATAGAACAGTTAAATCCCTGCAGCTCACGTGGTAAAAAAACACCCAATTGTACATTTTTGCTCATTTTGATTTACACGGCCGGTTACATTTACATTGGCTATTGCTCAAAATATTAATTCTTCCGATAACTGTGTGCCCGGACAAAATGCTCTCCTCACTGTGTCATTTCATCTACATGTTTCTTCCTTTTTCTTAAAAAATGCTGTATTACAAATGTCCATTCCTAGCATGTCTCTGCCATAATCTTTCACAAAATCATTAAAACACACTCTCAAGGGATAGGAAATATTTCAAATAATGTGAAGTACTTCTAACTCCGTACCAGTCTATTACAAATTAACCAATATATACATTTTCTACAACTAAAAATCACGTATTTCCTATCAGTAAATACTTTAAACTTTTTAAGACATACAGCTTAAGCAAAACAATGTGCTCTATATGTAAATGATCATTATTATAATGTATTAAAAGTCTTCAGGAACATTCATTCAGAACAACTCAGATGAAGCCAAGATGTGTATTATTGTTTAAGAACATTATATCAGGAGGTGCCCAAAATAAGTTAAAGCTGCAGGATGCCCATAAAAAAACTGAAGAAAAAAAATTTGCATTAAAAAGAAATTTCCTTTAAAAAATTATTAGGAACGGGCGGCACGGTGGCACAGTGGTAGTGCTGCTGCCTCGCAGTTGGGAGACTGGGTTTGTTTCCCAGGTCCTCCCTGCATGGAGTTTGCATGTTCTCCCCGTGTCTGCGTGGGTTTCTTCTGGGTACTCTGGTTTCCTCCCACAGTCCAAAGACATGCAGGACTGCATGGCGATTCTAAATTGTCCCTAGTGTGTGCTTGGTGTGTGGGTGTCTGTGTACCCTGCCCAGGGTTTGTTTCCAGCCTTGTGCCCTGTGCTGGCCGAGATAGGCTCCAGCAGACCCCCGTGATCCTGTAGTTCGGATATAGCGGGTTGGATAATGGGTGGATGGATGGATTATTAGGAACAGATTGGAAATTAGTTTAACCTCACCCCAGATTTATTTATTTTGGTCTCAGTATAAAGCAATCTTAGCATTATGCATCTGAGGAAAAAAAAAAGTATATTTACCTTTCTTTTTAACTTGAGCTTCCTTTGAACCTGGTGGTGCATTGATGTCTCCTGTCCCTTGAAAATATATGTATTTCTTTACTGTTATGAGGTTAGGTGCAAATTTCCAGACATCCTCTCGATCATCGATAATACAAACCATGGAATCTCCGCAAGGAAACAGATTTCTGAAGAGGGGAAAAAAATGGGGTGGTGGAATGAAGAAATAAAAATTGTAAACTGCTGTACTGCCTCCAATGAACATATCATATACACCAAACACCAATTTAGAGAACACACTATTTATGTTCATCAACATTATTATGTCTTGTGATCAAATTTTTAAATTTACTTTGGTAAATAACAATAATCATAGGAAAAACTAACAGTAACAATATGCAACAACAACATAAATCACTCTATAAAGTGTGTCTGTAAAGGACTCAAAGTTTCGGATGCCTATGTAGAACGATGAGAGAGGACCAACACACACAACAAGCCCAAAATCAGAAAGCAGAATTGGAAAAAGGAAGATTTAGGGATTAATAGAATAACTGAGACCCTCAACTGCAATGGTAAATTTAGTGGAATAAATTAACTATTGGTCAAAGTTTAATGCCCTGTAATAAAACGCTGGGTCGGGTAGCGATATGCCCTGTTCCCCTTTACCAAAGTCTCGTACAATTCCACAGAAAGATAGAACAGACCTCTTTTCTGGCCTATATTTTATGAGGGAGGAAGGGGAAGCACGTCACTAACAAATTAAAATATGGCACTATTTATTTTCATAGTTGCCTAGAGTGTCCATCTAGATTGGGAGGACACTGTAAGAAAAGACCATGGAAAATTGGATTCCTTGACACTTTTAAAGATACAAAGATAATTAGATGATGCAATGTCCTGCAAAAAAGAAGAAATGTTACTGGCAAAATATTTTAATGAGCTAGCTAAAGGACTGAAAGGTGGGAAATGGACTGATGGCACAGGAAACTTTACAGAAAGAGTAGACTTTGCTTAAATGATTTTATTATCAGACAAGGTTCCAAATGTACTAAACAAACCAAGAATATGAAAAGTCAGGATCATTACCAAGAAAGAGAAAAGCATTGATCATATAAAGAAATGTTATAGTATAACCATGAGCTACAATAGGGGTGATCAAATCAATACCACTATGAGCAACAGCAAGAGCCCCAACTCATATATTAAAAAATAAAGGAGACAAAGTCAGGAAAAATGAATATTTGATGGCCTTAGTAGGGTTAGTCAGGCATCCTTTCTGTTCTTCTTCAAAATTACATGGTGGTTGGTGAAACTGAGAAACTTTAATATTAACGGCCTCCGCTGGGATGAAGTATGACTAGGTGTATAAAATACTGAGAGCTGGAAACAAAGATGACCAGGGCTAATTTAGAAGTTCAATGACATTTCCACTTTCAGAATTCTTTTTATTCTCAGGATGTGAACATAGTTTATGCAATTTCTATCTTCTGATTCAGTGAGCTTAGTTCCTAATGATGCCACCAAACTGTCCAGCAAAGTAATCTATTATCATGGTGGTAAATAAATTTCAGCAGCATTTTAAAGTCCAAAAAAAAAAAAAAAAAAAAAAAATGTCTTCCTCAGTTTTGATTTCTTGTATTTTATTTCGGGAAGAACCAAGCTCAGCCTGGAAGCTCTGTTACACGGATTGTTCTTGGCAGAAAACTGATTGACAACAAACTGCTTTAAATTATCAAAAAGAATCTGCATATCTGAACAGCCAGTGCATCCTCACTCAGAATGCAAAGACTTCTTTTCAGGGATGAAGACTTCAGAGTAAAACAGTCTCAAACTGGACACCATCTTTTGGTTCTAGAAGGTAAGTAAAGGTTTTTTTTTTTTGCTTTTTTAAAATAAAGTTATGTAATTCGAGGGTATCAGAATTCTAAAGTGAAGAAACAGAGAGTATGGCTGAAGAACCACCTTAGCGCATGTCCACTAGCCATCAAATGCTACATGATCTTTTGTTATATGACTTTATAAATGCCACATGTGCAGTGTAAAATATTTGGTTAAATACAGCGTTTTAAAGATTCCCTATTAGTGAAAATATCAGAATATGCTGTTCATAAAAGTGTTTGGAAGGAGGAATGCAAGCAACACACTACAAGTACACCTCTCACTGGCAATAAAAACAGGAAGGCAAAAATAGAATTTGCAAGGAAGTATAACCCATAAATTTGCCAAATTAAAATAAAGGCATTTTGGCACTAAGGTGCAGCTGACTCACTGGTAAATATTAAAAGTGTAAAGATGATAGCAGCAAAAAAAGATTCTGATGTGTTAGAGAAAAGCCCCCCCCCCCCCCCCCCCAAAAAAAAAAAACTATACAAATGGTATTGAATAGGAACTAATCATTGCTGAAAACAATAACCCAAAATGTTTGATATGCTTAACCATGAATCTCGCTGGAGATACAATAAACAACATTTTAAACTGGTCAAGTCAATCTCCTTATTTAAAATTGTACTAACTGTGCATTTCACTTGTTAAACGGATGAGAAGGTGGAGTTAAATTAGAATTTTACCCCATCCAGGGCAGATGAAAGAATGCTTACTTGATATATTTCAGCTATCATAGTCCTGCTTTAAGACAGACAAAGCTACTGCATCTTTATGTATATCATAAAATGAAGTGAACATTCATGGGATTTAGTGAATGCAAAGCAATTTCTCGGCCTTGAACATGGCAATGACAGAAACTGTCTCACTCATAGTCAAAAACATCTAGTAATAAAAGTGCTCTAGCTCAGTTGGAATAAAAAGTGAATGGGGCAGGAGCCAGACAAGTACAGAGAATTACACAGCTCACTTTATCGACTACACTTTCTATATGAACTATGGCTGTCACATTCACTTCGATTAGTTCACATCACTGCTACAACAGATGGATAGATAAGGCTAATTAATGTGAAAACAACATATTTAATGTACATTTGATTATTAAAGTTTCCTTACAAGAAATACTCTGGTTTCAGATACTACTTTAGACGATAGCTCTAGTGTGGACTTTTAGCCCAAGTGGAATAAATTAACACAAAGTTCATTAACGGCTTGCATCATCTGAAGCAATTTATATAAATCATCATCTTTCAGTGGTACTCTGGAAGTAGAGCTGAACAAATGATGTCATGACAGTGAGGAAAAGTTTAATGGCTGTAAGTGGCATTGAAAAATTATGTGTAGCAATCCCATTTTCATCACACTTTGACTTATGACCTGCAGCTCAACTGAACAAAAATTTTATTCTATAAACCTATAATCAGCATATAGCAATTTAACCAATTACATCTAAAACAAGAAAAAAGGGCATATCAGATTGTGTCAGCCTTCTAGAAGCTAATTCCAGTGTATAGTGGGATTACAGGAGATACAGGGATTCTATATTAAAAACTGCACTATGTAGTTGAAGTGTTATATAAATACACATATACTGTATAAACAAACTCACAAAAATTCTACCTGAGATTCCCAGTCTTAGAGAAAGGATCAATACATTCATCTCTTGACAAGATTCGATGTGAAAACAACTTCTTTTCAGGATCTAAAAATCCTTTCAAAATGGAAAAAATAAAATAAGATTTACACAATTTGGAATAAATATGTTAACACAATTTTGAAAATAACTGAGTCAAGAAAAAGAAAGTACATCCTAAAAGTAAATATTTATGACTAAATCAGCTTATTAAGAAACATATTCAGTTTGCATTAAATTAATTTGGTTAATGTGTTAGTACTCAAAAATACTTTTAAGATGGAAAAATCTCACACAAAATGGGATTAAGTACATATATTTGATTAGCGTTCCCAATAGATATCTCTCAGAGCAGTATTGTCATTAAGTTCCAGTTCCCTTTCAATTCCCTGCAGGGCCCGACTTGTGTAATGTCAGGCCTTGCAGTGACACACTCAGGAAATTACGTGTATTAACATTAAGAAAGAAAAAAAAACTGCAATAAACAAAAATGTAGAAAAACAGAACATTTGTTTTAATAGTACTAACCTCCTTGTTTTGAAATGTAAGAACATCTGCTTAGTTTTAGAGAAGGTAAAATTATTTGGCATTTAGTTTATTTTCATATTGAATGAAATCAGAAGGTATAAAACCTCTCTTAATAATGTAAACTAGAGAAATGCTGCCACCCAGTGATCAGTTTTTGCAATCTTCATTACTGAAAGAAAACCTGGATATGCACCGTATATCCCTGTGACCCTACTCAGGACAAAGCAGATTTGGAAGATGGATCAATGGATGTGTATGTACATTAATAATTACAGATATTAATTTCTTAAATGAATATACTGGAGGCACAGTGGTGCAGCAGCTCTTTCTCCCATACCCCCAAATGTGTGCGGGTCAGTTTACCTGGCAACTCTAAACTGACTACAATGTGAGTGTGAGGGCCTGTGTATATAGATTAGCCTTGCAATGGACTGGTACTCAAAACATGCATCACTGACCAGCCCTATCTGATATGTTATAAAGAAAGCATTTACCATCTATGTTTGTTTCTCTTATCTTTGAGCCGTACAGAGTCATTTCTGACTTTTGCAGACTCACCAACATTGTTATTGTTTTTTGGAAAGATGTACAACCAACAGTTTTTCAGCTTTATACATCATGTCCATGTACAGTATACATTGTGAAGATGAGCAGAGACATAATACTCCACTCATCAGCCGTTACTGATATCTCAAAACATGCAATGGTAGAATGAGAGTAATCTAAAAGTGAAGCTAAAACAAAAGTGTCCTTTTTAGTGACAATATCAGAAGAACAAAGTATAAGCAGAGATTAGGGAACTCCACGTCTCAAATTTGCATCTTTAAATGTGAGGATAAATAAGCATGAAGAGGAGGACTATAGACAGACAGAGATATCCTACAGCACGCATATAATGCATATAGACTACAGTACTCAACCAAGCATTTAATAAATTATCAACAACTCAGAAAACATAAAAATTGCTTTTGCCATACTTTGTTAATCTTGTTATTAGTACTGCACTCATACCAAAGCTATTAAGTTTTCAAAAACTGTAAATTACTTCTGAGTAGTTTTGCAATAACTTGCTGATTTCAGTTTTAAACAAGAGACATGCACTTAGGATACGAATACTCTCTAAAGAGTTGAGTAACCAGAAAATGTATACTAATACGCTACAATGCACAAAGTCAAGCAGCAGGGGAGACTGGTATGTATGACAAATTTCTGTCCTTGTTTTTGAAGAGGCATGTGAATGTTACTTGATAAGCAGACAAAAAAATGGTTGTTGCTAACACAAACAGTTTGAAAGATTATTTTGTGTCAAAAAATTCCTTTGTGTGCAATGTGCAGTAAACTTTTTTTTTCATTTTTATAAAAACTGCTCACTATAAGAGCTAAAGTTAATGGCAACATTCACCATTAGTGAACAACTAGGCAGACCCGCCTTTTAAGGCGACCGACTTTTAAGTTGACCACTTCTTAAGGCAATTCAATATGTAGATCAATTTGATATTTTATACAAACTCATTAATTTGGTTATATTGCATTTGAGCGGTATTACTTTAATACTCGTAGTTTCTGTTATTTTTGTGATGAAACTTAAACTTTTTTTCTATATTGAGGTCGCCCTTTTGAACCCCCCTGATATTTACTACGCGGTGAGGCATTTGTACTCCATCAACATTAATTATTTCCAGAGACATCATTTTGTCTATTTTTCCAGCGCATCGCGCACAAAAGCAAGGGAACGATGGGAGCACCAGAACTCTGCTCACATCATGTCGCTTCGTACCGCAAGCTGCAAGTAGTAAGTCTGTGATAAGCGGAATACCGCTACGCTTTCCACTCACGGGATGGAAGGATAATCCCGACCGCTTTTATACAGTAAGAAAGAAGAAGAAGATATTGCACAGTCTGGAGTAGAAAATCATCTTTTACCTGGAAAAACAAAACTACAAATCCCATCGTGCATTGCAAAATAGACGGGGCGTGTGTGAAACTCCATGCTACTCGCACAGTCTGGAGTAGAAAATCATCTTTTACCTGGAAAAACGAATCTACAAATCCCATCGTGCATTGCAAAATGGACGGGGTGTGTGTGAAACTCCGCACCTGCGTAGCACTCACGGGACGGAAGGACAATCCCGATCGCTTTTACATAGAAGGATGTATTAATGATTTACTGTATACTGTAAAATGAACTAGGCTGTTCTAAGTACTAGGCTATTCAAAGTAGATTAACAGTGGATTTTATTAAAATTAAAACACCATCAGAAAGAAGTAGGGAAAAGAGCCTTGTTTGAATGAAGTTAAAGGAAATTTGTACTGCAGATTCTGTATGATATACAGAAGGTGGAAGTTATTAGTGTAAGGGACACATCTGGTAAACTCCATTAGCACTGTGAAATTAACTTTTAGCACCCAAACATTACCATGTGGAGTAAAAAGCAAAGGTTGGAAAGGTTGTGCAAGGCCTGAAATATGTGGACATATTTATTCTCTCTCTAGAAGATTATGTACAGATGTCAAACATGTTTAAAGTTAATTTGTTAAAAAGACAAATAACAAACCTGTTTATTAGTAATTTAAACATTTTGGAGTCAATATCACTGATGAACTAATGTGGCCACTGTACATCTCAGCAATCTAAAAGGCTCACCAATGCTTTTACTTACACACATATACAAGGAAAGCCTCAATGTGTCCATCTATGCTTACCAAATATTAAAAGGTGGACAGCTGAGTCTGTATGTTACAATCCATTTCAATATGACACCAGTTCAATTCAGTGCCTCAAAGTGTGATGGAGTAAGTACAATATATTTTTGGTACGCACTGTTCCTGTTCCTTTTTTTACCCCCTACATCATGTCACAAGTTGCCTTAAAAAGGCAAACAGTATTACTAAAGACACTGAGAGTCCTACACAGACTCTTTTTCACTCATCCATGCTGGCAGAAGGCTCAGAACTGCTACTGCTTGCAGCAGTAGATTCAATGACAGTTTTTATTCTACAGTTGTAGGTCTACTCAACAGCTGCTTATATTGCTAAGTGCATAATATGTATGTTGTCTACTTTTATATTAAACTTACAATGTTGTACTCAGTCTTTTGTTGATACTGTATTATTATGACTACTATGTAAATATTTGTGGTAGACAAGCAAGCAATAATAGAAGTGTGTAGAATGACATTAAAAATTAGTTACATTTTGGATTCATGTTAAAAACACAAAATAATAATATTTAAGAATTTGCTTTAGTGAGTTATTGCTATTTAAACAAACGCAGAAAATGTCAAACCAACTAGTGTTGATTTTTTACACCAGACAATCATCTAGTGCAGGGGTGGCTAACTCCAGGCCTGGAGTACCGCAGTGGCTACAGGTTTTCATTCTAACCCTTTTCCTAATCAGTGACCAGTTTTCACTGCTAATTAACTTTTTCCCCATCACTTTAATAGCCCTGTTAGAAGAGTTCAGCCCTCTGAATTGATTTCTTTCTTCATTAAATGACAGCCAAGCAGAAATGAGATGTGAAACGAGCCAACAGATGACCAGCTAAACTGGGGCTTCAAACTCCAACCAATTTCACTCCAATCACTTTCTTAATGAGAAGCCAATTCTTGCTGTTAATTAAACCATTTATTTAATTCCATGGCTTGTTGCTGCTCTCATTCTGCCACAACACACATTTCGAAAACTGTTGTTTTTCTGTTCTTTCTAAGGGCACCATCAAAATCTTTTGGTGACCTGAGAGATCAACCTTACCAAGACCATCACCTCTCTTTAATTGCAGATATTGTGTAATGGGCACAGGGGAGCTAGTCATGTGACGGCTTGTTTTGTGTCTCATTATTGTTTGGCTGCTAATTAAAGAAAAAGAAACAACTATGGGACCTGAATCAAGTTAATTAAAAGAAGTAATCAGCAGCAAAAAACTGGTCACTAATTAAGAAGATGGTAAGATTGAAAACCTGAGCCACTGCGGCACTCCAGGACTGGAGTTCACCACTCCTGATCTAGTGCATTTGAGCTTTCAGAATTTGTCACACTGATTTTCCTGTCTGCTAACAAACTTTGCTGAGTAGACAAAAAGTGCTGGACTGTGAACTGAAATCAGTTGCATTTTTGAAGCAATCATAATTACCTTGGCTTCTTACTGAAATCTACTAAAACAAAAAAAAAATCTGAGAAAGTCTGTTCTGCTTAAGATAAAATTATTTTCTCACCTGCAATTGTGTGTGCATATAGTCTACTACCAAAAGTGAACACGTGCAACTCATACAGTTTGGCAATCTTCTCAAGGAAGTCTTTGCAATGAGGCCGCAGTCGCGTGTGTAACATGGGTTCTCCTCGTCCCAGCTGGAAATGGAAGATTCCCTGTGGATAAAACAGAAAAGATCAACTTAGCGGTGGAAGGAAAAAAGAAAAAAAAAAAAAAAAAACACCACTAGCAAACGTCACACCCCAAAAATACAGTAATGACTAGTGTTGATTGGTGAAATGCGCCAAAGTATTTTTTGCAGCGAATATGCTGTATCTTCCGGTGATCTTGTTCACTGAATATTTTCATGGAAAGTTGCTGTGTGGTTGGCTTATGCAAACATTAATTTTCCCTGAATCCCATGGTTCTTTGAGAGTCCAGCAGAACTGTCGTGCATGCCCATTGTAAAGGCTCACTCATAATTAACGTGTCCACATCACCATGCAGGATCGCTACAGTGCGAGTGTCGTAAATTTTGTCATCAGTCTTGTCACAACAAACATTGTTTCCACAAATTCAAGGCAGTAATTTGCCCAGAACCTGGGAAAAACTGAAATATCTGCAAGACTGATAAGTAAAAGCAAAGAAAAAACATGGAGGAAAAGCAGGGGGATACTTTGTTGTGCACTTAATGTTTGAACTATAAGCAGACCAGGGTGTGCATCCTCCATGTACCAGAGTATAAATGGGCTTTGAGATCGTTGCTGCTCTGTTTTGGGCATGTATGATTTCACCACTAGTACTCCAGGTTTCCACCCCACATGCATTTAAAAAAAAAAAAAAACTTGTAGTATTTTTATTTTTGTGTACTGCCACCAGATATATAACACTGACTCCTATGCAGCATCGCAAGGCAATATGCATGAATTATTACCCATGTTCCCAACTACCATGGAACAAGCTTTAAAAGGAGCCCTTCCCCTTTCTGAGATAGAAAAAAACAAGAGACCCTGTGAAATAATAATAATATTAAGGAAAGATTTATTACTATGCTCAATCCTCTTCATGAAAGAAGAATTTACAAAGATTGGGGAGAAAAAAAAAAAAAAAAAAAAGACATTCCAGCTGGCTGGGAAGGGACATTTCAGTAGTCATCCTTTATAGTAAGGGGACAGTTAAGCTTGCAACTTTTCTAAACATCACAAAATTGCTTGACATCATTTTGTGTAATTCTTTCTATGTTCTTCTTCAACTTTTAAATAATCTGTTCCTTACTTTGAGCTTGTATTTTTGTGGCTGTTCACACCTTATTATTTTCCTATTATTGTCTACTGTTTGTCCCTAGTGCATTTAGCTATTTGATGTTTCAGGGTGTCTCTTAGCAAGTTAGTTATAAGAACTGTCAATGTCCTCAAAAGGCCTCAGAAGTGAAGAAGCTCTTTCAGAATCAATACAGTCTAACCTTTACCTCCTTTCCTGTCAGGTTTAATACTAACGTGCCCTCATCATAAACTCTAAACATTCAAGTGCCACAATTTTCTGATTCATCACCAACAGGAAAAAAAAAAGATAAATCAATATACATCAATGGTCTCAGAGAAACAACTGCAAAATAAATTTTAGTAATAAAAAAGTCCTTCCTACAAACTGAAGGGAGCTGAAAATGCCATTTTCAGTAGCAAGATAAATGTTTAATGTAAAACAAATCTACTGGGCAAGACACAAGAAATAATGTTTTATTGAAAATATGCCAATGATGCATAATGAAAAAATGTGTATATTATTTCCTATACTTGAAATCACTTCAATGTATCAAGATATTATTCTTATTGCAGTTTGCACTTTTTGCTCACTTGCAAATCCAAAATAATTTCATATTCTACCTGGGAAATTTAAAACTGTTTTAAAAAGATCTACTATACATTTTTGGTAAGTAAGGCTACTATTTAAACCCTGTGGTGAGGGAAAATTTGACCTCCTCTCTTGTCAATTACCAATGAAAATACATTTTGGAAAAAATTCAATCAGATGTCCATTGTCACATACTTGTACTTATTGTGGGTTTTGTCATTCAGCCTTTCTCTAGGCATTCCAACAATGCACCACAGTG
This sequence comes from Polypterus bichir lapradei, assembly GCA_026402145.1. Classification (NCBI taxonomy): domain Eukaryota; kingdom Metazoa; phylum Chordata; class Cladistia; order Polypteriformes; family Polypteridae; genus Polypterus; species Polypterus bichir. The sequence goes on along the minus strand of JANRMT010062845.1, from coordinate 8,563,301 downwards.
TAAGAAAAGCCTCAAAGATTGTTGACAAACAAATGTCTTAAGTTTGAACTTATTTAGTATGGAATCATTTTGGATAACATTTTAATTGATAAAGACGTGTACTTTTTATATTTAATTCAGTAGGCACGAGGAATGTGTTGTGTTCTGTTGATAAATGTTTTGCATATGCTGAGATTTACATATGCCAAAGAGACTCTGTTTCTCTTTACTGCATAATTTAGGAAGTGTAGTAACTCTTTAAAAGTCAGATTATTGTTTATGTCTATCCAATATAAAGGAATCAACAATTCCATACATTATACTGAGTTTTAGAGTAGTGTCAAGTATAGAAAACTTGCACATACTGTACTGCTGCCAACAACATTCCTGAAGCAAGGCCATGCTGCAACACACTCACTCAGGGAAGATAAAGTTAATGTGCAAAGTTATGTTCCATTATTGATCATTGAATCATATGTATTTGGACAAAAAGGGTTCATTAAACCACAAACCCATATTTGTTGAGTTTGGATCAGACATTCTCCCAGCATCTATTTGTAATTTTAACCTGAACTTGCCAAATATTTGCTTATTGGGTTCAATGAGTATTCCAAAATGGACATGTGAAAGTCTGAGTGTTTGTATTTGTGGACCCTGCTTTCCAAAATTCTATTTTAAATCAGGCTAAACATACAGTATGTTAATAAGATTAAAGATATTTTTAACCCCAATCACATTTTAATTAAAATGTTTAATCACAGTTAAATTTGCTTAACAAAACAGATCCATGGTCTACAATCTACAGAAGGAGTGTAAAGAATTATCTATACTAACAAAAGGCAAAGCCCTCACTGACTGACTCACTGACTGACTCACTCATCATTAATTCTCCAAATTCCCGTGTAGGTAGAAGGCTGAAATTTGGCAGGCTCATTCCTTACAGCTTACTTACAAAAGTTAGGCAGGTTTAATTTCGAAATTCTACACGCAACGTTCATAACTGGAACCTACTTACATACATATATACGGCCATAGCCTGTAGCTCGGTCGCCATGTGAGGCGGAGTTGCGTCCCTCATTGTCATGCCTCCCACGTAATGGAGTGCCTGCCCATACAAGGCCGTCCATCAGCAGCAATCCAATAGACACACTGCCGCTAAATATTCGCAGGTGAAGGACTGTGCTTATGCAAACAAAGATGAAATGGTCAGGGATAGAATAGTGTTCGGCACAACTCAGTGAAAGTGCGAGAGAAACTTTTAAGTGCCGGGTCTTAGCTAACATTAAATAAAGCTGTGGACATCGCAAGATCGCACGATATAGCACAAGCACAGCTGAGAACCTTCGATGCATGTACTCCGAGCGGCTCACGTGAACTGACTGTGAACGCAGTACGCAGAGAACAAGCAAGAGCTCCAAAGAGCACTGAACAAAAAATGCATTACACAATTGAGAAGGCAGCAAAAGAATATGAAGCGAGTGACGCATACAAGCATATTCATAAGTACAGCTACTGTGAAAACAAAGCACGGTGTAAACCTTAAGTTTAAATTAAGTTCATAGACACGCTGCTGCTGGCGTTTGTCATGCCTACGACGAATACGATATTCGCAAGATACAAGTTTAATGAGAAGACGCATTGCCGGGTCTGAGCTAACATTAAATAAAGCCATGGACATCGCAAGATCGCAAAAGAGATAGCACAAGCACAGCTGAGAACCTTCGATGCATGTACTTAGAAATCGCCTTAGTCAATGGGTGGGCCTCTCTGGTAATGTCTTAAATTGGTTTGAATCCTACCTGGCAGGGAGAAAATTCTTTGTTAATTGTGGTAATCACAACTCAAAGACGCATGATATTCTATATGGGGTTCCACAAGGCTCTATCCTGGGTCCGCTTCTTTTCTCAATCTATATGCTTCCGTTAGGTCAGATTATCTCAAATTACAACGTGAGCTACCACAGCTATGCTGATGACACACAGCTGTACTTATCAGTAGCACCTGATGACACCGACTCTCTCGAATCAATAACACAATGTCTTACTGGTATTTCTGAATGGATGAATAGTAATTTTCTCAAGTTAAATAAAGAGAAAACTGAAATTGTATTGATTGGCAAAAACGGATTCAGTGAGGTTATCAGAAATAATCTTGACGCATTAGGATTAGAAGTTAAGACGGAAGTAAAAAACTTAGGGGTAACCATTGACTGTAACCTGAATTTTAAATCGCATATTCTTCAGACCACTAGGACAGCATTTTTTCACTTAAGAAATATAGCAAAAGTTAGACCTCTTATATCATTGAAAGATGCTGAGAAATTAATTCACACTTTTGTTTTTAGTCGATTAGATTACTGTAACGCACTGCTCTCAGGACTACCCAAAAAAGACATTAATCATTTGCAACGAGTGCAGAATGCAGCTGCTAGAATCCTAACTCGGAAAAGAAAATCTGAACACATCTCTCCAGTTTTAATGTCACTACACTGGTTACCGGTGTCTTTCAGAATTGACTTTAAAATTCTGCTTATAGTTTACAAAGCCTTAAATAATCTCGCTCCATCTTATATATCAGAATGTCTGACACCCTATATTCCAAATTGTAATCTTAGATCATCAAATGAGTGTCTCCTTACAATTCCAAAAGCTAAACTTAAAAGAAGTGGTGAGGCAGGTGGCCTTCTGCTGCTATGCACCTAAAATCTGGAATAGCCTGCCGATAGGAATTCGCCAGGCTAATACAGTGGAGCACTTTAAAACACTGCTGAAAACACATTACTTTAACATGGCCTTTTCATAACTTCACTTTATCTTAATCCTGATACTCTGTATGTTCAATTCTTTATAATAACTATTCATGGTGGCACTAAAATCCGTACTGACCCCTACTCTCTCTTCTGTTTCTTTTTCTGGTTTCTCTGTGGTGGCGGCCTGCGCCACCACCAACTTACTCAAAGCACCATGATGCCCCAGCATTGATGGACTAAAAGCCAGAAGTCCACGTGAACATCATCATCATCAAGTCCTTCCGTGAAAACCATAAATACAAAGAGGACTGTTTCATTTATGTTAGGTAGATTGCCCAGAGGGGACTGGGCGGTCTCATGGCCTGGAATCCCTGCAGATTTTATTTTTTTTTCTCCGGCCGTCTGGAGTTTTTTTTTTTTTGTTTTTTCTGTCCCCCCTGGCCATTGGACCTTACACTTATTCTATGTTAATTAATGTTGATGACATGGTCAGGGATAGAATAGTGTTTGGCACAAACTCAGCAAAAGTGCGAGAGAAACTTTTAAGTGCCGGGTCTGAGCTAACATTAAATAAAGCCGTGGACATTGCGAGATCGCATGAGATAGCACAAGCACAGCTGAGAACCTTCGATGCCTGTACTCCGAGCCGCTCACGTGAACTGACTTTGCAGGACTGGGAAAGGTAAACTCGTGCATGCAGTGTGTGATGTCTCGGACAAAGAGGAAGACGAGCTGTTTATTGATGCAGTAAAAAAAGGAACAACCCTCTGAATCTGAACAAGACTTTGTAGACATATCAATAGGAAAGCAAGGTGTAAAGCTTAAGTTTAAATTAAGTTCATAGACACGCCACCGCTAAATATTCGCAGGCCAATCCACAACTTAATACCGGGAATGCCTGTTAAACATCTTAGATTCACGAGTACCGATTTGGGTAGTGAACACTTCGATGAATGAAACCTGTTATCTTTACAACGGTTGACAAACACGGAATGTAACTTGAACACAACACATCCTCCAAATACGAACCTGATTGAAAGAAATAATGATAATCAAATCCTTGATGACAGCAACACTCATAACAGTGACAAAACAATTACATTGACAATCATGTTACATTATTTTTAAAATGTTTCCTTTTCTTTTTCATAACTTCTTTAACACACTACTTCTCCGCTGCGAAGCGCAGGTATTTTGCTAGTTTCTTAATATAAGAAATAATGTTATTGTTCTGAAACTGGGATGGCTGCATGTGCTCTGTGGTTAGGGAACTGATATCCTCTTGGAATGAAAGAAAACCTACAACATGGTATGATGGGTCTCTCCTATAAATCATTCCATAGGGATAAGCCTTGAAGTGCATTTATGACTGAAGCCAGGAAGCACTTCTTTACGCTGTGAGAATTTAGAGCAAATTACACAAAATATATAGCTGAAGCAGAAACTTCAACAACTTTTAAGAAGTATCTGAATGAGATAATGGATATTAGCTAAATAAATGTTTGAGAAATTTCTTATGTTGCTCTTAGATGACCATAGGACTCCCATAATAATGGGACTAAAGTCAACCTAGTAGTTTTTTTTGCTTTTACTATATAAAAGCACGTCCCACATGTGCACTCATCCACTTGTTAACACCACAATATAGGATGATTTCTTTAAATTCATTACATCTTTAAATATCTACTCAGAAAAAGTTTGGGTGTATTTGCAAATAAACATTTTTTGAGTATTTCCAATACCATGGTCCCAATGCCATCCCCCATAACTCATTTTCACAGCATATGTTTTGGATGGGACCCATAAGCACTCCGCCATACAAGATATATTTTCATGATTTGATTTACGTTTAGTATACAAGCTTCCTCCAAAAAAACTCCAGCTTTTCTTACTGTACTTTTGGTTTTTAAATTATTTTGATTGTTAAAAATATAGAAAACTCTTTCTAAATATCTAATTGCCTAATTCAGTTGCCTTTGAATTTTACATCAAGTGACTTTTTGAATGTCAAAAGAAAGATACTAAACCACAAAAAAGGTTGCTACGTTTTGTTTAAAATGTCCAATATCTATATCTAAAGCAGGCATATGTCAAGCATAAAAAAACTACCTTCCTGGTGTCTGGTAAAGCTACAATTAGCTTACATTATTTGCCATGGCTTACCTTGTTAGACATTCTCTGGCAATGCTGCTCTGTTGTGTGGATCAGAGTCTGGTCCAAGTCAACCATAAGCACCAGCTTTTTATTTCTGTGCAGGCGGTGTTGGTCTTCTCTTCCTAGCTGCTCAGCTTGCTAATGAGAAGAAAGAAAAGTGACAAGGGAAGTTGTTTTCCTGGATTTGGTCTTTGTTTGGCGATTTTGTAATTTAACCAAGGTACTTTATTTAAAAGGCAGTAGTTAAGATACTTGAAGGCTAAACAATACCACAATCTTGACAAGTTACACAAGAAAGGAGAAGAAAGATCATCTTGAAGGGAATACAGAAACGGGCTGTTAGGTTGCATTTGCTTGCTGATGCTGAAGAAAACATGGAAGTCACAATAGAAATGGAGAAAACAAAATTGTAGAAGCAACAAGAAAAACTAGAATGTTGATGCTTACACAGGACAGAAAAACAAAATCAAAGAAGTGAATAACATGCAAGAAATTATTAAATAAAGCAAAGCTGAAAAATAACTTACCTCAGAACTGACCATGAGCTCTGGAACACTGTGAACCATTGATACACTGGCTGTAGAAAATGGGATTTGCTGTTTCCCATTTTTGTTTTGTAATCTGAAAGGAAAAAATATAAATACACCAAAAATATTACAATCTTCCATAAAATAGTTTTACTCCTGTAATATTTTACTTTCTATTAAAACACAATTTTTGTTTTAAAGGAATACTATTTTTGATACTATAATAAAAATGTAAACTGAGTATGAAAATCTTTACGCATAACCTTCCAATGCAAGTCTTAGCAACATGATTTGTACATGCCTTTCAACAATATTCCTGTGTTACTTTAATTTCACTACAAAAAATTAGAAAGTGAAAGTTAATTTCTAGTTAAAGATACATTGAACCTAAGAATACTGATATACCACTCAAAGAATTCTACAAACGTTAATGCCTTTGTATCACTGGCTCTAAGTTTAGCCCACTTGTACCAGGTGTCTATTGTTGTCCCCAAAAGTACAAAGGAAAACCCACTGTATACTGTACACAATTAAAGAAAGTTCCATTTTTTTCAAATATCTAGTTAATTTAGACAAGCAGTAAAATAAAGGTTGCAGTTCCCAAGCCTGACCAGTGTCTAATAAAGTAATGCATTTGATAATCTTAACGAAATGCATAAGGTTATCTCAAAACGTTTTCACAAAGCATAAACAGTAAAATTTTAATTTCCCTTTGGGGACAAATAAAGGTATCGCCCATATCATATATATTCCATATTATATGGGTGGGCAAAAGTAGGTTTACAGTTGTGAGTATGTGAAACACTGAGTTTATTCTTATACCAGTAATGGTGCACTGCACGATAACATGCAATGAATACACTTGACTTGAGCATTCATAGTTTTCTTTTTACGTTTAGCATTCGTTTGCGCAGAGGTTGATGCGCTTGCTGCTTCTTGAGCAGCTCTTCTATTCTCCACCCTAGCGGCCCGCTTCTTCTTTCGTTGGCATCTTTTCGCGTTAAAACTGATTAAGTCAGCGTTTGTGTTGCAATTACTTAGTACGTTTTCTTTAATTTTTCACTTAAGCTGGAACTTAAGTCTTCAATCTGGCTCAAGAATGATTTAAGATACGAAGAGGTAGGGGAAGTGACGGCGAAGGTGGTAGGGATGACAACGGCATCTGAACGTATGCTCTGCACGGCTGCTGCCGAGAGTTGATTCTACAATAAAATAAAATAGAAATAAAAAGAGGAATAACCTTGGAGGTCTATCAACACCCTGAAAGTGGACAGTAGGGGTCACGTAGTATATGTGTACCATATTTCAGGTCAATAGGTCAAATGGTGTTTGAGCCACAGGTGATTTAAAATCCTGGACAGACAAACGAACAGCCACGGTAGCGTATTATATATAAAGATTATTACTCATTAATTACTGTATTATTTATTTGTATTATTTGTCTTCTTCTGCTGATTATTACTAAAGTGTGCTTGAGTGTAGCAATCAAAACCTGCATGCCTTTTTCTATACGAACAACCTTAAACCTACTTTTGCCTAACCCACCCACCCACACACATCTATATATGAAAATAGATTACATCCAAGTTACTTTATTACAAAACCTATGATGGGTAAGCTTGCTATCTGGATTTTCCAAGTCAATCATCTATTTGTTGTAGTATCTTGCTTTGAATACGCATGTTTCCTTTTTATATAATCTACAAAAGTAAACATTTTTGTTTAATTTAGAAATCTCCAAAATATAAAGGCAAAAATAAGAGGTCTTTCATTCACATCATTGGGTTAAAAACTCAAAATTAGCTATATTATATATAAAGGAGATTAGCTCTTGCAGGAAGCAAACTAATACAAATTCAGTTCTAAGGAAGAACCACACTTATTGACTTCAAAACCCAACTGATCCCAAAAGTGTGCCAGCATACTGTTGATCTTATTCGAACAAAAAAAAAAAAAAAAAAAAACCCACAGTAAATGGCCAAAACAATCTAAACAAACACTATATGTTTATGAGCAGCATTCTGTTTTACTTACTGTGTTAGATCTTGACCACATTCTGCACACAAACCTTTCATTACAATTGGGTGGCTACATTCTTCCACTCTGACCAACACAGCTCTGAAAAACAATGCAAATAAAATGTTTCAGCACTTAACACACATGGTCAGCCATTGTTTCTTTATATATACACATTGACAAAAGTGAGGTTTAAATTTGGGAGATCAGCACGGTCACATATAAAGTAACTAAATTACGTGTCCATTTTCACATTTACAACCACTAGCAGTGGATGGTCCATCAGGATCACAGCAATACCTTAACAATACAATAAAATACAATACAAATTTGAAGATGGCACAGTACAACCATTTCACGATTTTTGGTACCAGAAGTAAATGTCGACTTTTCACTTTGCTTTGGAATCATTCTGGTACAGGTACTGTGGACTGAAAGCTGGCATTGACACCAAAGTGAAAATGTTAGTACTGATACAACTCTACATCAGACAGAGGTGAGATACCTGTAACGTGGATTCCTCTGCTGCCTTCAGTGGGAACATGACTATACAAGAACATAAGAAGATTGTGTCACCTATCATATATTCTTTCATGCCGGCCCTACAGGACAATGTTTAGCTACATAATGCTAAGCACAAATGAAAACACAGTATTTTGCCTTGGCCAGCCCTGTTCTCACAACACAGATAATGTATATATCATTCTGGAATGGCAATTACAATTCACTCTACATTAATGCCATGTTGTAGAAGTGCGTTATACGATGCCTGGATATGTTGCAGGACATCATTTGATGCACAAATTCCTCTGTATAATGAAGAAAAGCTACTTTTCTTACCTATCATGGGGGTTTTACTCGGTAGCAGCAACACCAATCCTTAAGGACCTATGAATAATCTTCTCAAGTTTGAATTTATTTGAACAGCTCTCAACCAAACTAGACCCACTACATTTTTGCAAATGATTATTATTTAGCTGAAACTAAAGCAGAAAGTGGGTAACAAATCATTATACAAATGTTTACAAATTTTAACTGTTGCTGAAATGGCAGGATAAGTTTCTTGTTCATGGTGAGGACAAAGGTATAAACTTTGAGCATTGCAGTACAACATTTAAAGTGGAAAGTGTTTTAATTTAAAATCACTATTAAAAACTTCTGTGCGCTACATTTTATTTAGTAATATAAAAGATAAAAATGTAAAAAGCAGTGAAAAGTTAAACAGCGGTTGCACACACCAGATCATCAGTAGCCTCTAAAGACATATAACAATTTTCATTAATTCCTTCACATTTCATATTGAGAGGCAAGCAAAGCACATTTAAATATAAGAGACACAACCATTTATTTTACTATTATATACAGTATAAAAACAAACCCATGCACACTCATTCCTACTGCTCCATTCTCTAGAAGGCAAACAGTAATATAAAGTCATGGAGGGAATAAAAGGGTAATTGGTTTTGTGTTTGGGGTCTTCTCCCAAGGCTCAGGTTTCTTGCAGACTGCATCAGGTTTTCCTCCATTCATTTTATCCTCACAAGTCTTCCAGGACCTGCCGCAGTGAAGCATCCCCAAAGCAGAATGCTGCCAACACCATGTTTCACATTGGGAATGCTGTGTTTTAGATAGTCTGCAATGTTCAAACATGGCATATATTCTGATGGTCAAAAAAGTCAATTTTGGTGCCTCAAAGAGATACTAGTAACTTGTGTCACTCTTGCTATCTCACAAGATATCTTTATGAAGCAATAAAAAAAGATATACTGTACATATTAATTTGCATCAGTGTTTACTTATACTTAGAAGCTACCACAGGATGCCTGCAACTTTGGTGCAGTAGGGCAAATGTTATTCTCAGATGCTAACAAAAGGACCAATTTATACTTTTCACAGATGTAGATCCAGTCATGTGCACATACAAACGAACATTATAGCAGAAACACCTGCTCTCATTAAAATACAGATGCTTTTGAGAAGCAGCAGAGATTCGCATATGCAAACTGTATGACACACACTTGAATACAGTATAAAAGGAGAACTATTGACTTTATATATATGTGTAGGTAGTTCTGGTTTAACAGCCAGGTAATTATGAGTTATCTGTGTGATTTTGCCGACTGCATTCCTGTTACCTGCTCTACCAGTTACATACAGCACTCATCGCGCGCGCCTGTGTTCAGCATGCATATCCTAATCACTAATCCTTTACATACCATTACTAAATAAAAGCGGTAAAAGCACACCATTATTTTAATTAGCTTTTTCCAATCGTTTAGATGTGGTAGATCTATACTAATAAACGGCAAAGCCCTCACTCACTCACTCACTCACTCACTCACTCACTCACTCACTCACTCATCACTAATTCTCCAACTTCCCGTGTAGGTAGAAGGCTGAAATTTGGCAGGCTTATTCCTTACAGCTTCCTTACAAAAGTTGGGCAGGTTTCATTTCGAAATTCTACGCGTAATGGTCATAACTGGAAGCTGTTTTTCTCCCATTTACTGTAATGGAGTTCAGCTGGAGGGGCGGAGTTCGTATGACATCATCACGCCTCTCACGTAATCACGCATTACGTAGAAAGCCAGGAAGAGCTACAAAACGCGCTTTAGAAAACATGCATTATATAATTAAGAAGGCAGCGAAACAATTAGAAGCGAGCGAGTGACATATATATAAAACCATATTCAGCGGCTCACGTGAACTGACGCAGTGCGCAGACAAAAAGTAACAGTTGCAAAGAGTGCTGAACAAAAACTGAATTACACTGCTACGCTCAAATAGATAAACCACACTCCATGGCGCGATACTAAAGCATTAGACTGTAGCGCCCACGTCCGAGGTTCGACTCCCAAGAGGGGATGCACTAAGTATGTACGCGCGCTTCTCGATTTATTTTAACCTCGCATCCCCTTAGTTTGAGACGTATGAAAACGCATGCGGTTAACGCAGAAAGACAGATCACCTATT
>JANRMT010062845.1:8496154-8547903 GCA_026402145.1 Polypterus bichir lapradei | reverse complement strand
TTGCCAAGTAATGTTGAACCAAGTCGTCACTACGGTGTTCCCAAATACGCACTTTGCTGATAAACTGAGCGCACTGAGTTTGCACGGCGCTTTGGTGACTTTGAAGAACAAAAAAAGTCCGTCTACATGCGGCTCGAACCTTGTGCATGTTTGGTAGCACATATCTGTGTGAGAAGCTCTTCTCAGTGATAAAGACTAACAAAACAGCACACAGGAGTCGCCTCACTCATGAGCACCTGCAGTCCATCCTGAGAATCTCCACAACACAGAACCTCAAACCAAACATAAACGAACTTGTTGCCAAAAAAAGATGCCAGGCGTCCAGCTCTAAAATGACATATGAGCAAAGACAACTGAATGATTTGATTTGTTATTGCTGAAAGGAACACATTTTATTTATATTTCCAGGTTTTGTTATGCAGCATGTTCATATTTGAATTTGTATAATTTTGACAGGATATATTTTTATGGAGAGCAAAATCTTTTGGGATATTTAAAATCTAAGTTTATTTTTTATATAAAATTACATAAGAGTAAAGAAATTTGAATGTTTGTTCTTTTAACGTTTACTTTATTTCTAACTTGTATAATTTAGACAGGATATATTTTTATGGAGAGCAAAATATTATAAGTTGTTTAAGGTTTGAGTTGATTTATTCAGGAATAATATTCCTGTCTGTTTTTACCATTCCTACCAAAGATATTTCTGTCGACTAAATAAAAATTCCTTCTATTTAAAATTTAAATAGAACTTGAACAAATATGATAGTTCATAATATCCACGCAGACTTGCACGTAAGAGCGGGAGTTATCCGTTTTAACAAGCAGCGTATTGCACTGATAGGAAATAGCTTTGTGTGTATATATGTAGATATGTATGTATATGTATATATATGTTTATATATGTGTGTGTGTATGTGTATATATATATATGTATTTGTGTATATATATGTGTGTGTATGTATGTATGTATGTGTGTATGTATATGTATGTGTATATATGTAGATATATATATGTATGTATATATGTGTGTGTGTATATATATGTGTATATGTATAGATATGTATATATATATGTTTGTGTGTGTGTGTAAATATATATATATATATATATATATATATATATGACAGCAACACTCATCACTCACAACAGTGACAAAACAATTACATTGACAATCATGTTACGTTATTTTCAAAATGTTTCCTTTTCTTTTTCATTGCTTCTTTAACACATTACTTCTCCGCTGCGAAGCGCGGGTATTCTGCTAGTGTGTCATAAAGGTAGCATCTTTTCTCATAAGTGAGCTTGTGGCTTGCAAGCTGTCTACTTTATAGACTAATTCACAAAAAGTCTCACGTTTGGTTTCTATACAGCCAGTTGAACATGACATGACATGACCAGCAAGCTCTGGTAGATTCACCTACAGGATTACTGTTTTAGTGTCTCCTTGTCAGGTTAGAAAGCAGGGCAGAAAAGTTTTACACCACCAAAATATTTCCTACTTTATCTCCTTATTAGACGATTGGTGAACACTTGGCATCATATCCTGTAGTTCCCGCAAATTTTTCTTTTTAGGATTGCGAGTGTGAACTGCATGTACAATTCACGTCCACTGAAGTACAGAAAATAAAGTGTGCATGCAACTGACTCACGAGTACATCATTATACAGTGGACCCTTGACTTACGAACTCAATTCATTCGCGAGGGCTGGTTGTAACTCAAGTTGGTTGTAAGTCAAGACTATTTTTCCCATAAGAAATAATGGAAATACCCATAATGCGCTCCGAACCTCCCACAGCAACACTTATTTAACCTTTTCATAATAAAAAAGGGTTGTATAATGTGCATAATTTACCAACACACCAATAATTTTTCTAATGTACTAACCAAAAAGTTATAAAAAGTGCATAGCCTACCAGAAACAACAGTTTCATACTGTACTCACCATTTAATTTGACATCTTTGGGCTGCAGGAAGGGAGGAGGAGTAGAATGAAACGGAAGGTGGTTATTGTTTAGAAGGAGCCTCCTTATGCAAATCTTTTCTTTGTAAAATTGTTGAGATGGTGGATTTCGACATGCTGTAAATATTAGCGAGATCGGTCACACGAACACCACTCTCATATTTCCGCACAATTTCCTTCTTCGTTTCGATTGTGATCGCTGTTTCTCAAGTTAATAATGACAGTAGTCGAGCACTCAGTTCAAAGCTGGGCGTGTTGTGAACTGCTCCAAAGCAAGCCGGTGCTGACTCAGCCTGATGACATCATCATGTGCCGCGCCAGCCCGCTAGCTAACATCCCTTAACAATCGCTTTCTTTACCTTTGTTATCTTCTCTTCCTTCCTTAGCAATTACGCGTCTTGCTTGCCATGGTCTTAGTGAATTATATATACCTGTATATATATATATATATATATATATATATATATATATATAGATAAATCACTGCACTGACCGAAATTACGTCCACAAACACACGTATCTGGGCTCCGACTGACGCTTACGAACACTCTCGGCTGTTTGTTTACAATAGCACAAGTGGATACACGTGACTGCATTCGGGTCGTAACGCAAGATGTTGGTCGTAAATCAAAACAAAAATTTTGGTCGTAAATCAAGTTGTTTGCACGTCAGGCCGGTCGTATATCAAGGGTCGACTGTACTACCATTTCTAAACCAAAAAGGCATTCAGCTGTAACGCTCCACCTGAGAGAAAAACTGTAAGGCTAGTCGCCAGCATTCAGACACCAACTCTGATTGCTTCACAGCCGAACAGGACACGGTTTTAAAAAAAAAAAAAAAAAAAAGGCATTCAGCCAGTTGCAGTGAATATTTGAGACATATGTTTTAACGTTAAGTAAGAAGTCATGTGCATAATGGATAAATAAAACTTCTGCTGGGAGATTTATTCTTGATATATTTTTTGTGCAATTAAGAAGGGAGTTCCCTTTTAAAAATGAATAATTAATTATTATTATGAAATGTGATCAAAATATACATTCCTAATTGCAAACTTAACTAATCTGTGTAAAAAATACAAGATTATATTTGTAAGTCATTAAAATATACCCTGGAAAGCGGATTGCTTAGGGCTTTTTATAATCAAAGTGTGAAAATGATTACAGTTGTGTGTACTGGCAGTACTGCTTCAATCTAAAAACAAACCTCCAACATTTATTACTGTATACCATGCTAGTCAAGGCTATAATTGCACTTGTCAGATCCGAAAAAGGTTATATCATAAAGCAGTAACCTAAAAAACATCACCTGTAGAACCTCGCTATCACTATAGTTGGCATTATGAATACAAGGCATATTAATCAATTGACCACATGTTCCTATGTGATTACTAAATGCTTAATGCAATGTTTCTGAACTTTATTTTTATTTTTGCAATTTCTGCATTTTCTTTTTAGACTTCACTTCCTGTCACAATTACAACCCCAACCTCAACGAGTGCTTGATTTAAACAGTTAAACCAGACAGCTGCATAAATGGTTCCAAGACTCAGGTCTGCACCATAAGCACTGTTACAAAACTTTAAAAACACACTTTTGTGTTGAAATATATCAATGCATACTCAACTAAATATTAATAAAATCTTACATTGGACAGGAACTTTTCTTCTCACAACAGTAAAGAAGCACACTCTAAACATGCATACAAATTCTGGTTGTAAACTATATTTATATTATTATTAAAAACAAACAGAAATTAAATGCTCTTATATTAAAATATAATGCTCAATGGCTTAAACATTTTTATACTTGGATTACACTTGTTAGTCTTATGAAAATAATGAAATATTATAGACTTAATATAATATTTAAAATGACAGCAGGTTGGCACAGTGGGTAACCCTGCTGTTGCACAGACCCACCATCCCAAGTTCAAAGTCTGAATCCTGTTATTTTTGTGTGTTGTGGTGTGTGTATGGGTTTTCCACTTTCCCAAAAGATGCGATTAATTGGCAACTCCAAACTGGCCCTGTGTAAATATGTGTAGAAGTGATCCCCAATGATAGATGGGCTCTTTATCCAGAGTGGTTTCCTGCCTTGCACAACGTGCTGCTTGGAGAAGATACAGCTGTCCACTATCCTTAACTGGACAGTAGTGAGTGAAATAAGGAATCGATATTGATATTAGCATTATCAAAGATATTTTATATGAAACAGCTTGCAAGTGCAGGGTTTTTGAGTTATTGCTTTATTCAGTCTTTACTGAAATATAAAAAAAATATATTGCAATGTCTTTGGTATAAGCCGACAGAAATAAACATACTTTACAAAGAATATAGTAGATCTAAAGCCAGAAACATTGTCAAGGCTTGGCAATACAGAATTTATGATTTAATTCCATTTTCAAGAGAACCCAATAAGCAAAGGCCAAAATATCACGATGTTCAGTACTTTGATCTTCCACAACTTTTTCTGAATGTTACATAAAATCTCAAGAGGTTCACTGCTTTGCCTCCAGTTATAATGTGTGGTTGTGAGGAGTATGAGGGAAAAAAAATGAACGAGGATAAGAGAAAGAGTTTACAACAGGTATTTTAGTGCTGCAGTTTGCTAATGGTTTAGTTTACCCAGTATGTCATTTCAAGCTGCAGACTATCTAAACAAATAACTAAAAAACACACTACTGCATATGACACGTGGTGCCTATTTGTCCTACCAACTCCCTGGCAAAACAGTTCCCTGCTAAGCAAGATACTAAAAAATGTTCACTGTTCTGTTACATACCATATGAGCGGACAAGTAGCAGGTGAAAAGATAACAGTTGCAGTGACTTACCATTAAAAAAACAAAACAAATTAAAAAAAAACAAAAAAACGCTTTCTTCTTTTTAACTCACACCCTAAAAATACCCACACTTTGGCAGAGGTTGAATAACTACACTAATTATCACACCAGAAGCGACACACCCATACAGCATAAGCCCTCATCCATCCATCCATCCATTTCATGCCACCGTCACTCTCTACTTAAACACAATAAGTATGAATACAAATAGCAGCCTTCGTAGCTTTCATTTGTGTGACTTATTCCATATTCACTCATGGTGTGAACTGTGATGCTGGCCATTACATCACTGTTTATTGGGATTAAAAGTGCAAGTAAAGTTTCCCTGGGTAGTTGAAATGGTTCAGTTTCCAACAAAGTATCACCACCCCTGCCAGAATTTCAAGTACCCCTTTGCAGAACCTTGTGTAAAGTACCTACATAGTGCAGAGAAATAAGGATTCAAGAAGCTGGATGTAAAATACAAGTTGCTCAGACACTAATATAGTGTTTACTATGCTGGTAGTAAAAAAGAAAATACCTGCACACATCATACAGATCGTTACATAAGAAAATTTTCATACAGTGGTGCTTAAAAGTTTGTGAACCCTTCAGAATTTTCTATATTTCTGCATAAATATGACCTAACACATCATCAGATTTTCATTCAAGTCCTAAAAGTAGATAAAAAGAACCCAGTTAAACAAATGAGACAAAAAAATATTATACTTGGTCATTTATTTATTAAGGAAAATGATTGAATATTACATATTTGTGAGTGGCAAAAGTATTTGAACCTTTGCTTTCAATATCTGTATTCAGTACCTTTGTTCGTGCCGTGATAGGGTGCCCACTCACACCTGATTGTCATCCCATTGATTGAAAACACCGGACTCTAATTTCACCTTAAAACTAACTGCTAATCCTAGAGGTTCACATACTTTTGTCACTCACAAATATGTAATATTTGATCATTATCCTCAATAAATAAATGACCAAGTATAATATTTTTGTCTCATTTGTTTAACTGGGTTCTCTTTATCTACTTTTGGGACTTGAGTGAAAATCTGATGATGTTTTAGGTCATATTTATGCAGAAATCTAGAAAATTTTAAAGGGTTCACAAACTTTCAAGCACAACTGTATATGAAAATCTATCATTTGGAACTATCACAAATTATTTTATGATTTACAATATACATATGTGCATGTATTGTGATATATGGCTAGTATATTAATGAATCAAGAGATTTATCTTTCCTTAAGTAAAACAGACAGGGAGAGAATGTGCAATGTTTACTGAGTGGCAGACACAAGCCAGCAAGACAGGCAAGGTGATGAACATAGTATATATAATGAAAACTGAAAATAACTAGAGGAGATAAAAAAAACAACAATAGTTGGAAAAATATATTATTTGAGTTGTTTCTTTGAGGCACAGCTATTTACGAAACTGTTACATTTTTTGGGGAAAAAAAATTCTGTTTCCTTCGTTAATATTTCATATTTTGATTCTGTGAAAATATACCAGGTCTGTACAGAAAATACATATATACATGCTATTGCATATAGTGCTCATTTATTTTCAGTCATTAAGGTGTTCAGAGAAGATACTGAGATATATCAAATATCACATTTCTGGTCAAAATAATCACATTATCAGTACAAGCCCTGGCTGCCAAGCAGTAGAATGAATTAAAGAATGACAAAATAAAAAAAGTGACATTACAGATACTCTGACGCCGTTATTAGTGGTTAGTATTGCTAAATCACACATTTGACCTGCAACACAACATTTGTAGATTCCATGCACGTCTGCTTGAAATTCACTCTGAATAGTGCAGTTTTCCTCTCATATCCCCAAAAAAGGTTAGATTTATCTGTGGCTATACAGTATACTGTACTGTCCAGTGCGTGAGAAAAAAAAAGTTTTGACCCTGTGACCGAGGTTGTTCTTACTTTTTGCCTATACACATCAAAACACGGTCCAGTTTTCAATTATAGGTTTGGACAAAGCAGGTTAGGAAATAGTTGAATGGACAGAAGTATAAGTGGTTACTTATATTTAAAAAAAAAAAAAAAGTTTTCATGTTGTGTTATTTAAAACTAAATCTAATCATTTTCATAAAGTCAGGTGAAAATTCTAAATTGTGAAATTGGCAGAAATCCATTGAACATGTAGCTATGCCATTTTGTAGACATCAGCACATTTTGTACTGGTTACTGCAGTAGCTGACTGTAATACAGACTGCCGAGTGGAGCACTTTAGCTATTAAAAGAGAGGCAGAACCATCCACCAAAACAACTTGGCAGCGCACCAAACAGCAGATTTTCATTATTTATCCACCCATTTCTCAAACCAACTTTTCTATTACACAGTCACAGCAGAAACTTAGTCATTAGGCAAGAAAGTTAGTGACTCTTCAGCAGTAATTAAGTGCAGTGGCATCTCATTACCAGTCCTGAAATTCATTGTTTTCATACAATTGCACTACAAAGCAAATGGGAGGATCGTAAAAAGAAGAAATCTATTAAGAAATTGTACTGTTTAGGCCAGGCAGACAACAACACACAAACTGTATAGCGTATACTGTGCTACCATTGTACTATGTATTTCTTCTTCACATTCATTAGAAACAAAAAAAGGGTCAATTTATACATGAAACACAAAAAAAAATATTTATATAGCATTTTCTCATAAAGTGCTTCACAGAAATTGATAAGGAGAAAGGAGACATGTACAACATTAGAGACAAATAATATCTGCATAAAGCACTACATAAAGATAAACACAGAAAACAAAAAGCTCTGAATTTCAATAAGAAACACAATATACAACATACACAATATTCTACAAGAAATCCATGAACAAATAACAATTTATGATACAAATGCAAATCATCTTCTAATCAATAAGATAACCAATAATATCAGCATTTCAGTGTGGCTGGAACTTACTCTAGCTGCACTAGAGGCAAAATAGGAAATCTACCCAGACACAGTGTCAGGCCGCAGCAGGAGTGATTAGTACGAATGGCTCACAACTCCACAGGCTTTGGTTCAAATTCAGGCCCAGGTGCCTGCCCCTGTGGGCATCTGCCCATGTCTGCATGGACTTTTTTCTTCGTACTTATATGCTGTGCCACATCCCAAAGATATCCATGCTATAGTTGTAGGTAATTCTAAATTGTCCCTACATAAGTGAGTGTGATTATTATAGACTGGTGTCTCATCCAGAGCTTGTTCTTGTCTTAAGACTAATGGTACCAAGATAGGCACAAGCTAGCTATGACACAAACCGAGTAAGAGGTCTAAAAAAATAAATGAACAAAAAAAAATATCTAGGAATGATTGCTGATTAAAGATAAATGTACATATAATTTGTAAAATATTATATACATGCACTATTAATATACACAGAGTAAATAAATGAAACCAAACCATAAATATACATTGTAAACAAATAACAAAAAAAATTGATTTCAAAAGGCTAAATAAAATGCATAATTGCAATCTCTAATCCTATGCTACAAATACTTTGTGAAATGTGAATTTTAATAAAGAAACAATAAAAATAGATCTAAATTAAAACAAACATACCAGTGCACATTATTCCCTAGCAAAGCACCTTTTTCAATTATAAGGAAGATGGAATAGATTTAAGCAATGCTCTTGGAAAAACCAGTGTGCTGATGTAACACAAGCAAAGAAGCTTATGAAATAGTACCATAATGGAAAACACATAATTGCATCACTCTGAAAGATATGCACCATTTACCCACAGGGTCACAAGCACTTGTTTTAATTATCTATTACCAGTGGGAATAGCAGGAGCAAAAACTTTGTATTAGAGATGTAACTGGCAAGATTTATTTTAAATACACTGCTATTAACCTGAATATTTGAAAATTTATTTTAAATTAATACCAGCTTGAATTTCAGCATGAGAGTCCGGGAATTATATATTTTATATTAAAATACCTCACACTTACCTAAATAAAGCAAGAAAATCCTGTTGCTCTTCCAATGTTAAAAAAGATGGCTATCATTTTCCACTTTAATCCCATCACGGATTTGTTCAGAAGTACAAAAACAATATTCATACAAGCTTTGAGAGAAGGTTAATGTGACCAATCAGCTGTGACTTGCAAATGATTTCACAAGTTGTGTCACACATTTAAATAAGGATGTCTGAAAGTATACCAAGACGTGGAGATTAATCACTTTTTTAGTACAGCGCCAAACATAATGCAACAGAGGTATCTCCATTCATCCTCTGATTGTAATGGACATGGCTATAGTTAACCGTCCATCTATTTTCTAACTGGTTTATCCAGCTCAGATCATGGCAAGCAGGTCCTACTCCCGCTAAATTGGTCACTAGGAAGGAACACACCTTGGATCTAAAACTGGACTCTTTCCCTCTTCCTGTGGCTAGGGAAAAGAGCCTTTTCATATGTTCACTCCAAAATCAACTTTATGAACTGGAACATTATTGATAGGAAGCATAGTTGCTTGGAATTTCTCTTGGTGTTACAACACAATAAACAATGTGTAACACCACCACAACATTATATACATTAGGGAAAAAAAGCACAAAACACATATATAAAACAATACAGTAAAGCAGAATAACACTCCTGTCTAATAATATATCAAATCCTATATGAAATAATGATAAATGTTAACTTATATTGAATGGAGGAATTTAAAAATTAGGAAAGACAGAAATGAATCACAAACTGTGTTTAACCAAAGTGACTGCAGTAGGACAGAAACTGTTGATATGTCTAGCAAGAATGTGACACTTTTCCTCAACAATAATAAATGAATGGTTGCCCAGGTGCGTGTAGTCTTTTATTTTAAATTTCAGCATGTTTTCTGACCCATGATTTCTACAGAACTTGGGTTGAGTCCCGTTTCAGGCCTATAATCTTTTCTACAGTCTGAATAACATGCAGTTTATGCCTAGACTGAGCCGATGCATTGCTATACCAGCCTGTTATGGAGAAAGTGAGGAAGCTTTCAATGACAGCTCCATAAAACTATACCAGCACTGATTGGGACAGGTTACATTTTTTAAGTTTTTAGAGGAAAAATATTAGTTGCTGAGCTTTTGATAAGGGCAGAGATGTATTCATCATAGTTCAGATTATGAGTGATAGTTGTGCCAAGAAACTTAAAGATTCCACCCTATTCACAGTGACATCATTTAGAATTGAAGGAGCAGGAGGTGAGGAGTGTCTCGTAAAAGCCACAAGGTGAATCCCGCTACTGACACTGTGTGACCGTAGTTAAGTCACTTCTCCGGTCACTGTTCCAACTGGAAAAACAAAAGAAATGCAACCAATTGTATCTTAAATGTTGTAAGCTGCCTTACATGAAAGCACCAGCCACAGAAGTACATAATAATAATAATAATGATTATTAGTATAACAAGTTAAATGTGAGAAATGTAATGAAAGCACACATGTGAATGATATTTAAGTGAATGGGATACAGTCTTTTTTATTTGCGAGTTATTACTGAACTTATGGACAGCCAAATTCAATGGCTAATTCTGTATTATTACCCAGGAGTAAGTCAATGACAAAATCTGACCACTTATGTGAGGAACCTTGAAAATAACGAAAGCAAAACCTACAGAATAAAATGCTAATCACCACACAATAGTACAGATAATATATAAGATTTTAGACTAGTTCTGATATTTTTTTGAATAAATATGTATACAGGGCTTGAATTTTTGGCATGGGATTATGAGCATCCCACCTATAGAAAAAAACTAATACCACTTATTTTAACTTAATAAAGTGTGAACCACTGCTCTTTCAAGGCTAAAGTAAGTTCTGAAATAAAATTGACAATTTGCATATGTTTTAAGAGTGGTATACACAAATGCAAATAAAGAAACATAAGTTTTGCATTTTCCACTTTCTGACCAGCATATAAAGTTCAGGGTCTCTTGGTGTCAGCGCCTATCCCAGGTACACTGGACAGGATCCAGCCTTGAACAGGTAGGAGGAAAAGATGTGAAAATGAAATCGTCAGGTCTGCTATAGTTAAAATTTGAATTAATTTGCCATGGTATTTCAATATACTGATGTAATCAAATGTGTCCAAAAACAGTACACAGTTTTCTAAAAAGCCTTTTATGAACAAAACGTTTTTACTAAAAAGTTTATGTAAACAAATACATTGCTGAATTGTCCTGGTACTCAGTAATTCATGTGACAATACACTTGGCATTGATTTTACACAGGATGTATTTTTCCATTTACTGGAGAGAAAACGTCTAGTTAAGATAAGTTAGGTGGTCCCATACAATCATACCATTCATAGAACCTATACTCTAATGTAAGCCTGGCATATGATTTTATCAAGTAAAACTTTTAACAGGTATGCTTTTTAATGTTATTAACCAAGACTTTTACAAAGTATGGCTTTTAGGGCTGAGGGGCAATGCCACCCATTGCACCCCAGCTGATACTACACATAATGTTTTCTACATGCAGGTTTCAGTGTTGGGAGTGGGAGTATTTGCCAATATTTGTGGATTATATGAGAGGTCTTGACATCTAACTGCTGATAAGCAGAGCAATGACTGTATTACATAAAACTGTATGAAAAGTATTTTTATACCGGTATTAGTCTGTACTATTCTCCTTTAATGTTTTAAGTAATTTACAGATATGTCAACTGTATTCATGTGAATTTAATTTGTGCAGCTTTGTAAGCTGCTTCCTGTCTGACTCTACATGAAGCAGACAAATCTACACACCATGGGACTGACTTAGCCATGAAAAAGTCAGCTGATCCATATTCCAAAAAGCTGCATTGACTCTTACATTTTTGTTTTATTGTACCAGCGTGATAGAAGACCGGTAATGCTACCATTTCACCTTTTTTTACTTTTTAGAAATGTGTATGAAAACAGCTGCCTCATTTTAACTCGCAATGTTTTTTAAAGCTAAACATGAAAGGACACTTTTCATTATTAAATGACAAATTCCAGGGTGTTCCCCTTTAAGGACTCATAACAGCTTTCAAAATATGCTTCAATAATAAACCAAATTACTGTACATCACCTCAGTCCTCACAGATTAAATATGAACAGCCAGGCCTTGCGACACAAGAAATGAGCAAACACAGAACTGGAAATCCGATTCGGACCAAACGATTTTCATTTAATAATGAACTCCAGTGGTTTGTGCTGCTTGCTCACTGGTCCACAGTGCCGAGTTTAGATTCCAGCACCAGGGCTACTTGTGTTGAATTTACACATTCTCCCATGTCCACGTTCAAAATAAAAACTGGAAGTTATTCTAATCTGATACCAATGCAGCCTAACAACTGACTTTTAAAAGTACTCAATACTTTGCTCCCAATCCACCATTAAGTGTCATTCTCTGATCAACTTATTTATTCCTCGGTAACAGTCCTACAAAGATGGAATCAGAATTACAACGAGTAACATGCTTGGAAAAGTCAGAAAAAAGTGAGTTAAACAAAGACCAAAGTCAAAAGAAGAAAAAGTCTGTGCATCTATCTTCATAGCTAATTAAAGCTAGGGAAGAAGATGAAGACATTTACCCGAACACTCAATATGTAAAACGGTTGGTAACCTTTTATTTTGCTATAACACTATTTGGTTCAAATTTATTTTTACAACTGCATTGGCCATAATTGTTATACTAAACCTTAAGGCTGTTTCACCAAAGCAGTTTTTTCCCAGCCAGTGACGAGGTCTATGCTAGTCACTAGAGATGCTACATGAAGATGCACAGATCTTTATGCTAATCTGCTAGACACCAATGTTAAATGGTAGTTAACATACAAGATCCAAAGTAAGGCAGTGTGGTGAACTTTCTCTCACCTTTTAAACTCAAAGCACTTACGTTTAGTAAAAGCAAATGTTAGTCCCCACCATTTTGCCCAAAAGACATGAAGCTTGGCAATGATTATCTTACTGTAACTTTTCTTTTGCAAACAGAAGAAATCTGACTGTGTTTTCAAGGCTGGACCAGAGACACTTGTTGTGATGATAACAATAATATGCGCCTTGTCATTACAGTTTCTTTGTGTGTGTGAAATTAAGAAGCACAAATATTTAAGCAAACTGATATTTTTCTCTGATTTTTCAAATGGCCTGTATTTTATAGGTGGTTATGCCATGTGTATTTTTAAGGGATGGCAACTAAATAGAATTATCAAGCAGTGTGTGCTGATACAAAATATACTAGTGTTCTCACACCCCTCCGCCTTTGTTTGATCTTACATAGTCTGGTGTCCTAGGCTCCTTCCAAGGTAGAACTTACAAAGGCAATTCCATCTCCTGCAGCTTTTAGCCACCTTCTATAAGTCATGAAGTGCTCCTCATCATCTTGGATTCTTACCCCTGGAAAACTCTTGCAAACATAAAACTGCTTCACAATGCATAACAGAACAATGTTTGATGCCACTGTCTCACAGCTGCAGGAGACTGGGTTCAAGTCTCAACCAAACCACTTTTAACGCAAAGCCCTGTGTCTGCATCATTTGTTTTCTCCAGGTATTCAAACTTCCTCTTCACATTCCACAACACGTGTGTGAAGTTGATAGGCAACTTTAATATTGCCCAGTATAAAAGAGTGTTTATGAGTTTGTGCACAAATGGGTTAGCACACTTCCCAGGTTTGGTTCCAGCCTGGTAAAAGATACTTCTAGCACAGGTCATGGCTCTTCGTGATCCTAATACTAGACTAATTTGATTTTCGAACAAGTTAATTGACCTCTTCAACTCATTCAGAATACTACTGTTCTAGTAGCATTCTCTGTCAGTCACTAAAATTATGTTACTGTTCTACTTCTCTCTCTTCACTGGCACCCAGATTCTACTAGGATCCATCTCAAAACATGTCTGACCTGCAGCTCCATGTGCTACTCTATTCTTTACTAACTTCTTTCCCTGGTCTCTCTGTGCTTCATACCAAGAAACCTAATGCTTCCTTTTAACTGTACTTCCTCTGTGCAGACAAACTTACATGTCAGACACTTGGCTTTATCACAGCAGCTACAGAAACAGCTGGTCTTGACCATCTGAATTAGAGGATTCCTTGGGTATCCCTGCAGGCTTAATTCTATGAAGCCTGGAAATAATCTCATTGCTGTGCTTGGAGCAGATGGGACTGTAGTTGGTCCTGTGCAGGACAAAACATTCTAAAAGGAAGCAGGAGATGTATTAAAAAAAATAATAATAATAAAAAATAAACTATACAGTTGTATGTCATCCTCTGACTTCAACTGTTCCAATCCTACTAATTCTTTACAGCCTCTAGAAGATGAACTTCAAAAGTTACTACTGCATTGTTTAAGCTTTTTTCCTCTCTTCTGTCCTCTATCTATAGCTTTGTAACTACATCAGCCATCATTTAACTCTGCTTTTGGTATATGGATAATCTTAAGAACGGACTACAGTACTAAACTTTTTGTATTAGAAATGTTGCTCTCTACAGGCCGATACCATATTTCACCGTCAACTGAATAAATATGTTTACGTACAGTTTCCATAAAATGCATTCATATCCCTTGAACATTTTCATGTTTTACTGTTATACAACATTGATCAAAGTGGATTTCATTTGGCTTTTTTGACAAATGATCAGAAAAAGACTATTAAATGTAAAAGTGAAAACAGATCTCTGCAAAGGGCTCTCAATTATAAGTTTACCAAAAAAATAAAAACTCAGTAAAATCAAAAAGGCGAAGTGTGCGATACAGCAGATTGAAGCACCACAAATTATCATTTTGTTAAAGGCATGATGATTCTATCTTGTTGAGGACATGGCAAAAAAGAACATAGGATGGTTTAGAATAAGTAAACTCAATGACACTCACTGCTGCTAATCAATCTGTAAATACAGAGTGTGAACATGCAAAATTCATGCAGTCCCTGGTGCTGTGAGGAACAAATGTCAGTTCTGTGCTACCATTCTTCTTATGCTAAAACATCTTTACTGAACTTGCTAAACTTCAACATGGTTAAATTTAGCTGAATATGTGTTGATAAAGTAGTTTGAGTGTTAGTGTTTGCCCAGCCCAATCCAGGAATTGTTTCTGCCTTGCTATGACTACTGGGAAAGGCTCCAGGTACCCTTCAACCCTGTCCTGAATAAGCAGGTTTGGAAGATGGATGGATGAATGAATACGTATAATGTCTGTTCAGTTCTTGTTGTTCTATTACATGCTACATGAATGCACTTTCTCACTGAAGTACACAAATGTTTTATCAAACTACTGGCAGCAGGCAGTATATTTGCAAAATAATAAAAAAAAAAACCTGCTGTATTACGAAAGAATTAAAGCGATCCAAGCGTGCCTTTTTCAGTTATTATTATGCAGTTGTCTACAGAAAATTAAACATCTAGGCATCAACATTCATTGTCAATAACAGTAATTGGTAAAGACTTTCTGAGGTGAATTCAGGCCCCTGGCCCTAACTGGTGCTGTGGAGGAATGACAAGCTTGGCCAAGTGTGGTGCACAGCCGATCTGTTTTAAAATGGCTGACTCTCACAACAATGGTTTGCTATTATATCTTCATAAAATATGGTTATGCTGTATTGCAGCATGTGTGCAACACCAAGAAGCTGATCAACACTTGGCTTTGAAATACATACGTATTTTGTTAAGTTTCAAGACTTTTCTTTATAATAGGATGACCGTACCCTTCACCTCCATTACATTACAAAATGCAACAATGGGCTAGTTACTCATTTTTCTTTTTATTTTATAAAATTTGTTTCACCTTACAACACCATTTAAAATGGGAAACTAATATATAACAAGATTGTGAAGAAATGTCTTCAACTTGAAAAAACAAAATACCAAACTGATCCTTTAACCTAATACATACCAGTGTTGAGAGTAGAGTGTTAAAAGTAATGTGTGTTACATAAACAAGTAATACTCATTTTAATGAAGTAAAAATATCTATGTTACTTTAAAAAAACAGATAAACTTACTACGGAAGTTTATTCCAATCCCTCCAAAAAAAAGTGCAATCAAATGAAATATCTTGATATATATTTAATCCTGCATGTGCTGAGGGGAAAATTTAACCCATCCAGTTTGGGGCCACAGGGAACCAGTGACTATCAAAGTAGCACTGGGTGTAGGGCAAGGCATAATGGACAGTATGGAGAGTTGTAGAATTCAGTCTAGCTAAGCAGAAAGGTGTGTGCTATATGCAATCCAGTACCAGAAACCTATAAATAAAGTATGTGTTTACTTTTCACCCAGCTGTTTGCTATAGATCTGCTGAAACAGTGTGAGCAGATGATGCAGTGGCCAGTGTTCTTACCATGAATGGTTGGGGGCTCAGGTTGGGAATGGAAAAAAGGGATGGCTGTTATTTATTTTGTGAAAAACTAAATATATTTATAAAATATATGAAGGTGCACATCTGGGCTTAGAATTTAATCTGTGGTTGAAGTGGGGGGGAAGATACATGCAATTGCTAGTAATTTCTGTTTCTTGGATTTTTGCATTTTAAACTTTACACAAATTCATAATCAATGAGGGGCTTAATCCCTCAGAGTTTTGTGATGACATACACACATTAGATCAGTGGGTGGGAGTGGGGATGTGTGAGATTTCCTCTTGGAGTGTTAATCAGGATGACATTTGGAAATTAGAAACAAGACTGGAGGAGAATGTTGGAAGTTGAGTGGAATTTGGCGGTATTCAACTATTTACTGCAGTTAAGCTTACACACTATAGGTGTACTTTAAACACTGCATTTAATAACAAATGATGCCCTGTGAAAATATGCAGTTTTTCATACAAAAGAATAAAAAGTAACTCACTGTTTGTGAAGTGTTACACTTTATAATGTGTAATTATATACTTAGTCATTTAATTTTTGTAAGGTAATGAAATTACTTCTAAAAAGTAACGTTTCTCAACACTAATAAACACACCTCCTGAGGACGTGGACTGAGAACTGCTGCATGCATGTGGAGAAGGTGCAAATGCAACATCTATAACAACCTGGAAGGCAGAGTGGGAGAGGCAACAAAGCAACCCACTGTGCCACCGTACTGACCTCAAAAAAACACGTTTAAAAATTGCATTTTATCAAGTAAAGCTTACGCAAAGGTCCAAATCAAGAACGTTTGCAATTAGTTGATACTGAATGCCATCCATCCGTTCATCTTCCACACCCGCTAAGCCAGAGAGGGTCGCAGAGGTGCTGCATCCTACCTAGCAAGAAAAGGGCGCAAGGAAGGCAGCAATCACACACACGTATGGGAGCCAAATTTGCGTAGCCAACCTACTTAACCTGAATATTCTTAAACTGAATCAATAAATAAATATATAATCCACAGAGCCAATTTCGAATCAACAATATACCCAACATGCTCGTGTTTGAAATGTGGGCGGAAGACCCACGCTGTCACCGAAGCGTTGAGAATGTTTATAAATATGACGCATTCACTACAAGAACCCATCTGTCTCTTCGCGTTCATTCACACTTCGTCCATCCCATCGACACTACATCTAGCAGCCTTTAAACAACGGCAGGGCATAAACTTCAAATCAGACAAGTAAGCATTCGTAACGAAGCGAAGCCCGCGAGCCGAGATCGGATCGACAGTGGCCCACAGGCCGGAGTCTCGGCGCACCAAGGCAACTGGCGCCTGGCGATACGCTACGCGACTAATCACGTGGGCTGCCCAGCTGCCGCCTCCAACCCCCCCACAAAAAAAAAAGTGTCCGAGAGGCCCCCTATCCCGCGTGGCGTCAACAATGACATGCTGAAGTGTCGAGATAACAACAATATGCAACTTTTTAGGCGAATGGACATGTACACAGCGGCCTCGAGTGAGATCCAGCACTCCAACATGCACGCACACACCCACCCACTGATGCCGAGGCAGAGCTCTCGCTTCTAGGCCTTAATCTGCAACTGCTACACTGTTTTTAAATATATAAGTAATTGAGGCAGAGTAAAAAAAAAAAAAAGGCGACATGCTCGACGTAAGACAGATTGTGGCACGATAAACCAGAGTTGCCCACGCTGGGGAATGGAACGCGTCGCGGGACAGAACTGCACGTAACCGGGTCCTGCCTCCTTGCCTCCCCATCCATCATGAGTTGCTCGGCTGCTGCATGCTCCTTTATACTTTTTAGTTTAAAAACAAAATGCGCAGCTTTCTCCCTCCGCATGTGTTTGAAAATAGGCACGGTGGTCTTGCACTTTAAGCATTCACTTCAACTAAAAACGAGTCCCCTTTCCCCATACTAAGCAGAAGCGGGCATTTTCGGAGAACCATTCGGTCCAAACCCGCTGTCACCACTCACCAGTAGACGGGCCGTTTGTTTCCATGGCTACAGGGTGGTCTCGAGAGCGGTGGCACTTCTTACTTTTCCAAACCTAATAGTACATTTTGTGCATATAGCACTTTTCCAATGCACACCTGTCAACTACTTCACCATGTGCACCCAAACATAATTTTTCTTACCCTGGAGAGATGACTTGTCCGAGCTGACAGCACAAATCCCGGACGATACCGGCGCGGTCCGACTTCACCTTCCTTTCTGCTGACCGGTTCAGTCTCTCGCCGCTGCTATCGTCTCCGGCTTCTCGTTCTGCAGGAATAGGTACACACAGGGCCAACACCGAGTCGATGTTCACCTGCGAGCCGGGCTTTACTTTCCACTCCACTAACCGTAAGGGACGGGCCCCCGCCGGGCAGCGGATCTCCGTTACCTGCTTGGAAGGGGCCGTAGAAGTGGCTCTCACACCTCCACCACCACCGCCGCCGCCTCCTGAGTCCGCAGGGTCCTCCATTCGCGTCGCGCACGGCGAGTCCCTGGGCGGTGCGTGGCAAAGCGACGGGGATCAAGCGCGACGTTGGGTTTAAAGAGACAGCCCCGCACGCGCGGATACAAACAGAACGACACGGGCGCTGCTGTTGCTGCTGCTTCAGCTTCACGTTCGCTCTTCCCGCCCGTCAACAGGAAACACAAGACTTCGAGAGACGACAGCCGTGCACGGCTTCCGGGCGGCAGCGCTCGCTGCGGGAGGAGGGCGGGAGCGAAATTTCACCTCTTGCGGGGCGCCTCTTCACTTCGTCACCACGGCCGAGGTGACAACGCAGACGTTGAGCTGCCCTGCATCAGATAAGAGAACAGCGCTTTGCTTTTTAGGAAAAAGTGGAAATTTGTGCCTGGACATCTTCATAAACTTTGGCGCTTCCGTAGGCTGAGGAGCCCAAGCTCTCCAAGGTAAAAGGCTGAGCGGAAGGCTATAATGGAGAGCTCGATTTATTATCATTTGAGTTGTATAGCAGAGAGTTCCGTGGCGGTGTGCTGTCAGCAACTTCTCATTCATCACTTTGAGTCGAGCGTGCATTTTTCGTCTGAATAGCGTTTTGCAAATTTCCACCTACTTGGGACATTTTTGAAAAAAATAAGAGTTTGATTTATTTACGTATTTTCTCCATAATGTGAAACTATCCAGTTTCATTCAGTCGCAAACACAAAGCAGAGTAACTCTTTGACGATTCTTCGACCAAGGAATGTTACCCCACAACAACAGATAGATATACTGTACATCTTGGATACAAGTTGCCAGCCATCCGTGAAAATAGCCGTATATAACCAAACGCACTGGGTAAATGGAACGGGACCGTGACGTAGACGTTACGTCACATCGGTGTGCGTGACCTACAGCTGTGAAGTATGAACTAGACGTGGAAATGTACAAATAGTGGCAAGTGTACACTCATAAAATTATTAGGTTAGTGTCATTTGAAATAATCATATTTGTTGATTTTACGTAGCATTTATTAAGTTACGATGACAAAATTCTCTTAGATGTCCCATGAAAACAATCAAATCGTGTTTAAACAAAATATAAATGCTCTTTTAACAGATTCGTATTCGGCCTCATAGATTGTTGTCTTTACTCACCGATTTAAAGGTAATCGTACTCAAAATTAACACTTTTTTATTACTCAAAACATGGTATGCCAATTTTCACAGCTGATTTACGTAAAATAAACAACTTTTATAGATGTATCTATCCTGTATTTGCATAAAGATCTTCCGCTTTTGTTGCATTGTGGTTCAAGCTGTCTCAACACCTTTGCAGAATTGAAAAGAAAGTCAAAAGACTTTTATTAAACGGATTCTTTCCACGTAGGTTTTTGCATGGCCGTGGAAGCTGATTTATGATAAATGTTTTCTTAAATCTCTGGAAAAATTTCTTGCCCACCCTATCTCATGAAAGAACCTTTTTCATTGCCTCCTATACAACAGAATTACTATTGTTAAAATTACCTAAAAAGTGCAATCAATCAAATTAAAAAGTAAAAGTCTTCTATGCTTTTAACTATTTGCATTAATGCAATATAAAGGATTATGTAAATATTAATTACACCAAATATCTATAGAAAGTTTTAAATAATCTCAATGAATTGGAAATAACCCTTTTTTTTGGAATTACTAAAGTCATATATGTGCAGGTTAAAATAAAATAGATATGTTTAGGCCAACAAAAATGAGTCAGTTTTGATCAATAAAAGCCAAAAAAGCAACGAGTGAATATGTTTGAATTTAGTTCTCTTAACAATTGTACTTTATGTTGGCGTTTGTATATGTTAAATCAACACTTTTTGATTGAATGGAAGTGTGAGGCATAATTGATGTAAGTTCATTCAAATTGTTTTTGGAGTATATGGAGGAATATTTTTGGCAAAATAATAATAAATAGATTAGACATACAGTATATAAACGAAAGACCTGTGTGTGTGTATGATGCAGTCGGCTCTGCTCACGCTTAACCACAGCCACTAGAAGGCGCATGCCTGCACTTTTAATTTTTTTCAGTGCTTGCATGCACCTCACTTCTCACTACGATAGACGTGTGTGCAGCAAACGCCGCCGCGCAACAGTGACGTCATGCTAATGACACAGACGAAGAGACACAACATTTAAACAAAGCAAACGCTGTGGCTCAACAACATGCAAGTGAAACACCTCAGCAACAGAGGGCAAGGCTTGAAGGTTTCTCGAAAAACATTGTCTCTCTGGAGGAATTTTCTGGAGGCAAAGATTAATAGGACTCCTATGCCAGCGATACGGTTAAGATATGGTATCACCAGTGTCTTCTCTTGCAAAAGCCAGTGGGGCAGCAAGCACAGGTGGGTCCACATCCTCTGCCCTGGGTAATTCTTAAGAGTTCATCAATTAAAACTGCTAGGGAGTCTTTGGATTGTTTTTTGTCCCGAAGACCACACACAGCTAGTTTTATTTATATAGCACCTTCCCCATGCTCAAAGTGCTTCAGAGAAATTCAAAATTAACAACAGGGCCTATACGCCACAGGATACTAGATCCGCATAAAACACTAAATAAAGATAAACACTGCAGATGAAATGGAAAACCTAGGCCTAGAATAAGAGTCAAAAAAAGTCTGAATTAGTTTAAGCTGGCCTAGTTTGGGGTGTTCATATGGAATGTAATGATTTACTTCATGAGGTACAAGTACATAATAAACAAGAATAGCTGCATCAGATATTTGAAATATTAAAATTTGTGCATCAATTTAAATGTTTAAAGTCTAAATATTCTCGATTCTAACAGAAATTTGTAATTTTTCGCCCTCTGATGGAGGTCCATAGACAGCTAGATCCTTAGTAAAGAATGAAAAAATCACATCATAGTGATAATCACTGACCTGGCAATTAAAACGATACCCCACATGACTACAGCATGTTTGAAATTTGTCATTTTTAACCTTCTGGGAGTGGCCCTTACAGGGCTAGGACCACCAGTAAACAAATAAAATTCCACATGCCCATATTCCATCCATCCATTATCCAACCTGCTATATCCTAACTACAGGGTCATGGGGGTCTGCTGAAGCCAATCCCAGCCAACAAGGCAGGAAAAAAACCCCAGGCATGGTGCCAGCCCACCGCAGGCTGCACACACACCAGGGACAAATTAGGATCCCCCATGCACCTAACTGGCATGTCTTGGGACTGTGGGAGGAAACCGGAGCACCCGGAGGAAACCCACGCAGAACATGCAAACTCCACGCAGGGAGGACCCAGGAAGCGAACCCGGGTCTCCTAACTGCAAGGCAGCAGCGCTACCCACTGCGCCACCGTGGCGCCAGGCCCCTATTACTAATCTCTATTTTTTTCAAGTTAAAATGAGTAACTTTGACCCCTTGTATCCCAATGGGGGTGAACCCTGGGAGTTTTTTGATGTGGCATGAACATCTTCAAGACTTTTTAATCATTTTTGTATTTGACATCTATTGAGTTACACTTTATCATAAGGGTGTAATTTCTTGCACAAAATATAGTCCAAAATGGCTTATAAAATAGGATTTTTATGGAGTAGAGGTCCAAAAATAGGGGTGAACTGCAAAAAGTTTGACAACTAGACACCGAGGCAAGTCAAATGGTATATAATATGTTGGGGTTTTCTCATATTGGTGAGTAAGGAGGCGCTGGACAAAAAAAAAAAAACTGAAGTAATTTTAAAGTGTTCATAACATAAAAACCTGAATAAAAATACAAAAAAAAACTTTTAAGTAGACCATAAACAAATAACATAATTTGTGATACAAGTGCATATCAATGTGAGCACCTGGACAGAGAGGGTAAACTTAGAAAGGAAGGTCAAAATGTAAGGGTAAGTTAAGAGCCTTCCTGAACAAATGAGTTTTAAGTTTTGTGAAGGTTAGGGGGTGCCAGTGAGCCCCAAACACGAACACACAAGACAGTCCCAGGTTCAAAGAAAGGGTGTTTTATTACAAAAATACC
Source organism: Polypterus bichir lapradei (assembly GCA_026402145.1). Taxonomy (NCBI): domain Eukaryota; kingdom Metazoa; phylum Chordata; class Cladistia; order Polypteriformes; family Polypteridae; genus Polypterus; species Polypterus bichir. Next base: position 8,525,296 of record JANRMT010062845.1, on the reverse strand, counting down.
TTGTTCACAGAAGCATCAAACAAGTCGTTTTCTTGTCCTCTCCATACCACACTGCACTGCACTGCACTGCACTGCTCTACTCTACTCCAGTCGAATGTTGCCTACCAGCTCTGACTCGCCTGGACAAGGCAGTGTGGTCCATTTTATTGAGGACCCGGAAGTTCTTCCAATGCCAGGGCTTCACCTGTTGGAAGCACTTCCAGATCATATGAAAGTCCCAAATAGTAGGGAGTATATCTTCCTGCAGCGCCCTCTTGTGGCACCACTGGAGAACCCAGCAGGGCTGCATTACTGGACTATAATTCTTGCCATTCCCTACTGGTGTTTGAATGGGCACCGATTACCATCCTGGGGGATAAAACAGCTCTCGGAGACAGTCCTTTACTGTCTTTCCCTTCTATCCCGGCTAGGAAAGGTACCAGAGGTGTGTCAGGATGCCTGTCCATCTGACTGGGACTTCCTGTCCGGGTAAGGATTTTTCACCTTTCTTAGCTGGGATGGCAGTCCATCCCATATGTTAGTTTCAGTTGTTTTTTAAAAGAATGAATTGAATCAGCTGATCTCGTTCACAGGTCTGCAAAATTAAATTTAAAAAAAATTGTTTTAATTATAAATAATAGCTTTATTTGCATTCTTGAATAAAAGTAAAATATAAAAAATTTACATCATGTCACATTTTAGTACAAAATTGAAATAAAATTTACTAAAAATTTAACAAATTACCACATAGTTATGTATACAATATTATTCTAAAGTACTTTAACATAAAAAATATTGATTCAGGATAATATTTTTAAACATACTGTATATATGAATAAAATATTAATACATATGTATTGACTCACATATAACTTCTCTAGCTTTTGCCACTTTTTAGTGTTTTTATTTGGTGGCCCCTCGTTTGTACACTTATTTTTTTTGGTGCATCCCTATGAATCATCCAGCAGTAGTCCGATACCAAATTCACATCCCAGTGTCCCTGCTGCCTTCTTTCCATTTTCTTGATATCCTAATTGAATCTTTTACCCTGCTCTTCAATCACCACTCCAAGCATTTGCTGCACACACGTCTATCGTAGTGAGAAGTGAGGTGCGTGCAAGCACTGAAAAAAATTCCCAACTGTGAATCCAAAAAAGTGAACCTTGACTCATGTTTTAATCCAGCTGTTTAGTAATAATAATAATAATAATAATAATAATAATTCATTACATTTATATAATGCTTTCTTTGCTCCTCAAAGCACTTTACATAGTGAGTGGGGATCCACTTCAACCACCACTAATGTGCAGCATCCACCTGGATGATGTGATGGCGGCCATTTTTTTTTTTTGCCAGAATGCTCAGCACACATCAGCTGTTAGGAGATGAAGGGGTGAGAGATAGTTAGCCAATCAGAGACAGGGAATTATTAGGGGGCCAGAATGACAAGACCATGGTGGGCAATTTAGCCTGGACATTTGGATACCCCCTTCTCTTTATGAAGGATGCCCAGGGATCTTTTATGATCACAAAGTCAGGACCTTGATTTTACGTCTCCTCCAGAGGACAACACCATTTTTAGAGCACAGTGTCCCCGTCACTGCACTGGGGCATTGGGATCCATATTCAGACCACAGGGTAAGCAGCAACCCAAGCTTTTTCCTGGTTGGTCTTCCATCCAAGTACTGGCCGGGCCTGAACAGGCTTAACTTCAGATAGATGGCCTCTCCTGAAGTGCATGTGGTATGGCTGCTAACTAATATTTTTCCCCACTATTTATTTATAATTTGCACCTTTATTGTTTCCAAAAAACTAAAAAAATACTTCTTTGAATTTACCCAAGCCTCTCGTTCCAAGTCTTTCATTGCACCATCAAATTCTGCATCAGAAATCCATTTTCTATATCAGGTCCAGAAAAAAATGCCCTCTTTCCATTTAGCGTAAGACAGGCCTGGAATCTTTCGGCACAAATCCATAAAACAGGCTCCATCTTTTAAAAGGGCTTTGACAAACTACTTGGCAGCTGCACTTTGTATGGATATACCAAGCCAGGTCCAATGGTGTTTTTGGCATCATGATGTAGCTTTCTTCTAGTTGGCCATTCTTTCTGAGCTCAATGTAAATTCTTGGTTCTGCTGTCCAACGTACATAAAAAAAAAAACTGAGAATTTTGTATGCCTTGACTGCTGACCCAGTAAAACATACAGAATGTTTTGGTCCCAAATTATAAACCTAAGAACGTAAGAAGTTTGACAAATGAGAGGAGACCATTCAGTCCATCAAGCCCATTTGTTTAGCTGTGATAGAAGATTAGAAGGAGCACCAGCCAGTTGGGACTTAACAGTAGCTGGTACGGGATGTAATAAAAGCAGGTGATAAAAGATTAGAAGGGGCACCTGTGAAAAGAGACTTTGAGTAGTTGGCGCAGGATGTAGTAAAAGCAGGGACATGTTTCTCAGCCTCAGAAAAAGAAAGGAATGAGCGAACACAGGATATGTTGCTGAAGATCTGCCATCTTGAAACGGCTCCATCCAAAGACCATCCAAAGCGGCAGGTTCAAGCCTTCTTAGGTTTAGCAGGATACTACTGTCTTTTTATGAGAGGGCGGAACCCTTGACAGATCTTACAATGGAGCGGGCCCCTAACATGGTGGTATGGGAAACTAAAACAGAAGCCCCATTCTGTGACTTAAAACAGGCCCTAATGTCACCACCTTTGCTAATAATTCCTAAATTCTCTTTATCTTTTATCTTACAGACTGACAGTTCAGATGGTTCGGTGCTGTGCCGAACCAAAGCGTTATTGATGTTGAACACCCCATCATGTTCCTGAACCGGAAACTACTGGATTGGGTGACCAGGTATGTGGCGGTGGAAAGAGAAGGCTTAGTGATGAAATGGGCTATTAAACAGCTGAGGTACTGTCTCCTGACAGACCATGCACCCCCTACAGTGGATGGCATATCATAAGGAGTCAAATCCACATGTCACCAGGCCCTTCTGCCTCATTGGTCTATCGCTGAGGTGGTCCCCATACCAAAACTGATGCTATCTCTCGTATTCATGACCCTACAGGTCTAGATAAGGGTTTAGCCGTCCCTGACACTCATAGGAAACAGCTTAAGGACCCTAATGGTTGTAATTCCCCACTGTTCCAGGGGTTGGCGCTGTGTCTTAATGCTTTTCCTTTTCCTCCCTCAGCAGATTGGATGATTGACAGTAAAACCTCTGACATCACTTCTGGTGCCCTGACCCTGCCTTTTCCTTAAGACCATCCATCTTCAAGCAGTTCATTTTGGAACTCGTATCGCCGTTTTCACAATTATAATGTGTTTTTTTTTTTTTGTGTTGCTGCATTCCAGTTATACACAGTCTCCACTGTGGTCCTACAACTTTTTATCGCTTTCTGTCTGTGGGTAGAATAAAGAAGGGAAAAATCAAAAATGGCACCAAGATTCCTTGCAGAAGAACAAGGTCTGGTAATAGCATCACCAAGAATGATTGAAAAGAAGTTAATTTTCCTAACCTGAGCTTGAGTGCCAATTAGCGTGAGATAAGTTTGTTGTAGTTTAATTTTAATGAGATACTCCATCCAGATTTTAATTTCATTGAAGCAAGTTTTGAACTGAGAAAACTCTGATGAACGTTCACTCTTAACACTGAAAAAGATTTATCATTCAATAAATAACTATGCAAATAAATAAGAATACTCTGAAATGTGACAGTTCATAAATAATGGAATCTGAGCGCGGTTCCATTTTCCATTGTACCATGATCTCAAATTCAAAAGCTCATTCACATCTGAGCGCAGTTCCAATTTCATTCATGAGTTTTTTGCAGAAATGGTTTATTTTAACAATATTTTAGAACAAAATTTATGTGTTTGGGATGTTGTGAGCATACAAGTGGATGACTTGCTATGCAAATTATGCAACACGAATAACGTGAGATTTTTTTTTTGGACGTGTTTGGTGTTATTTTCTGTTGTCCAGCGTTGGCCCCCATTGGCTTGTCATTCTATCAGACACTTTGTTATCTCCGTTCTGCATGATAACTTGAGGATGAAAAATTTTCTCAGCCCTCACTACAAACTACATGGGGTAAGTATTATAGATTTTTTTTTTATTTTATTGATTTTTATTGAAATCACACAACATTCCATACAAATAAATAAGATCAAAACAAATCAACCCCCACTCCTGAGAAAGAAAGCTAAGCCAGTAGAGTAAAACTTAAAGCTAGTAAAAATAAGTAAATAGATGAATTAATAAGTGAATAAAGATAAATGGAGTGCTTTAAAAGCGTGTTCTAAAATGTTATCGATTAGATCCTGCCAGGTTTTGAAAAAGTTCTGCACAGATCCTCTAAGTACGAATTTGATTTTTTCCAGTTTCACATAATCTATAACATCAGTTGCCCACTAACTTAAAAGAGGAGAGTTAGGATTCTTCCAGCTGAGCAAGATAAGTCTACATGCCAATAGTCTACAGTTTGTTTGTCCTTCTCCACGTTAAGCCCATCTGTGAGCCCACGAAACACAGCTGTTAGTGGATTAGGAGGGATTGTCACACCAAGGCTGTCTGAAAGGCATTTAAAGATTTTGGTCCAGAATGACGTTAATTTGGTTCAGGCCCAAAACATGTGACCCAGTGAGGCTGGAGCTCGATTGCAACGTTCGCAGGTTGGATCTTGACCTGGAAACATTTTGGACAATTTTAACAACAATAACAACAACAACATTTATTTATATAGCACATATTCATACAAACAGTAGCTCAAAGTGCTTTACATAATAAAGAATAGAAAAATAAAAAACACAATATGAAAACAAAATAAATCAGCATTAATTAACATCGAATAAGAGTAAGGTCCAATGGCCAGGGGGGACAGAAAAAACAAAATAAAAACTCCAGACGGCTGGAGAAAAAAAAATAAAATCTGTAGGGATTCCAGACCATGAGACCGCCCAGTCCCCTCTGGGGGAAACGAAACAGTTGTGCTCGATATATAATTTTGAGTTGAATAATTGTACGCTTTGCATATATGGAGCTCGAGTGAATTCCCAGCATTGCTACCTTCCACTCCTTTTCTGAGATGTTGAGTGAGAGATCCTTTTCCCACTGTCCTCTTGGATCTTTGAAAGGGAGGGACTCTAGAATGGTTTTATATATTGCAGAAATGCTGTTTGAGTCCTCAAGACTGTTCAATATTTTTTCTGGTATAGAAGTAGGTGGGAGGTGAGGAAAATTTGGCAGGTTATGTTTAACAAAGTTTCTGATTTAAAGGTAGTGAAAGAAATGTGTTGCTGGAAAGTTAAATTTGGAATGTAATTGTTTGTAAGATGCAAAGATGTCTTTGTACAGATCTCTAAGTGATTTAATCCCAAATGTTTTCCAGACATTAAAAACTGCATTTGTTTGAAAGGGTAGAAAAGGTGGTTCTCGTGCAGAGGTGCCACAGATAAAAGCTTCTTTATCTTAAAATGCTTCCTACATTGGTTCATATTCTGAGTGAGTGAAGCACAATTGGGTTGTTAGTATATTGGCGATAACTTGCATTTATTGGGGCACAAAGCAAAGAATATAAAGACGTACTGCAGGATTTTATTTCTACTGCGGACCAAGCCTGTGTATGTTCATCTGTTTGTGTCAATGTCCAGGTTTTTATAGCTTGTATATTTGCTGCCCAGTAATAAAACTGAAAGTTAGGTAGAGTCATGCCGCCTTCTGCTTTAGGTCTTCGTAAGGTCGCTCTTTGGATACGTGGATGTATTACGTTCCAAATAAATGAGGTTATGGTTGAATCTGATTGCTTAAAAAATGATTTATTGGTGTATATTGGGATGCTTTGAAATAAAAAGAGAAGCTTAGGAAGGACATTCATCTTAACAACGTTAATTCTTCCAGCTAAAGTGAGATGAAGGGTTGACCATCTATGCAAGTCTTGCTTAATTCTTTCCATACAGACAGCAAAATTTTGTTGAATTTTATTTTATTTTTTGGAAGGAGTATTTCTTTATGTATTGTTCTCACTGACTTTGATTTTTGGGGTTTGTATCAGATGGTTATCAGCAAGAGTGAAAGGGAAGGTCTACAGGACAGTAGTGAGACCAGCTATGTTATATGGGTTAGAGACGGTGGCACTGACCAAAAAACAGGAGACAGAGCTGGAGGTGGCAGAGTTAAAGATGTGAAGATTTACACTGGGTGTGACGAGGATGGACATGATTAGAACATTAGAGGGTCAGCTCAAGTTGGATGGTTGGGAGACAAAGTCAGAGAGGCGAGATTGTGTTGGTTTGGACATGTGCAGAGGAGAGATGCTGGGTATATTAGGAGAAGGATGCTAAGGATAGAACTGCCAGGTAAGAGGAGAAGAGGAAGGCCTAAGAAAAGGTTTATGGATGTGATAAAAGAGGACATGCAGGCGATGGGTGTGACAGAGCAAAATGACAAGGACAGGAAGATATGGAACAAAATGATCCACGGTGGCAACCCATAACGGGAGCAGCCGAAAGAAGAAGATTGGGCTCTGATGAAAGATTGGTCTGACCTCCCGTGAATGAACTTGACATGAACCTCGACTTACACCTCCCTCCTAGTCCTTCCTCATTAAAATACTAGTCTTCAGGGCATCAGTCCATTGCATGCCCATTTATTTTTTGGCACACTATATTAAATCCCAAGGGGAAACTGTTTTTTTGCATGAGCTTTGGGGGTCAGAGTGCAGGGTCAGCCTTTGAACAGCAATTTTCAAGTTAATATCCTTGCTTCAGGGCCCAGCGGTTAGGATTATAGACCCACACTCTCGTGCCAGTTCAAAATCATCAAATAACTTAACCTGCACGTCACTGGAATGTGAGAAAAAACTTAAGAGTACCCATATTTGAACCCAGGATGCTTGTTCTGGGAATTGGTGGGCGCTATATAAAACAACAAGTAAGGGAATTCAGGTGGGCAGCCGTGATAGGGTAGACAGTGCAGACATTAGAGGCAGGAGACTTTTCTTTTTGACTTTCTTTAACATTATCTGCCAATTGGCTCCGGCCTTTGTTCCTTGCTATAATAATTCTATTTCCATGTTTAAATGTGCAAAGTAAATTTTGAATTCAAGCCTTAGCATAAGTCAAAAGCTTCCTTTAGTTCTGGTCCCAATAAGCTCTTTTCCACTCCAACTCCTTCTTGTTTTGTATGGCAATATAACAAAGAGAGAAACTGTGAAGCTTGTTCTGGTATAGCCTGCAGAATGGACCAGAAACATAAATGGAGGGGGGGGTATTTTATTTTCCCCCCAAAACTCTTCAGATTTACCTCACACTGGTATTGAATACTTTCTGGCTAAAGGATGACAGATGTGGAGAGGATAAAGAATCAATATGAGAATTAGAATGATTAGTGAGAAACAAGAAGGCAGTTGAAAGATTTATCACGCTAGATATCCAAGGGCTTATAGTGATATGCCCAAATGAATGCTAATGATGCCGACTTCATTTTTATGTGCACCCTGTGATGGACCCTGGGCATCAGAAAGCCCAAACCCCGTCACAAATACAGAATCACAGTCCTGAGTTCAAATAAAGGTTGTTTATTAACCACAAATACCTTCGTTATGGTACAAAAAGCACAACCCACAAGTTTTCCTTCTGTTCCCAATAACTCTCTCACCACCGCACTGCCCTCCTCCAATCAAGTGTTGCCTCCCTACCACCCAGCTCCGACTCATCTTTTATTATGGACCCAGGGTGATTGGCCGATGGAAATACTTCCGGGTTGTACAGAAGTCCATAATAGGAAGTGCCTTCTTATGGTACCCAGAGACCCCAGCAGGGCTTCTCTGCTGGACTACATATCCTGGCATCCCCTGCTGGTTCCTTACGGTGCACCAAACTCCTGGCTGCTGCCATCTAGTGTGTTGGGGGAATAAATTTTCTTTTTTTAATGGGCTGTCTGTCCACCTCTTACGATTCTTCCTTCCAGGTCTATTCCCTTTCCTGGCCAGGATGTCCATCCAGCCTGTGTGGCATCTACAACCCTAAAATGTCTTTCAGATATGCATTACCATCAAACCCTGAGGGCTTATTAATGGTACTGTAAACCCACTCACAACTGAATATCACCGGGAATCGAGGTAGGAGATGACCCATAAAGGTATCTGTGCTGTCTGTCCATTCTGGAGTGGAGGCTATTGAGTCTTAAGAAAGTTTTGTCTGTAGTGGTAGGGTGTTGTACCATGTTAGCCATTGTGGATGCAATGAGAAGTCAAGCAAAATGCCCCCTTTTATTGACGCACTAAAAAGATTGAAAGCTTTCGGGGCAAACTGACTGAAGAAGGGGCCCGAGTTGCCTGGAAAGCTTGCATATCATAATCTTCTTTGTTAGCCAATAAAAAGTTATAGCTTGTGGAATACGCGGGGGTCGTACTGCGCCACCCGAATCCGAACACAGACAGGCAGACCACACAAGTCCAAAAGTATGCACTTTTCTTTTCTTGCCTTTTCTCAGCACACAGTGCAAAAACCAGGAGCAAATAATGCTCAGTCTCTTCTACTTCTCTCTTTGTTTCTCTCTTCGCCGCCTCCACTCCACCATGCAAGCTTTGTTCTCCACCTCCCGACTTTGGCTCCCCAGGCAGTGGGTGCTGGCCCCTTTTATAATGCCCCCAAAAGTGCTCCAGGTACTTGATGGCCTACTTCTGGGTGTGGCGGACGAACTGCCCATGAGGGCTCAGCAGCTGCTGCAGCACCCTCTGGTGGCGCCCACGGATCCCAACAGGGCTGCACCAAACTCCAACTCCCATGGAGCCCTGTGGGAGTCCTAGGCACCACTGCAACCCATTGGGGCTGCCATCTAGCACTCCATGGGAGGTAACGCTCTGGCCATGCTTGCTCTCCCAGTCCTCCCAGCATTGAGGCGTCCCGGCCGTCCGGCACAAGCTAAATGTTTAATGTCATGAGGGTATTTGAGTCAACCACCCAACTCAGTAGATTCCTCCATTCTCCCACAATCCACTGTCTGAAGAAGTGTTTCCAGGTTCCGATTGGAAATTTGACAATAAAGCAGAGGTTACTCAAGTGGTTATCTAATGTCACTCCCACCATCCAAAGACATGCAGGTTTGATTGAATTGGTGACGATAAATTGGTCCTGGTGTGTGTGTGTGTGAATGTGTTTGTCCTTGAGATGGACTGGCACCCTGTCCAGGGTTGGTTCCGGCCTTGTGCCCTATGCTAGCCAGGATAGGCTCCATCCTGTGATCCTGGCTTAGATTAAGTGGAATAGAAGATGATATGACATTCTGGAATGACATATCAGGTATTTTCAGCTGTTAAGGTAAAACCAAAAATATAAAAACACATCAACGGGTTTAGTTGTTCTCCAGTTTGCACACTCGGAGAACTTTGGTCAAGCTACCAATAAACTTCACCTGTAGACACCCTGCCAAGTTAATAATTCTATATGGTAATAATAATTCTTTAATTTTATGTAGTGCTTTACATAGTGAGTGGGGCACCACTTCAACCACCACTACTGTGTAGCACCCACCTGGATGATGCGACAGTAGCCATTTTTGCGCCCCGTGTGCTCACCACACATTTGCTATTAGATGGTGACGTGGTGAGAGAGATAGCCAATTAGAGACAGCGGGTGATTAGTGGGCCAGAATGACTAGACCGTGGTAAGCAATTTAGCCTGGACATTGGGATACCCCCTACTCTTTACAAAGGAAGCCAAGGGATCTGTTATGACCACAGAGAGTCAGGACCTCGGTTTTATATCACATTAAAAGACTGGCACCATTTTTACATCACGGTGTCCCCGTCACTGCACTGGGGCATTGGGATCAACATTCAGACCACAGGGTAAGTGCCCCCTGCTGGCCTCACCAACACCTCTTCTAGCAGCAACCCAAACTTTTCTCAGGTGGTCTCCCATTCAAGTACTGACATGCTTATCTTCAGGTGGGTGATCTCTTCTGAGGTGCATGTGGTATGGCTGCTGGTTATAAAGGTCTTACCGCTTTATTGCCAAACGACTTTTCCAAGGCTTTCATGATTCATCGACAACATCACTCTCAATTGATAACTAAATGCGAGTAAATTTTTCCATCAGTGCAGTGCTACTACAAGAAGACAGCTAAGTTGTACAAACCCCTAATAAATAAGTGGAAACGTTTTTCAAGTTGCGATCTGCCGTCCATAAAGTGTTTCAAGTAAAGGTTATGTCAGCTGGCACATTTCAACTTCAGACTTTTGAATGATGCCTTGATATACAAAAACAGCAGTTGGTTTCATTTGATATTGGCTTTTCAGCAGAGCAGAGGCTGTGGTGGTCTATAGCCGGAACCCTTGGCATTACTGACATCAGACCACATGGATGTGCACTTGGCCAGTGGGTTTCAGGGTGTGCTGCTGCATCAGTTCCTGTACTCGTCTCTCAGGCTCAGTCACCATTACACGGCGCCACTTATGAACAGATTGAAATTCTGTATGGGATCATCTTGGTTTAATGAGAGTTGTCCAACACTCTTATCACACCGGGCACATTCAGAAAGTGATGTCTTCGTTTAGTGTCGGAGCAAAATCATCACCTCGGTATGCTTCAGTATGTCTAGAACTTGAATTGAAAATGCCGCCATTGTGCATTTCTGAAGGACTGCCGCTGCTCTCGTACGATAAACACTTCTTCTTGACGGGCCTTACGCTGCGTCAGCCCATATTCAGCTCAGCCTAGTTCCACAAATTGTGTTCCAACAACTGCCTTCCGTCACGGGCTGCCATCCAGTAAACTCCAGAAGTGCATCCCTGCTACTGCTGGTGGGTGAGTTACCTCAGGGATACAATAAAGGGGCTAAAGAGGACGCAATCTGCCGGTCTAGAGGCAGGAATGTCAGTCATTCAGTCATTATCCAACCCGCTATATCTTAACACAGGGTCACAGGGGTCTGCTGGAGCCAATCCCAGCCAACACAGGGCGCAAGGCAGGAACAAACCCTGGGCAGGGCGCCAGCCCACCACAGGGCACACACCCAGCACACACTAGGGACAATTTAGGATCGCCAATGCACATAACCTGCATGTCTTTGGACTGTGGGAGGAAACCCACACAGACACGGGGAAAACATGCAAACTCCATGCAGGGAGGACCCAGGAAGCAAAGCCAGGTCTACTTACTGCGAGGCAGCAGCGCTACCACTGCGCCACCGTGCTGCCCAGAGGCAGGAATGGATCTTTGAAAAACAAAGAACATATATTTTGGTTAATTTACTGGTCCCCCATGTGGCCCACAGGGTCCTGCACTGCAGCCCAGGTTTGGCTAAATCCTTAAGGTTCATTTAACACAGAAGCCTGCAGTATTAACTGCCAACTGAAAATGTCTGAACCACTGTCTCCTGGCAGTGACTACGTGGAATTGCCAAATAAATATATATATTTTTTAATGTAAGATCTTTTGTATTGTAAAATAAGTGCTATAAATAATGAATTATGTTGGTGTTTTGACCTTTAACTATAGCACAGCTACCTGTACTTGATAAGGTGTATGATTGATTTGATTGTAATTGCTCCTTTTGCCACTAGGTGTCACTCAATGCATTCATTTTTCATTTTAGGACATGAAAGAGCCGAACACTCAAGCAGATCCCAAAGTCAAAAAGATCTTTAAGCATTTTTATATTCTTAATTTTATACCTTCTTACAAATACAAATTAAACACTCAAACCTTACAAAAGCCATTCAGTTACTTTTAACAAAATTTCAAAAAATGGAAGCTTAAGACCTAGCAATAAAAACAAGTTGGACGATATTGGCATAGCATAATGTTCAGGTGCACTCGTGAAATACCAACTCACGTTTTTTATTTACTTTATCCATGAGTCAGTTATTACATTTTTATTTATTAAATAATTGGTGTAACAATGAGCCACATTCAACGGACAGTCAGTCATTTTCTAACCCACTTTGTCCTGAACAGGGTTGTGGGGGTCTGCTGGAGCTTATCCCAGCCAGCATAGGGCACAAGGCAGGAACAAACCCTGGGCAGGATGCCAAGGCAAACACATACACTAGGGCCAATTTAGTATCACCAATCCACCTAACTTGCAATACTTTGGACTTTGGGAGAAAACCCACACAGACCCGGGGAGAATATGCAGACTTCACACAGAGAGAACCCAGAATGTGAACCCTGGTCTCAGCACTACCACTGTGCCAACATGCCGCCCATATTCAACAATAGTTATGATAATACGCTGCAGTTCCATGTGGTAGTAGACTCCATTTAATACGGGATTTTTAACAGCATTTTACAATGTGGTTCAAAGCGGAGCACAAATAGCCTTATGGCGGCTCGATAGCTTTCATACACAGCAGACTGCAGGTCAAGTGATGTGGCGATGGCATCGACTGATGTGTGTTAGTGGTGGAGGGTCTGCGACTAACTGTTTTTCAGTTTTCTTAAACATATTTTGAGGGTGGCATGAGGCAGTGGTGCCTCGCTGTAAAGAGACGATGGGTTGCATCCGATGTGTGGAGTTTGCGTGTTCTCCCCGTGTCTGCGTGAGGAAACTTGTCGGTGCGTTCAGAGACGTGCACAGTTAGGTGAACTGGTGATGCTGAGTTGTCTTTGGTGTGTCTGTCTGGTGTGTGTTCTCTCTGCGATTTACTGGGTCTGTTCCTGCCTTGCCCCCTATGCTAGGTGGGATTGGCTCCAGCACCCCCCTGCGATCCTGTTCTGGATTTAAGCGGGTTAGAAAATGAAAGGAATAAAAATAAAATAGCATTTTTGAAAGTACACCCAATAGAGGAGTATCTAATAATTAGCAGTTGATAAATAGCTATTAATACAAAATTACTAATTCCTATCACAGTCTCAAGAGCATGGAGGAGATACCAGGACATGAGCCGTTACACGATGAGAGCTGGACAGGGCTTTAGAAGGGCATCAGCCCAGCAGCAGGACTGGTATCTGCTCCTTTGTGAAAGGTGGAGCAGGAAGAGCATCACCAGAACCCAACTAAATGACCTCCAGCAGGTTACTGGTGTGCCTGTTTCAGACCAAACTTTCACAGACAGACTCCTTGAGGGTGGCATGAGTGCCCGACGTCCTCTGGTGGGACTTGTGCTCTCAGCTCATCACCGTGGTATTCGCCAGAGAAGGCACAACTGGCATCTCCGCCATTGGCACCCCATTCTCTTCATAGATGAGGACAGGTTCATACGTGAAAGAGTCTGGAGACGATGCGGGCTCCACTCCATGCTCCCATCTGGCTTCTGGGAGCTCTTGATCTCGACACCGTCGGTAATGTCACCGATGAGCTGGACAGTGAGGCACAACAAAGCAAGGGGATGGTGCAAAAAGTGCTTTTATTTAAAATCAACAAACAAAAAACCAAACAGTGTCCAAAGTGCAGTGCTTCGAAAATGTTTCAATAAATAAATAAATAAATAATCCAATAAAAACGAGTGAACTGGTGGAGGTTAAAATCCAATAGAAAAAAATCCTTTTAAAACTGAGGTTAAAACAATGGCTAGAAACCGTCCTTTTAAAAACAGATCCCGGTGCCTTTCTACTGGTGACTCCCCTGCTTCTCCCGTCCAGGCTACACACCAGGGGAGCCACCCTACCTGCAGCTGACCTTCTTTCTGCCTTCTACAGCTGGTCTGTTCGCCTTTCTGATCCCTGGCTCTGTCTGGTAAGCTTCACCAGACCGTGATTTGGGCTCCCCAGCGATCAGGGCGCTCACGCTGGGGATTTCACGTCCCAAGTCCCGACTCCCGCTGCCTTCTCTGCCTTATGCGGCGAGCCATCCTCCTTCCGGTCACTCCCGCTCCTCACTAAATGCTCAGCGGGAGTGACCACAATCGACTGCTCCAGGGGTGCCGGCTAATCACCCAGGCTCACTGCTCAGCTGCACCTTCGCTCGTTCACATACCGGCTTTTTTTTTTCTTCTTCTTCTTCAACCTCTGTTCATTCTCCTTTGCCCCAGCCGCCTCGCGTTTCTATTATTTATCATGGGGACGTGGATCAGGTGTGGCAATTAGCAGCTCCTGGCATCAATTACAGATGCGGACGACTCCTCACCTGTGCACTTAAGCGAGGGCCGCCCACATCACGAATTCACCCGGGAACCACTCCCGCCACACTACCACACCCCCTTTCTAAGCCACGAGTGCGGTGGCTATCCATCCATCCATTACCCAACCCTCTATATCCTAACGACAGGGTCACGGGGGTCTGCTGGAGCCAACACAGGGCGCAAGGCAGGAAACAAACCCTGGGCAGGGCGCCAGCCCACCAAGTGCAGTGGCTATTTATTTAAAAAGTGGACTTCTTGACTTGAGCTGTGGACCCGCTACACCACAACGCCATGGTGAACGTTATGCAGCCTGCAACGTCATCCTGCATGACTGGTGTGGCGGTGGGTCAGTGATGGTCTGAGGGGGCATATCCTTGGAGGGCCCATGTGCTAGGCAGTGGTAACCTGAGTGCTGTTAGGTACCGACATGAACTCCTTAGAGCGATTATCAGAACTTACGCTGGCGCAGTGGGCCCTGGATTCCTCCTGGTGCAGGACAATGCCCGGCCTCATGTGGCCAGAGTTCCTGGTTGACGTAGGCATTGATGCCATTGACTGGCCCGCACATTCTTTAAACCTGAATTCAATTGAAGACCTATGGGATGTCATGTATCGGTGCATCTGACACCACCAAGTAGTGCCACAGACTGTCCAGGAGCTCACTGATTCCTGTCCAGGTCTGGGAGAAGATCCTACAGGCCTCCATCCTCCGTCTCATCAGGAGCATGTTGTCGGGAGTAAATACAGACACGTGGGGGCCGTACACAATACTGAGTCACATTACGAGTTGCCGTGATGAAATTCACACAAGCTGGATCAGCCTGTAATTTCAGTTTTAGACTTTGATTTTCGATATCGGATCCAGCCCTCAGTGGGTTGGCGATTTTGGTTACCATTTGTCACCGTTGTTACATCATTTTGTTCTCAACCACAGTATTACTTAGTAAAGATTTTCCACTTGAATATTTTGTTCACCAAGATCTGATGTGTGATTTAAGATGTTCCCTTCATTTTTTTTTTGTTTTGAGCCGTGTATTTATCTTTTGTGTTCTGTGTTGTCCTTGTATGTTGTTCACCAGTACTCTCCTGGCAAATTCCTAGTACGCATTAGCGTACCACCAGGGCAATTAAGTGAATTCTGATTCTGACTGTGAACATTTGAAGAAGAAGAAGAAGAACATCAACACAATGGGCGGTCGGAAAATTGAGAGTACACCTTAAGAGAAGGATTTAGGAGTCGTAGTGGACTCTAAGCTATCGACTTCCCGGCAGTGTTCAGAAGCCATTAAGAAGGCTAACAGAATGTCAGGATATATAGCACGATGTGTGGAGTAGATAGATAGATGGGAGGAAGAGGACGAAGCTTGACCGTGGAGGAGTGGAGGTGGAGCTTCAAAGAGGGAAGAAAGGAAGAAGAAGAAGGAGGGACTGCATGCTTGGTGTACTGTGCTGTTGTGGGGAGCGAGGGAGACGCGCTTCCTGTGTGTAAATAAACATAAACCGTGCTGAACTTGTCTCTCTGCCTGTCTGTGCTGGGGGCAGCTGGAGTGCCCCTGGTTTCCACAATAGATAGACTGATATATGTGAAAGGCACTATACACATAAGATACACAGACGTGAAAGGCACTATGTATATATGATAGATAGACAGATAGATCCTAGTTTTAGTATAGTAGGCAGGATAGATAGATAGATAGATCCTAGTTTTAGTATAGTAGGCAGGATAGATAGATAGATAGATAGATAGATGAGAAGGCACTATAGACATAAGATAGATTAGACAGATAGACACGAAAGGCACTATGCGCATATGATAGATAAATATATCCTAATTTTAGTAAACTAGGCAGGATAGATAGATATATATTTGACAAAGGCACTATAGGCATTAGATAGATAGATAGTGTGGAGGATGGCCGGCCGTTTATCCCGGCCAATACCCCCAAGCCGCCAGGTGGAGCCCTCCTTGCAGCATGGAGGTCCTCAGAAGACCAGCAGGGCATCATGGATAATGGAGTTTTTACGCACAGCCCTGCCGGATGCCATGGGGGCCACGAGAGGGAGCTGCAGGGAGGACCGAAGAGTTCTTCGTGCCCTATGACCCGGAAGTTCGTCATAGGAAGAGCGACGGGCTTCCGGGTTGAAAAAAAGTACTATTTACCCTGACCAGGAAGGAATAAGGACTTGTGGATTGTTGGCTAGGAACACTTCCGGGTCAGGGAGTATAAAAGGACTGTGGGAGCTCCCAGACGGCGAGCTGAGCTGGGTGGAAGGGTGGCAACGCGTCTGGGAGCTGGAGGATTGGTTTATTGTGATTATTTGTGATTTATATGAGTATTGTGCAGGAGAGGGTGTTTTGTACACTGTGGCAAGAAAATAAAGTCGATTATTGGACTTTTACCTGGTGTCTGGAGTTGTGGACAGGGGTTCAAGGGAGCGAGAGTGCCCCCTATCTGCGACAATAGATAGATAGATACTTTATTAATCCCAAGGGGAAATTCACATACTCCAGCAGCAGCATACTGATAAAAAACAATATTAAATTAAAGAGTGATAACAATACAGGGAAAACAGACAATAACTTTGTATAATGTTAACGTTTACCCCCCTGGGTGGAATTGAAAAGTCGCATAGTGTGGGGTCTCCTCAGTCTGTCAGTGGAGCAGGAGGGTGACAGCAGTCCAAGGAGGTTCTGCTCAACCTTTATAACGCACTGGTGAGGCCTCATCTTGAGTCCTGTGTGCAGTTTTGGCCTCCAGGATACAAAAAGGACATAGCAGCACAAGAAAAGGTCCAGAGAAGAGCGATTAGGATAACTCAGGGGCTACAGGGGTTGAATTATGAGGAAAGATTAAAAGAGCTGAGCCTTTACAGTTTAAGCAAAAGAAGATTAAGAGGAGACCTGATTGAAGTGTTTAAAATTATGAAGGGAATTAATCCAGTGGATCGAGACGGTGACTTTAAAATGATTTCATCAAGAACACGGGGACACAGTTGGAAAATTTTAAGGGTAAATTTCATAAACATTAGGAAGTTTTTCTTTACACAAAGAACGATAGACACTTGGAATAAGCTACCTAGTAGTGTGGTGGACAGTAAGACGTTAGGGACTTTCAAAACTTGACTTGATGTTTTCTTGGAAGAAATAAGTGGATAGGACTGGCGTGCTTTGTTGGGCTGAATGGCCTGTTCTCGTCTCGAGTGTTCTAATGTTCTAATCAACCCTTCTAGCCTGCTTCACCTATGAATAGCTCAATGGATTGGATGAACATCTCCTCATATCAGTGTTTCCCAACTCCATACTGCAGTCCAACTAACATGGTAGTCCCAAACGGGGGGAGTTTGCATCTCTTCATCTTTTGTTCATTTTATTTTATTTAATACCAGGTCTTTAACTCTGATGCCTTGTGTAGCCCACCGGGGTACATTTATCCACTCAAGTACCCAAAGTGTGACGTCACCCAGTTTGGTTTGCACGCTACTATAGGCGTCTCACACAGGACGGCCACCAAACTTTAAAAAAATAAAACAAAAAAAGAGCTTAGGGTTGGTTAATAAAGGAATTCTTCAAAGTTGAACAGACAGCAGGAGGCGGCGTTGAAGACCTCGGGAGTACACACAGTAGTAATTGCTACTTGTTCATAACCATAAAGAAGCTCTTCTGCCTCATAGACTCCGAAAGGACTGGTAAACAAGCAAGAAAACGAGTTTGCATTTGTTATTTCTAATAATAATATATCATATCATTCGACATTTCTGGTAGGCAGGCAGGCAGGCATTAATTACTAAGCAACATGGATCACTGTGTGGTGGACGTGTGGTTGAAAGGAGAAGGCGGTGCTGACGTGAAGTGCGCACATCTGGAGAATCTCTTGCCTAAATGTTTTTTATTTATTTTATTTCCAGAAGGTGACCAGAGTGAATAGGGGTAACTGATGGCTGGCTAACATTCTCAAACCCCCTTATATCAGGAAGCTTGCTTGGCTGGCTATTGGATAGAAGGACGGAGCCATCAGAGGGCCCACTCTCACACTTGGCCACTTTATCAGATAATCCAACCTGCAGATCTTTGGGAATCCATCCATAAATCCGTCCATCTTTATCCTGAGCAGGGTCGCGAGGTAGCTGGAGATGATCCCAGCAAGCATGGGGTGCAAAGCAGGAACAATCCCTGGACAGGACGATGCCAGTCCATCACAGGGTGTACACACACACAAACACACACACACACACACACTAGGGAGCATCGCCAATCCACCTAAGCTGCATGTCTTTGGACTGTGGTACGAGGAAAACCCGCCCGATACCATCAGTGTAGCTTCTGGTGTCAACAGATTTGATCAAGTGGGATTGAGAAGGTGCACACTCCACATTGGAAACGAGCAGACATGGGATTCCAACTCGGGACGCTGGATCTAGGAAGCAGAAGCGCTAACCACTATGCCATCATGCCATACTGATGGCTATATAATACCCACAAATAATCTAAAAATGCCAATATTAGATTAGATAAACATTATTGGGGAATTTCAAACAGAAATATAAGGAGGTTCTGTAGAAATGACGCTTGAAGCCAACAGCCAAATACTAGATGGCGTGTGATCTCGGTGGTTCCCAGCTCACATGTCTGTTTTTCCACGTTTATATCGACTGGCTGTTGGCTTTGTGTCGCCCAGCTCCCGAGTGCCGGGTTCAAATCTTGCTCTGGTCACCACCTTTGCAGACTTTACACCTTTTCCTGTGTCTGTTTCCTATCTGCAGTTTCCCTAATGTGACTGAGTCCTGTGATGGACCCCTTTCAGGGTTCATTTTTGCTTTTCACCCAATACCATAGGTGTAGCAGGGGAGGGTGAATTTCAGGTTTGAACCCACCCTTGGAATATATTTTATGCCAATTCATTAATCACACTAATTATCATTCATGTGAATTTTCACAGCCTCCCTCAAATAAATGGCTGATTAGGCCCCAGACTGGAACTGACATTATAGGCTCCTGTCCCAAGTGAGAGTAAATTTGATTAAGAAGGCCCAAGAAGTGGTAATGGTAATAAAATGCATTGCTTTTGTCATTCCAACCGATGGCACATCTCAAACATTAACACTGCTTTTACAAATCCCATACCAAATTGTATCTAACAGAGACATACAGTACAGGCCAAAAGTTTGGACACACCTCCTCATTCAATGTGTTTTCTTTATTTTCATGACTGAAGGCATCAAAACTATGAATGAACACATGTGGAGTTATGTACTTAACAAAAAAAGGTGAAATAACTGAAAACATGTTTTATATTCTAGTTTCTTCAAAATAGCCCCCCTTTGCTCTGATTACTGCTTTGCACACTCTTGGCATTCTCTCGATGAGCTTCAACAGGTAGTCACCTGAAATGGTTTTCACTTCACAGGTGTGCCTTATCAGGGTTATTTAGTGGAATTTCTTGCTTTATCAATGGGGTTGGGACCAGCAGTTGTGTTGTGCAGAAGTCAGGTTAGTTGGACGATCATTTATTTTTCAACAGGACAATGACCCCAAACACACCTCCAGGCTGTGTAAGGGCTATTTGACCAAGAAGGAGAGTGATGGAGTGCTGTAAATGGGCATGAAAATAAAGAAAACACATTGAATGAGGAGGTGTGTCCAAACTTTTGGCCTGTACTGTATGCATTGCATTTGTCATTCCAACAAATGGCGCAACACAAATATTAACCCTTACTTTTATAAGTCCCATGCCAAATGGCATATAACAGAGACATATGCAGTGCATTTGTCATTTCAACAGATGGCATGGCACAATCATTAGCAGTGCTTTTACAAATCTCATGCCAAATGGTATATAACAGAGACCTATGCATTGTATTTGCCATTGCAACAGATAATGCAGCTCAAACATTAATGCTGCTTTTACAAGTCCCATATCAAATGGCATATAACAGAGACCTATGCATTGAATTTGTCATTAAAGCAGATGGTGTATCACAAACACTAACATTGCTTTTACGAATCCCATACCAAATGGTATATGACAGAGATGTATGCATTGCATTTATCATTCCAACAGATGATTCATCACAAACATTAACACTGCTTTTATGAATCCAATACTAGAATGCATACAACAGAGACTTATGCATTGCTTTTAGCATTTAAACTGATGGCGCATCACAACTATTAACTCTGTTTTTACGAATCCCATACCAAATGGCATATAGCAGAGACATATGCATTGCATGGTGCACTAGCAAATGTTAACACTGAGGTCTATGTTGATTTTTTAGATTTCAACCCTTCTTATATGGGCAGCACAGCTAGTTAAAAATGAATGAAAAAAATATAAAAAATTTATTTAAATCTAAGCCAAGGGTGGAACCTTGGCATAAACTTAACAACTATGAGCATACAACTGAATGACTTGAGGTGTGGATTACGGGTAATGTGAGATTTCTTTTATGGTTGTGTTGATGTTTGCTGTTGTCCAGCATTTTTCACTTTCCATTCTGTATGAAAACATGAGATTACTTTTTATTTCTTGGCTATCAGTACAAACCGCATGGACTGAGTAAGTAAGTTTTAAAACATACCTTTCCTTGGTGGAGTATTCTGTTCAAATATTGTAATGGTGTTGACAAGTTGCATCAGCCTGTGGATACTATCAACAGTGAGTCACCAACTGTATGCGTTGGCATTCCATCTTTGAAATCAGCAGCTTTAGTGCCAGCTGCTGGGGAGCCCATAAAAATGGCAAGGCTTCCACAGTCACATGATTTGCAACTGGCACAGCTAAAGTTGTCCTCTGACGGAGCCTTCAAGCACCATGTTGCACTACAATGTTAAAACTAAACAGATAAGGGTAAACATCTGCCATTTACAAAACCCAAGAGAAATGTGCAGATTCCCACTGGATGCGTCTCCAGATGCGTGTCCAGCACTTTTCTTTTCTCCCTCGTCCTCTCATATTCGGAGCAACCTCAGGCTCAGGATTGCCAGGATCTGTCAGCTCCTGACGGGTCTCATCTGCAGTGCATTAAAAAAATGCAAATGCTGCCATATTGAAACCCTGCCTAGAGTCTGGCTTCTAAAATGACACATCTGTGGTTGAAGTGCTGTTGTTTGCTTTCCACCAGACGCACAAATTCCTTTTCATCAACTCCCTGATAGATGAACACATTTGGACTGATGTGAAAATAATAGGCTTTTACATTTCACATGCTGTTGCTGATCAGCAGGACACAGCGAATGACACAGCTGCAACAACGTCAAAATAGATTGATTTTATATAGCCACTTTCTTGTATATACGTGGGCATTGGTGAATGTTACACCCTCATAGCTATGATCACTATGTGGCATTTTGGGAATTATTAGTCATTCTATAATAATGATTTTTTATGACACTTAGTTAAAACTTTATTTTATTCGTATTATCGCAATGCCATTTTTATTTACCATTTTTTAATGGACACTAATTTGTAAAGGTTTAGGGTGGCTGTGGCCATCTTATTATGCTGTTTGTGTGTCAATCACTATCATGTGAGGGAATGTCAGGTGACACGTCATTGGATGACTGTGACAATTGACATGCTGCTCACTATCATGTGAGGAGATGTTGAGCAAAGTGTCATTGGGTGAACGTGACAATTAACGTGTCGGTCACTGTCCTGTGAGGGGTGTTAGATGAAGCACCATTGGGTGACACATCATTGGATGAATGTGACAATTAACACATCTGTCACTGTCATGTGAAGGGATGTCAGGCAAAGCATCATTGGGCGACATGTCGTTGGGGGACTGTGACAATTAACATGTCGGTCACTGTCCTGTGAGGGGATGTTAGACGAAGTGCCATTGGGTGACACATCATTGGATGAATGTGACAATTAACGTATCGGTAAATGTCATGTGAAGGGATGTTGAGCAAAGTGTTGTTGGATGACATGTCCTTAGGTGTCTGTGACAACATTTTGGTCACTATTATGTGAGGGGATGTTAGGCAAGGCGTCACTGGGGGAAATGTCATCGGGTAACTGTGACAATTATCATGTCGATCACTGTCCTGTGAGTGGATGTTAGATGGAGTGCCATTGGGTGACACATCATTGGATGAATGTGACAATTAACATATCAGTCAATGTCATGTGAAGGGATGTTGAGCAAAGTGTTGTTGTCTGTGACAACATTTTGGTCACTATTATGTGAGGGGATGTTAGGCAAGGCGTCACTGGGAGACATGTCATCGGGTAACTGTGACAATTAACATGTCGGTCAGTGTCCTGTGAGGGGATGTCAGGCAAAGCATTTTTGGTTGACAGGTCATTGGATGACTGTGACAATTAACATGTCGGTCACTTTCTTGTGAGTAGATGTCAGAGAAAGCATCATTGGGTGACATGTCATTACGGGACTGTGAAAATTAACATGTTGGTGAAGAAGAAGAAAAACATCAACCCTCCTATGAATAGCTTAATGGATTGGATGAACATCTCCTCATATCAGTGTTTCCCACCTCCATACTGTAGCCCAACAAACAGGGTAGTCCCAAAGGGGGGAGTTTGCATCTCTTCATCTTTTGTTCATCCATCCATCCATCCATTATCCAACCCGCTATATCCTAACTACAGGGTCACGGGGGTCTGCCGGAGCCAATCCCAGCCAACACAGGGCGCAAGGCAGGAAGCAAACCCTGGGCAGGGTGCAAGCCCATCTTTTGTTCATCTTATCTTATTTAATACCAGTTCTTTAACTCTGATGCCTTGTGTAGCCCACCGGGGTATGTTTATCCACTCAAGTACCCAAAAGTGTGACATCACCCAGTTTGGTTTGCACGCTACTATAGGCGTCTCACACAGGACGGCCACCAAACTTTAAAAAAATAAACAATTAACATGTCGGTCACTGTCATGTGAGGGGGATGTTGGGCTTGATCAAGGTATGTGATATCCCACCTGAGCAAGAGGGGGCGCTGTGGCTAACATTCTCTTCTCCTTCTCTCCCGAGAAGCACAGAGAACCCGCCCAGTGAGGGCAGTTAGCCCCGCCCCTTCCACTTTGTGCCTTATAAGAAGCCCAGCTGCCTGGAAGGAGATGTCATTTGCACTAAGAGTGACCCACCGGACAGAGCTCGAGTGAACGACCCTTATTCAATTGCCAAGACCCGGATACTTTGTTGTTGTGTTTGAGGGGCTATTTACTTTATCGCCAAAGAGGCGCATTTTGTTTTGGACTTTAGTTATTACTGTATAATGCTGCAACCTGCCACTCCTACACCTGGCCAATATATATATATATATATACACTGTGTGCACAATTATTAGGCAAGTGAGTATTTTGACCATATCATCATTTTTATGTGTATATTCCAACTCCAAGCTGTATTAACTTGAATGCTTATTGGATTTAAGCATGTCAGGTGATGTGTATTTGTGTAATGAGGGAGGGTGTGGCCTAAGGAGATCAACACCCTATATCAAGGTGTGCAGAATTATTAGGCAGCTTGTTTTCCTCAGGCAAAATGGGCCAAAAAAGAGATTTAACTGACTCTGAAAAGTCAAAAATTGTAAAAAAGTCTTTCAGAGGGATGCAGCACTTTTGGAATTGCTAAGATATTGGTGTGTGATCACAGAACCATCAAACATTTTGTTGCAAATAGTCAACAGGGTCGCAAGAAACGTGTTGAGAACAAAAGATGCAAATTAGCTGCCAAAGATTTGAGAAGAATCAAACGTGAAGCTACCAGGAACCCATTATCCTCCAGTACTTTCATATTCCAGAGCTGCAACCTACCTGGAGTGCCCAGAAGTACAAGGTGTTCAGTGCTCAAAGAAATGCCAAGGTAAGGACGGCTGAAACCCAACCACCACTGAACAAGAAACATAAGTTGAAACGTCAAAACTGGGCCAAGAAATATCTGAAGACAGATTTTTTTCAAAGGTTTTATGGACCGATGAGATGAGAGTGACTCTTGATGGACCAGATGGATGGACCTGTGGATCAGTAATGGGCACAGAGCTCCACTCCAACGTGGAGGTGGGGTACTGGTATGAGCTGGTATTTCTAAAGATGAGCTAGTTGGACCTTTTTGCATTGAAGATGAACTCAAAATCAACTCCCAAACCTACTGCCAGTTTTTCGAAGACACTTTCTTCAAACAGTGATACAGGAAAAAGACCATGATTTTTATGCAGGCCAATGCTCCATCACTTGCATCGAAGTTCTCCACTGCGTGGCCAGCCAGTAAAGGCCTTAAAGATGAAGGAATAATGACATGGCCCCCCTTCCTCATCTGACCTAAACCCTATCGAGAACTTGTGGGCACTTCTTAAACGCTAGATTTACGGGGGAGAAAAACAATACACCTCTCTGAAGAGTGTCTGGGAGGCTGTAGTCACTGCTCCACAAAAAGCTGATCGTCAACAGATCAAGAAACTGACAGACTCCATGAATGGAAAGGCTTATGACTGTTATTGGAAAGAAGGGTGGCTATATTGGTCATTGATTGATTGATTTATTTTTTTTGAAATGTCAGAGATGTTTATTTGTAAATTTTGAGGTGTTTGTTTATTATTCTCACTATAACAGATGAAAATAAACAAGTGAGATGGGAAAATTTTCATTTTTCCTTTAGTTGCATAATAAATCTGCACACTAATAGTTGCCTAATAATTGTGCGCACATATGTATTCCCCTGATGATGTTCACACTCACATTTCCGTTGTGAAACATTCAGGTTTCAGGTTTATTAACATTTTGGATTGACTGATAGCACTGTGTTTGTTCCATATTAAAATTAATCCTCAAAAATACAACTTGCCTAATAATTGTGCACACAGTGTATATATATATATATATACATATATATATGCATATATACTCTATATATTAATACAGTGGAACCTCGGTTTGCGAGTAACTTGGTTTACGAGTGTTTTACAAGACGAGCTAAATTTTTTAATAAATTTTGACTTGATAAACGAGCGATGTCTTGCAATACGAGTAGTATGGATACACTTTGTCTGCTGAGCATCATGTGATCACAACTGAGCAGATGGTTCTCTATCTCGCACGCGTCTCTCTCTCCTTATCTCGCTCGCTCACTCGCACGTCTCTCTCTCTCTCTCTCTCTCTCTCTCTCTCCTTATCTTGCTCGCTCACTCGCACGTCTCTCTCTCTCTCTCTCTCCCCTCTTGAAGGCTTTCATCTCCTATTCTCAGTCTGAGTCTGTGTGCCTCACTCATATAGTCAACATCTGTACGAGCGTATACTGTTTACTACAGCATTGTGACTGTGTGTGTGTGTGTGTGCTGTGAAGCGCGAGTCCCCGCCTTGCGCCGCAAAACACGAAGCTGAGTCTCAGTACTTTAACAACACCAGCTTTATTCAGCTTAAAACAGCAACAGCGCGGTTATTAATTGTAGCGGGATCTTTATAATGTTCCTTGTATCACCCATCGACAGCAGGCGCTTACAGCATGTCCGCGATCTTTTTGGGTACGCTTATACGGCAAACTGCTACAGCGCTGGGAGACTGCGATTGCTTTGGGACGCTCTTCCACGTGTCGTCCCGTTGGGTGGAATCCCACAAGAGCTTAGAAACTCACTCACACCAGCCGTGATTCTTTTCAAAGGTAAAGTGCAGGTTAATTTGTTTTATGTAGTTTTACTTTATATTTTGTATTAATCATTTTTATATGAATAGTTTTGGGTTGTGGAGCAAATCATTTGAGTTTCCATTATTTCTTATGGGGAAATTCACTTTGATATACTAGTGCTTTGGACTGTGAGAACGTTTCTGGAACGAATTATGCTCGCAAACCGAGGTTCCACTGTATATATACACTAGCAAAATACCCGCGCTTCGCAGCGGCGACGTACTGCCTTAAAATTTTTATTAAGAAGAAAAGTAAACTTTTTTAAACTGAGGGAAAATATGCCAATAATTATTTGTTAAGGATCTCTTTGTATACCACGTTGTCAGTTCGGCCCTCCGGTTGTAATATGACCAAGCTGTGCGCTGAGCTTACTCTTGAGCATGTAACTTACAGTTGGCCATGTGAACAGTAATCTTGTCTCAAATCTCACAGCTTGGATTGCTGCTGTCATAATCAGTTTGAGTTTCATGGTTTGTTTCAATTACGACAGTATTTGCAGGACTTGTGTTGAAGTGACATTCGGCATCTGTCAAGCGTTGTAAGTATACAACCAGTTTCATCGATAACTTCACATCCAGCTTTTGAGAGTTTAAACATTCATAAACATCAAAGTGTCCACTACTGAAATCGTCACCTGTGAATCTAAGATGTTTAAGAGGCATTGGCGGTTGTCGAAAGGTGTAAAATATTTGGCCATTTCGGTACACTTGAAAGCACCAACCGAACAATTCAGCGGCAGCCATCAACTCACATGCAGAACCATAGGTGAAGGGCTTAAGCATTTCACTCTTCTAGTGCTCCTGTGTATTATAATTATCTCCTGTACCGTCATCAGTCCACATCTTGAACCTGTCCCAGTCATTCAATACATAAGACACAATGTTCCTCCGGATATCAAGAGTGAGCCTGATATGGCCGTGCAATATGTAACAAAGAGAATGGAAAAGGTAGGAGCCATCTCCGGGCATGGAAACCACTCGGTAAGTGACAGTTCTTTGATCGATAGTGATCACCTCGATAGACATGTTAATGGGGGTTGGAATGATGAAGGAAATGGGTTCCTGAACAATGTAAAGTAAGTCTAAAATACCTACACAATAACTATAATCGTAATAAACGAACAATAAAACAGCGGAGAAGCCGTGGATTAAATAAAAAGGCTGTAGTTATCAGCAGGGAGACGTGAATCCTGTGGCAAAGCAAGGAAGGGAATGTAGAGACCGGAGCGACGGACGGCCTTATATAGGCAGGCAGCCAACAACGTGGGAGGCGTTGGGATGGGGGACCCAACGCCACCTCACACAGTGACTGAGCTGCAGGCTATGGACGTATATATGTACGTAAGCAGGATTCAGTTAGCGTTGGGAACATGCGTACCAAATTTCTTGAAGATGGGCCCATAAGTAACAAAGACCGTTGGAAAGTTCAATATGGCGGCCGACAGTGGCGTCATACCACTGAAATAAGTACGCACATCGGTTTCGGTTAGCGCCTACCAAATTTCGTGAAGATGGGGCCATAAATAAAGTTTAACATGGCGGATGTTGTCGACCGTTATGACCATTATGCATGGAATTTGGAAATGAAACCTGCTTAACTTTTATAGGTAAGCTGTAAGGAATGAGCCTGCCAAATTTCAGCCTTCTACCTACACGGGAAGTTGGAGAATTAGTGATGAGTCAGTCAGTCAGTCAGTGAGGGCTTTGCCTTTTATTAGTATAGATATGTATATATACTATATTGTATATATATATATATATATATAGATATATATATATATATACACACACAAACACACAGACAAACACATACAACCACACAAGCACACACATTGTTAGTTATGTTACAATATTTGTTGTTATGATTGTCTGTTCAGAAACTTTAAGACCTGTGGTCAGAAACTGTCCCTGAACAAAGTCAAGATGGTAGCAGACCTACCATGAAACCTGACTGATATGAGATGTGCAACAGAGCATCTGCACAAACCCTTTGGGGAACTGGGGGAGCCCCCCGTCCTTCCTGCAGACTGTTTTCCTGGTTTAATTTCCTAGAGTTTGTTAGAGCAGCTGTGAACTCTTTACTGTGTTCTGTTTCAAGGGAAGCAGCCAAGTCATTCATGGGGTTAGTCTTGTAAGACCCCAAAAATTGCGGCAAGTATCCCCCCAAAAAGTTTCACTTTTTTTTTTTTAGTTAGAGTTTTTCTTCAAACACTTGAACTACTGCTGACTGTTGTTATACAGGTCGACCAGCAGATGGCGACAAACAAACAGGCAATCATGCTCTGCAAATTTTAAAACTTGTTTCTCGGTTTCTTTGGACTATAATTGTAATATCTGCTTACGAATGTCATTTTTAGGTCATTAGAAAACATATTTATTTGTGAACATCATCATGTGTTTAATATAAACGGGTCATTTTATGAGGTGAATGCAGTATGACCATTACCAGCAGATCGTTAGGTTTCTTTAGCTGGAATCGTCCTGATCTTCCCAAGCTGGAAGGAATCATCAGCCAAGTAGGATGTGCTGTGGAGAGGTCGTCTGTGGGCCTTGGACTGGGCTGCTGGTACGAGCTGTCACTTCTGCAGGGCCTCCCACAGGTATGAATGGCTCCATGACAGTGGTGTAAAAAGAAAGGAGAAGAAAGGTGAAGTTCCGGTTGGGAAATTCTGTTTAACTGGTTCATTGTTTTAGCCAAAAAGTCACAAAAAGGTGATTATTTTTATTAAGATTTTAGCGCCATCTGGTGTCCAAGACAGGTAATAGCAATGCAGAAATTTCATCCACTCTGCGTCATCTTCTGGTTGAATGACAACCTTACCTTCATCATGTGGACTTTTATTCTTCATGGCCAGGAGAAGTGGTGCTGGCAGTGGGATGACAGTGACGCCGGGTCTCCACCTGTTTGTGTTTCTTCACTCTGTGGAAGGAAACGAAAAGAGAAAGAAGAAACGTTCTACTGCCCCACCTGCACCCTTAAAATCGGACTCATCAAGCCTACGTGGGCAACACTTTGAGGATCAACTTAAATATAAAAGAGTTTTAACGTGCTAACAGATGACCTAACGTGGAAGGTATCAACTAACCTATAAGGTTGTTTTCTTAATGGAGGAAATGAAGACGTGTCAAAACCAGCTGTGCACCTGTTACCTCTTCCCTGTCTCAATGTCCATATTGTACCCCGCAAATTCAACCCTAGGGGACCTCTAATGGCAGGCTGCTCACTGACTGGGATCTGCCCTTTATTTCCAAACCTTTACTTCAACCCAGTTTAAAGCACCAATTAAGAAATTCACTTGAGGGTCCCCAAGTTCCCCTAAGGGCCCTCAGAAGGTCTAAGAGTGGACAACCCTGCACTCGACTTTACTGAGTAATGATAGCAATCAGACAAAGGCTTTTACTTTTAAGTGTTTACTTGTAAATAATACTTATTTGCTTTAAAACCAGTAACA